>OY848917.1:34632211-35349711 GCA_963693285.1 Xestospongia muta
ATTTAAGTAACTCAACATGATTACATGATGTATCACTGACCTTGTCTGGAACATCCACTTGGACACCGTGACATTGAAATATCTCTACTAATTTTTCATGACCTTTGTAACGTGCTATGTCCAATGAAGTCTTGCAATCCTAAATAACATAACATATGTCAGTCACATACTAGCACAAACAAAGCAAAACCATTGCAAAGTGATATTAGAGAACATTCATACTTTGTTGGAGTTACATAATCATAGGTTATGTCTACTTAATACAAATTTACATGTAACTGTAGTTAATACTAACCACACCTCTAAAGTTTATATGTCAAACACTAAATGTATAGCATCAGTAAAAACAAAAATTGTATTCCAAATATAACTACATTAACAAGCACATCATAGAGGCAATTTCATGGTCAGAGTTAATGTAGTGTTGATAATAACTCTCTGTAATAACAATTATGATTAATTAACAAGTTGTTTGGTGTATTGAAAAATCATGATGGTAACCTTAGCTTAACAATAATATTACATAAACATTATATTTTTGTTAATTTTAAATAAAATAAACAATTGAGTGGAATAAACACATGATGTGGGTATACTAACAAACATGCTACCATTTCCAAACATGTCAGCATATTTTACTATTCAATTGCAAGTGTTAGTGATGTCTCAGTTAACTCTTGAGATTTTTCAATATAAAGGAATGCCCTACTTCAAGTAAACACTTTGTCATGAATAGTTGTAATTAAAAAAACCACTGGGACATTTAATTAAGAGAAATACAGTATACATATATATGGTGATATGGTAACTGAGAAGATTGGAAGTTGAGGAAGTTATGGTGCTGCTCCATAATAATTCTCTACTATAAAAAACTATGTGGATTTTGATCAAAACACATATTATATGTAGATGTGTATATTATGTAACAAATTGCCAGATTAGATATGCAGAATTAATTTTTGATATGTTTCGTATCTTAATATAATGAGAACCTATTAATTAAATAAAGATTTTTCTTTGATTGAGTATCTATAAGTACTTTATGTAAAGCACAGAATGATGTTCTAAGTCTGGCTAACACAAACATCATTAGTATTGCTAATACTGTGAGGTTACAGACCAAATATTTATGAATGATGGCATTGAAAATCTTGGTTCACTGAATATAGAAGGCGGTTTGTTATTTTTGGTTGATAAAATGTGCTTTCATTAAGAAATAAATCATCCCATATTGTGAATATTTGAGATTGCTGCCACAAGACTTAATTGTAATAGCATCGACGTCTTTCTGTTGTATTCTTTGTATTGTGTTTGTTGATATTGTAACTTAAATAAAATCAATCAATTGATTTTTACAGTTGTTAACTATATTGAATAAACACATGCTTTGTGTAAATACAGGTTAATATGCTCTAGGTTTAATAAGCACCAAGGCATAGAATCATTGAAATATGACAATTGCCTTAAATGAGAAAATTTACCTTGTTTGCTATATCAGTCCTAGCATTAGCCTTTAGTAATACTTGTACAATTTCACTATAGCCTTCCTTGGAAGCAACATGGAGAGGAGTCTCACCATCCTATATAAATATTTACAGAGATAAATGTCAGGTTAAAAACATCAAATAAAGTAGTGAGTGTAATCACATATATGTTACATCTAAACAGTAACAACATACACATGTAGTATGATAGAAAATATTATAAAACAAAACTAAATTAACCATAACATAATGCATGTGTGTGAGTTTAATATCAAACGAAAACTGGTATACATCTATGTGCTTATGTTCAAATTGTAGAAAATATGTGTATAGTACAACTACATACTTCTTGTCAGATTTAAGTGCATGTATTACATGTAGATGTGTATTGCATTTATATGATATGGTGTTTAACAGAGGAGAGTTGCATCATTTTTGATATGGTTTGAAGCATAATATAATAAGAGTGAATTAAAATTCAATATAGTTTACTACAACAAATTAACAAAAATCAAGCTTATTAGAGGAACTAATAATGGCTACCATCCATAAAATGCATCTTTGATTAGTAAACACTTTCACTGTTATAAAAACATTTAAAATAACAGGTTTGAATTTTTTAAATTGACTCTGAAGGGCTATAATGTCACAAAAGCAATAGTAACATTTTCTATACTTTTGTCAGGTAAGAGTTAATCCACTGTAAACATTGATTGGTTGTTTTAACAATATATTTTTACAGAATCAATGTAATAGTACATTAGGAATATTTAGCTAATAGGGTAGCAAGTAAGGAATAAAAACAGTTTTATGTTTACCATACACTTAATGCGATACGGTTCTTATCATTACTTATTGTATAAATTATTTATGTAAGATATTACCTACTTTATTCTTTTTCTCTCTGAGAAATATATTAAATAATATACAAACCATAATGTAAACTTACATTATTAACAATATTAATATTAGCTCCAGCTTTAATTAGAAGATCAACAGTGTTATAATCACCTCTAGAACATGCTTTGTATAATGCTGTGTTACCATCCTATGTACAATAGAGAATATATGATACATTATAATACAATTATGATATAAAATAGATCTAAATTGATATCAAACTTTTCTTTTAAATAGATGTTATAATGTCATTACCCTTGCTACTTTTGTGTATGATTGCACATGTATATGTGTGTAGGTGTCTAAGCAGATAAGAGCATCAGTGCACATTTTGAAATTTAACAAACTATAAACAGTATATATACTTGACATACAATATGTATATCATATATAGGTAGATAGAATTACTCTACAACTTGATCCTGATGTCTTGTACTGTCATATTATCATTTATGTGAGTGGCTCTAATGTTATGATGTATACTGAAACTTTAGAATAAACTGTACATGTATAACTTGACAATTGTAGCTGGGACTAAGATTAATATTAAGTGACATTTTTCTTTTGGGAATTTCTTAAAACCATTAGAAATCAGGTTACACTTCAGACAGTGTTTGGTGTCATGTTACCTTATGTGAATCAAAGGTCATTATTCCTTTTCCTCATTAGTAATTTAATATGCAGTATAAAGTATAATGTAAATACAATATGCTGTATATATCCTGTAGACTATCAATATTTAAATAATACAAAAATACATAGAAAGAATACAACTATATATAAATTCCATTTGAATTAACAAGTCTATCACCTATTATATTACATTATACAAGGTGCTAGAGGTTAAATAAGCTAGCCCTTTTTCATTGACAAATTGATTACCTGAGATAGGTTTGTTCACAAACTATCATGCTAAAAAGACATGCATTATAATAACCACACATGAGACATTGTACTCTCTTAGAGAACATAAGTAAGTTTGGATTATAGCAATGCAGGAATATTTAATATAAGCAAGCCTGAAACTAACATTCATATTTAAAAACTGTGATTTTTATCCATTCATTATATATAGACTCGTAAGCACACTTTCTACTGACACTACAATACAGACAAAGAAATCATTGTCGATATCAATCTATTTAATTTTTGATACAGAAAGAGAGTTGCTTCATTTTTGATATGGTTTGAAGCATAATATAATAAGAGTGAATTGAAATTTAATATAGTTTACTACAACAAATTAACAAAATCAAGCTTATTAGAGAAACTCATCACTCAAAAGCAACATCACTCATTAGTAATTTAATATGCAGTATAATAAGTGTATTAAAAACCTTCAAATACACATATAGCAATCTGAAAAATCAAGCTTATTAGAGAAAGATGTCACTTGAAGCAATTAGCTTGTGCGCTTCAAATGCATTTGTCCCAGTAAACACTTAAAATAGTTTAAAAATAAGAAGTAATTGCTATAAAGTGACTCTAAATGCTAAAGGAGAAGTAGAAACAGCAGTTAATATTTTATGTTTTTGTCTAGATAAATGTAAATAAATAAATAATACCTACATTGAATAAAAACCAGCCTTTGTACAATTATCTGTATAGTAAAAGTACATGTACTGGTCGCATATATGTGGATTTTGATCAAAACACATATTATATGTAGATGTATATATTATGTAACAAATTGCCAGATTAGATATGCAGAATTAATTTTTGATATTTTTCGTATCTTAATATAATGAGAACCTATTAATTAAATAAAGATTTTTCTTTGATTGAGTATCTATAAGTACTTTATGTAAAGCACAGAATGATGTTCTAAGTCTGGCTAACACAAACATCATTAGTATTGCTAATACTGTGAGGTTACAGACCAAATATTTATGAATGATTGCATTGAAAATCTTGGTTCACTGAATTTAGAAGGTGGTTGGTTATTTTTGGTTGATAAAATGTGCTTTCATTAAGAAATAAATCATCACATATTGTGAATATTTGAGATTGCTGTCACAAGACTTAATTGTAATAGCATCCACGTCTTTCTGTTGTATTCTTTGTATTGTGTTTGTTGATATTGTAACTTATATAAAATCAACCAATTGATTTTTACAGTTGTTAACTATATTGAATAAACACATGCTTTGTGTAAATACAGGTTAATATGCTCTAGGTTTAATAAGCACCAAGGCATAGAATCATGGAAATATGATAATTGCCTTAAATGAGAAAATTTACCTTGTTTGCTATATCAGCCCTAGCATTAGCCTTTAGTAATACTTGTACAATTTCACTATAGCCTTCCTTGGAAGCAACATGGAGAAGAGTCTCACCATCCTATATAAATATATACAGAGATAAATGTCAGGTTAAAAACATCAAATAAAGTAGTGAGCGTAATCACATACATGTTACATCTAAACAGTAACAACATACACATGTAGTATGATAGAAAATATTATAAAACAAAACTAAATTAACAATAACGTAATGCATGTGTGTGAGCTTAATATCAAACGAAAACTGGTATACATCTATGTGCTTATGTTCAAATTGTAGAAAATATGCATATAGTACAACTACATACTTTTTGTCAGATTTAAGTGCATGTATTACATGTAGATGTGTATTGCATTTATATGATATGGTGTTTAACAATTATGATATAAAATAGATCTGAATTGATATCAGACTTTTCTTTTAAATAGATGTTATAATGTCATTACCCTCGCTACTTTTGCGTATGATTGCACATGTATATATATGTGTGTGTAGGTGTCTAAGCAGATAAGAACATCAGTGCACATTTTGAAATTTAACAAACTATAAACAGTATATATATTTGACATACAATATGTATATCATATATAGGTAGATAGAATTACTCTACAACTTGATCCTGATGTCTTGTACTGTCATATTATCATTTATGTGAGTGGCTCTAATGATGTATAACTTGACAATTGTAGCTGGCACTAAGATTAATATTAAGTGACATTTTTCTTTTGCGAATTTCTTAAAACCATTAGAAATCAGGTTACACTTCAGACAGTGTTTGGTGTCATGTTAGCTTATGTGAATCAAAGGTCATTATTCCTTTTCCTTATTAGTAATTTAATATGCAGTATAAAGTATAATGTAAATACAATATGCTGTATATATCCTGTAGACTATCAATATTTAAATAATACAAAAATACATAGAAAGAATACAACTATATATAAATTCCATTTGAATTAACAAGTCTATCACCTATTATATTACATTATACAAGGTGCTAGAGGTTAAATAAGCTAGCCCTTTTTCATTGACAAATTGATTACCTTAGATAGGTTTGTTCACAAACTATCATGCTGAAAAGACATGCATTATAATAACCACACATGAGACATTGTACTCTCTTAGAGAACATAAGTAAGTGTGGATTACAGCAATGCAGGAATATTTAATATAAGCAAGCCTGAAACTAACATTCATATTAAAAAAACTGTGATTTTTATCCATTCATTATATATAGACTCGTAAGCACACTTTCTACTGACACTACAATACAGACAAAGAAATCATTGTCAATATCAATCTATTTAATTTTTGATACAGAAAGAGAGTTGCATCATTTTTGATATGGTTTGAAGCATAATATAATAAGAGTGAATTGAAATTCAATATAGTTTACTACAGCAAATTAACAAAAATCAAGCTTATTAGAGAAACTCATCACTCAAAAGCAACTGGCTACCATCCATAAAATGCATCTTTGATTAGTAAACACTTTCACTGTTATAAAAACATTTAAAATAACAGGTTTGAATTTTTTAAATTGACTCTGAAGGGCTATAATGTCACAAAAGCAATAGTAACATTTTCTATATTTTTGTCAGGTAAGAGTTAATCCACTGTAAACATTGATTGGTTGTTTTAACAATATATTTTTACAGAATCAATGTAATAGTACATTAGGAATATTTAGCTAATAGGGTAGCAAGTAAGGAATAAAAACGGTATTATGTTTACCATACATTCAATGTGATATGGTTCTTATCATTACTCATTGTATAAATTATTTATGTAAGATATTACCTACTTTATTCTTTTTCTCTCTGAGAAATATATTAAATAATATACAAACCATAATGTAAACTTACATTATTAACAATATCAATATTAGCTCCAGCTTTAATTAGAAGATCAACAGTGTTATGATCACCTCTAGAACATGCTTTGTATAATGCTGTGTTACCATCCTATGTACAATAGAGAATATATGATACATTATAATACAATTATGATATAAAATAGATCTAAATTGATATCAGACTTTTCTTTTAAATAGATATTATAATGTCATTACCCTTGCTACTTTTGTGTATGATTGCACATGTATATGTGTGTAGGTGTCTAAGCAGATAAGAGCATCAGTGCACATTTTGAAATTTAACAAACTATAAACAGTATATATACTTGACATACAATATGTATATCATATATAGGTAGATAGAATTACTCTACAACTTGATTCTGATGTCTTGTACTGTCATATTATCATTTATGTGAGTGGCTCTAATGTTATGATGTATACTGAAACTTTAGAATAAACTGTACATGTATAACTTGACAATTGTAGCTGGGACTAAGATTAATATTAAGTGACATTTTTCTTTTGCGAATTTCTTAAAACCATTAGAAATCAGGTTACACTTCAGACAGTGTTTGGTGTCATGTTAGCTTATGTGAATCAAAGGTCATTATTCCTTTTCCTCATTAGGAAGCTTAGCCCCATCTATCTCTTTTTGAATAACACAATTAAATATTAGGCAGAGCTTGACAGTTTAATAATTTAGTAAATTGAGAGAAAAACTGTCTATAGTTAAATCTAACTAATACATATAAGTTTACTAATGAACTAAATACAAAATATTACATCATGTGGGTTCTCTTAATGGCTATAATTTTATGTTCAATTTTAATTCACAATTCTCAATATATGATAAAATTTTAAGTTCTCAATATTTTGTCATTCCATTTCTGTGTACTTTAGAGAGAAACATAAAACCTTTTAATACCTATGTCTGATAACTATGTCTTTACATTATGTTTTAGAAACTAATAAAGTTACTAAATTATCGAATATGTTTTAATAACAGGATTGATAAGACCACAGTAGGTTTAGTTATTTGCGTGCATAAACATTCATGATATTCAGTTCATGTGCATTTCAATATTTAAGTAACTCAACATGATTACATGATGTATCACTGACCTTGTCTGGAACATCCACTTGGACACCGTGACATTGAAATATCTCTACTAATTTTTCATGACCTTTGTAACGTGCTATGTCCAATGAAGTCTTCCAATCCTAAATAACATAACATATTTCAGTCACATACTAGCACAAACAAAGCAAAACCATTGCAAAGTGAAATTAGAGAACATTCATACTTTGTTGGAGTTACATAATCATAGGTTATGTCTACTTAATACAAATTTACATGTAACTGTAGTTAATACTAACCACACCTCTAAAGTTTATATGTCAAACACTAAATGTATAGCATCAGTAAAAACAAAAATTGTATTCCAAATATAACTACATTAACAAGCACATCACAGAGGCAATTTCATGGTCAGAGTTAATGTAGTGTTGATAATAACTCTCTGTAATAACAATTATGATTAATTAACAAGTTGTTTGGTGTATTGAAAAATCATGATGGTAACCTTAGCTTAACAATAATATTACATAAACATTATATTTTTGTTAATTTTAAATAAAATAATAATTGAGTGGAATAAACACATGATGTGGGTATACTAACAAACATGCTACCATTTCCAAACATGTCAGCATATTTTACTATTCAATTGCAAGTGTTAGTGATGTCTCAGTTAACTCTTGAGATTTTTCAATATAAAGGAATGCCCTACTTCAAGTAAACACTTTGTCATGAATAGTTGTAATTAAAAAAACCACTGGGACATTTAATTAAGAGAAATACAGTATACATATATATGGTGACTGAGAAGATTGGAAGTTGAGGAAGTTATGGTGCTGCTCCACAATAATTCTCTACTATAAAAAACTATGTGGATTTTGATCAAAACACATATTATATGTAGATGTGTATAATTATGTAACAAATTGCCAGATTAGATATGCAGAATTAATTTTTGATATGTTTCGTATCTTAATATAATGAGAACCTATTAATTAAATAAAGATTTTTCTCTGACTGAGTATCTATAAGTACTTTATGTAAAGCACAGAATGATGTTCTAAGTCTGGCTAACACAAACATCATTAGTATTGCTAATACTGTGAGGTTACAGACCAAATATTTATGAATGATTGCATTGAAAATCTTGGTTCACTGAATATAGAAGGCGGTTTGTTATTTTTGGTTGATAAAATGTGCTTTCATTAAGAAATAAATCATCCCATATTGTGAATATTTGAGATTGCTGCCACAAGACTTAATTGTAATAGCATCGACGTCTTTCTGTTGTATTCTTTGTATTGTGTTTGTTGATATTGTAACGTAAATAAAATCAACCAATTGATTTTTACATTTCTTAAGCATATTGAATATTGAATAAACACATGCTTTGTGTAAATACAGTTTAATACGCTCTAGGTTTAACAAGCACCAAGGCATAGAATCATGGAAATATGACAATTGCCTTAAATGAGAAAATTTACCTTGTTTGCTATATCAGTCCTAGCATTAGCCTTTAGTAATACTTGCACAATTTCACTATAGCCTTTCTTGGAAGCAACATAGAGAGGAGTCTCACCATCCTATACAAATATATACAGAGATAAATGTCAGGTTAAAAACATCAAATAAAGTAGTGAGTGAAATCACATATATGTTACATCTAAACAGTAACAACATACACATGTAGTATGATAGAAAATATTATAAAACAAAACTAAATTAACAATAACGTAATGCATGTGTGTGTGTTTAATATCAAACGAAAACTGGTATACATCTACATGTACATGTTCAAATTGTAGTAAATATGCGTTATAGTACAACTACATACTTCTTGTCAGATTTAAGTGCATGTATTACATGTAGATGTGTATTGCATTTACATGATATGGTGTTTAACAGAGGAGAGTTGCATCATTTTTGATATGGTTTGAAGCATAATATAATAACAGTGAATTGAAAATCATATAGTTTACTACAACAAATTTTTAACAAAAATCAAGCTTATTAGAGAAACTCATCACTCAAAAACAACTGGCTACCATCCATAAAATGCATCTGTGATTAGTAAACACTTTCATTGTTATAAAAACATTTAAAATAACAGGTTTAAATTTTTAAAATTGACTCTGAAGGGCTATAATGTCACAAAAGCAATAGTAACATTTTTTTATACTTTTGTCAGGTAAGAGTTAATCCACTGTAAACATTGATTGGTTGTTTTAACAATATATTTTTTTACAATCAATGTAATAGTACATTAGGAATATTTAGCTAATAGGGTAGCAAGTAAGGAATAAAAACAGTATTATGTTTACCATACATTTAATGCAATATGGTTCTTATCATTACTTATTGTATAAATTATTTATGTAAGATATTACCTACTTTATTCTTTTTCTCTCTGAGAAACATATTAAATAATATACATAACCATAACGTAAACTTACATTATTAACAATATCAACATTAGCTCCAGCTTTAATTAGAAGATCAACAGTGTTATGATCACCTCTAGAACATGCTTTGTATAATGCTGTGTTACCATCCTATGTACAATAGAGAATATATGATACATTATAATACAATTATGATATAAAATAGATCTGAATTGATATCAAACTTTTCTTTTAAATAGATATTATAATGTCATTACCCTTGCTACTTTTGTGTGTGACTTCATATGTATATGTGTGTAGGTGTCTAAGCAGATAAGAGCATTAGTGCATATTTTGAAATTTAACAAACTATAAACAGTATATATACTCGACATACAATATGTATATCATATATAGGTAGATAGAATTACTCTACAACTTGATCCTGATGTCTTGTACTGTCATATTATCATTTATGTGAGTGGCTCTAATGTTATGATGTATACTGAAACTTTAGAATAAACTGTACATGTATAACTTGACATTAGTAGCTGGGACTAATATTAATATTAAGTGACATTTTTCTTTTGCGAATTTCTTAAAACCATTAGAAATCAGGTTACACTTCAGACAGTGTTTGGTGTCATGTTACCTTATGTGAATCAAAGGTCATTATTCCTTTTCCTCATTAGTAATTTAATGTGCAGTATAAAGTATAATGTAAATACAATATGCTGTATATATCCTGTAGACTATCAATATTTAAATAATACAAAAATACATAGAAAGAATACAACTATATATACATTCCATTTGAATTAACAAGTCTATCACCTATTATATTACATTATACAAGGTGCTAGAGGTTAAATAAGCTAGCCCTTTTTCATTGACAAATTGATTACCTTAGATAGGTTTGTTCACAAACTATCATGTTAAGAAGAGATGCAGTATAATAATCACACATGAGACATTTACTCTCTTAGAGAAGATAAGTAAGTGTGGATTACAGCAGTGCAGGAATATTTAATATAAGCAAGCCTGAAACTAACATTCATATTAAAAAAACTGTGATTTTTATTCATTCATTATATATATAGACTCGTAAGCACACTTTCTACTGACACTACAATACAGACAAAGAAATCATTGTCGATATCAATCTATTTAATTTTTGATACAGAAAACGATATGAGACACTGTGCTCTATTCAATAAACAAGTTATGCAAGTAGGCTTATTTTGCTTCTAGACCCACTTACACTCATCGGCTTGTTGATAAGGAGGATATATCGACTGCCAAGAAGCAAAGTTTGATAGACTACAAATATGTAAACGTAAGAAGCACTACTGTAAGTGGTTTTGTTACTAGTACTACAACCTATATAAACTCACATTATTCTTAACATCAACAGAACAGCCATGTTCAATCAGAAGAAGTGCAATATCTGTATGGTTATTCTTAGCAGCCACATAGAGTGCAGTCTCTCCATACTAATAAAGGTATGAGATAAAAAGAATAAACAGATGTACACGTACACTGTACTTGTATATATGTACATTTATTTAGAAATTTGTCATTGTTTGTTTCTTAAGAACAAATGTTAACAATTGTGATATTGCTAATTGTAATATCTCATAACAAATTCTACAAGTATTTTATGCAAGAACTTAATTGATCTCTACTATTAACAACTTTAATATTACTGTATGTATATCTGTCTAAATATTATTTTATTATTGTAAGAAGATTTTGTGATCTGTACTATTGCCCATAGTTCTTACAATAACAATATTATTCACATTTTCATTATTCATCATTATTTTTCATTGTTTAAATAATTTAGTACACAATATTTCATGGATAGAGGGCAACAACAAAATATTTTACAACAACAATTCAGACTTATGGTATATATTATAACATGCTCAAAAGGTTTTTATAATCACCAAGGATGAGGGCCAAAGAGCAGGTGATTAAATTTGACATGCCTTGAGTAGGTGTGCATAGGGTTTAGTACTTGAGTATGGCAGACAGTCTTCTACACTCTTCTAAAGCAGATTTGAACTTACAATAAGTACAACAAGGAGTATGGTTCATTGTCATTGCCATATAACCATATCTACTATCATCAATTGTGACAGTTCGCATTTTAAAGCATCATGCTCAAGACAATTCATGCTTAAAAGTTCATTTATGTCTTTATAAAAACATTACTTTTTACATTTTAAAGATGTAAGCTAAATATAATATATAGTTGTGTACTACTACACTACAACTGTTGTCATGTTGACATAATACTACACATGTATACAGTTCTACAATAATAAACCACTCCCCTTGTTGTAGCAACTACTAAACATTACTTTTTACATTTTAAAGATGTAAGCTAAATATAATATATAGTTGTGTACTACTACACTACAACTGTTGTCATGTTGACATAATACTACACATGTATACAGTTCTACAATAATAAACCACTCCCCTTGTTGTAGCAACTACATGTATAATAATATTATGTAAACATAACAACTATAATTACATGTATACTAATTAAATTCACTATATATTTGATGGTTACAGCATTGGTTTATATAAGAGAACGTATGAATGATTTTGTTTAATTGCATTTTGAAATTATATAACTTCCTCAATAAAACAACTACTTTACAAAATTGCATTCCTTCATTAAACAAAGGAAGCAAATTAAAGTTCTGTGCTTGCTTAGTGTTGCTTGAAGATCCCATCAGATGTAAATTGAGATATTGTGCTCTATTCAATAAAAAAAACTAAGTGTGTATTACAGTAGTGTAGGATGTTCTTAATATTAGCAAGCCCAAAACTAACATCAGTCTATTTAATCAAATCTTCTTGGGACAAAAAAATGATATGCATACCAGTATTGAGCCAATCAATCAATTACAATTTTATCACATGAATGTTATTATCATCACATGACATCTGAAACTACAGTTACTTATTGCTAGATATGACAAACAACAGGACTTGGACATTAATATTCCTACATTTGTTGTTTCAAGAAAGTTAATACAGAAATACAAGACTTAAATTGACTGTAGTAGTCTGGGGACAAGTCTACTCTCCTAAATTCCACATATTCCAATATGCAAGTAGGCCTAGTTTGCTTCTAGACCCTCTTACACTCATCGTTGACTTACACTGACTAGAGCTACATTAAATAATTAGCTACAATGTCAATGGAAGACTATAGTTCTAAAATGATAGGTAGAGGAACAAGCTAAAAAGAAGTATCCAAGGAAACGTTTAATATCCTTACACTCACAGTCAGGGCTAACAAAATTCATTGACAGCTATAAGAACTTGCAACCAAAGGATACAGTTTATTGTCATTGCTAGGTCTTACAAATTGCACACAACAATATAATAAAATTAGAAAAGTTGATACACATAGATACCATACAATCCAAAACAATTATAGTACAGCCTTTGGAGCTTCTCATGCAAAGCATTAAAAACAATTAACATCAATAAAAACAATAATCTCATGTATTTATTTAGTAGCCAGTAAGATACAAATTCAAGTAGTCTCCATGACAATTGTTGTCCTACGTATGTACACAACAATTCTATTTTTTAAAAATATGATAGTAAAAATTCAATACTTGTCTTTGAGGAAAAGGATTTATAATTTCTCTTCAGTTATACTGACTTTCTCATATAACATATGCACATGAACACTTACTTCATTAACAAGATCTAGATTGGCTCCTTTCTGTGTTAAAAACAAAACAACATCTTTGTGTCCACTCTCTGCTGCTAACATGACTGCAGTCAATCCATCCTAAATATATTATTACTTATTACATTAGCATGAATCATAACATCAGTACATTACATACCAACACTTGGATGTATCAGTACATTAGTAACATTACAAGCTTAGACAAAAGTATATATAGTCAAACAAAATACAAGTCAAATCACTCTTAATAATTGGACATTATAAACACAAATATGAAACTTTACACTACTATTTTGATTATAGTAAAAGTTTATTTTTCAGTGGCTTAGAGGAAGAGCTAGCATTCCTTATAAAATAATTCACTCATACCTTGTCTGAAAAGGTTACTAACAAGCACTTATTTATTTTTCTGATGAAGCAAATTCAGCAAATAGCTTCTTTGCATGTACAACAATTGTCAATACTACAAATGCTTACCATAAAACAATCTTAACATCTTCACTATTACTAGCTAACAATATACTGATAATAAACATTTTACTAGAAATATAATATATTGGTAGCAACTTCATCAATATCATTCTTAACATTCACAGTAACACAACAAACTTTTATTAATACACATTATTATAATAGTTTTGCAACAATACTGAAGTCATTTTAAACCATATAGTAATAACTCTTAGGAGAATAATAAGACAATTCTAAACAATGCTAAGTACTAAGAACAAACAATGGATAAAAAGCATAAGAGTCAACAAAAGAGTTACAAGATTATTATTAAAATTCGTCCCATAATTTTTCAGGAGACACTGACTTACAGTGACTAGAGCTACAGTAAATAAATAGCTACAATGTCAATGGAAGACTATAGTTCTAAATAATAAAACAATAGGTGGAGGAATGAGCTAAAAAAAGTATCCAAGGAAATGTTTAATGTCCTTATACTCACAGTTAGCGTTAACAAAATTCATTGGCAGCTATAACCATTTGAAATCAAAGATTGCAGTTTATTGTCATTGCTAGGTCTTACAAATTGCACACAACAATATAACAAAATTAGAAACGTTGATACACATAGTTACCATATAATCCAAAACAATTACAGTACAGCCTCCAAAACTTCTCATGCAAGGTATTAAAAACAATTAATGTCAATAAAAACAATAGGGTAAATACAATAACAACATCCTATTCAAAACACTTAGAATTTATACTATACTATATCACACTTACCCACTATTATATTTTAAACAACATATTAAGATGACAAGTAATCACACAAACATAAATGGAAAAACAAAACAATAGAGTAAACAAAATAACAACAACACATTCAATATACTTGGAATTCATACTACATTATATAAAATTACATCCTATTATATTGTAAAGGACACATTCAGATGACAAGTAATAACAGCAACATAAATGTGGAAACAAAAGCAATACTTTAAACAAAATCACAACAACACATTCAATATGCACAGAAATCATACTAGGCTATAGATATAAAATGCTTAAAATATACCTAAAACTTAAACATAGCAAGAAGATTCGAGCATTATTAGTGACACTCAATGTTGTATTATAAACAGCTAAGGTTAACAAGATTCATTGCTAATATACAAATCAGCTGTTATAGAATGCACTTAAAAGAGATTTGTTGATCTTATAAGCAGCAAATACAAAATAATCATTAAAACTGCAAAAGCAAACATACATAGATACAATACAATCCAAAACAATTATAGTACAGTCACCAAACCTTCTCATGCAAAGCATTAAAAAAATTAACATCAATAAAAACAATAGGGTAAGTATAATGAAAACATTCTATTCATAACACTTAGAATTCATACTATACTATATCACACTTACCCGCTATTATATATTTTAAACAACACATTCAGATGACAAGTAATCACGCCAATATAAATGGAAAAACAAAACAATAGACTAAACAAAATAACAACAACACATTCAATATACTTAGAATTCATACTACATTATATCAAAATTACATCCTATTATATTGTAAAGGACACATTCAGATGACAAGCAATAACAGCAAAATAAATGTGGAAACAAAAACATATACTTTAAACAAAATCACAACAACAATTCAATATGCTCAAAATTTATACTAGGCTATAGCTATAAAATGCTTAAAATATACCTAAAAATGAAACCTGGCAAAAAGATTCAACCAAACATTATAAGTGACACTCAATGTTGTATTATAAACAGCTAAGAATAACAAGATTCATTGCTGATATATGAACCAGCTAATACAGAATGCACTTTCATGCTATTTGTTGATCTAATAAGCTGCAAATACAATATAATTAATAAAACTGAAAAAGCAGATACATATAGTTACCATACAATCTAAAACAATTATAGTACAGCCTCCAAAGATTCTCATGCAAGGCATTAAAAACAATTAACATCAATAAAAACAATAGGGTAAATACAATAACAACATCCTATTCAAAACACTTAGAATTCATACTATACTATATCACACTTACCGACTATTATATTTTAAACAACACATTCAGATGACAAGTAATCACACAAACATAAATGGAAAAAAACAATAGACTAAACAAAATAAAAACAACACATTCAATATACTTAGAATTCATACTACATTATATCAAAATTACAACCCATTATATTGTAAAAGACACAAAACAATACTCTAAGCAAAATCACAACAACATATTCAATATGCTCAAAATTGATACTAGGCTATAGCTATGAAATGCTTAAAATATACCTAAAAATTAAACCTGGCAAGAAGATTCAAACATCAATGTCATATTACAAACAGCTAAGGTTAACAAGATTCATTGCTAATATACAAATCAGCTGTTATAGAATGCACTTTAATGTCATTTGTCAATCTCATAAGCAGCAAATACAAAATAGTCATTAAAACTGCAAAAGCAAACATACATAGATACAATACAATCCAAAACAATTATAGTACAGTCACCAAACCTTCTTATTAAAAGCATTAAAAAAATTAACATCAATAAAAACAATAAGGTAAGTATAATAAAAACATTCTATTCATAACACTTAGAATTCATACTATACTATATCACACTTACCTGCTATTATATATTTTAAACAACACATTCAGATGACAAGTAATCACGCCAATATAAATGGAAAAACAAAACAATAGACTAAACAAGATAACAACAACACATTTAATATACTTAGAATTCATACTACATTATATGAAATTACATCCTATTATATTGTAAAGGACACATTCAGATGACAAGTAATAACAGCAATATAAATGTGGAAACAAAAACAAATACTTTAAACAAAATCACAACAACACATTCAATATGCTCAGAATTCATACTAGGCTATACCTATAAAAAGCTTAAAATATACCTAAAAATTAACCTGGCAAGAAGATTCAAGCATCGATGTCATATTACAAACTGCTAAGGTTAACAACATTCATTGCAGATATACGAATCAGCTGTTATAGAATGCACTTTAATGTCATTTGTCGATCTCATAAGCAGCAAATACAAAATAGTCATTAAAACTGCAAAACTAGATACACATAGTTACCATACAATCCAAAACAATTATAGTACAGTCTCCAAAGATTATCATGCAAGCCATTAAAAACAATTAACCTCAATAAAAACAATAGGGTAGATACAATAACAACATCTTATTCAAAACACTTAGAATTCATACTATACTATATCACACTTACCCACTATTATAGTTTAAACAACACATTAAGATGACAAGTAATCACACAAACATAAATGGAAAAACATAACAATAGAGTAAACAAAATAACAACAACACATTCAATATACTTAGAATTCATACAATATTATATCAAAATTATATCCTATTATATTGTAAAGGACACATTCAGATGACAAGTAATAACAGCAACATAAATGTGGAAACAAAAACCAATAAACTAAACAAAGTCACAACAACACATTCAATATGCACAGAAATCATACTAGGCTATAGATATAAAATGTTTAAAATATACCTAAAACTTAAACATAGCAAGAAGATTCGAGCATTATTAGTGACACTCAATGTTTTATTATAAACAGCTAAGGTTAACAAGATTCATTGCTAATATACAAATCAGCTGTTATAGAATGCACTTAAAAGAGATTTGTTGATCTTATAAGCAGCAAATACAAAATAGTCATTAAAACTGCAAAAGCAAACATACATAGATACAATACAATCCAAAACAATTATAGTACAGTCACCAAACCTTCTCATGCAAAGCATTAAAAAAAATTAACATCAATAAAAACAATAGGGTAAGTATAATAAAAACATTCTATTCAAAACACTTAGAATTCATACAATATTATATCACACTTGCTGGCTATTATATTTTTAAACAACACATTCAGATGACAAATAATCACACAAACATAAATGGAAAAACAAAACAATACACTAAAAAAAATAACAACAACATATTCAATATACTTAGAATTCATACTACATTATATTGAAATTACATCCTATTATATTGTAAAGGACACATTTAGATGACAAGTAATAACAGCAACATAAATGTGGAAACACAAACCAATACTTTAAACAAAATCACAACAACACATTCAATATGCTCAGAATTCATACTAGGTTATAGCTATAAAATGCTTAAAATATACCTAAAAAATAAACCTGGTAAGAAGATTCAAGCATCAATGTCATATTACAAAGAGCTAAGGTTAACAAGATTCATTGCAGATATACGAATCAGCTGTTATAGAATGCACTTTAATGTCATTTGTCGATCTCATAAGCAGCAAATACAAAATAGTCATTAAAACTGCAAAACTAGATACACATAGTTACCATACAATCCAAAACAATTATAGTACAGTCTTCAAAGATTATCATGCAAGCCATTAAAAACAATTAACCTCAATAAAAATAATAGGGTAGATACAATAACAACATCTTATTCAAAACACTTAGAATTCATACTATACTATATCACACTTACCGGCTATTATAGTTTAAACAACACATTCAAATGACAAGTAATCACACAAACATAAATAGAAAAACATAACAATAGAGTAAACAAAATAACAACAACACATTCAATATACTTAGAATTCATACTACATTATATCAAAATTACATCCTATTATATTGTAAAGGACACATTCAGATGACTAGTAATAACAGCAACATAAATGTGGAAACAAAAACCAATAAACTAAACAAAGTCACAACAACACATTCAATATGCTCAGAATTCATACTAGGCTATAGCTATAAAATGCTTAAAATATACCTTAAAATTAAACCTGGCAAGAAGATTCAAACATTATAGGTGACACTCAATGTTGTATTAAAAACAGCTAGGGTTAACAAGATTCATTGCTGATATACAAATCCCCTGTTATAGAATGCACTTTAATGTCATTTGTTGATCTTATAAGCAGCAAATACAAAAAAATCATTAAAACTCCAAAAGCAGACACGCATAGTTACCGTACAATCCAAAACAATCATAGTACAGCCTCCAAAGATTCTCATGCAAGGCATTAAAAACAATTAAAGTCAATAAAACAATAGGGTAAATACAATAACAACATCCTATTCAAAACACTTAGAATTCATACTATACTATTTCACACTTACCGACTATTATATTTAAACAACACATTCAGATGACAAGTAATCACACCAACATAAATAGAAAAAAAACATTAAAGTAAACAAAATAGCAACAACATATTCAATATACTTGGAATTCATATTACATTATATCAAAATTACATCCTATTATATTGTAAAGGACACATTCAGATGACAAGTAATCACACCAACATAAATGGAAAAAAACCAATACTCTAAACAAAATCACAACAACACATTCAATATGCATAGAACTCATACTAGGCTATAGCTATAAAATGCTTAAAATATACCTAAAATAATAAAGCAGCCAAGAAGATTCAAGACTATATTGTAAAAGAGGCATTAAGGTGACAAGTAATAACAGCAACATAAATTTGGATATGAAAATAATTATGGTAAACAAAATCAAAACAACACATTCGATATGCTCTCAATTCTTACTTGGCTATAAGGATAAAACGCTCAAAAAATTAGCAAGAAGCTTCACCTGTTATTACTGATAGATACCTAATGTCATAGCAATCACAGTTAGGGTTATAAAAACCTTTGCTGATACAGAAAACGCCAGTTATAGGATGCATGCTCTTTAATGTCATTTCTTGCTCTCATAGATTGCATGTAACAATATAATAAATAAATTTGCAAAAATGGATACACATGCTTCACTAAATAAAACTTACCTTAGTAACAATATTGATATTAACATTATGGTTGAGTAATAGTTCAACGATGTCTGTATGTCCTTTAGAACTCGCATAATGAAGAGCTCCCCATCCTCTCTATTAGAAAAATACACAATCATCTGTAAAGTGAAACTGCTAACACTCTATATTTCTTTTATTTCTGCACTTTGTCATTAACATATTACACTCATATATTGTCTACATGTAACTATTGTTGTATGTGTAGGACATGACTACATCTATTACTAGTAAGCTTTTATTACTTAAATAAGTTTTTAAAGACTAAGTCATGCAAGATGGGTTAAAGTATATACAGTGTAATATGAGGGATTGATAAACAAGATGTAAACAGAAAATTATTAGAACTTAGGCCTATACTATACAAACCAGCATCTAACAAAAATGTAACATGTATCACTCTATGTGCTACTATCATCATCATTGTATTTCCATAAGGCTCTAATTATATTATTCACTATTCTAACCAACATCATCTCTGTCAGATAATTATTGCATCTCACAAACTATAGGTCCATAACAGTTTGTACAATAAAAAAGGTCAGCATTTAAATCGGGGACTTGTTAATAATAGGAAGAAGCATACCAGATACAGAAATATACCACTGCTATAATTATTATGAGCTTTAAATTCTTCAATACTCTTTAGTTTTATAAACAGATGAAATTGTGCTCTCATCACTGTTGAAAAACCTAGAATAATCTCATGTATTTTTTTAGTAGCCAGTAAGATACAAATTCAAGTAGTCTCCATGACAATTGTTGTCCTATGTATCTACACAACAATTCTATTTTTTTAAAAATATGATATTAAAAAATCAAATACTTGTCTTTGAGGAAAAGGGTTTATAATTTCTCTTCAATTATACTGAATTTCTCATACAACATATGAACATGAACACTTACTTTGTTAATAAGATTTAGATTGGCTCCTTTCTGTGTTAAAAACAAAACAACATCTTTGTGTCCATTCTCTGCTGCTAACATGACTGCAGTCAATCCACCCTACATATATTATTACTTATTACATTAGCATGAATCATAACATCAGTACATAACATAACAACACTTGGATGTATCAGTACACTAGTAACATTACAAACTTAGACAAAAGTATATATAGTCAAACAAAATACAAATTAAATCACTCTCAATAATTGGACATTATAATCACAAATATTAAACACCACACTACTATTTTGACTATAGTAATAGTTTATTTTCAGTGGCTTAGAGAAAGAGCTAGCATTCCTTATAAAATAATTCACTCATACCTTGTCTGAAAAGGTTACTAACAAACACTTATTAATTTTTCTGATAAAGCAAATTCAGCAAATAGATTCTTTACATGTACAACAATTGTCAATACTACAAATGCTTACCATAAAACAATCTTAACATCTTCACTATTACTAGCTAACAATATATTGATAATAAACATTTTACTAGAAATATAAGATGTTGGTAGCAACTTAATCAATATCATTCTTAACATTTACAGTAATACAATAAATTTTAAGTAATACACATTATTATAATAGTTTTGCGCTGATACTGAAGTCATTTTAAACCATATAGTAATAATAATCTCTTAGGAGAATAATAAGACAATTCTAAACAATGCTAAGTACTAAGAACAAACAATGGATAAAAAGCATAAAAAGTCAACAAAAGAGTTACAAGATTATAATTAAAAATCTTCCCATACTTTTTTGGGAGACACTGACTTACACTGACTAGAACTACATTAAATAATTAGCTACAATGTCAATGGAAGACTATAGTTCTAAAATGATAGGCAGAGGAACAAGCTAGAAAGAAGTATCCAAGGAAACGTTTAATGTCCTTACACTCACAGTTAGGGCTAAAAAAATTCATTGACAATTATAAGAACTTGCAACCAAAGGATACAGTTTATTGTCATTGCTAGGTCTTACAAATTACACACAACAATATCATAAAATTAGAAAAGTTGATACTCATAGATACCATACAATCCAAAACAATTATAGTACAGCCTCCAAAGATTCTCATGCAAGGTATTAAAAATCATCAATGTCAATAAAAACAATAGAGTAAATACAATAACAACATCCTATTCAAAACACTTAGAATTCATACTATACTATATCACACTTACCATCTATTATATTTTAAACAACACATTTAGATGACAAGTAAACACACCAACATAAATGGAAAAACAAAACAATAGACTAAACAAAATAACAACAACACATTCAATATACTTGCAATTCATACTACATTATATCAAAATTACATCCTATTACATTGTAAAGGACACATTCAGATGACAAGTAATAACAGCAAAATAAATGTGGAAACAAAAACCAATACTCTAAACAAAATCACAACAACACATTCAATATGCTCAAAGTTTATACTAGGCTATAGCTATAAGATGCTTAAAATATACCGAAAAAATAAACCTGGCAAGAAGATTCAACCATCAATGTCATATTACAAACAGCTAAGGTTAACAAGAATCATTGCTGATATATGAATCAGCTATTACAGAATGCACTTTAATGTCATTTGTCGATCTTATAAGCAGCAAATACAAAATAATCATTTAAACTGCAAAAGCAGATACGCATAGTTACCATACAATCCAAAGCAATTACAGTAATTATAGTACAGGCTACAAAGATTTTCATGCAAAGCATTAAAAAATTAATGTTAATAAAAACAATAGGGTAAATACAATAACAACATCCTATTCAAAACACTTAGAAGTCATACTATAATATATCACACTTACTATCTATTATATTTTAAACAACACATTCAGATGACAAGTAATCACACCAACATAAATGGAAAAACAAAACAATAGAGTAAACAAAATAACAACAACACATTCAATATACTTGGAACTCATACTACATTATATCAAAATTACATCCTATTATATTGTAAAGGACATATTCAGATGACAAGTAATAACAGTAACATAAATGTGGAAAAAAACCAATACTCTAAACAAAATCACAACAACACATTCAATATGCTCAAAATTGATACTAGGCTATAGCTATGAAATGCTTAAAATATACCTAAAAATGAAACCTGGCAAAAAGATTCAAGCATCAATGTCATATTATAAACAGCTAAGGTTATCAAGATTCATTGCTGATATACAAATCAGCTGTTATAGAATGCACTTCAATGACATTTGTTGATCTTATAAGCAGCAAATACAAAATAATCATTAAAACTCCAAAAGCAGACACGCATAGTTATCATACAATCCAAAACAATTATAGTACAGCCTCCAAAAATTCTCATGCAAGGCATTAAAAACAATTAACTTCAATAAAAATAATAGGGTAAATATAATAACAACATCTTATTCAAAACACTTAGAATTCATACTATACTATATTACACTTACCGACTATTATATTTTAAACAACACATTCAGATGACAAGTAATCACACAAACATAAATGGAAAAACAAAACAATAGAATAAACACAATAACAACAACACATTCAATATATTTAGAATTCACACTACATTATATCAAAATTACATCCTATTATATTGTAAAGGACACACTCAGATGACAAGTAATTACACCAACATAAATGTAGAAACCTAAGGCTATACTCTAAACAAAATCACAACAACACATTCAATATGCATAGAACTCATACTAGGCTATAGCTATAAAATGCTTAAAATATACCTAAAATAATAAAGCAGCCAAGAAGATTCAAGACTATATTGTAAAAGAGGCATTAAGGTGACAAGTAATAACAGCAACATAAATTTGGATATGAAAATAATTATGGTAAACAAAATCAAAACAACACATTCGATATGCTCTCAATTCTTACTTGGCTATAAGGATAAAACGCTCAAAAAATTAGCAAGAAGCTTCATCTGTTATTACTGATAGATACCTAATGTCATAGTAATCACAGTTAGGGTTATAAAAACCTTTGCTGATACAGAAAACGCCAGTAATAGGATGCATGCTCTTTAATGTCATTTCTTGCTCTCATAGATTGCATGTAACAATATAATAAATAAATTTGCAAAAATGGATACACATGCTTCACTAAATAAAACTTACCTTAGTAACAATATTGATATTAACATTATGGTTGAGTAATAGTTCAACGATGTCTGTATGTCCTTTAGAACTCGCATAATGAAGAGCTCCCCATCCTCTCTATTAGAAAAATACACAATCATCTGTAAAGTGAAACTGCTAACACTCTATATTTCTTTTATTTCTGCACTTTGTCATTAACATATTACACTCATATATTGTCTACATGTAACTATTGTTGTATGTGTAGGACATGACTACATCTATTACTAGTAAGCTTTTATTACTTAAATAAGTTTTTAAAGACTAAGTCATGCAAGATGGGTTAAAGTATATACAGTGTAATATGAGGGATTGATAAACAAGATGTAAACAGAAAATTATTAGAACTTAGGCCTATACTATACAAACCAGCATCTAACAAAAATGTAACATGTATCACTCTATGTGCTACTATCATCATCATTGTATTTCCATAAGGCTCTAATTATATTATTCACTATTCTAACCAACATCATCTCTGTCAGATAATTATTGCATCTCACAAACTATAGGTCCATAACAGTTTGTACAATAAAAAAGGTCAGCATTTAAATCGGGGACATGTTAATAATAGGAAGAAGCATACCAGATACAGAAATATACCACTGCTATAATTATTATGAGCTTTAAATTCTTCAATACTCTTTAGTTTTATAAACAGATGAAATTGTGTTCTCATCACTGTTGAAAAACCTAGAATAATCTCATGTATTTTTTTAGTAGCCAGTAAGATACAAATTCAAGTAGTCTCCATGACAATTGTTGTCCTATGTATCTACACAACAATTCTATTTTTTTAAAAATATGATATTAAAAAATCAAATACTTGTCTTTGAGGAAAAGGGTTTATAATTTCTCTTCAATTATACTGAATTTCTCATATAACATATGCACATGAACACTTACTTCGTTAATAAGATTTAGATTGGCTCCTTTCTGTGTTAAAAACAAAACAACATCTTTGTGTCCATTCTCTGCTGCTAACATGACTGCAGTCAATCCACCCTACATATATTATTACTTATTACATTAGCATGAATCATAACATCAGTACATAACATAACAACACTTGGATGTATCAGTACACTAGTAACATTACAAACTTAGACAAAAGTATATATAGTCAAACAAAATACAAATTAAATCACTCTCAATAATTGGACATTATAATCACAAATATTAAACACCACACTACTATTTTGACTATAGTAATAGTTTATTTTCAGTGGCTTAGAGAAAGAGCTAGCATTCCTTATAAAATAATTCACTCATACCTTGTCTGAAAAGGTTACTAACAAACACTTATTAATTTTTCTGATAAAGCAAATTCAGCAAATAGATTCTTTACATGTACAACAATTGTCAATACTACAAATGCTTACCATAAAACAATCTTAACATCTTCACTATTACTAGCTAACAATATATTGATAATAAACATTTTACTAGAAATATAAGATGTTGGTAGCAACTTAATCAATATCATTCTTAACATTTACAGTAATACAATAAATTTTAAGTAATACACATTATTATAATAGTTTTGCGCTGATACTGAAGTCATTTTAAACCATATAGTAATAATAATCTCTTAGGAGAATAATAAGACAATTCTAAACAATGCTAAGTACTAAGAACAAACAATGGATAAAAAGCATAAAAAGTCAACAAAAGAGTTACAAGATTATAATTAAAAATCTTCCCATACTTTTTTGGGAGACACTGACTTACACTGACTAGAACTACATTAAATAATTAGCTACAATGTCAATGGAAGACTATAGTTCTAAAATGATAGGCAGAGGAACAAGCTAGAAAGAAGTATCCAAGGAAACGTTTAATGTCCTTACACTCACAGTTAGGGCTAAAAAAATTCATTGACAACTATAAGAACTTGCAACCAAAGGATACAGTTTATTGTCATTGCTAGGTCTTACAAATTACACACAACAATATCATAAAATTAGAAAAGTTGATACTCATAGATACCATACAATCCAAAACAATTATAGTACAGCCTCCAAAGATTCTCATGCAAGGTATTAAAAATCATCAATGTCAATAAAAACAATAGGGTAAATATAATAACAACATCTTATTCAAAACACTTAGAATTCATACTATACTATATTACACTTACCGTCTATTATATTTTAAACAACACATTAAAATGACAAGTAATCACACAAACATAAATGGAAAAACAAAACAATAGAATAAACACAATAACAACAACACATTCAATATATTTAGAATTCACACTACATTATATCAAAATTACATCCTATTATATTGTAAAGGACACATTCAGATGACAAGTAATTACAGCAACATAAATGTAGAAACCAAAGGCTATACTCTAAACAAAATCACAACAACACATTCAATATGCATAGAACTCATACTAGGCTATAGCTATAAAATGCTTAAAATATACCTAAAATAAGTAATAACAGCAACATAAGTTTGGATATGAAAATAATTATGGTAAACAAAATCAAAACAACACATTCGATATGCTCTCAATTCTTACTTGGCTATAAGGATAAAACGCTCAAAAAATTAGCAAGAAGCTTCACCTGTTATTACTGATAGATACCTAATGTCATAGTAATCACAGTTAGGGTTATAAAAACCTTTGCTGATACAGAAAACGCCAGTTACAGGATGCATGCTCTTTAATGTCATTTCTTGCTCTCATAGATTGCATGTAACAATATAATAAATAAATTTGCAAAAATGGATACACATGCTTCACTAAATAAAACTTACCTTAGTAACAATATTGATATTAACATTATGGTTGAGTAATAGTTCAACGATGTCTGTATGTCCTTTAGAACTCGCATAATGAAGAGCTCCCCATCCTCTCTATTAGAAAAATACACAATCATCTGTAAAGTGAAACTGCTAACACTCTATATTTCTTTTATTTCTGCACTTTGTCATTAACATATTACACTCATATATTGTCTACATGTAACTATTGTTGTATGTGTAGGACATGACTACATCTATTACTAGTAAGCTTTTATTACTTAAATAAGTTTTTAAAGACTAAGTCATGCAAGATGGGTTAAAGTATATACAGTGTAATATGAGGGATTGATAAACAAGATGTAAACAGAAAATTATTAGAACTTAGGCCTATACTATACAAACCAGCATCTAACAAAAATGTAACATGTATCACTCTATGTGCTACTATCATCATCATTGTATTTCCATAAGGCTCTAATTATATTATTCACTATTCTAACCAACATCATCTCTGTCAGATAATTATTGCATCTCACAAACTATAGGTCCATAACAGTTTGTACAATAAAAAAGGTCAGCATTTAAATCGGGGACATGTTAATAATAGGAAGAAGCATACCAGATACAGAAATATACCACTGCTATAATTATTATGAGCTTTAAATTCTTCAATACTCTTTAGTTTTATAAACAGATGAAATTGTGCTCTCATCACTGTTGAAAAACCTAGAATAATCTCATGTATTTTTTTAGTAGCCAGTAAGATACAAATTCAAGTAGTCTCCATGACAATTGTTGTCCTATGTATCTACACAACAATTCTATTTTTTTAAAAATATGATATTAAAAAATCAAATACTTGTCTTTGAGGAAAAGGGTTTATAATTTCTCTTCAATTATACTGACTTTCTCATATAACATATGCACATGAACACTTACTTCGTTAATAAGATTTAGATTGGCTCCTTTCTGTGTTAAAAACAAAACAACATCTTTGTGTCCATTCTCTGCTGCTAACATGACTGCAGTCAATCCACCCTACATATATTATTACTTATTACATTAGCATGAATCATAACATCAGTACATAACATAACAACACTTGGATGTATCAGTACACTAGTAACATTACAAACTTAGACAAAAGTATATATAGTCAAACAAAATACAAATTAAATCACTCTCAATAATTGGACATTATAATCACAAATATTAAACACCACACTACTATTTTGACTATAGTAATAGTTTATTTTCAGTGGCTTAGAGAAAGAGCTAGCATTCCTTATAAAATAATTCACTCATACCTTGTCTGAAAAGGTTACTAACAAACACTTATTAATTTTTCTGATAAAGCAAATTCAGCAAATAGATTCTTTACATGTACAACAATTGTCAATACTACAAATGCTTACCATAAAACAATCTTAACATCTTCACTATTACTAGCTAACAATATATTGATAATAAACATTTTACTAGAAATATAAGATGTTGGTAGCAACTTAATCAATATCATTCTTAACATTTACAGTAATACAATAAATTTTAAGTAATACACATTATTATAATAGTTTTGCGCTGATACTGAAGTCATTTTAAACCATATAGTAATAATAATCTCTTAGGAGAATAATAAGACAATTCTAAACAATGCTAAGTACTAAGAACAAACAATGGATAAAAAGCATAAAAAGTCAACAAAAGAGTTACAAGATTATAATTAAAAATCTTCCCATACTTTTTTGGGAGACACTGACTTACACTGACTAGAACTACATTAAATAATTAGCTACAATGTCAATGGAAGACTATAGTTCTAAAATGATAGGCAGAGGAACAAGCTAGAAAGAAGTATCCAAGGAAACGTTTAATGTCCTTACACTCACAGTTAGGGCTAAAAAAATTCATTGACAACTATAAGAACTTGCAACCAAAGGATACAGTTTATTGTCATTGCTAGGTCTTACAAATTACACACAACAATATCATAAAATTAGAAAAGTTGATACTCATAGATACCATACAATCCAAAACAATTATAGTACAGCCTCCAAAGATTCTCATGCAAGGTATTAAAAATCATCAATGTCAATAAAAACAATAGGGTAAATATAATAACAACATCTTATTCAAAACACTTAGAATTCATACTATACTATATTACACTTACCGTCTATTATATTTTAAACAACACATTAAAATGACAAGTAATCACACAAACATAAATGGAAAAACAAAACAATAGAATAAACACAATAACAACAACACATTCAATATATTTAGAATTCACACTACATTATATCAAAATTACATCCTATTATATTGTAAAGGACACATTCAGATGACAAGTAATTACAGGAACATAAATGTAGAAACCAAAGGCTATACTCTAAACAAAATCACAACAACACATTCAATATGCATAGAACTCATACTAGGCTATAGCTATAAAATGCTTAAAATATACCTAAAATAAGTAATAACAGCAACATAAGTTTGGATATGAAAATAATTATGGTAAACAAAATCAAAACAACACATTCGATATGCTCTCAATTCTTACTTGGCTATAAGGATAAAACGCTCAAAAAATTAGCAAGAAGCTTCATCTGTTATTACTGATAGATACCTAATGTCATAGCAATCACAGTTAGGGTTATAAAAACCTTTGCTGATACAGAAAACGCCAGTTACAGGATGCATGCTCTTTAATGTCATTTCTTGCTCTCATAGATTGCATGTAACAATATAATAAATAAATTTGCAAAAATGGATACACATGCTTCACTAAATAAAACTTACCTTAGTAACAATATTGATATTAACATTATGGTTGAGTAATAGTTCAACGATGTCTGTATGTCCTTTAGAACTCGCATAATGAAGAGCTCCCCATCCTCTCTATTAGAAAAATACACAATCATCTGTAAAGTGAAACTGCTAACACTCTATATTTCTTTTATTTCTGCACTTTGTCATTAACATATTACACTCATATATTGTCTACATGTAACTATTGTTGTATGTGTAGGACATGACTACATCTATTACTAGTAAGCTTTTATTACTTAAATAAGTTTTTAAAGACTAAGTCATGCAAGATGGGTTAAAGTATATACAGTGTAATATGAGGGATTGATAAACAAGATGTAAACAGAAAATTATTAGAACTTAGGCCTATACTATACAAACCAGCATCTAACAAAAATGTAACATGTATCACTCTATGTGCTACTATCATCATCATTGTATTTCCATAAGGCTCTAATTATATTATTCACTATTCTAACCAACATCATCTCTGTCAGATAATTATTGCATCTCACAAACTATAGGTCCATAACAGTTTGTACAATAAAAAAGGTCAGCATTTAAATCGGGGACTTGTTAATAATAGGAAGAAGCATACCAGATACAGAAATATACCACTGCTATAATTATTATGAGCTTTAAATTCTTCAATACTCTTTAGTTTTATAAACAGATGAAATTGTGCTCTCATCACTGTTGAAAAACCTAGAATAATCTCATGTATTTTTTTAGTAGCCAGTAAGATACAAATTCAAGTAGTCTCCATGACAATTGTTGTCCTATGTATCTACACAACAATTCTATTTTTTTAAAAATATGATATTAAAAAATCAAATACTTGTCTTTGAGGAAAAGGGTTTATAATTTCTCTTCAATTATACTGAATTTCTCATACAACATATGAACATGAACACTTACTTTGTTAATAAGATTTAGATTGGCTCCTTTCTGTGTTAAAAACAAAACAACATCTTTGTGTCCATTCTCTGCTGCTAACATGACTGCAGTCAATCCACCCTACATATATTATTACTTATTACATTAGCATGAATCATAACATCAGTACATAACATAACAACACTTGGATGTATCAGTACACTAGTAACATTACAAACTTAGACAAAAGTATATATAGTCAAACAAAATACAAATTAAATCACTCTCAATAATTGGACATTATAATCACAAATATTAAACACCACACTACTATTTTGACTATAGTAATAGTTTATTTTCAGTGGCTTAGAGAAAGAGCTAGCATTCCTTAAAAAATAATTCACTCATACCTTGTCTGAAAAGGTTACTAACAAACACTTATTAATTTTTCTGATAAAGCAAATTCAGCAAATAGATTCTTTACATGTACAACAATTGTCAATACTACAAATGCTTACCATAAAACAATCTTAACATCTTCACTATTACTAGCTAACAATATATTGATAATAAACATTTTACTAGAAATATAAGATGTTGGTAGCAACTTAATCAATATCATTCTTAACATTTACAGTAATACAATAAATTTTAAGTAATACACATTATTATAATAGTTTTGCGCTGATACTGAAGTCATTTTAAACCATATAGTAATAATAATCTCTTAGGAGAATAATAAGACAATTCTAAACAATGCTAAGTACTAAGAACAAACAATGGATAAAAAGCATAAAAAGTCAACAAAAGAGTTACAAGATTATAATTAAAAATCTTCCCATAATTTTTTGGGAGACACTGACTTACACTGACTAGAACTACATTAAATAATTAGCTACAATGTCAATGGAAGACTATAGTTCTAAAATGATAGGCAGAGGAACAAGCTAGAAAGAAGTATCCAAGGAAACGTTTAATGTCCTTACACTCACAGTTAGGGCTAAAAAAATTCATTGACAACTATAAGAACTTGCAACCAAAGGATACAGTTTATTGTCATTGCTAGGTCTTACAAATTACACACAACAATATCATAAAATTAGAAAAGTTGATACTCATAGATACCATACAATCCAAAAAAATTATAGTACAGCCTCCAAAGATTCTCATGCAAGGTATTAAAAATCATCAATGTCAATAAAAACAATAGGGTAAATACAATAACAACATCCTATTCAAAACACTTAGAATTCATACTATACTATATCACACTTACCATCTATTATATTTTAAACAACACATTTAGATGACAAGTAATCACACAAACATAAATGGAAAAACAAAACAATAGAATAAACACAATAACAACAACACATTCAATATATTTAGAATTCACACTACATTATATCAAAATTACATCCTATTATATTGTAAAGGACACATTCAGATGACAAGTAATTACAGGAACATAAATGTAGAAACCAAAGGCTATACTCTAAACAAAATCACAACAACACATTCAATATGCATAGAACTCATACTAGGCTATAGCTATAAAATGCTTAAAATATACCTAAAATAAGTAATAACAGCAACATAAGTTTGGATATGAAAATAATTATGGTAAACAAAATCAAAACAACACATTCGATATGCTCTCAATTCTTACTTGGCTATAAGGATAAAACGCTCAAAAAATTAGCAAGAAGCTTCATCTGTTATTACTGATAGATACCTAATGTCATAGTAATCACAGTTAGGGTTATAAAAACCTTTGCTGATACAGAAAACGCCAGTTACAGGATGCATGCTCTTTAATGTCATTTCTTGCTCTCATAGATTGCATGTAACAATATAATAAATAAATTTGCAAAAATGGATACACATGCTTCACTAAATAAAACTTACCTTAGTAACAATATTGATATTAACATTATGGTTGAGTAATAGTTCAACGATGTCTGTATGTCCTTTAGAACTCGCATAATGAAGAGCTCCCCATCCTCTCTATTAGAAAAATACACAATCATCTGTAAAGTGAAACTGCTAACACTCTATATTTCTTTTATTTCTGCACTTTGTCATTAACATATTACACTCATATATTGTCTACATGTAACTATTGTTGTATGTGTAGGACATGACTACATCTATTACTAGTAAGCTTTTATTACTTAAATAAGTTTTTAAAGACTAAGTCATGCAAGATGGGTTAAAGTATATACAGTGTAATATGAGGGATTGATAAACAAGATGTAAACAGAAAATTATTAGAACTTAGGCCTATACTATACAAACCAGCATCTAACAAAAATGTAACATGTATCACTCTATGTGCTACTATCATCATCATTGTATTTCCATAAGGCTCTAATTATATTATTCACTATTCTAACCAACATCATCTCTGTCAGATAATTATTGCATCTCACAAACTATAGGTCCATAACAGTTTGTACAATAAAAAAGGTCAGCATTTAAATCGGGGACTTGTTAATAATAGGAAGAAGCATACCAGATACAGAAATATACCACTGCTATAATTATTATGAGCTTTAAATTCTTCAATACTCTTTAGTTTTATAAACAGATGAAATTGTGCTCTCATCACTGTTGAAAAACCTAGAATAATCTCATGTATTTTTTTAGTAGCCAGTAAGATACAAATTCAAGTAGTCTCCATGACAATTGTTGTCCTATGTATCTACACAACAATTCTATTTTTTTAAAAATATGATATTAAAAAATCAAATACTTGTCTTTGAGGAAAAGGGTTTATAATTTCTCTTCAATTATACTGAATTTCTCATACAACATATGAACATGAACACTTACTTTGTTAATAAGATTTAGATTGGCTCCTTTCTGTGTTAAAAACAAAACAACATCTTTGTGTCCATTCTCTGCTGCTAACATGACTGCAGTCAATCCACCCTACATATATTATTACTTATTACATTAGCATGAATCATAACATCAGTACATAACATAACAACACTTGGATGTATCAGTACACTAGTAACATTACAAACTTAGACAAAAGTATATATAGTCAAACAAAATACAAATTAAATCACTCTCAATAATTGGACATTATAATCACAAATATTAAACACCACACTACTATTTTGACTATAGTAATAGTTTATTTTCAGTGGCTTAGAGAAAGAGCTAGCATTCCTTAAAAAATAATTCACTCATACCTTGTCTGAAAAGGTTACTAACAAACACTTATTAATTTTTCTGATAAAGCAAATTCAGCAAATAGATTCTTTACATGTACAACAATTGTCAATACTACAAATGCTTACCATAAAACAATCTTAACATCTTCACTATTACTAGCTAACAATATATTGATAATAAACATTTTACTAGAAATATAAGATGTTGGTAGCAACTTAATCAATATCATTCTTAACATTTACAGTAATACAATAAATTTTAAGTAATACACATTATTATAATAGTTTTGCGCTGATACTGAAGTCATTTTAAACCATATAGTAATAATAATCTCTTAGGAGAATAATAAGACAATTCTAAACAATGCTAAGTACTAAGAACAAACAATGGATAAAAAGCATAAAAAGTCAACAAAAGAGTTACAAGATTATAATTAAAAATCTTCCCATAATTTTTTGGGAGACACTGACTTACACTGACTAGAACTACATTAAATAATTAGCTACAATGTCAATGGAAGACTATAGTTCTAAAATGATAGGCAGAGGAACAAGCTAGAAAGAAGTATCCAAGGAAACGTTTAATGTCCTTACACTCACAGTTAGGGCTAAAAAAATTCATTGACAACTATAAGAACTTGCAACCAAAGGATACAGTTTATTGTCATTGCTAGGTCTTACAAATTACACACAACAATATCATAAAATTAGAAAAGTTGATACTCATAGATACCATACAATCCAAAACAATTATAGTACAGCCTCCAAAGATTCTCATGCAAGGTATTAAAAATCATCAATGTCAATAAAAACAATAGGGTAAATACAATAACAACATCCTATTCAAAACACTTAGAATTCATACTATACTATATCACACTTACCGGCTATTATATTTTAAACAACACATTTAGATGACAAGTAAACACACCAACATAAATGGAAAAACAAAACAATAGACTAAACAAAATAACAACAACACATTCAATATACTTGCAATTCATACTACATTATATCAAAATTACATCCTATTACATTGTAAAGGACACATTCAGATGACAAGTAATAACAGCAAAATAAATGTGGAAACAAAAACCAATACTCTAAACAAAATCACAACAACACATTCAATATGCTCAAAGTTTATACTAGGCTATAGCTATAAGATGCTTAAAATATACCGAAAAAATAAACCTGGCAAGAAGATTCAACCATCAATGTCATATTACAAACAGCTAAGGTTAACAAGAATCATTGCTGATATATGAATCAGCTATTACAGAATGCACTTTAATGTCATTTGTCGATCTTATAAGCAGCAAATACAAAATAATCATTTAAACTGCAAAAGCAGATACGCATAGTTACCATACAATCCAAAGCAATTATAGTAATTATAGTACAGGCTACAAAGATTTTCATGCAAAGCATTAAAAGATTAATGTTAATAAAAACAATAGGGTAAATACAATAACAACATCCTATTCAAAACACTTAGAAGTCATACTATAATATATCACACTTACTATCTATTATATTTTAAACAACACATTCAGATGACAAGTAATCACACCAACATAAATGGAAAAACAAAACAATAGAGTAAACAAAATAACAACAACACATTCAATATACTTGGAACTCATACTACATTATATCAAAATTACATCCTATTATATTGTAAAGGACATATTCAGATGACAAGTAATAACAGTAACATAAATGTGGAAAAAAACCAATACTCTAAACAAAATCACAACAACACATTCAATATGCTCAAAATTGATACTAGGCTATAGCTATGAAATGCTTAAAATATACCTAAAAATGAAACCTGGCAAAAAGATTCAAGCATCAATGTCATATTATAAACAGCTAAGGTTATCAAGATTCATTGCTGATATACAAATCAGCTGTTATAGAATGCACTTCAATGACATTTGTTGATCTTATAAGCAGCAAATACAAAATAATCATTACAACTCTAAAAGCAGACACGCATAGTTATCATACAATCCAAAACAATTATAGTACAGCCTCCAAAAATTCTCATGCAAGGCATTAAAAACAATTAACTTCAATAAAAATAATAGGGTAAATATAATAACAACATCTTATTCAAAACACTTAGAATTCATACTATACTATATTACACTTACCGTCTATTATATTTTAAACAACACATTAAAATGACAAGTAATCACACAAACATAAATGGAAAAACAAAACAATAGAATAAACACAATAACAACAACACATTCAATATATTTAGAATTCATACTACATTATATCAAAATTACATCCTATTATATTGTAAAGGTCACATTCAGATGACAAGTAATTACAGCAATATAAATGTAGAAACCAAAGGCTATACTCTAAACAAAATCACAACAACACATTCAATATGCTCAGAATTCATACTAGGCTATAGATATAAAATGCTTAAAATATACCTAAAATAAATCTGGCAAAAAGATTCAAGCATCCATGTCATATTACAAACAGCTAAGGTTAACAAGATTCATAGCTGATATACGAATCAGCTGTTAGAGAATGCACTTTAATATCATTTGTCGATCTCATAAGCAGCAAATACAAAATAGTCATTAAAACTGCAAAAGCAGATACACATAGTTACCATACAATCCAAAACAATTATAGTACAGCCTCCAAAGATTCTCATGCAAGGTATTAAAAATCATCAATGTCAATAAAAACAATAGGGTAAATACATTAATAACATCCTATTCAAAACACTTAGAAATCATACTATACTATATCACACTTACCCACTATTATATTTTAAACAACACATTCAGATGACAAGTAATCACACAAACATAAATGGAAAAACAAAACAAAAGGGTAAACAAAATAACAACAACACATTCAATATACTTGGAATTCATACTACATTATATATATCAAAATTACATCCTATTATATTGTAAAGGACACATTCAGATGACAAGTAATTACAACAACTTAAATGTAGTAACTAAAAGCTATACTCTAAACAAAATCACAACAACACATTCAATATACTTAGAATTCATACTAGGCTATAGCTATAAAATGCTTAAAATATACCTAAAAAATAAACCTGGCAAGAAGATTCAACCATCAATGTCATATTATAAACAGCTAAGATTAACAACATTCATTGCTGATATACAAATCAGCTGTTATAGAATGCACTTTAATGAGATTCGTTGATTTTATAAGCAGCAAATACAAAATAATCATTAAAACTCCAAAAGCAGACACGTAATTTTACCATACAATCCAAAACAATTATAGTACAGCCTCCAAAGATTCTCATGCAAGGTATTAAAAATCATCAATGTCAATAAAAACAATAGGGTAAATACAATAATAACATCCTATTCAAAACACTTAGAATTCATACTATACTATATCACACTTACCGACTATTATATTTTAAACAACACATTCAAATGACAAGTAATCACACCAACATAAATGGAAAAACAAAACAATAGAGTTAACAAAATAACAACAACACATTCAATATACTTGCAATTCATACTACATTATATCAAAATTACATCCTATTATATTGTAAAGGATACATTCAGATGACAAGTAATAACAGCAACATAAATGTGGAAACAAAAACCAATACACTGTACAAAATCATAACAACACATTCAATATGCTCAGAATTCATACTAGGCTATAGCTATAAAATGTTTAAAATATACCTAAACAGTAAACATGGCAAGAAGATTCAACCATCAATGTCATATTACAAACAGCTAAGGTTAACAACATTCATTGCTGATATACGAATCAGCTGTTATAGAATGCACTTTAATATCATTTGTCAATCTCATAAGCAGAAAATACAAAATAGTCATTAAAACTGCAAAAGCAGATACACATAGTTACCATACAATCCAAATCAATTATAGTACAGCCTCCAAAGATTCTCATGCAAGGTATTAAAAATCATCAATGTCAATAAAAACAATAGGGTAAATACAATAACAATATCCTATTCAAAACACTTAGAATTCATACTATACTATATCACACTTACCGACTATTATAATTTAAACAACACATTCAGATGACAAGTAATCACACCAACATGAATGCAAAAACAAAACAATAGAGTAAACAAAATAACAACAATACATTTAATATACTTGGAATTCATACTACATTATATCAAAATTGCATCCTATTATATTGTAAAGGACACATTCAGATGACAAGTAATAACAGCAACATAAATGTGAAAACAAAAACCAATACTCTGTACAAAATCACAACAACACATTCAATATGCTCAAAATTTATACTAAGCTATAGCTATAAAATGCTTAAAATATACCTAAAAATGAAACCTGGCAAAAAGATTCAACCAAACATTATAAGTGACACTCAATGTTGTATTATAAACAGCTAAGGATAACAAGATTCATTGCTGATATATGAACCAGCTAATACAGAATGCACTTTCATGCTATTTGTTGATCTAATAAGCTGCAAATACAATATAATTAATAAAACTGAAAAAGCAGATACATATAGTTACCATACAATCTAAAACAATTATAGTACAGCCTCCAAAGATTCTCATGCAAGGCATTAAAAACAATTAACATCAATAAAAACAATAGGGTAAATACAATAACAACATCCTATTCAAAACACTTACAATTTATACTATACTATATCACACTTACCTCCTATTATATTTTAAACAACACATTCAGATGACAAGTAATCACACCAACATAAATGGAAAAACAAAACAATAGAGTAGACAAAATAACAACAACACATTCAATATACTTGCAATTCATACTACATTATATCAAAATTACATCCTATTATATTGTAAAGGACACATTCAGATGACAAGTAATAACAGCAACATAAATGTGAAAACAAAAACCAATATTCTGTACAAAATCACAACAACACATTCAATATGCTCAAAATTTATACTAGGCTATAGCTATAAAATGCTTAAAATATACCTAAAAATGAAACCTGGCAAAAAGATTCAACCAAACATTATTAGTGACACTCAATGTTGTATTATAAACAGCTAAGGATAACAAGATTCATTGCTGATATATGAATCAGCTAATACAGAATGCACTTTCATGCTATTTGTTGATCTAATAAGCTGCAAATACAATATAATTAATAAAACTGAAAAAGCAGATACATATAGTTACCATACAATCCAAAACAATTATAGTACAGCCTCCAAAAATTCTCATGCAAGGCATTAAAAACAATTAACATCAATAAAAACAATAGAGTAAATACAATAACAACATCCTATTCAAAACACTTAGAATTTTTACTATACTATATTACACTTACCGACTATTATATTTTAAACAACACATTCAGATGACAAATAATCACACAAACATGAATGGAAAAACAAAACAATAGAGTAAACAAAATAACAACAACATATTCAATATACTTGGAATTCATACTACATTATATCAAAATTACATCCTATTATATTGTAAAGGACACATTCAGATGACAAGTAATTACAGCAACATAAATGTAGAAACCAAAGGCTATACTCTAAACAAAATCATAACAACACATTCAATATGCACAGAATTCATACTAGGCTATAGATATAAAATGCTTAAAATATACCTAAAATAAACCTGGCAAAAAGATTCAAGCATCCATGTCATATTACAAACAGCTAAGGTTAACAAGATTCATAGCTGATATACGAATCAGCTGTTAGAGAATGCACTTTAATATCATTTGTCGATCTCATAAGCAGCAAATACAAAATAGTCATTAAAACTGCAAACGCAGTCACGCATAGTTAACATACAATCCAAAACAATTATAGTACAGCCTCCAAAGATTCTAATGCAAGGCATTAAAAACAATTAACGTCAATAAAAACAATAGGGTAAATACAATAACAACATCCTATTCAAAACACTTAGAATTCATAGTATACTATATCACACTTACCGACTATTATATTTTAAACAACACATTCAGATGACAAGTAATCACACAAACATAAATGGAAAAACAAAACAAAAGGGTAAACAAAATAACAACAACACATTCAATATACTTGGAATTCATACTACATTATATATATCAAAATTACATCCTATTGTATTGTAAAAGACACATTCAGATGACAAGTAATTACAGCAACTTAAATGTAGTAACGAAAAGCTATACTCTAAACAAAATCACAACAACACATTCAATATACTTAGAATTCATACTAGGCTATAGCTATAAAATGCTTAAAATATACCTAAAAATAAACCTGGCAAAAAGATTCAAGTATCCACGTCATATTACAAACAGCTAAGGTTAACAACATTCATTGCTGATATACAAATCAGCTGTTATAGAATGCACTTTAATGACATTTGTTGATCTTAAAAGCAGTAAATACAAAATATTCATTAAAACTGCAAAAGCAGACACGCATAGTTACCATACAATCCAAAAATATTATAGTACAGCCTTCAAAGCTTCTCATGCAAGGTATTAAAAACCATTAACGTCAATAAAAACAATAGAGTAAATACAATAACAACATCCTATTCAAAACACTTAGAATTCATACTATACTATATCACACTTACCCACTATTATATTTTAAACAACACATTTAGATGACAAGTAATCACACAAACATAAATGGAAAAACATTCAATATACTTGCAATTCATACTACATTATATCAAAATTACATCCTATTATATTGTAAAGGTCACATTCAGATGACAAGTAATAACAGCAATATAAATGTGGAAACACAAACCAATACTCTAAACAAAATCACAACAACACATTCAATATGCTCAGAATTCATACTAGGCTATAGATATAAAATGCTTAAAATATACCTAAAATAAACCTGGCAAAAAGATTCAAGCATCCATGTCATATTACAAACAGCTAAGGTTAACAAGATTCATAGCTGATATACGAATCAGCTGTTAGAGAATGCACTTTAATGACATTTGTTGATCTTAAAAGCAGTAAATACAAAATATTCATTAAAACTGAAAAAGCAGACACGCATAGTTACCATACAATCCAAAAATATTATAGTACAGTCTCCAAAGCTTCTCATGCAAGGTACTAAAAACCATTAACATCAATAAAAACAATAGAGTAAATACAATAACAACATCCTATTAAAAACACTTAGAATTCATACTATACTATATCACACTTACCGACTATTATATTTTAAACAACACATTTAGATGAAAAGTAATCACACAAACATAAATGGAAAAACAAAACAATAGAGTTAACAAAATAACAACAACACATTCAATATACTTGCAATTCATACTACGTTATATCAAAATTACATCCTATTATATTGTAAAGGTCACATTCAGATGACAAGTAATAACAGCAACATAAATGTGAAAACAAAAACCAATACTCTAAACAAAATCACAACAACACATTCAATATGCTCAGAATTCATACTAGGCTATAGATATAAAATGCTTAAAATATACCTAAAAAAGTAAACATGGCAAGAAGATTAAAGCATGAATATCATATTACAAACAGCTAAGCTTAACAAGATTCATTGCTGATATACATTATAGAATGCACTTTAATGTCATTTGTCAATCTCATAAGCACCAAATACAAAATAGTCACTAAAACTCCAAAAGCAGATACACATAGTTACCATACAATCCAAAACAATTATAGTACAGCCTCCAAAAATTCTCATGCAAGGCATTAAAAACAATTAACGTCAATAAAAACAATAGGGTAAATACAATAACAACATCCTATTCAAAACAATTACAATTCATACTATACTATATCACACTTACCCACTATTTCATTTTAAACAACACATTCAGATGACAAGTAATCACACAAACATAAATGGAAAAACAAAACAATAAAGTAAACAAAATAACAACAACACGTTCAATATACTTGGAATTCATACTACATTATATCAAAATTACATCCTATTATATTGTAAAGGACGCATTCAGATGACAAGTAATAACAGCAACATAAATGTTAAACCAAAAGCTATACTCTAAACAAAATCACAACAACACATTCAATATGCTCAGAATTCATACTAGGCTATAGATATAAAATGCTTAAAATATACCTAAAAAAGTAAACATGGCAAGAAGATTCAAACATCCATGTCATATTACAAACAGCTAAGGTTAACAAGATTCATTACTGATATACAAATCAGCTGTTATAGAATGCACTTTAATGACAATTGTTGATCTTAAAACCAGTAAATACAAAATATTCATTAAAACTGCAAAAGCAGACACGCATAGTTACCATACAATCCAAAAATATTATAGTACAGCCTCCAAAGATTCTCATGAAGGCATTAAAAACAATTAACGTCAATAAAAACAATAGGGTAAATACAATAACAACATCCTATTCAAAACACGTAGAATTCATACTATACTATATCACACTTACGGACTATTATATTTTAAACAACACATTCAGATGACAAGTAATCACACCAACATAATGGAAAAACAAAACAATAAAGTAAACAAAATAACAACAACACATTCAATATGTTCAAAATTTATACTAAGCTATAGCTATAAAATGCTTAAAATATACCTAAAAATGAAACCTGGCAAAAAGATTCAATCAAACATTATTAGTGACACTCAATGTTGTATTATAAACAGCTAAAGATAACAAGATTCATTGCTGATATATGAATCAGCTAATACAGAATGCACTTTCATGCTATTTGTTGATCTAATAAGCTGCAAAAACAATATAATTAATAAAACTGCAAAGGCAGATACACATAGTTACCATACGATTCCAAAACAATGATAGTACAGCCTCCAAAAATTCTCATACAAGGTATTAAAAACAATTAACGTCAATAAAAACAATAGGGTAAATACAATAACAACATCCGATTCAAAACATTTAGAATTTATACTATACTATATCACACTTACCCACTATTATATTTTAAACAACACATTCAGATGACAAGTAATCACACAAACATAAATGGAAAAACAAAACAATAAAGTAAACAAAATAACAACAACACATTCAATATACTTGGATTTCATACTACATTATATCAAAATTACATCATACTATATTGTAAAGACACATTCAAATGACAAGTAATAACAGCAACATAAATGTCGAAACAAAAACCAATACTCTGTACAAAATCACAACAACACATTCAATTTGCTCAGAATTCATACTAGGCTATATTTATAAAACGCTCTAAACATACCTAAAGAATAAACCTGGCAAGAAGATTCAAGCATCCATGTCATATTACAAACAGCTAAAGTAGACAAGATTCATTGCTGATTTACGAAATCAGCTGTTATAGAATGCACTTTAATGTCATTTGTTGATCTCATAAGCAGCAAATACAATATAGTCATTAAAACTGCAAAAGCAGATACACATAGTTACCATACAATCCAAAACAATTATAGTATAGCCTCCAAAGATTCTCATGCAAAGCATTAAAAACAATAAATGTCAATAAAAACAATAGTGTAAATACAATAACAACATCTTATTCAAAACAATTACAATTCATACTATACTATATCACACTTACGGACTATTATATTTTAAACAACACATTCAGATGACAAGTAATCACACCAACATAATGGAAAAACAAAACAATAAAGTAAACAAAATAACAACAACACATTCAATATACTTAGAATTCATACTACATTATATCAAAATTACATCCTATTATATTGTAAGGACACATTCAGATGACAAGTAATAACAGCAACATAAATGTGGATATGAAAGGAATTATGGGAAACAAAATCAAAACAACACATTCAATATGTTCTCAATTCATACTAGGCTATAGGTATTAGATGCTCAAAAAACTACCAAGAAGCTTCACCTGTTATTACTGATAGATATCTAATGTCATAGTAATCACAGTTAGGGTTATGAAAACCTTTGCTGATACAGAAAACGCCAGTTATAGGATGCATGCTCTTTAATGTCATTTCTTGCTCTAATAGGTTGCATGTAACAATATAATAAATAAATTTGCAAAAATGAATAAACATGCTTCGCTAAATCAAACTTACCTTAGTACCAATATTGATATCAACATTATGGTTGAGTAATAGTTCAACAATGTCTGTATGTCCTTTAGAACTCGCATAATGAAGAGCTGCCCGTCCTCTCTATTAGAAAAATACACAATCATCTGTAAAGTGAAACTGCTAACACTCTATATTTCTTTTATTTCTGCACTTTGTCATTAACATATTACACTCATATATTGTCTACATGTAACTATTGTTGTATGTGTAGGACATGACTACATCTATTACTAGTAAGCTTTTATTACTTAAATAAGTTTTTAAAGACTAAGTCATGCAAGATGGGTTAAAGTATATACAGAGTAATATGAGGGATTGATAAACAAGATGTAAACAGAAAATTATTAGAACTTAGGTCTATACTATACAAACCAGCATCTAACAAAAATGTAACATGTAGCTCTTTATGTGCTACTACCATCATCATTGTATTTCCATAAGGCTCTAATTATATTATTCACTATTCTAACCAACATCATCTCTGTCAGATAATTATTGCATCTCACAAACTATAGGTCCATAACAGTTTGTACAATAAAAAAGGTCAGCATTTAAATCAGGGACTTGTTAATAATAGGAAGAAGCATACCAGATACAGAAATATACCAGTGCTATAATTATTATGAGCTTTAAATTCTTCAATACTCTCTAGTTTAATAAACAGATGAAATCGTGCTCTCATCACTGTTGAAAAAACTAGAATAATCTCGTATATTTATTTAGTAGCCAGTAAGATACAAATTCAAGTAGTCTCCATGACAATTGTTGTCCTATGTATCTACACAACAATTCTATTTTTTTAAAAATATGATATTATAAAATCAAATATTTGTCCTTGAGGAAAAGGAGTTATAATTTCTCTTCAATTATACTGACTTTCACATATAACATATGCACATGAACACTTACTTCGTTAACAAGATCTAGATTGGCTCCTTTCTGTGTTAAAAACAAAACAACATCTTTGTGTCCATTTTCTGCTGCTAACATGACTGCAGTCGATCCACCCTAAATATATTATTACTTATTACATTAGGATGAATCATAACATCAGTACATTACATAACAACACTTGGATGTATCAGTACACTAGTAACATTACAAACTTAGACAAAAGTATATATAGTCAAACAAAATACAAGTCAAATCACTCTCAATAATTGGACATTATAAACACAAATATGAAACTTTACACTACTATTTTGACTATAGTAAAAGTTTATTTTTCAGTGGCTTAGAGGAAGAGCTAGCATTCCTTATAAAATAATTAACTCATACCTTGTCTGAAAAGGTTACTAACAAGCACTTATTTATTTTTCTGATAAAGCAAATTTAGCAAATAGCTTCTTTACATGTACAACAATTGTCAAATACACATTATTATAATAGTTTTGCAATGATACTGAAGTCATTTTAAACCATATAGTAATAATAAACTCTTAGGAGAATAATAAGACAATTCTAAACAATGCTAAATACTAAGAATAAACAATGGATAAAAAGCATAAAAAGTCAACAAAAGAGTTACAAGATTATAATTAAAATTCTTCCCATAATTTTTCAGGAGAAAACTGACTTACACTGACTAGAGCTACATTAAATAATTAGCTACAATGTCAATGGAAAACTATAGTTCTAAAATGATAGGCAGAGGAACAAGCTAGAAAGAAGTATCCAATGAAACATTAATGTCCTTACACTCACAGTTAGGGCTAACAAAATTCATTGACAGCTATAAGAACTTGCAACCAAAGGATACAGTTTATTGTCATTGCTAGGTCTTACAAATTGCACACAACAATATCATAAAATTAGAAAAGTTGATACACATAGATACCAAACAATCCAAAACAATTATAGTACAGCCTCCAAAGATTCTCATGCAAAGCATTAAAAACAATTAACGTCAATAAAAACAATAGGGTAAATACAATAACAACATCCTATTCAAAACACTTACAATTCATACTATACTATATTACACTTACCAACTATTATATTTTAAACGACACATTCAGATAACAAGTAATCACACCAACATAAATAGAAAAACAAAACAATAAAGTAAACAAAATAACAACAACACATTCAATATACTTGGAATTCATACTACATTATATCAAAATTACATCCTATTATATTGTAAAGGACACATTCAGATGACATGTAATAACCGCAACATAAATGTGGAAACAAAAACCCAATACTCTGTACAAAATCACAACAACACATTCAATATGCACAAAATATATTCTAGGCTATAGCTATAAAATGCTTAAAATATACCTAAAAATAAATCTGGCAAGAAGATTTAAGCATTAATGTCATATTACAAACAGCTAAAGTTAACAAGATTCATTGAGGATATACGAATCAGCTGTTATAGAATGCACTTTAATGTCATTTGTTGATCTTATAAGCAGCAAATACAAAATAATCATTAAAACTGCAAAAGTAGATACACATAGTTACCATACAATCTAAAACAATTATAGTACAGCCTCCAAAGCTTCTCGTGCAAGGCATTAAAAACAATTAACGTCAATAAAAGCAATAGGATAAATACAATAACAACATCTTATTCAAAACACTTAGAATTCATACTATACTATATCACACTTACCCACTATTATATTTTAAACAACACATTCAGATGACAAGTAATCACACAAACATAAATGGAAAAACAAAACAATAGAGTAAACAAAATAACAACAACACCTTTAATATACTTGGAATTCATACTACATTATATCAAAATTACATCCTATTATATTGTAAAGGACACATTCAGATGACAAGTAATAACAGCAACATAAATGTGGAAACAAAAACCCAATACTTTAAACAAAATCAAAACAACACATTCGATATGCTCTCAATTCATACTAGGCTATAGTTTTTAGATGCTCAAAAAACTACCAAGAAGCTTCACCTGTTATTACTGATAGATATCTAATGTCATAGTAATCACAGTTAGGGTTATGAAAACCTTTGCTGATACAGAAATCGCCAGTTACAGGATGCATGGTCTTTTATGTCATTTCTTGCTCTCATAGGTTGCATGTAAAAAGTTGATGTTTCAATTAGGGACTTATTAACAATAGCAAGAAGTATACCAGTTACAGCTGGAAAATATACGGTGCTGTGGTCATTATGAGCTTTATACACTTCAATACTCTCTAGCTTTATAAGGTATATTCATAGACTTTAATAATGAAATAGACTTACGTCATCTTCAGTATTTACATTGTCTCCTCTAACAAGAATGTCTCCCACACCAGACAAATGTCCTTTCTTAGCAAACTCAATTAGACTGTTATTCTATTGCAAAAACAAAAACACTAAATGTATTACTAAATGTAAACTAGAGTTTCCATAAACCTAAGGATATTTTTAAGTAAATATTCCCAGCAACTTATTTATTTATTTCAATATTTTGCAGCATAAAAATTTGTACAAACATAGAGTAGTACACCTATTAATTTAGTAATGAAAACCTTGTGTATTGTATAAAGAGAAACATGTATAACAAGTAAAAACTTGTTAGACTCAGGGATATATGTCAGGTAAAGTAGTGACCCTGAGTTCTTTTACCTGTGTTTGTTGTCCTTCCAAATTTGGAAGCTATTATGCCAAGCTAATATATAACTGAAACCTAGGGACATCTTATTGCAGTACTAAATAAAATTGTCATCGCTGTCAAAGAAATGTTTTTTGGAGAAAATTCCAAGGTTGTTACCATGCTGCCTATAAACACTTTGAGAGGTCATCCTTTCAAAAACAAATGCAAATATCATAGGATTTACATGTTGCTTACTAGAGAACAAAAAGAACTAACAAGTTATCAGATATATAGTATAAACAATTTTTTTCAAATCACTTAATTGTCAAAAAATCAAAACATCATTTAAACCAATATCACTGTTGTCATAATCTTCCTTGACCTCCTGGGGTTAAACATAGTATATATATAAAAGTTGGAGGTAGAAAAAATATCAGGGGAGATGACGGAGTTTGTCCCTACATATGCAACAGTAAAACCCTTTTATTTAATGCTTTTCAATGATCTTTTATTAGAACTACCAAGGGTGAAATAACTAATACAAAAAATGATGACACTCATTAGAAGATGATTAGAAAACATAACAATAGAGTAAACAAAATAACAACAACACATTCAATATACTTGGAATTCATACTACATTATATCAAAATTACATCCTCTTATATTGACATTTAAGACAATAAAGTAAACAAAATAACAACAACACATTCAATATACTTGGAATTCATACTACATTATATCAAAATTACATCCTATTATATTGTAAAGGACACATTCAGATGACATGTAATAACCGCAACATAAATGTGGAAACAAAAACCCAATACTCTGTACAAAATCACAACAACACATTCAATATGCACAAAATATATTCTAGGCTATAGCTATAAAATGCTTAAAATATACCTAAAAATAAATCTGGCAAGAAGATTCAAGCATTAATGTCATATTACAAACAGCTAAAGTTAACAAGATTCTTTGAGGATATACGAATCAGCTGTTATAGAATGCACTTTAATGTCATTTGTTGATCTTATAAGCAGCAAATACAAAATAATCATTAAAACTGCAAAAGTAGATACACATAGTTACCATACAATCTAAAACAATTATAGTACAGCCTCCAAAGCTTCTCGTGCAAGGCATTAAAAACAATTAACGTCAATAAAAGCAATAGGGTAAATACAATAACAACATCTTATTCAAAACACTTAGAATTCATACTATACTATATCACACTTACCGGCTATTATATTTTAAACAACACATTCAGATGACAAGTAATCACACAAACATAAATGGAAAAACAAAACAATAGAGTAAACAAAATAACAACAACACCTTTAATATACTTGGAATTCATACTACATTATATCAAAATTACATCCTATTATATTGTAAAGGACACATTCAGATGACAAGTAATAACAGCAACATAAATGTGGAAACAAAAACCCAATACTTTAAACAAAATCAAAACAACACATTCGATATGCTCTCAATTCATACTAGGCTATAGTTTTTAGATGCTCAAAAAACTACCAAGAAGCTTCACCTGTTATTACTGATAGATATCTAATGTCATAGTAATCACAGTTAGGGTTATGAAAACCTTTGCTGATACAGAAATCGCCAGTTACAGGATGCATGGTCTTTTATGTCATTTCTTGCTCTCATAGGTAGCATGTAAAAAGTTGATGTTTCAATTGATAAAAAGGATAAAAATGGATAAAAAGCATAAGAGTCAACAAAAGAGTTACAAGATTATAATTAAAATTCTTCCCATAATTTTTCAGGAGAAAACTGACTTACACTGACTAGAACTACATTAAATAATTAGCTACAATGTCAATGGAAGACTATAGTTCTAAAATGATAAAATGATAGGCAGAGGAACAAGCTAGAAAGAAGTATCCAATGAAACGTTTAATGTCCTTACACTCACAGTTAGGGCTAACAAAATTCATTGACAGCTATAAGAACTTGCAACCAAAGGATACAGTTTATTGTCATTGCTAGGTCTTACAAATTGCACACAACAATATAATAAAATTAGAAAAGTTGATACACATAGATACCATACAATCCAAAACAATTATAGTACAGCCTCCAAAGATTCTCATGCAAAGCATTAAAAACAATTAACATCAATAAAAACAATAGGGTAAATACAATAACAAAATCCTATTCAAAACACTTAGAATTCATACTGTACTATATCACACTTACCTCCTATTATATTTTAAACAACACATTCAGATGACAAGTAATCACACAAACATAAATGGAAAAACAAAACAATAGAGTAAACAAAATAACAACAACACATTCAATATACTTGGAACTCATACTACATTATATCAAAATTACATCCTATTATATTGTAAAGGACATATTCAGATGACAAGTAATAACAGCAACATAAATGTGGAAACAAAAACCAATACTCTAAACAAAATCACAACAACACATTCAATATGCTCAAAATTCAAACTAGGCTATAGATATAAAATGCTTAAAATATACTAAAGATTAAACCTAGCAAGAAGATTCAAACATTATTAGTGACACTCAATGTTGTATTATAAACAGCTAGGGATAACAAGATTCATTGCTGATATACGAATCAGCTGTTATAGAATGCACTTCAATGTCATTTGTTGATCTTATAAGCTGCAGATACAAAATAATCATTTAAACTGCAAAAGTAGACACGCAACGTTACCATACAATCCAAAACAATTATAGTACAGCCTCCAAAGATTCTCATGCAAAGCATTAAAAACAATTAACGTCAATAAAAACAATAGGGTAAATACAATAACAACATCCTATTCAAAACACTTACAATTCATACTATACTATATTACACTTACCGACTATTATATTTTAAACAACACATTCAGATAACAAGTAATCACACCAACATAAATAGAAAAACAAAACAATAAAGTAAACAAAATAACAACAACACATTCAATATACTTGGAATTCATACTACATTATATCAAAATTACATCCTATTATATTGTAAAGGACACATTCAGATGACATGTAATAACCGCAACATAAATGTGGAAACAAAAACCCAATACTCTGTACAAAATCACAACAACACATTCAATATGCACAAAATATATTCTAGGTTATAGCTATAAAATGCTTAAAATATACCTAAAAATAAATCTGGCAAGAAGATTCAAGCATTAATGTCATATTACAAACAGCTAAAGTTAACAAGATTCATTGAGGATATACGAATCAGCTGTTATAGAATGCACTTTAATGTCATTTGTTGATCTTATAAGCAGCAAATACAAAATAATCATTAAAACTGCAAAAGTAGATACACATAGTTACCATACAATCTAAAACAATTATAGTACAGCCTCCAAAGCTTCTCGTGCAAGGCATTAAAAACAATTAACGTCAATAAAAACAATAGGGTAAATACAATAACAACATCTTATTCAAAACACTTAGAATTCATACTATACTATATCACACTTACCCACTATTATATTTTAAACAACACATTCAGATGACAAGTAATCACACAAACATAAATGGAAAAACAAAACAATAGAGTAAACAAAATAACAACAACACCTTTAATATACTTGGAATTCATACTACATTATATCAAAATTACATCCTATTATATTGTAAAGGACACATTCAGATGACAAGTAATAACAGCAACATAAATGTGGAAACAAAAACCCAATACTTTAAACAAATCAAAACAACACATTCGATATGCTCTCAATTCATACTAGGCTATAGTTTTTAGATGCTCAAAAAACTACCAAGAAGCTTCACCTGTTATTACTGATAGATATGTAATGTCATAGTAATCACAGTTAGGGTTATGAAAACCTTTGCTGATACAGAAATCGCCAGTTACAGGATGCATGCTCTTTAATGCCATTTCTTGCTCTCATAGGTTGCATGTAACAATAATATAATAAATAAATTTGCAAAAATGGATACACATGCTTCACTAAGTAAAACTTACTTTAGTAACAATATCGATATCAACATTATGGTTGAGTAATAGTTCAACAATGTCTGTATGTCCTTTAGAACTTGCATAATGAAGAGCTGCCCATCCTCTCTATTAGAAAAACACACAATCATCTGTAAAGTAAAACTGCTAACACTCTATATTTCTATTATTTCTGCACTTTGTCATTAACATATTACACTCATATATTGTCTACATGTAACTATTGTTGTATGTGTAGGACATGACTTTATTACAAGTAAGCCTTTATTACTTAAATAAGTTTTTAAACACTAATTCATGTAAGATGGGTTAAAGTATATACAGTGTAATATGAGGGATTGATAAACAAGATGTAAACAGAAAATATTAGAATTTAGACCTATACCATAATTACTATTAACTAAAAAGTCCAGCATCTAACAAAAATATAACATCAATTAACAATTACTCTTTATGTTGCTTAGCATATCAGCTATCATCATCTTTGTATTTCCATATGGCTCTCTAATCATATTGATAACAAGTATAACCAACAACATCTTGTTCTGATTATTACTGCATCTCACAAACTATATGTTTATAACAGTCTGTACAACAAAAAAAGTTGATGTTTCAATTAGGGACTTATTAACAATAGCAAGAAGTATACCAGTTACAGCTGGAAAATATACGGTGCTGTGGTCATTATGAGCTTTAAACACTTCAATACTCTCTAGCTTTATAAGGTATATTCATAGACTTTAATAATGAAATAGACTTACGTCATCTTCAGCATTTACATTGCCTCCTCTAACAAGAATGTCTTCCACACCAGACAAATGTCCTTTCTTAGCAAACTCAATTAGACTGTTATTCTATTGCAAAAACAAAAACACTAAATGTATTACTAAATGTAAACTAGAGTTTCCATAAACCTAAGGATATTTTTAAGTAAATATTCCCAGCAACTTATTTATTTATTTCAATATTTTGCAGCATAAAAATTTGTACAAACATAGAGTAGTACACCTATTAATTTAGTAATGAAAACCTTGTGTATTGTATAAAGAGAAACATGTATAACAAGTAAAAACTTGTTAGACTCAGGGATATATGTCAGGTAAAGTAGTGACCCTTGAGTTCTTTTACCTGTGTTTGTTGTCCTTCCAAATTTGGAAGCTATTATGCCAAGCTAATATATAACTGAAACCTAGGGACATCTTATTGCAGTACTAAATAAAATTGTCATTGCTGTCAAAGAAATGTTTTTTGGAGAAAATTCCAAGGTTGTTACCATGCTGCCTATAAACACTTTGAGAGGTCATCCTTTCAAAAACAAATGCAAATATCATAGGATTTACATGTTGCTTACTAGAGAACAAAAAGAACTAACAAGTTATCAGATATATAGTATAAACAATTTTTTCAAATCACTTAATTGTCAAAAAATCAAAACATCATTTAAACCAATATTACTATTGTCATAATTGTCATAATCTTCCTTGTCCTCCTGGGGTGAAACATAGTATATATATAAAAGTTGAAGGTAGAAACAATTTCAGGAGAGATGACAGAGTTTGTTCCCTACATATGCAACAGCAACATCCTTTTATTTAATGCTTTTCAATGATCTTTCATTAGAACTAGGAAAGGTGAAATAACTAATACAAAAAATGGTGACACTCATTAGAAGATGACCTTTCTCTGCTCGTTCTTTAGGCAATCACAAATCATTTTTAGCGTATAACTCCACGTGACAATAGTAATAACAGTTTATAACCTCTATGTAAACATTGAGGTACTGCCCCCACATTCCACTCATTCCCAATGGGTTAGTAAGCTCAGTTCACTTTTAGACCCTCCTCCTCCTGTCAGCTTACCAAAAAGAAGGAGGGTCTAGCTAGCTAGACTAGCAGTTGTACGTATCCATTTTGAGTAATAAACCATAGTTATAACAGTATATAAATATATTACATAGAAGTATGACCGTGTTATATTAAACAGCAGATAATCCATAAGAATCATATGTTTTGAAAGCTTTGTAACAGCCTGGCAGGGGACTTTTTTTCACACAATGTAAATTCCAAAGTCCAATCATTATTATGATAACTGGAGCAACAAGTAAAATTTTAAAAATGTTTGCTCGTGGCAGCCATTTTACTCTATAAAACAGGAACTACAAACTTCCCATTCACCTACATGGTTACATGTATGTACAACAAAGCTCTTAGAGAGACTGAAACATACTTCCTTGTAATTTAGCTAGGTAGAAAAATAATTAGAATGGACAGTTAGACACAACTATTAACATGTAAAAGCATGCAATAATATCATAACCTCAGTAATAAGTCCATAGAGTGACCCATCTACTACCCATACATCGACACACTAATACATAGCAATAGAACTATGATGTGCCTACCAATTTCTTCTTGTCCATGATAACAGCAAACACACAGACAACAATAATCAAAATTTCTGTTTCAGTGATAATTGATTTGACCGTAATATACCAAATAATAGCCATGCCTCTGTATCCTGTCCCATTTTGTAGCACAAAATCATGGCTCTGGAATGCTATCCAATGTCATTATGATGACAAGACAAGATACGCGAAGAAACTAGACATTATTTTTAAAAATAGTGACTCTATTGAACCTTTTGAATTGTCTGATAAAAATTGGAAGGATGATGTGATACCATACAATCCCAACAGCCTCCAAAGCTTCTCACGCAAGGTATTAAAAACAATTAACGTCAATAAAAACAATAGGGTAAATACAATAACAACATCCTATTCAAAACACTTAGTATTCATACTATACTATATCACACTTACCGACTATTATATTTTAAACAACACATTCAGATGACAAGTAATCACACCAACATAAATAGAAAAACAAAACAATAAAGTAAGCAAAATGACAACAACACATTCAATATACTTGAAATTCATACTACATTATATCAAAATTACATCCTATTATATTGTAAAGGACACATTCAGATGACAAGTAATAACAGCAACATAAATGTGGAAACAAAACCAATACTCTAAACAAAATCACAACAACACATTCAATATTCTCAAAATTTATACTAGGCTATAGCTATAAAATGCTTAAAATATACCTAAAAATTAAACCTAGCAAGAAGACTCAAACATTATTAGTGACATTCAATGTTGTATTATAAACAACTAGGGTTAACAAGATTCATTGCTGATATACGAATCAGCTGTTATAGAATGCACGTTAATGACATTTGTACATCTCATAGGCTCGAAAAGATCTATTCGTATCTGATTGACACTCCTGGTGAGTATACTAAGGAGACGTTAAAAGCTAATAAAGGTTTAGAAGTTTTCAACTATTATATATATCAGGTAGGAATTAGAAGTAAACTAACCATGTAAAAAAGGTTTTTTCTTTGTAGTGGTGGTTGTGTGCAGACAAATGTTTTGTTGTGATCTATTATCCAATTGTTCATTAAAAGCAAAGGTTAAGGCTTCACAAAGATTAACAGACACACCTCATGAAGCTTGGGTTTCCATTGAGAAGAAAACATTGAATGTCATAACTGATCACTGTACATGTATGGCTGGGTAAGGTATTTAAAAGTCTATTTACAACTTTGACTGTGTACTATGTGTTTCATGCAGATGTGGGGAGGTCTGTTCCTTATGTAACCAGAATTCTATTTAAAATAGAAGTTTGCATAAGACTTGAAATTGCTTTTCAAAGTGTCACTTCACTCCCTTGTGTCTGCAACCAAGCTTTTTCAAAGAAGGTAAGCATAAATGATACATGTATGTGTGTTATTTTTGATTTCTTATTAGATACAGCCACTGCCAGAATCTGATGTAGCATTTCTTAATCCCATTAAAAAGAGAAGAGCTGAAACAAGGTTACAAAAACAACAGGAATAAATGTCTACTTATATATTATCTCAGAAGCCAAAGTTGGATTGGACAACTATATTAAATTGCTTGCATAGTTTTCAGGCCAACACAGTAGTATTTACAGTTCTTCCTAACATTACTTCATTGTCTCAACAAAGCACAAGTGTGTCTTCTGATATTCCTGCTATATCATCATCAGTGGAATAGATGTCATCTAATGATGATCCTAGTCTGCCTCCAACTTTATATGAACTTTATGACAAAAATTACACACTGTTATCTGATAGTGAGCTATTAGAATGTGGTGATATAATTTTCAAGGACATAAAAATAACTAAGGAACAAGCTGATTTTCTAGAAAAGTCAACAAAAATGCAATCAAGTCCTACTATATGGTTTGACCATCAGAAGGGACATATAACAGTATCGACTTTTCAATCAGTGATACACCATAAATGGAAAGATTATCCAATGTCCAGTGTCATAAAAATTATGTAGTATAACAATCAAAGGCTAATGACACCATCTCTTTGATGGGGAAGAGAACATGAGGAGTATGCTTGGCAAGCTTATATTCCAGCCATTATCTTGTACTACTGATATCACTTGATTTCTTTCTCAATTCTCATAACAACAAGCCACACCTCCAAAATATGTTAATTAGTAATAATATAGGAATTTGTTATCAACTGGTATGTGTCAAAATTAAAAAAGTCATTTTATTAATTATAATAAAATGTAAATATTATTCTGATAGTTCGTATGTCCATTATCTTCTCAATATCAAGTACTAATGTTAGAGTCATCATATCATTTGATGTATGAGATCATATACTGTCAATATCTACAAGTAAAAACATTTCCATTATAGATAATAAAGTATATAGTTACTAGTAATATAATACTAGACTAGTTTATCATATTAATATAATAGAGAGGCACTGACAATGATATATTCAGTGTATTCTATTAATACATTACAATGGACATATTACTACATTAGACATTACTACCTTATGTCTCATAGTGATATGATAAGGATCATTTTAATAATATCTTGTTAATAACTTATAATATATTGATTTTATATTATGTCACTTACTTTTCCTTTAACTTGTCATAATATAATATTGAGTTATAATGTACTCTCTAGTCTAAGGAGAGAGAGATCAGTACTATACATGTACTAGATATATAAAGTACTCTAAGTACATGTATCTATCATAACATGTATAAGTACTCTATTATATAAAGTACATTATAAGTATCTGTTTACATGTTAGTGGTTTTATAGGTGTGTTTAAATAAGTGACTTAAGTGTTTGTGTATCACTACATTGTATACAGTGGATAATAATTGCTAATATATTGTACAATACTGACATTGTCTCTAGCTCACTTTATATAATCTATGATAATATATACTCTTGCCATTTCCTTTTCAAATATATTCCAGTCTATTTGATTTCTTGATCTGTTCACTTATTATTCCTATTAATAATACATTGATAATAGAGTATTGTAATATATGTAATCTATAAATCATTAACAATAAGAGTACAACCTTACATATAGCAATATATAATAAATCACTTCCTATCACTACTTTTACAGTTACTCACTTAATATATTAAATATAACTAACTTAACCTGATATTATCTACTTGTGGAGACTAAATGCAATGATTTATGGAATCTTTTGATAAAGTGAACATACATCACATGATTACATACAATGTCATATTAAATCACTAGTATCATTTGCAGTTAATATTTTAGTATAGACTCAGTACAGTTTTCTTGTACACAATAACATGATATTATACAATAACAGTCATGTACTGAACTTTAATAAAGTAGTCTAAATATTACACTACTTCTAAATCTCCTTGCTATTTTATTATTCATTATAGTTCCAGTGTTAGCTAAGCTATTGTCCCAAGATATTTAATGTCATAGCTGTAATGAGTAATATTATTACAAGGAGACAGCTGCAACAAGTGTTTGTCAATAAAGTGGTGCCATTTAGTCTAGTATTATTAAAGCTATTGTCTCAACACTTAATACAAACATTCCATACACTATTATATATGAGGGAGTATCATAACTGTGTTTGTAATTTACTCCTAGTAGTATATAACAGGAAGTCCAGTATCTTTGATTACAATAAACTAGTGACTTAATCAATCAATCAGTAATAAATGATACACTGTGTTCATTCAAGTTATGTGTATTAATATGAAAAGAGTGTGGATCAAAGCTTAGTACATCAAGTATATTATTAATTTATATATATATAGTCACTCCATGTTCATACAAGTTATGGAAAAGAACTAGTAAACACTTTATATAACAGACATACAACAGGTATACCTCTAAATATAATACTGTTGTATGTCATAGTACATGTAATAAATGAACTTCATTGATAATACTTCTCTTTTAAAATAATGTCTCATCGTCAGGCCTTCTTTCGTTATGGTGGGTGTGTCAGTAGACATATCTGGTCTGTTAGTGGGTGTGTCTATCCTCTTAATAGCTTCAATTGACAGACTGTGAATTATGAGTGGATGGATGGAGATAATGATGATATGACAGATGAATGATCTGAAGGAGAACAATATAAAAGAACATTAAACTGTAGTAATTATTTATCAACTAATATACATGTATATTACATGTAAAACTACAAACTTATAATAGTAGCGTTATCTTCATCAATATTACTATTATAATGACATCATATATTATATATATATATATATATATATATATATATATATATATATATATATATTATGTATGTCTTACTTGGTAAACTACAAATATAATATAACATTGTTATGATATAATATTGAGTTGTAATATATTCTCTAGTCTAAGAAGAGAGATCACTCAGTATTATATCTAGATCTAAACAGTAATACTATATGTTATATAATGACAGGAAAAGGATTTTTAATACATGTACTGATATGTGGCAGGGTTGGGGTTAAGCACTTGGTACTTAAGTTTCAAGCTAGCTTAAGCACAAATAAATGAGTTCTTTGAAGTGCTTTGAGTAAAAAGATTGGCTTAAGTTATAGTGAAAGTACTGGTGCTTACAGCATTTTAAAATTTTTAACAGTTTTAATGAAGCTTTTACAAACCCTTATGATATCTACACAAACTATGTGTTTAATTAGTTTGATAAACATTACAAGTTTATTGTTATATAAACACTACAAAGACATTGATATATATAACAGTACTAATTTCCTCCTAACACTTAGTAATTAGGAGGACTATTAATGGTTTCTCATATTGGACCATTGATATTGTACTATACTACTTGTTGAATTAATAGTGTGTCTTGTAAGTGACTGGTATTGATAATTAGTAACACTAAATATAAGTTAAATCACATGTGATGTCCAGTACTGACACATATTGTCTACTCTATTCTACAATCCTAAAGCCTCTAGTATAAATAACCTAGAATATTTGGTACATTTTGAAATGGTTGTTAGGGTGTAGGATAGTATCCATTTCCCTTAATGCAAAATATATGATGATTACTGGAACAAAATAGGATGATCCTTAGGGTACAAGTATGTCCTGGAACAAGATGTGGCAGTACCAGACATGTACAGTATGATAGTAGTAAACTACTAACTGGTAGATATACTGATGTCTCTATTAATGACACCTCTCAATGTAATCATAATATAGTCTCTGTCACATTGATATTATAGTCTCTGTAACTATTGCTGAAATTATATTGACTGTGTAACTTAATTCCTTTCCAGAGATAACTACATTATTAATCTATCACATGTTATAAGTTAAATGGGATAATGGAACTATGACCTTAACTTAAGACCATGTTAATATTTTTGCCAAAAGATTGTAGTTTAATAGCACACCAATTTTTCTATCTTTGTGAGGTTTTGTTGATATTGTCCCTTGTGTATAAACAATAATATATATTGATGTGTCATAATTTAGTGGGTGGGATAACATGGAATTCTTTATATTATAATGTCTGTTAGCAAGTTAGAATGGCTAGTTACAATTAAGTAAGTATAAGTCTTTACTAAATTACTCAGTTACTGTTAGTAACAGACTTTACAGTATGAAATCTTTTACAAATTCCCTTATTGGTATGTTTATATAATGTAAATAGACCTTTGAAGTATGATATATATAATATATATATCATGCTTCAGAAGTCTATATGCATTGTATATATAAACATGTCAACAAGGGAGTATGTCATTCAAGGGCCAAATGGCCATAAACATGAAGGTAATCTCCTTAACAAAATCCCAAGTTGGCATGTTAATATACCATATATAGACCAATGAACCATGATATATTAATATGATATAATTTATTATGAGATTTAGACTAAACTGCCTGTATCGCTCTGTAAAATATTTCTTCTTGTTTTTTGTGGTATCTCCTACAGAAGAGAGTCCACTTAATGTAGAATAGTCAAGAACTGCTGAGTTAGTTCTGATGAAGGAGAGGTACACCAGACGAAAGTTGTGTAGCTCAGAAATGACTCACTTGGTGGGAAACTTCAGTGGTCACAAGGTCATGTAATAATCCAAGTCAGCCTAGTTCAATTTTTAATCCTTCATGGACTAATCTTCATTATTATGGTTTAGAGATCAAGAAACAGAGTGAGCTATATCCTCAATCTAAAGTGAACACAATAATAACAGATGATGATAATAATTGATATAATGATATAGTAAGAATGTAATTATTACATATAATAATTATAGATAATATTGAATAGACAGCAGTACATTGAGTGTTTGGAGAAGACATTAAACATCTACTCTGTTGTTGATATATAGACAAGTTAGTTAGTATTATGTTAGATCTTATAATGTACATATATAATGATATAAAGGAATTGGAGGGTATATTTATAGTCTATGATCAAAGATATACAATATCAGATAGAAAGAGATATACCAAACACTTAACATTCTTCAAGAAGAACTGATGAGATGAGATTCCATGAAAATATAACAAACTTCAAAAGGTTTGGGAAAGTAAAGAACACAAATTTATTGAGTCCTTTAAAGCTAACTATGTAGGATGTACTGGTTAGTTGAGTTATCCAATACATGATTGATATAACACTTTATTATAAATTATTGATTTATGGTCAATGTACTTTAAAATATACTAACATAAGACACTGATACTAATATGTATGTTGAAAGGATAAGACTAGAATAAATATAATTGATCAACTAATAAATAGCTTTATAACAAGCTTAAATTCAACTAGCTTACCTTATCAATTTTGATACCTGTCACATGACTTCAAAATACTTTACAAAGCTTATGAACAAAATATTTCTTTGCCAATAAAGAAGCGGCTAAAGACAGGAATATTTCCATAGGAATGTTTCCACAGGAATGAGTATATTATATGTTCATAGCAACTTAAAATAAACAATGGGCGGAGTAACAATTAATAATTACACGTTAGTTGTTCTTCTATTTTAATTGACTTTATTTTAATGCCATTCGAGCAGATCCATGCAGCAATTGGTGGGTTTTCAATATTTACACATGTTCTACAAAATAGAAGGTAAACTACTCACATATTATATGTTAATCTTGATCTGTATATTATTGTTGTCATTTCTGGTATATATAATATACCATTTAATATGCTTACCAGTGAAACCATTTACAGCAGTCATCACATTCTATCATGTCTCTGTGTGTTGTAGATAGTTGGCAATGAGAGCACATCCATCAAGACGTTTAGTAGTCACTGTAGTTTGGTGTTGATTATATGATTGAAGTGTAATGTCACCTTACCTAGTTGTTGTAATATTTCCCATGCTTCATTTGTCATGTAATCTTGAATGTTAGTGATATCAAAGTTGATTATCTCATCAGGTAGGTTGTCCATTTTCTTTTTCATTTGTACCAGTGTTAATTTGTCTGCTGTTCCATCAATGACTTTTATCTGTTCTATCTTTCGTACATAGCAGTGTTAGAATATCTACAAGGGGAAGGTAAATGTTATTTTATTTCTTGATGTTAGATTTAGGCATACCATATGTGGATTTCTTAGCCATATATAACCTTGTGTCATTGTTTAATTTTTTTCATTTTTTTCTTTTTCAGTGTTCTTTGGCTTCACTAGTCTAATTGATGGTGTTTTTTGTCTCTTACAAGTGCTGAAGAATGGTTGTTGTGGAGCTATAGTTTTATTTACTGGTTCATGTTGTTGTGTTGGTGAAAGTAATGGTTTTGTCTGCTCCAAATAACATTTTATCAGTCCTATTGTGGTAACAAGCTGTGTGTTTATCATTTGTAATATCTGTTTATCAGTACATTGTTCTACCAATGTTGTAATTGTCTGAATTTTGTTGAAAATATGTTGTCTGGTTTCAATAATGTCCAAATCACCATCATCTGACATTATTGCTTCAAGTAAGTCATTTAGCTCTTTGTCTTAATTCTTTCCATCAATAGTTGAATTGTTTTTATTTAGTTGTTCTTGCCTGTTGCATTGTCGAAACTGTACCATTAAATGAATGTGTTTACAAATGTTCCCTATTGTAGTATAGTCTTGACATGTACAGGAGTAGGAGTGTACACTTATGTTCCAGTCATTGCATCTTAGTCTACAATTCACTGGGCATACCTCATTCTCCATAGTCACCCTGTATTTGTCATTACCATGTGATGATGTCACATCCCATACTCCATCTTCAACTTGTTCAACTGAATCTACTGTCATGTCCTTGCTGGTTAAATGTCTTTTGTGTATGTCAATTAATCTCTTTGTCTTTTTCCCCTTGGTTAGTTTTATAAGTCATTTGAATGCTTTGTCTCTTGTCATTTTTAATGTATTGATACAATTGTCAACTCTTTTATTGATCCTACCGTTCATATATATGTACTTTAATACATGATGGAAAGCCTCAACATCTATGTTAGTATTAATAAATGATCCTTGTCTGTAGCATTGTGCCCACTGTTGTTTTCTATCTACGTATGTTCTGATGAAGTACTCTGCAAATGAGGATGTTTAGTCAATCAGTTGATATTGTTGAATTGTTTTTGTCAGAAGTATTTGAAATTTCTGTATGTCTTTCTCCTCCAGTAAAACATGCAAGTTGTGATACACTGCTACCTGTGTCTGTTTGTCTTTTATCAGAGAGAGTTTCTCACACCATGTCCTATTCACATGCCAGGTACATAACAGCTTGTTGTTGACTTCACCAAATACTGACCTCCAGGCATTATAAAATTGTTTGGCATCATCGGACATGAACCATTGTGGTGTTATGGAACCGACCCTCTTCTTAATTGCTGTGAAAAAATTGTGAAGTACAAATTTATCTTCACGATTTGACAAACACCAACCAACCGTGTACCCCTCACCAAATTCGTCTACTACTACCAATCTGACCAAAGAGAAATTATAGCTATTAGTGCCATGGGTGGAGTGGATGCATATTATTCTTTGATGGCCAAACTTCTTCATCATGGATGCTTGCATTGGTGTTTGTAGAGATATTAGGAAGTCGTCATCACACATATTGTTGGATTCAAGTAACTGAGGACAGCCTTGAGCTTTATAAACAATAACTGGATTCCTCTTTTCCTATTCCATCCTTTCTTTTACCCAACAGTCCACACTTGTTGGATCATTCTTATCTATTTGTTTAGTATTTAGGTGATATGATTTTTCAATATTTCCAATGTTTTTTCTACTTAGTAGGTGAACTCGTTTCAGATCTATGTCAACACTGTTACATACGTACCTTGTCCATGATGTGTTAAAATGAGACTCCTTGAAGTAGTTGTCCACCAACAGAGAGTCTAACATTATCAGGTAAGCGTAAATGTCCTAGATCTGTTGTCTGTCCATAGTGTATATTATATACTTCTACCTGTACTTTACTTGTAGTTTGCTCAGTCATTGTTTTTAATTAAGGCTGTACAATAGGTAATTAGCTTGCACATCCTTTGAACTTTGATCTGTCATTTTCCAGTCCCCTTTGTATTGTAAAATCCACTTTTGTTACAATAATAGTAACATATTAAATTGTCATCACTATCCCTTTTGTTTCCTGTTGCTTTGACAAAAGAAGATGAAGTCTCTTCTTCAAAGTGTGTTTTCTATGTTTTAAATTCTACAGGGAGATTAACATAACACTACCCTCTTAGCTGATACATGGATAGCATTTATACCTTCATTGTCTGTAGTTTCATCTCTATGTTATGTGTACTCGTTAAATGTTCCAGAGCTGTATTAGTCTCTGTGTTGTGATTCTTGTGAAGTGGCAATTAGGCTCCTGACAATGAAGAGTTCCAAAATGTTCGTAAAGAAGAGCTTTCTTATGTTTGAAAAGGCCACTTCTGGTTTCATATACCTTTCCACAATGCAAGCATTGGTATTTGTTATCTACCTACATATATGAGGCTGCTAAGTTTGTACCATTATTGTCCCAATTTTAACCTTTTGTAATTGTGTCCTTTGTGTGGTTCCTGTGACTTTGATAGTTGATGGTTGTTTTGCATTGTTTGCTATAACTCAACAGAGATGAACCTGTCAATTGTGATCAATAAATAGCTAAATGTGGCTTCATTTGATTTCTCCTCTAGCCATTTATTGATCACAATTGACAGGTTCATCTCTGTTGAGTTATAGCAACCAATGCAAAACAACCATCAACTATCAAAGTCACAGGAACCACACAAAGGACACAATTATTTGATAGGATCTGATAAAACAATAGTAACTACTAGCCCAATTATTTCTCCATCTTCAGGTAAAAAATCCTGTATTGTAATGTATTGTTAAGATTTCATTTATAAAGGAATAAGACCTGACACTACTGATATGTCATGTCCTACTACAGCAGTAGAGGGTATATTAGGTAAGATCTACATTATCACTACTAGGACATACAACGAGTTGCTAATTAAATTTTAAGATATTGACTTTGATATATTAATAACACAAGATAATATTTATACACTAGCTAGTGATTTGCACTCTATGTTATCAAATATTGTATTAAGACTTAAGTCATTAGTGACTCTTATATTTTGCAGATATCTCTCCGGAGGTGTATTCAAAATATGAGCATAAGAGAGATTTTAGCGAAGCATCCACTCCTTCTAAGAAGAAATGTAATCCTTTGTAAGACTTGTAGTTTAGTTTTGTTAATCTGTATTAGTTCCTCTTTAGTATTCATATCATGAGTAACCATGTACTTTATTTTCATGTCAGTTTAATAGTTGTTAATAATTCATTACAACATATAATGGATAGTTTTTTATAATAATTTCATTTAACATTTAAATTGTTCAGTCATATGTTAACAGCTGTTTGTGAGACAATATGTCAACACTTTATTCATTATTTTTGAGGTCATAACTATAGATACCGTATGCAATGTACAGATGGAGCAATTCATATGCTGAACATCAAGATCAAATATGATTTATGCATGTCAGGGCAGTACATAAAACCTTCACTTTCACGTGTCAATACATGAGGATATATTACCTCAACATGATCATTACTTTGGGGGTTATATACATAATACATGTATAATGTGTATGTAAGTATATTGATGATTATAAAAGACATAAAACAGTATAAATGTCAGTGCACTCAGTGAACATGAACAGTTTTTAGTTGTTGTTGACTTGTATGTATATTGTCTTAACTCTGGTAGTTCACTACATGCATACATACATACACATATCCATACATAAACATACATACATACATACATACACACACACACACATATATATTTATATATGGCAACATGTCAGCACCAGTGCATGTGGTGAAACTTTGTCACCAGAGGCTCCACCACAAACCAACATTTAAAAATTCAGCCGATGAGCCCAAAATACAGACCTATAATCAATTGATGGACACAGTGAAAACAGACCCATATCATGAAGCCTTCACCTATTGAATAGATATGTAAATTGCATATTAAACAGCACTCAAACCTTTAGGTGAACACTGGTTTGGAGGAAGCTTAGATGGCTTTTGAGACAGACTGGTCTGTGGAGTTAGCAATAGCTGAATAATGAAAGTACTAAACTCACATATAAAAGAGCTTTTGAAATTGCTCTGTGAATGGAGACTGTAGCCAAAGACATGCAAAATCTGCCAACTAACCTACCTGAACCTCAACCAATACAACGTGTACATCCTATAAGTCAAATTCTACATCTTCTGTGGAGCAAGTCACTCACTTAACAGTTGCCATTTCCATTTGGTGGACTATTGTTCATGTGACAAGACTGGCCACATTGCAAAAGTAAGTTTATGAACTTTCACTCTCAAACTTTGTAGGGGAATAAACTAACCACAGTCAGTAGCAAAGGTCACTCATCCTCCTGAAACAAGTAGTAGTAAATGAAATGTAGAAAGGTACCACCTCTTCTCCATACATGGAAAGCCCCAGCCTATATTTGTCAGAATTTATCTCAACTAGGTAGAGATTATGATCGAGGCCTCCTTGTCGATCCATATTGAGGGAACATACAAACTCATTGGTTATATACTAAGGACCTGAGTCCTATAAAAATCTCCCCAAGTACATACACTGGTGTACCTCTCCAAAATCTAGGAAAACAGACTTAAAAGTTTATTATGAAGTACAAGTAGCTATACTCCCAATATCTTGTGATTAAGGGAAAGTGTCCTGGACGGAAATAGATGAACACAGTGATATTATTCTGGGCAAATTTTAATTTTATTAGTAGAAAATCTGTTTAGACACAGTGTCAGAAAACATCTAGTATTCAGAGAGAAATTTTGAGTGTTACAACTCATAATTGACTAAAACTTAGCTAATGTTGATCCAAAACATTGTTTCTACCAACCTTGACCTGTTTCTTACTTCGAATCAATTCTTGGACAGAACAGCTCCAATAGTAGAGGCGTGGCTCAATGATCGGACACGTTGGTGTTTTTACTGTTTTTAAATACACAAAGCGTTCGAAGCTGACTTCCGACACCAGCTTCGAGTGCCCTAATCTGTCATATAGTTATTGCAAAAAATATATTGAAAAAAAAATCTCTTTGCACAATGTACAAGCATATATTCTGTAGACTCGAGATAATGATTAAACGGACATTCTTATGTAGATTCGAACGATGACCATATCTTGATAACAATTATAGCTTGAACGTTTTATCTGCTTTTGAACATTATATAATATGTTAGGAATTAACTGTCAAAATTTGGAGAAATATCTACAAGCAGTTCTGAATATACATCTCTTTGAAAACATAAACTAATTGACGAATAAACGGACATTTAAGAGAATTCTTTTTTTAAAGTAGGTGATAACTGTTTGTTAATTATTAACTCAAATGACAATCACAAACACTATGCATGAAGATATTAATTTTACTACAAAAAAGTCTAGTAGTTAATTATTACATGTCACACATAAAACAAACAAAATTTAGTGATTTTTCTTTCTTGATCCCAACACATACCATGTGGTACCACCGGAAACATTTTTCACATTCCACCCAATTAGTCGCCTTAGTGTGAAAATATAAATTATTAAAACATGCTGATAGTTTTTCTGTAATGAAATACATGAATTGTATTATTATATTGTGAATACTTCATACTGGTTGTCAGGTTATTCTTTGACTGTTCTAGTGCACTTTCTAAAATGGCGAGCCACTAATCTATAGGGTATATTATAATATAATATCACATACCATTATCACTGAGTACATTCTTGTCAAATTCACTGAGTCCTGTCTCTTCTTCACTTCTCTTGCTAGCACTTCTGGTACATCTCTTCCTCCCTGTAACAATAATAATTAACTCAAAAATACTTCAATATTATAAACACTACACATACTGGAAATTTGAGAATTTTTGGGCAATGTCTTTGACTGTTCCAGTGTACTTTCTAAAATGGCAAGCCAATAATCTAGGGTAAATTATAATATCACATACCATTATCGCTGAGTCCATTCTTGTCAAATTCACTGAGTCTTGTCTCTTCTTCACTTCTCTTGCTAGCATTTCTGGTACATCTCTTCCTCCCTGTAACAAAGATAATTAACTCAAAAATACTTCAATATATAAACACTACACATACTGGAAATTTGAGAATTTTTGGGTAATGTCTTTGACTGTTCTAGTGTACTTTCTAAAATGGCAAGCCAGTAATCTAGGGTAAATTATAATATCACATACCATTATCGCTGAGTCCATTCTTGTCAAATTCACTGAGTCTTGTCTCTTCTTCACTTCTCTTGCTAGCATTTCTGGTACATCTCTTCCTCCCTGTAACAAAGATAATTAACTCAAAAATACTTCAATATATAAACACTACACATACTGGAAATTTGAGAATTTTTGGGTAATGTCTTTGACTGTTCCAGTGTACTTTCTAAAATGGCAAGCCAGTAATCTAGGGTAATTTATAATATAATATCACATACCATTATCGCTGAGTCCATTCTTGTCAAATTCACTGAGTCCTGTCTCTTCTTCACTTCTCTTGCTAGCACTTCTGGTACATCTCTTCCTCCCTGTAACAAAGATAATTAACTCAAAAATACTTCAATATATAAACACTACACATACTGGAAATTTGAGAATTTTTGGGTAATGTCTTTGACTGTTCCAGTGTACTTTCTAAAATGGCAAGCCAATAATCTAGGGTAAATTATAATATCACATACCATTATCGCTGAGTCCATTCTTGTCAAATTCACTGAGTCTTGTCTCTTCTTCACTTCTCTTGCTAGCACTTCTGGTACATCTCTTCCTCCCTGTAACAAAGATAATTAACTCAAAAATACTTCAATATATAAACACTACACATACTGGAAATTTGAGAATTTTTGGGTAATGTCTTTGACTGTTCTAGTGTACTTTCTAAAATGGCAAGCCAGTAATCTAGGGTAATTTATAATATAATATCACATACCATTATCGCTGAGTCCATTCTTGTCAAATTCACTGAGTCCTGTCTCTTCTTCACTTCTCTTGCTAGCATTTCTGGTACATCTCTTCCTCCCTGTAACAATAATAATTAACTCAAAAATACTTCAATATATAAACACTACACATACTGGAAATTTGAGAATTTTTGGGCAATGTCTTTGACTGTTCTAGTGTACTTTCTAAAATGGCGAGCCAGTAATCTAGGGTAATTTATAATATAATATCACATACCATTATCGCTGAGTCCATTCTTGTCAAATTTACTGAGTCCTGTCTCTTCTTCACTTCTCTTGCTAGCATTTCTGGTACATCTTCTCCTCCCTGTAACAAAGATAATTAACTCAAAAATACTTCAATATATAAACACTACACAAACTGGAAATTTGAGAATTTTTGGGTAATGTCTTTGACTGTTCCAGTGTACTTTCTAAAATGGCAAGCCAATAATCTAGGGTAAATTATAATATCACATACCATTATCGCTGAGTCCATTCTTGTCAAATTCACTGAGTCTTGTCTCTTCTTCACTTCTCTTGCTAGCACTTCTGGTACATCTCTTCCTCCCTGTAACAATAATAATTAACTCAAAAATACTTCAATATATAAACACTACACATACTGGAAATTTGAGAATTTTTGGGTAATGTCTTTGACTGTTCTAGTGTACTTTCTAAAATGGCAAGCCAGTAATCTAGGGTAATTTATAATATAATATCACATACCATTATCGCTGAGTCCATTCTTGTCAAATTCACTGAGTCCTGTCTCTTCTTCACTTCTCTTGCTAGCATTTCTGGTACATCTCTTCCTCCCTGTAACAATAATAATTAACTCAAAAATACTTCAATATATAAACACTACATGCACGTACTGGAAATTTGAGAATTTTTGGGTGACTGTTCTAGTGTACCTTCTAAAATAGCAAGCCATTAATTCAAAGTATAATTAACCTAAGGCTGTATCACTTACTATTCTCATCCACTTCACTGAGACCAATGTCTCCACTGGATTTACATGCTGTAGTGTCTAAAGATAATTCTTCAGGATGGAATAGTTTTTTCCATTTTTCATATCTGATGTCAGGTAGATCATAACCATTCTCATACCTCCTACAAAACCGACTGTGCTCTTCTCCTGTAAATTCAAATTTTGATGTACTCTCTTCATTTTCTTTTTTTAATTTTTTTTTGTCTCTCTTTCTCAGCTTTTTCAACTGCTCTTTTAAGTTTTCTCTCCTCTACTTCCTTCTTTTTTTGTTCTCGTTCCATTGCCTTCTTTTCTCGTTGTTGCTTTCTAAGATCTTTTGCTTTTGATTCATCTGCTTTCTTAATTTCTTTTTCTCTTATCAACTTAAGATTTTCAGAACTTGTTAAAACACAAGCACTGCGGTTTGTTTTCTTCTCATTACTTGGTAGCTGAGGTAAAGTAAGAAAATTATGAAGAATAGATGGCTGAACTTTTGTAATGTAATCTTCATCTTCAGAAAATTTACCATAGTAACCACAGGTACTGTCTTCACTACAAGTGTTTTCTTCATAATAATCAATACTTTCACTATCGGAAGTACAGGTACGAGGATGAGACTTGGATGGGCTATACAGAGGAAGAAACAGTCCCATTTTGGAGGCTATCATATCTATTTTCCCATCCTCCTCAAGTTGCAAGTAACGTAATACTGCATATCTGTTGAGGGGGTATATACCAGTGGATCTAAACCCAGCAACAATATTGGCTGGTGTCATTGCCTTTGTCCAGGCTCGACTAAAATTTCGGTAAAATTAAATCTATTAACGGCTTTCCCAGGATTACAGGACATGTAGAGATGACATTCATTATTGTATGCCTTTTTTAAGGGGCTAAAACATGACTTGTCCAGTGGTTGACACAAATGAGTTGTATGAGGTGGCAAGCAAAATAAGATGATCTGATTTGTAGCAGCTGTCCTGATCAATTGAGGTTGGTAATGTGAAGAATGTCAATCCAGGAGTAACAAGATGGGTCGCTGTGGAGGAATGTGAAGTAAGAAGTGATTAGTAAACCATTCCTGAAACAATTCAGAATCTATCCATCCATTTTTAGACAACCCATATGCAGTACCTGGGATTTCTCCTGTTGTGAAATTAGGTTTGAGTTTTTTCCGATCAAAAATTATCATAGGAGGCAAAAGGTAACCAGAAGCACTGCATGCTGACAAAACAGTAATTTGGGCTTTATCACTACTAGTAATACAAGATATATCTCTCTGACCTTGTACTCCAATTATTTTGCCAGGTTTATGTTGCAATGAGAACCCACTCTCATCACAGTTAAAAATCAACATTGGTGATTCAAGCAAACTATTAGACTTCAATGTTTCTTCAAGCAAGTCAAAGTAACTGGGTCTCACTCCACCGCTTGTAGTGCCTATCCCTTGGCTTTTTCCTCCAGATAACCTAGGCTATTAAAGAAAATGCAACTATAACATAATAAATCATATATAAACAAAGAAAAATAGACTCATGCCGGGGGCACTTAAAAAAGAACTTGGTTGCACTATGTTTTCAAACAAATAATTGTCTCAGCACCCACTTAAAGCACATAAACATTGTGGTTTGCAATAAGTCACTTGTAAAAAGGTTTTTACAATCTTATACTAATTGTCATAGTTTTGTATATATCAAAGATACAGAGACTCCTAGTTATGTATCAAAGATAGAAAGACTCTAGCTCATTGTAGTAGACTACTGCATTCTGAAGATTCAATAAGACCAGATGAAACCAATAAGTAAGCAGATGTGTCTATTTGTATGCTTGAAGGTATACATCTCTTCTCTACCTTATAACAAAGACTGTACATTGCACCAATGACTACATGTGATATACCTATATACCACAAACTTTTAGAGCCTATGATCATATCATGAATTTTGAATAAGCAACTCATTAGAACTCATCTCTCTTTCAAAATAATGACTAGTAACTTTAACATGTTATCTGCCGACCCTTTCTCCTATTCTTGTGACTATAACATCATACCTACAGTATAATGCATGGTCTATGACATATTTTAGTTTATGTGATGACCTTTTTTTCCTCAAAAGTATCAAAAACAATATTATTGTCATGTAGTTAATTGATTATCATTTAAAAATTTATTTCATTCAGATTATTGTAATTCAAGTATCTATCACTTGTTTACCTACTTACAGTAAAGTTAGTCATAAAGTCAAGCAGCTATTAAGCCTCAGTACAACACTCTTATTCTTAAAAAAGTGAACTGACTCTGTTATTACAGACATATATATATATTTATTAATGACTAAAATGGCCAGGGTTGACTAAAATATTGCTAACACATATATAGCTCAAGCCATTAACGTATTCAAGCTTCCCCATAGTCTCCCACTTGGACATCTATACATTATCACTTATTACCATGTTTGATTGTGTCCACAATAGTCCAGTTCACGTTTAGACTTCAGGTTGTGTTGTCCGCTAAAACATACCACGTGTCCGCAAATACATTTAAGTCCGTACAAGCACCAAAAACGGAGCTCATTCACGAGACGGAGTTTGGTTAGGAAATTATGCAAGGAAAGTGTATTCATTGAGCATAACCAAGAGCCACATTATACAGAAGCAATAAGCTGTCTTCAAATTTTTAGAAGAAAAAGTGTCCGAAAATAGATTTGTCCGTCCATTGATTTTCGACTCTACCTGTGACTAAATCAGATATTAATAATTGTATTTGTGGGTACTACAATATCACTAAATTTAGTCTCAAAGCAAACACTTACCCATAACTAAGAATAGAAGACTGCAAAGTGCTATACCAGTGATGTACCAGGAGTCTCAATCTACATGGATGGCATCCTCCTTACAAGAGTAGATGAAGGGGATCACTTCCACAATATTGATCCACATCTTAAGCTAGCGTTAACTCTTAAAAGATCTAAATGTGTCTTTACATTACCCACAGTGCAATGTTGGGGCATGCTATCAATCGAAATGGACTCCATTCCTCATGTAAGTAAAACAGAGCCATAAAGCAAGTTCCAGTCTCACAAGTGTATCAAAAATAAATTGTTTCTTGGACTAATTAACTGTTACAATAAAAGTTAGCTAACTTCTCTATTTTTCTTTCTCTCTCTACAGTTTTTTGAATAAAGGTACTTCTTGGGCAATCCTCAGCAGAATTAGAGAAAGCATTTAAACAAAATAAAGAGATACGTCAGTTCTCATCATTATTTGTTAGATCATTTAGATCTTAAGAAAGAACTTATATTTCCTACCAATCAGTACTTGTGGTGTTTTAGTAATAAGATTTATGACAGTAGTTGGAAATCAATCACCTTCATCTCTCAACTATCTCCTGTGACAGTTGCAAAAAGAGGTCTGGGCCATCATATTAGGTGCCATAAAATGTCATAATATCTCTATAGAAGACACTTTAATGTTCATTTACATTACTGAACATTAAATCCCTGTTGAATGTTCACAAGAACCAGTGATGATCTTATCTCAAATTCACTGGTATACAATCATGTTAGAAACTTATCATCACACTATTCATCACTAACTAGGAACCAGTATGTCTCATATATTTGTTTTACATTGTCATTAATGGCCATTCAAAATAGATGGAACCCTTGTTGTTGTCATTTATACCTCAACCTGAAACCACTATTAACAAACTAGAAATATTTGCAATACATGAAATCCCTGATAATGCCCCTGGATTTACAATCCAATAATTCAATTGTTTTGAACAAAAATGGACTCAACAATACTCTGACTTTATTGTAATGTTCTATCTTCAAATGAGTTGCCTGAACAATTCAAACTGTTAAACAGGACATTAATAAATTAGAATGTAGTATGTGAGTTAAAACTATCATATCACACATCAGACAAGTATAGATTTCATACTCCATTTGATTTAGTTAGTCATGATTTAGCTCAAAACATGTTTGGAAAACATTAAAAAGTTTACTAAGGCTCGCGCATTTAAAATTTGGAGATAGATTATATGTTTGTCAATTTAGAAGACCACATAAATTGATTCCAGTGACTGTTGTTGAGGTAACAGGACCTTTATTATCTCAAGTTTACAACCCTGACCTCTGGTAAAGGATCCATTGTCATATTGTTCATTTGAGGTAACAGTGAAATTCAGAGTGTCTCAACCAGACAATATTGTATCTGATAAGTTTGATGATTGTATGGGCAATCTATAATGTAGACTAAAGACAATGGAAATTATGTCATCAATTATTACAGAGTTATACCTTATGACATAAGATGGGTCAGTTGAAACTGAAAACAATAGAGCTAGTGTAGTCTCTTCATGATCTTGTTTACTTTGACACATATACTTTTATTACTGACTAAATAACTAGGTTAAGAATGTCTTCAATATTAAGCTGATCATTGAGTTCACTTACCTTCATAAAAGAAGTCAGTATTGGGAGGTCATGATGACACTTCTCTAATCTTTAATAAAATTCCACACATATTATATATGGAATTTAGTAAATGTTATATAAGCTTACCTCATCTAACTCATCTCGTACATGAAGTACACTGTAAGTAAATAAATGCGAACTTTTACCACCACAACTCACGATGGTAAGACCAGTAACTAAATTAAGTATGATCTAATTTTAGGTACTAAAAAATTAAAATTAATGTGTACACATGCTAGACTTTTGCTTGTAAAATACATACACATAATGAACCAATCTACTGACCTTATATAACATACAGTCAGATTTGCACTAAATTGTAAGAGTGATTGGATGATTTCACAATGATTTTTACACTTTTTAGAGTAATGAATGATATTTATTCACATCAGGTAACTGATGACACATGTCTAAATTATATACTGTTACCACAAGCACTTCTAACAAGGCATGACTGAACAAAGTATCTGTAACTCAATAAACTCTTTGAACAGAACCACAGCTTCTTGTCTTGAGAGTCATAATTATTTCTTCACAACAAGGAGAATACCATCAATCCAATATTAGTAAATTGTTTTCTAAAAATTATTATCACATCAAGGCATGACCGTACAACATTTCAAAGATGTCCAAATACTCAGTAGATATTCCTGTACTCTTGTCATTATTTGTATATATACAACTTTCCTATAATGATCATATACATACTTTGGTGTCTGCAATCTATTCATATATTGGCTGTGGTATCTGTGTTGATGTCAATTGTAATAAAAGATGATGGTCAGAATGTGTGATAGATTGAGGTGTTGTGGATGACTTGAAAACTCCAGGAGAGAGACAGATAGACGTCGACAGAGACATCTACTGAGTAACTATGTGGAGACTTTTGACATGTACTCTTAGCTATGATACTTTATGATGCAGTAAATGACAAGGCAAATAGACTAGAGACAGGTTATTGAAGAATACACTTTGTAAGGAGACAGTAAGTGGAGTATGAAGTGAGATATATGTTTGACAGTGAAGACAGCTCTGTACTTATCTGTTAATGTTTACATTGTTGAATATAGACTGATATCAAATAAGTTGCAACCCTTTCTAAGAATTTTGGGAGCTCTTCTAATAATTGAATATCATTTAGAAAGAGGAGATTTATGTATTAGAAATGGACAATGATATCATAATATAAATATTAACAACTACAATTTAATTAAAAGCTGCCACACCCTCTTTAACTACATTCATGTGCTCATTTAATGAAAAAATGTCAATTGCTTTAGCAATGATTCAGTGTACGTTAGTGCAGTATAATATCATGATAGAATGACACAGCAATCTTTTTGAGTAAAGTGTAAAGTGGATTGCAGCCAAATATGCCTAATGTTTGTGGCAATAATGCCAGTAGATATAGGGTTAAAAAGTGTCTATCAGTTCCAACACATCATCTAATATACCAGAATATGTTACATTTGTTGTTCTAGTCTTTACTTACTAATATTGCTGTACATTCTACCTTGATTGATAATAATTATGTAACTTATGTTATTGTAAATCAAATTAATGATTCTTAAAGCATTAAAAACTCAAGCATACAATCACAATAAAACTTAGTCAATACATAGTAAGTAAGAAAATGAATGTAAGGATGGCAATATCAAAATATCATGTAAAAGTAGGGATGTTATACACATGCAGATCCATACAAAAAACCTACATAAGTAGCCTAATTATGAAGAATAATATATTATCTTGGCTACAAATTTTTATAATAGTGGACGTAATGATATATATGGCAATGCCAAAAACCACTGAAACATGTTAGAGATTGTACTTACTGTTTTCATTGCTGTTATTGTTCTTTTTTAGCAATTTAATAAGACAATGTTAAAACAAATGGTAAGTCAAAACTTGTGGAAGATAAACATTTAAAGATATCTTGAGTTATTTTAATCATAAAATCCCAGTAACTATTAACAGGAAAAAGATATGTACTAGTATTTGTGAGTCAACCAGTGGTTTTGACTTGATCAATGTCTTGAAGATTACAACACATTGTCGTGAGGTTGAACAATATGTCAGCTTAATTCCACTTCCACTTAAATAATTTAAAGTACCTATCAATTTTTTCTAAAAATGATCAAGAAAGGATTGCACAAAAGGAAGTATTAATTTTAAATTAAATTAAAGTAGTGTTCCAATATGTATCAAGTCAATATTGACTTTATCCACATGACAATCATAACAAGAAACAAAAGGTTAAATAGTTGTTTATATTTTGCAACTTTCCAACACAATGGGATAACTAACTTATAAAAAATTTCAAATCATTTTGTTTCTTACCACCTTGGGCCATTTTTAAATTTGAACCAAGGACTATAAGTCTGTGGTCTTTTCTAAAAAATTGAAAATTGCTATAACTTATCAAATCACATAAACATTTTTGTGAAGTTAGCTATAAAGGTCCTTGTTCTGTGGCATAATTATTACTGTTCTTAAATTTGCATTAACTTTTAAAAAACGTATTATAATATCCCTTGTTTTATTAGTACATGGACATGTAAAATAATAAATCTCTTTTATTCTTTATTCACATTAACAACATTTCCAAGTACAAACTATTAGCCTTCTTAACAAGGAGCTATCAGTTCTCTTTAAACATATTTCTGCTTCTCTTCGTTTTGTCTACTCATTCTTTTCTCTACTACCAGTATCTGTAAGTTACCATAATAACTACATGGGATTTAGACTTATAATATAAACTTATACATGTGCATTTTTGGATATCCCCTGGAGACAGCCAGCAAGCCAGATTTAACTAAAAACAAGTGGGCTCCCTCAGACTCAATTGCCCTAAAATTAACTTTTTATATCCACGATATAATAAAATTCATTAACCTTTATATCCCCAAAAAAATACAGCACATTAACTCTGTACACTTATATAATAAAGTACTCAGTTATACTATAGGTTTGGTACACAACAAACATCCAATATAAGAAGGTTTAGTTAATGTTGATAACTACAACAGAATATAACTACTTCATCATAGAATTATTGATTTATTAGTTCATGATGATTTAACAGAGACTTTAATATAGGAGAGAGATATAATAAGTCACCAGAATCAAAAAGTCAATAATAAAACCATTAGTAAATAAATAGTTATATATTATAATAATTATCTTGAAAATTTAAATTATTTGCTTTAGCAGTCACACAGTAACGACCTGATCTGTTGACCTCTTTTGAAATAAATAGAGCAATTAAACCCAGTTTAGAAATATCTATAAACATTGCCCTGGTAACTTATCTTGTACTAGAAGAGAACAATACACAATCAATATAACATTATATTAATTTTGTAAGGACACTTTTTGGTTGATGAAAATTCAATAGTCTACAAGACAAAGTTGTGTTACCAACTATCTCATTATATCACTTCTTTAAACACACATCTAATACATCATCAATTAATAGTTGCCGTGATCTTACTAGACGATAGAATGATGTCACCAGTCAATAATACCTCTGACTTCTCTGAGTTTTCCACCACAATGTCAGCTAAAACTGAGGAAGAGTTGAATCTGCTACCAAAAGTTATGACATAGCAACCATATGGCCAGAGGTCCATAAATGAACAAATATTATTGATTTATTTTATCTTATATCCTCTCTTGATGACCACTGTGAATATAGGACTAACTAGAGAGAGAGAGAGAGAGAGAGAGAGTTATAATCTTATATTTCATAATCCTTACTTTAATTCAGTAGTGGCAATTCTCTGGTAATGTCCCAATAAGAGGAAAATATGAGGATTAGATAGATCTAATTGTGCTAACGAATACAAACTAGATTGAGGAACATGTTTGACAACTAATTCAAGCCTGTTTGCTGTATTACTATTTTAATAGATTATTTACTTGTCAGTAGCTGTTTTATAATCTATTTACCAAGATAATTGGCCCTATAAAACTCCTATTAATTATGATATGTAATTAGTTAATTAACCTGTAAACTAGTTATTAACTGGGGTTCATTATCTCCTGTTATTTGAAATGAATGACAGCCATTCACTAAAGTCAATGAACAGAGTCAGGTTTAAGGACAGAATTTTAATGAAGATTAGTATAAAGACTTCACTTTTTACAAACTTACTGTAAATAACTATGTCAACTACACATTGTATTGTAAATGTTATGACATCACCATGATGATCAATATGGTAGTTGTAGTGTAGAAATGTTAGGTGATATTAGATAGCTGATTAATGGAGTGTTCACTCAAATGTACCATAAGTAGAATAAATACCAGTGTATGATATCTTTTAAAAAAAAATAGTAAACAACATTAGTGTTTACCACAGTGACCTAAAACTAGTAAACTTCAATACTTACCACAGTAACCTAAGATAACTACCAAGATAACTTCCATTAGTGAGTTCTAGATTAGTGAACATCAGTACTTAACATAGTAAGTTAGTAACCTAAAGTTAACTATCATAGTGAACAAAAGTACACAGACCAGAGAACTAAGATAGCTACCAATAGTAAGCTCTGGATTAGTCAACTCAGTATTATACCCAGTAACTTATAATATCTACTACTAGTAAACTCTGGACTAGTAAACATCAGTACTACAATAATTATGATAGACATTACTATCTTTTATTTACCTGCAGTTCTAGTTGAAAGATGAATAAAAAAGCATTCAGTAGTTGTGAAAACAAACACTGACATGATGAAATAGAGTCTTAACAAAACTTTCCAAAGATTAGCATGAATGACAGCTATTAACTAATGTGATGAATGAACAGAGGTTTTTGATGTTGATGTTGAAGAAGTAGAGGATGGCAATGTTATGTCTAGAGCTAAAAAATCATTAAAAAGGTAAATATTTTGTTAATTTCATTTTGTTAGATATAATAGATGTAACTAACAATTGGAGAATCTTTAAAAAACAATAACATATGTAATATAATCAATATAATGTAATATGATTGAGCTAACAAAGATTGATTATTATATTAACAATAAGTTAACTTTTTAATGTTTCACTATAGCTTACAGACACAATAAGGAGGTGTTTCATAAAAACCTTCTCAACACATTGTTTGTAAAGAATAGACTTTTATACTGTACATAGTATACTGTGACACTATATATAATACATAAATACAAATGAAACTACTATAATTATTTGACATAGTTTAAAATATGCAAGTCTTAAAGATGTAGTGAATTAAAAGGTATCAACCATTTCACTATTATCTTAATACAGAAGATAACATATGCCTTGTATAATTTATAAAGGAGATAATTAAGATTGTAATTAGTATTTTAAGATAACTGTAATAGTAATATCATAAATACAACAGGTAGTAATGATTAGGATCAACTTTTACTTAAATAAATTATATTTTATATAATTATATTTATGTAATAACCATATTTGACCATCATACTATTTCAATCACTACACTGCTAGTTCACACATTCAGTATAAATACTCCATTTTGAGGTATCATATGAACAATTAATGATGTATGCCTATTTTTACAAATGAAATCTACATTAAAACAAAGAGTTTGAATGTTTTAGATATACAATCACTCCTTAATGCATACATACTGGGTTATAGTCCTGGTACATCTTTTCAGGATACTTTGACTTACTTGTTTGAATTTGCAAGGTCAGCCAGTACAGCCATGAGAGAATAATATAAATTCCATTCAAAGTCTTGTCTCTACATATTTCATTTAAATCAAGTTTGTATTACTAGTAAAAGACAATGGACTAGATAACCAGTATAAATACTGACAATTACTGATTGGATAATGTTCTAGTAGTTACATAGAAAGCAATTACAGTAATGACTAATATATCTATAACAACTTTCAAGATGTACAAAGCATAAGTCTGTATTTTCACAATCAACAGTCTCTAGATTACAAGATGACATCATCATCTCTAGACATTGCTGCAAAGTTAGTACACCTTTAAGAGGATGGCTAGAAATATTTTAACAATAGATGACAATGTTCAGGTAATCACAATGTAATAACAGTAGTGGCTTTGTCACAAGTCTTATTAAACACACAGGATATTGTCACATAATTAATTAATATTAATATACTCTAATTAAAATATTGATTTATAATCATAAAGATCAGATTATAAAATTGAAAAAGGTGTAAAATACAGCCACCAACTTTAGATCTTAAAATGACAATGTCTCTTGTTTTCGTGTCCATACATTGCATAATAGAAAAGTATTGAAAACATATAATTATTGTGTAACATCCGGGTTTAATTTCCGCCCACTCTACACGAACAAGAGCTGTGTGTTTTGGGAAAAGGTGTCTCGTTTTTTTCTGTAAATCAACATTTATAACGAGGTGATTGTATAGAGTTGTATGTATATTAAGTAGATAATTCAGTTCTTAAAATTTTAGGGCTTTCATTCCTTCGTTGTTCATCGATTTGTATATATGACTTCATTCATTGGCTGCTATAGTAAATCATCTTAACTGAACCATAATATCTTATTATTTTGTCTAGAACTATGTTTACGATCTCGTTGGTCACACTATCTCACAAACACTCTCCCACCAGAAAACTCATTACCTTTGGATCACTAAAGTAAGTTATTAGACATTATGTATGTATATACTCTGTCCAATTTGAGTTTGACTTGACGATGGTTTTGTGGAATTCAATATTTGAAAAACATCAACTTATATTGGGTGTAGCCGTGTAGCTTGTTTTATTTTTTGCAAGTCTCATTGGATGATTTCATTATTCCTTAGTGTTGTTTCCTTAGTCTGTCATGTTTTATGTTAAGTAAGACATTTCTCTTGTTTCTGAACATATTACTACACCCAGTTAATGTATCTGTGATTGTTTGTTAATAATGTGCAAATTATGTATGACATTACAATGTAAAGAGCCCATTCACTTTATATGTGATTTATAGTTCCTATCTCTCAAACTGATAGTGCTCTGATTATTAGATATTTTGAGTGGAATTATAAGATATATTGAATGATACAAACTCCTCCTTTTTAGCTTCCTCCTAGTCTAAGAGATAATAATGAGTCATAGATCAAACTCAAATTTGACAGATTATACTTTTGTAATATGAAAGAAAAGAGTTGTTAAATGTTTGTTTCCTCATACTATAGGTGTTTGTTTATTACCAGTTCAACACTATAAATGATGTTATAAAACTCATCACTACAACAATAGAGATTGTCTCTGTTGAGTATATCAACCCAGTTATTATTTTTGCCTGTTTCAGGTAAGTGATCTTCTATGAAAGACATAATTGTTATCTTGAGGTTGTCTTTATTCTGATAGTTACTTCCTGTGAGGCTTTTTAAAACCTTTGTAATAAGATAACCTCTAATGTTCTGTCGATCACACTCTTTGTCAAACAATATATCTGTTACTGAGCTCTCATTAACTTGATACAATTTTAACATTATATTAAATGCTTTTCAGCCTGCTACATTACATGTGCTAGACTGTCTTGTAATTGTTTTAGGTCATGTGTTATAGTCTGATCAAGTTGAGAAGAGCCCTCTATTAAAAGTCATTGTTGTATGTATAATATGTAATATGAGTAACTTGTCACTATATTATGTGTAATTTACACTGAAAACGTTTTAATCATTTCATTTTTTATTCAGTTTGAATGTAATTTCAAATTGTTTGTATGAAAATTGGCCACACAACCAAAGTGAAAATTGTTTTTGTTAAATCCTAAAATGTTAAATGTTAAAGTTAGTATCATCCAAAGCAATTATAGAATGATATTTTTCAATTATAATCTTGTTAAATAACAAAGGAGAGAAGACATGTGGTTGACGTTAGTAGCCTTCTCTAATTTTTCATGCTTTATCTACCAGCTTGAAAGAAATTAAGAGAGGGATAAAATTTTATTCATTTATTAATAGTCTTTTGTGTCTACCTTTTGTGTTTGGATAAAATTAGAAAAGACTAGATATTAAAGATTTAATAGTATCAGCTACTTTGTCAAAGGTTTTAATATTAGAGTTATCCAAGGTCCATTTGATTAAATTTAGTTTTACTATTGTTCAATCAAAATTATCAAACTTTCATTTTTACATCTTCTAGGTACTGGATTATCAGATGTACATGTAAGTATATCTATTCTATTAGATATAACTTTACACAGTGTCCAAGACAATTGAGTTAATGACCCTTAGTGCTTGACTTCCTTTAAGAAGTAGGACAATAGTTGAATTTGTTAACTCTCCCTCTCTGCTGCTGCCATCCCAAACACTTCTCTAATGATCTTTTAAAATTCTTTTACTAAGAAAATTTTAGATTTCCAAAGAAATAAAAAGAAACAAGTAAGTTTTACAAAAAAGTTGACCATTGTGATATAATATAATTCTAAGCACATATAAAATATAGGATATGATATAATCCTAAATATTGTTTCCTTACCTAATAGCGTTTCTAGATCTTATACTTGCTCATTTTGTAGTACCAACCGCTAATGATTGAATGTTGGGCAGAAATGGATCTGGGGATTGTGATAAAGCAACTTGTTTTGTAATAATAATAGGCAAAATTGAAAATATGGTAACATAATTGACGCTTGAAGCAGCATGATTGAAGTTGATAAATTAAAGCAATCAAAGTAATACCAAAATGTATGAGCCACTATCTAAAAAGACCAAATTACTACTTATATTACTGACATTGACTTTGCACATTGAGATAACCACTTCATAAGTCTCACGAAATACTATTACAACAATAGGTAGACGTGGTGTTTCCTTGTATATACCTACTTTGTGATGTGTTGTAATTTGTTTAGCATGCAATATTTCATGCATGTAGAAGAAGTCACTCTATTACAATGGCAGTTATTCATTATTAAGAATCGTATAACTAGAATTTTCGGTCTGGGTGGGTCAGCATTGAAGACAGCGTGCTTTCACGTGTACAATAGAACAGTTGCAACTATATGTTGCCAGTGATAAGAGTAGATTGTCATTATAGACAAAGTCTATTTTATATCTACTTGCCAAATTTTGTCCTACCAAAATTATCCACTATATGATAGTACATAGTGTCACTGTAATGAGTTCACTTTATAATAGAAGACATTATAACAACAGTATCATTGAAGATAGTTCTATTATTATTAGTTATGCATGTAATATACACGTATACTAGTTGATAAATAATTATTATAGTTTAATGTTCTCTTATATTGTTCTCCTACAGAACTCATATCATTATTGTCTCTCTTTGTCCACTCATCTTCTTTAAATTCATTTGCTCTGTCAATTAAGGCTATTGATATAAGAGGATAGACACACCCACTACTATGTTTATTGACAGCACCACAACAAAGAAGGTCTGAGATATTATTTTAAAAGACATTACAATATACTATACAGTAATGTGTATTGTAAATATAAAAATGTAAGTAACAGTTATATATTGTTTATCCCATCATTGATCTTAGTACATATTCATAGTGAATGAGGGTGTCCATATTACAATATCTACCGGTAGTTTGTTTATCATATTATGTATATTATTATATATTCATAGTCACATTGGGTGTTCATATATGTTTATTACTAGTGACAAGATCTATGATTATCATGTTAAATGTTAATTATTTGTTTATAGTAAAATGAAACTTGTCATTGACTGACTCTTTTAAACTATTGACTAGATACATGTATATTAAACCAGTATATTAGAGTGTATGAAACTTTTATTATTACAATTATTAGAAATACCTTAAGGTATAAATGCTTTTATGGTATCCTAATCCATCCCAGGATACTTTGTATTAGGTGACAATGGATCCTCCTATTATTTTATAATGACCATTCCAATATATCACAAGCATCATAGCATGCTTAGTATTATGGGATGTAAGGTTTATATGACACCTTCAGGACTATGTGTATCTCAGAATATGCTAGGGAACCTAGAATATTTTCTATTAAGGGAATCACTCTTTCCATGGCTCATTAAAGACCATCCCAGTATATCTAAACCATCCTATGATACTCTGTATTATGGGATGAGGGTCCTCTCCTGTAGCACTAGGATCATTCCAAGTTGAAGCAAGCTTCCTAGGAGACAAAATAAATAGTACCCTTAGGACCATCCTGCATGGGATATAGGTGTATCCTAGGTTATTTACAATGGAGCTTAATATTACTTTCAGGACCATCCTTAAATGTACAAAGTTTAAACTGTGGGATTGGATGTTCCATGTTACCCTGAGGACTATCTGATAAAGTACCAACTATCTCTCTATATATATATGACTATTATATATATTATAATTATAATATAGTTATAATTATTATGTGTGTTATTGCTGTTTTCAAAACTTAAATGGGATAGCAATGATAATTTAATGTACATTGACAGTTTGAGTTACATAGCATTTACATGACATGTATTTGTAAGTTCATTTCTCTTTATAATTTGGTCTGTTTCTGATACATCTTACAGCTGTATTTATTTCTGATACAAACAGGCAAAATGTATGTTATTTAACTAAGGAAGCTGTTACAATTTAACCAAAAACCACGAATTTGGCTACTTTTCGTGAACTTAACATATATCATCATTCTTACCATTGTCAGTTGTAAATAATTAAATGGTTTGATGCTATATATACTTTGCAAAATAATGTGTGTTCTTTTGTGCTTCAAAATCGTAGGAATTCCTTTCTTTTGTTTTAAATTAATATTATATTAGCTAATATACTTATTACTGAAACTCGTTTAGGAATATACTATTTGAATATGAATGCTACATACATAACTATATAGCATTATATACTTTTACAGCAAACACACAGACATTATGAATTCTATAATTTAATTGAAATGAAGTATGTAAATCCTACAACTAATAATTCATAACACCAGTTAAATATATATATGTTACATGGAATATAAGTAAGACCATAGTCAACATGTTACAAGATATATATTTGAGCTTAAATCTAGAAATAGAATTAACACATTTATTTTATATGTGATGACATACACTTTATGTACAAACAAATGGTATTCAACAACTAGTGATTTACGATGTAATTGTTCTATAGTCTTGTCACTAAACGTGCAGTTTTCTTTCACTTAAACCTTCGTGTGAACAAAAAGATTGGATTGACCTGCTAAAATTATTTCTTCTCAAGTAACCTATATTAGATGTGTTGTAATCCTTATCCAATAAGCCATATCAGAAAAAGTTCACAATAATCATTCTATATTGGTCTTAGTACGTACCTTTTACAACCTGTTAAATTAGTTTCTTAACACAGTAGATTGTCATTATAGATAAAGTCTATTTTATATCTACTTGCCAAATTTTGTCCTACCAAAATTATCCACTATATGATAGTATATATTGTCACTGTAATGAGTTCACTTTATAATAGAAGACATTATAACAACAGTATCATTGAAGATAGCTCTATTATTATTAGTTATACATGTAATATACATGTATACTAGTTGATAAATAATTTTTACAGTTTAATGTTCTCTTATATTGTTCTCCTACAGAACTCATATCATTATTGTCTCTCTTTGTCCACTCATCTTTAAATTCATTTGCTCTGTCAACTAAGGTTATTGAGATAAGAGGGTAGACACACCCACTACTATGTTTATTGATAGCACCACAACAAAGAAGGTCTGAGATATTATTTTAAAAGACATTACAATATACTATACAGTAATGTGTATTGTAAATATAAAAATGTAAGTAATAGTTATATATTGTTTATCCCATCATTGATCTTAGTACATATTCATAGTGAATGAGGGTGTCCATATTACAATATCTACCGGTAGTTTGTTTATCATATCATGTATATTATTATATATTCATAGTCACATTGGGTGTTCATATATGTTTATTACTAGTGAATAGATCTATGATTATCATGTTAAATGTTAATTATTTGTTTATAGTAAAATGAAACTTATCCTTGACTTTATAAATTATAAGAGTATTATGTCTGATTCTAAACAGTTTTCTTTTAAAATAATGTGAACAAGTAAGTAAAAACCTGTATAAATAAAATATAGTAATAGATAATGTTAGTCTGATCTAATAAATTCAAACAAGACAATAATTACATATTCTTAATATTGATTGTTGCGACTTCTAGAGTGTACTAGCTGTCACAGAGGTGTGATCAGACCTCACTCATAGATTTTAACAGTCTCAGCAAGCAAAGCGTCATGTAGCTTTTAAACAGTTAGTAATTATACTCTACTTTGAGTTATTGATATTATAAGAAAGAGCCATCTCCTGTTATTTGGTTTTACTAGCCTTTGGTCTATGGCACTCCTTATCCTTTATCTAGACAAATTGTCATGGCAACAATTGACCACACCTTACAAATGATCATTTAGGTCATGCAATTTTGACATGTTTTGTATACCTAATTGTTGCTTCTCCATTAAGACAAGTCTACTTACACCACTATTGATAAAAACTGTTTGGGTGACTATCAATTATATTCCATCATACCATTAGTTCATTATACCAGTAAGTATTATATTACATGATATTATCATGATTTAAGTTGGTTTATTATAAGTGATGAGCTTTAAAACAGTATGTTATTAAAAGTAACAATAAATATAAACAGTTGACTAACTACTTAAATGAATAACATTTTAGTAATTTAGTGAGTTGACTAATAAAATTATAAATAACTTTACTTTTGCCATTAACCTGTAGCTAATAGTTAGTTGGCTTAGAAGAACGAACTGTCAACTTGGTTTAATAGTATACGTAGTTTGTAGTTTCTTTAATTAATTGTTTTACTGATATCATATATAGTAAGGCTATTGTTTTTGATCAACAACAATTGTCATTATTAGAATAACATGTACTTTATATAGCTAGTACATGTATAGTACTGATAATATCTTTATAGTGTTTATATTATATAGAACCTGTTATGTCTTCCAAGACATAATGATCTACCTGTGTATATTACATATACATATTATACATGTAGCATAGTTAGTAATATCCATTTGATGTATATACATTATGTAGTGCATGATAAATGACTTTTTAAACACACCTATAAAACCACCAACATATAAACAGATACTTATAAAGTACTTTATATAATAGAGTACTTATACATGTTATGATAGATACATGTACTTAGAGTACTTTATATATCTAGTACACGTATAGTACTGATCTCTCTCTCCTTAGACTAGAGAGTACATTATAACTCAATATTATATAATGACGAGTTAAAGGAAAAGTAAGCTACATAATATAAAATCAATATATCATAAGTTATTAACAAGATATTATTAAAATGATCCTTATCATATCACTATGAGACATAAGGTAGTAATGTCTAATGTAGTATTATGTTCATTGTAATGTATTAATAGAATACACTAATATATCATTGTCAGTTCCTCTCTATTATATTAATATGATAAACTAGTCTAGTATTATATTACTAGTAACTATATACTTTATTATCTATAATGGAAATGTTTTTACTTGTAGATATTGACAGTATATGATCTCATACATCAAATGATATGATGACTCTAACATTAGTACTTGATATTGAGAAGATAATGGACATACTAACTATGAGAATAATAATTACATATAATAATAATTAATAAATTGACTTTTTATGATCAATTAATTTCAAACATACCAGTTGATAATAAATTCCTGTAATATTACTAATTAACATATTTGGAGGGGTGGCTTATTGTTAAGAGAGCAAGCAAGTGATATCATAAGATAATGGCTGGACCATCTATGAAACTGGTAGGTGACTGCAGTATATATCTATTGTGTTAATAGTATTATATTCCGTGTATTTATCGTATTTAACTTATCCTAAAAATGCTAACATCTCCGCACACTAAGCTGGAAAGAGCTTTGACTTTATAGACGTTTCAAAATAACTGTCAGGTACTATTGTCTGCGTTTATTAGTTTAACTCGAATTCGGTAAAATATTAAAATCACCTTTTTGTCCATACTGAATTTTATTTTTGACAGAAATGGTTCCTTTTCACAAATTAGGTCCCATTTCCTGATCCTAGTATATGTGACTATAGAGTGATCTAGTAATACAGTCACTAACTTCATTGACTTAGTAGATATACTGTTATATAATGATAGGATGTACTTCAATGTTAGTATGGTTGAGTTCACAGGTTGACACTATGTATGATACAAGTAATGGTACACTAGTATTGACAGTTAATACATTATGATATTAGGTCTATTAGTGTAGAGATAATGAGTACTACATGGAGTATTAGATACCTTTAATAGTTACATAGAACAATAGAACAATACTATATAGAAATAGACAGTTAATATGTAGTCTAAGATATTGTATGACAGGTCATTGAGACACACTTTATATGACACCCAAAGTATTAATTTATGACATAGAAAATAGTCTTAATTAGAATTCCTGACTAAACTAATTAATATCATAAATGCTGTTAACTGTACAGTATTTAATTATTGTCACTATATAACTGTCTACATAATGTTATATGATGTTCAAGTAAACTTGTATTATGTTAGTACATGTTATTATCAGTTAAATATTAGTAGATAAACCAGGAGTAGACTATGAGTAAAATACATGTACATTATATACATGGATACATGTATTGATTACATATCATCAATGTCGTCTAGTAATATATATCTCTAATATAGTTCTAAAATATACTACTAGCAGTTATTTTATGTATAATATGTTTCTCCCTTTTTATATCAGGAGTGGTCTCTTTATTTTGCAGCTCGTACTGGTAATGTTAATGTAATAAAGAGGGCCATAGAAGATGGGTCAGTTCAAGTTAATGCTATAGATGTAGATCACGTAAGTACACATCATACACATAATACCCGCTTCCTTATAGGAAATGTTTAAATAATAACATCAAACTATATATAAACTATTAATAATCAGTGCACAATTCATATGTATGTGTCCATGAGAATACATCCATAAGCCTTTTACTTGTAACATTAAATCAATAACTATTGCTATTACATACTTGAATGACTGAGTCTACTATTACAAGTTTTATCCACTTCATACAGTGGCCACTCTATTAAGTTACCATTATTCTGACTACTAAGAAATTAGAGATGAATTTGTTAAGCTCTAGAGCTTTGTACTGCTTTTGAATATTACAATTTTAGAGTTACATTAGACAAAAAAATTTGTTAGAAATCAGTTAGAGAAATAAAAATGTCAACAAGCTTCATTGAAACCATTAGTAGTATATGCTAAGTACAATGTACTTGTAGTTATTTGTTCTAATTTCTGATGTCATGATATCTTTCTATAAATAATGGTGTCTGATACATGGAGATTCCATTATAGAGAAAACCTAGCATATTGTGAATGTCAGTTTTAAGTGGTATTCATAATGTAATTTAAACCAAATTTTAAATATTGTTATTGTGGATGGATCCAGGCCTTAGTGACCATGAGCAGTTTAGATAAGAGCACATGCTGTACTCACTAGGTAAGCTATTAGCTTTATCTTCTGTTTCCCTTCTTACGCTAACCATGCGGACCATTAATGATTAGGCTTTGATTCTATTCACAAAAGAGCAAGTCGAGTTCTTAAAAATCTGGATAACACTCACCAAGAAACATGTTGAGATCCCCCCTTCATCACCCAACCTCACCTCCCTATATTAGCAGAAATCCTTTTGGGCATGTACAGGACTATGGCAGGAAGGGTCAATAAAGACACAGTCATGCTATAGGCAGCATTTTCAATCTCCTTTTTAGGGTGGGGGAAATCATAGTGCCCACATGGTCTGGATTTCAACCCCATGTACACCTTGTATGGGAAGACATTAATATTGATAGTGTAGATAAGCCATAAATATTTAGGGCCATTTCAAAGTCTCTAAATATGATCAATTTTGGAATGGCATAGATATATTCCTGGGTTCACTGAAAACAGCATTTTGTCATTTTAACTAAGGTCTTTGTTACCACAGTTTCATTAATATAATGTAAACCCATTCTAAGTTGCAACAATGCCAAAACCAGCATAGCTTAGCATGCAGTAAACCAACTAGTTGTATCTACAACCACATTACTTTTACACCCACGTTACTATAGTAATTGATCATGGCTTCAATTGAAGCTATAAGCAGATACTATTTCAACTGATACTGATCCAGTTAGTTAAGGTGAAGTAGTATCTACTGCTCCCTCACAGTTCAGTTGTAGGACATAAACTACAAAGAGTACTTTTTGGCTTCTAATTGGCTTTATACATACTGTAATATATAGCTTTATACAATAACCAACAAGAACTGACTTAACTCAAAAAAAACTGAACTACACAACTCATGTCTAAATATATATATATACATACATAACCGGAAATAGTACGTGAATATATGTATGTACACCACATCTCACCCTCTAGTCAATAACATACACAGGTCACCATGTTACATAACCTAGTCTTTCTGGAGGTTTAGAAGTGCGACCATTGCAAGTATAAGTACTAAGAGAATCACCAGGTCTAATCGTAGTATTGGTACTCCGTTCATTATTGGTATCTTTACAGGTATCATTTGCTCCGATGTTTGTAAATCCTCTGGTATTACTCATAACTGACATCTATTTCTCCTAAGTTCTCTACCATTTCAGTTTTAACTCTATATGACCTAGTTGCTTGCTGTACTATTTGTCTTGATTGTTGTTGATCATGTATCCAAATTTGCTCTCCTGGATGTAATACTGGTTTTTCTCTCACATCGTGGTGTTGATCATAATAATACTTCTGTTTCTTCTTGACCTTCCTATCTTTTCCTCTTACAATGTAAGTATCTGGTAGCTTAGGTCTTAGCTCTTCTTTTGAAACAGGAAGTAATGATCTGATGTTTCTTGACATCAAAAGTTGAGCTGGACTATATCCAACTTTAATAGGGTGGATAGGTAAGACATTAGTGCTAAGTATGGATCATCCTCTTTCCTTCATAACTGCTTCACTACCTGTACTGCCCTCTCTGCTTCTCCATTGGCTTGTGGATATCCTGGACTACTGGTACAATGTTGGAAGCCATACAATTTTGCAAACTGAGCAAATGTAAATGATGAATATTGAGGCCATTATCCAAAATAACAAGTTGTGGTATTCCATGTCTGGCAAATATCTTTTTCAATTCTAAAATAACACTTTCTGACTTAACTGACGATAGTTCTGCGACTTCTATAAAATGTGAGTAATAATCTATTATGAGTAAATATGTAGAATGTTTCCAAACAAATAAATCTGTACCAACTTTTTGCCATGACAACTCTGGAAGTGAGGATGGTAACAACGGTTCCACTCTTGCTTTTTGGTATTGGCAACATCTCTTACACTTGTGAATTTTCTCTTTGATCTGTGAGGTCATTCCTGGCCACCATATTACTCTTCTGGCCCCTTCCTTGCATTTGATCATACCTTGATGGCCTGAATGTATCTGTTGCAGAACTTGCTGTAGACTAGATGGTATCAATATACTGCTTCCCCTCATCAACAGGTCATCTTTTACTGATATGTCATTGAACATTTGCTTGTAACCTTCCATTTTCACAGCACTGCCTGACCTTCTCTAACACACTATCTGATGCTTGATTTGTTTGTCTATTGCTGGTAAAAAACTAACAGTTAAAATAACAAATGCTTCTACTTCCTTCTGAAAGGTCATTTCATCTTCAATTGATTGAGATGGCGATCATGAGAGATGGTCTGGTGTGTTCAATAACCTGCCAGCAGCATGCCTAACAGAAAAAAAAATCTCATTAATCTTAATCTAAATCTTTGTACTCTAAAAGGTAACTTATAAATTCTTTGATGAAAGCAGGGGAACCAGTGGTTGGTGGTCTGTTTCTACCTTGAAGTGGTTCCTAGTCAAAAATAATCACTTAGATGTTCACATGCCCATGTTACTACCAAGGCTTTTTTTCAATTTGGGCATAGTGCTTTTTTGTTAGAGATTTGTTAGAGATCTTGTTTTCTGTTAGAGATCTGAATATATATGCAATTGGAAGCCAATCTCCATTTGATTGTTGTTGGCAAAGAACTCCACCTAATCCATAAGGCGACACATCAGCTGAAACAATCGTGGGGTATCCTGGCTCATATCAAGCTAATAGGCAGTTAGAATCCAGTTTCTTCTTTAGCTCTTCAAAACACCCTTGTTGGCAAGATCCCCAATACCATTGGTTTGTTTTCTTTAGCAACTCTCTGAGGACTGTGGACTTTGATGCTAGACGAGGAAGAAATTTACTCAATTGATTGATCATACCAAGGAAGCGTCTTAATTCCGAGATGTTGGTAGGTACTGTTAAACTTCTTATTGCTTGCACCTTCTTCACATTATTCAGATTAATATCCCCTTGTCGCTCATTATATGTCCTAAAAACTTGATATTACTGGTGAAATATTTACATTTGTCATAATTTAAGGTTAAACCTTCTTTCCTCAGCTTCTCTAAAACTGTAGCTAACCTCATTTGATGTTCTTCTGGGTTTCTTCCATGGACTAGAACATCGTCCATGAGACAAAGTACACCTTTCGCAACCTTTTAGAATCTCTTGCATTCTTTTTTGGAAATGTTCTGGAGCTGATGTTATTCCAAATGGTAAATTGTTTGAAATGAAACGGCCAAATGGTGTAATAAACGTAGTTAATTTTGCAGAATCTTTAGATAAAGGGATTTCCCCAAATCCTACATTAGCATCTAACTTGGAAAAAATCTTGGCATCTCCTAGTTGAGCTATAACGTGATCCACCAACGGTAGAACATATCTTTCTTGTTTTACTGCTCTATTTAAAGGTATTAAGTCAACACATATCCTGATTCTGTTGTTTTCTTTAGGTACAACAATAATACCAACGCACCAATCAGTGGATTTTTCTATTCTTGAGATTACGCCTAATTTCTCCATCCTTTCTAACTCATCTTTGACTTTGGAGAGTAGTGGAATTGGTATCCTCCTTGGTGAGTGTAGCGAATATGGTCTGGCATCTTCTGTTATACGAATAATATGTACCCCTTTTAGCTTTCCTAATCCTTTAAATAACTCAGGAAATTGTGCTGTAATATCCTCTGTTGTTCTTACTAAATCAAGTTTTGTTACCAAATTTAGACCTTCAATTGCTGGGCGTCCTCTCAAGGGATGTAACATATTCTTGACAACATAAACAGTTTCCTCCACTTCATCTTGCTTCACTATGGTTGCAGTAAATTCCCCTAACACTGGTAACTTACTTCTGTCTGCTCCTTGTAACATTCAAGAAGACTCACGTAGAGCCCCATCTCTTGACCAACTATAGTCCTTGTCAGAGTTTACAGTAACATAGGCTCCTGTATGAATCTTAAATGAAATGTCATGTCTGTCCATTCATCTTCAAGGTTGTAGTCTATGGTTGATTGTTAGTTCCTTTGATACATCCTAAGATCATTCCTTCCTCTTGAAAGGCTTCCACTGCTCTAACAGATTGACATACTTTTAGTTAGCTATATAAAGTCTCAATAGCAAAATCAATGAATAACCAATATACAATGAACAGTAACAACAACAACGGTTCAAAATCTGAGAAACTACTGAGACAAGGCAACAATGATCGAGGGTATGATACTTCTGAGTAGGACAGGAGACAGAGTAGTCTAACCGGGAAAATACGGAAATTTCAACTAGGATAGTGCGTAGACGTACCACTACAGTACTCCCCCCCAATGAGGAAAGGAACGATCACATGTCCAGTCTTTTGGGGAACCTAATGTGGCGCCCACAGCGAGTAACCCTAGAGGGGGAGGAAGGGGTAACAGAGGATGCAGGGATAGGTATGCCCACAGCGAGTAACCCTAGAGGTGGAGGAAGGGGTAACAGAGGATGCGGGGATAGGTATAGAGGGGTTTGGCAAAATCAAGTAGTCGACTGTCATCGGGATTCGTATGGTCAAGGTATGCTGGTTTCAATCGATCAATGGAAACAACTTCATTCTTTCCTTTAACTGCAATGGTGAAATGCTTGTCAGTGCGCTTGAGAATTTTATATGGCCCATCGTAAGGTGGTTGTAAAGGCTTGCGTACAACATCATGGTGTAGAAATACATGACTTGATGTCTTGAGGCCTTTCTGAACAAACACTCTCTGGTTGTGTGGACGAGGCGAATTTGCTTTGAGATCTTGGAAAAATGTCTTTGAGTTTGACGACATAGTTGGCAGGGTCATTTGTGATGGAAGTGTTAGTTAAAGAAGCAAAAAATGCTCCTGGAATGCAAAGAGTTGTTCCATACACCAGTACTGCTGTACAAGCACCAATGTCTTCCTTGAGGGCAGTACGCACATCGAGTAGAATGAGAGGTAGCGAGTCAACCCAGTTAGCAGACAAATCTGTACGGAGGGATGATTTCAGTTGTCGATGAAACTTCTCTACCAAACCATTTGCTCATGGATGATAGGCAGTAGTGCAAATATGAGTGGATCCTAACACTTGCATCAATTCTTTCCATAACATGGACTCAAACTGTCTACCACGATCTGTGGTGACCTTTGAAGGAATGCCAAAGCGGGAAATCCAGTGTGTGACAAAGCTCTGGCAACAGTATTCGCAAGCATTTCTGGCAGTGGACCTGCCTCAGGCCAACGTGTGAAACAGTCTACAATGGTCAATAAATATGAGTATCCTTTGCAAATGGGTAGTGGACAAACGAGATCAATATGAACATGGTCAAAACAGATGTCTGGAGGGAGGAAAGAGGCTGGAGGTGAGACTGTGTGTCGATGAATTTTTGATTATTGACAATGTTAGCAGCCTTGAGTCCATGCACGGACATCTGAGTTGATGTTAGGCCAGACATATCGAGCAGTAATTACGCGTTGAGTTGCCTGAATTCCATGGTGAGATAGAGAATGTTGAATATGTTATGTCGAAATGGAAATGGGAGGAATGGGCAGGGTACTCCAGTTGAAATGTCACAAATGATGGAAATGTTGGAGGATGGTATCGGAATTAGTTCAAGTTTCAAGGAGGATTCTGATGTTTGGGATTTTGCCAGTATAGGGTCACTCTTCTGAGCTTCCGTGATCTCTTTGGAATCAATATTAGGGAGCTGAAAGAGAGAAGTGGCATTTATGTCAATCCACAAAAGAGCATCTGCTACACTGTTGTGGGAGCCTTTGATATAGCGGATGTCAGTAGTAAATTGGGAAATGAATCCAAGGTGATGAATCTGGCATGGTGACTGATGATCAGAAACAGATGGTAGGGCATATCTTAATGGTCTGTGATCTGTGAAAATATGTAAGGTTCGACCTTCCACAAAATGGAGAAAATTTTTAATGGCTAAGTAGATAGACAAAAGTTTACAATCAAAAGTGCTGTACTTCTGCTCGGCTGATTGGAGTTTTCTGGAGAAGTAAGCAATGGGTTGCCAATGTTGTTCTATTTTCTGTTGTAATACTGCTCCAACTGCTGTGTCTGAGGCATTGGTGATAATAAAGCTCCAGATTTAGGACAGAACAGGAGAGTGGTATTCGCTAAAGCTTCCTTAATAGTCTGGAATGCTTTGGTAGTCTATTCACTCCATTGTAGTTCTTTGTGTGAGCTGGAAATTGTTGATAGTAAGTCATTGAGAGGTTGGAGTAGTTGGGCACAAACCGGAATAAACCTATGATAGAAATTAATGAGGCCTAAGAAATCTTTAACTGTTGTTTAGTGGTGGGTAGAGGAAAACGTTGGATTACTTCGACCTTCTCTTGTAATGGGCGAACTCTATTAGCATTAATGAGGTGGCCAAGGAATTTCAATTGGTGCACACCAAATTTACATTTGGTTGGGTTGATGATGATGCCATACTCCTTGAAACGTTCAAGTACGAATCGGAGATGGGACAAATGTTCTGTGGGTGTAGCACTTGCAATGAAGACATCATCAATGTAGGCACAACAGAATGAGAAATTGTGGAGTACTTTATCGATAAAGAGTTGAAATGTCTAAGTGGCGTTGTGAAGGCCGAATGGCATACGAACGAACTCAAAAAGGCCAAATGGAGTAGTAATGGCTGTTTTTGGAATATCAGATGGTTCCAGTGGTATTTGATGGTAAGCCCTGACCAGGTCAATCTTAGAGAAAATAGTAGAGCCCCGTAGAGATGTTGCGAAATCCTGTATATGAAGAATGGGGTAATGGTCAGGAACGGTAACTGAGTTCAGAGCCTGATAATCTCCACATGGTCTCCAATCTCCAGATTTCTTTGGGACCATGTGTAATGGAGATGACCAGGGACTTGATGACGGACGTATGAGGCCGAGGTCCATCATATAATCAAATTCAGATTGGACAACATTCAGACATTCGGGTGATTGACACCGAGTACGGGCATGTAATGGTGGTCCAATTGTAACGATATGATGCATTATGTCATGTTTCAGGATTTGTTGGTGAGTGAATGGCTAAACCACAGTTGGAAAATCATGGAGAATTTTGTCATACAATGAAGTAGGTGTCTTGGGCAGAAGGGTGGCTCTAATGGAGAGTTCGTTTGACGCAATTCCTTGGACACATAGATTGGTCACTGTGTCAATCAAACGTTTGTGTCCCATATTCACCAGGAGACCATAATGCTGTAAGAAATCTGCACCCATAATTGGAGTTTTAACCTTTGTGATGACAAACTAGTGACAGGCCTGGATGTTTCCCTTCTGAGAGCAAGGCGGTTTGTACTTTTTGGCTGCCTTTCCAAACTTCTGATGATACCAGCACAAATCTGAATTGGGGGTGAAAGGAGATGAATGGGCTTGAGCTGGACTGCCTGCTTGTGTACGGGAAGTACTGTGGTGAGGCTTGAGATGTTGTTTAACTTGTGCAATTTCCGCTTTCAGTTCACTAATCTCAGCAACCAGTGAGTCGGAGGATGAAACAGTAGCTACTGTGGGTGTGGCCACTTTCATCATCTTGTTTGCCAAGGTAGCTAATTCCTATAAACGTATTGCCTCGGCAGTTGATGCCAAAACTAGCCTGACGTTTGTAGGGAGGCGTTGGAGGTATAGTTTACGCATAAATGATGGGTCAAATCCAGTGGCTTTATCACCCAAGAGCTGCTGCATGTGTCGGAGAAGTTGGGTCAGCTTGCAATCTCCCAATTCTTCAGTGTTGAAGAGTTGTTGTAAATGACGTTGTTCTGATGCTGCTGTTCTCTAAACTAAGGCATCTTTCAAGGCTTTAAAGGGCTCGTCCTCGGGAGGTGAAAGGATGAAATCACGTACCTTGGTGGTGTATTCAAGGGAGAGAGTAGCTATGACGTGGTCGAACTTGGTCTTTGAGACAGTAATGTTTCGTGCACCTCAACCTGGGCAAACCAAAGAAGAAGATCGGTAGGCCTGAAAGCCGGGATCTTTACACTGACAGCATTAGTAGCCATTGTTCTTAGTTGAAGTCACCAATTTAGTTAGCTATATAAAGTCTCGATAACAAAATCAATGAATAACCAATATACAATGAACAGTAAACAACAACAACGGTTCAAAATCTGAGAAACAACTCAAACAAGACAACAGTGATCGAGGGTATTATACTTCTGAGTAGGACATGAGACGGAATAGTCTAACCGGAAAATACGGAAATTTCAACTAGGATAGTGCATAGGTGTACCACTACATACTCTTTTAAAATAACCTCTCTTACCACATTTGTGGCATCTGGTTTCATTAGCTGGGCAGCTGGTCCTGCCATGAGGAGGAGCTTTCCCACATCTTGTACAAACATTCCTCCTTGAGGGTTGTGCTTTGTGGTCTCTGAGATGGTGAATGTGGTCTCTGGGGTCTGCCTATAGGTAACCTTTCTCCTCCCTGCCAGTCTGTCTCTTGTTTAATCAATTGCACTTGTTTGGCTTTCTCTTCTCTGATGTCTCTCTGTTCTTGCTTCACTTGTTCACTTTGCCTCACCATCTTACTTGCTTTTTCTAATGTTAAATCATCGTCCAGTTGCATCTGTTCTGAAAGAACTGTGTCCTTTATTCTGACTACAGTTCAATCTCTTATCATACTGTCATGTGGATTACCAAACATACAGTTCTCTGCTAAACTGTATAGAGATGTTATAAAAGTGTCCACAGACTCCTCATTTTCTTGTTTGCGAGCATTAAAGTTTGCCTTTTGATAAATTATGTTCTTTCTCTTCATGAAGTAAGACTCAAACTTGTCCTTCATGACAGAGTACTTCTTGCTATCCTCTTTGGTTAGGTTGAAGGAGAGAATAATATCTTCAGCCTCATCCCCCATCGCATGCATGAGTGTGCTAACTTGAATATATTCAGGTTTCTCGTCTAGACCAGTAGCTTGACGAAATCTTTCGAAACATCTGATCCACTGACTCCATTCTTCAGGGCAACTAAAGTTAAAACTCTCTGGTGGTGCAAACTGGTCAATGTGGACATTCTTTAACTCCTGACACCATGTAATATATACCTTTATACAACAACCAACAAGAACTGTCTTAGCTCAAAAAAAATGAACTACACAACTCATGTCTAAATATATATATACATACATAACCGGAAATAGTACATGAATATATATATGTACACCACACATACTTAGCTACACCAGTTTGGCTTTGTGATAACTCAATATTGGGCTCACATCATATTAATGAGATTATGGTACCGAAGGCAATGGTTGAAATGACAAAATGATATTTTAAGTGTTGTATAGAATCCCACATGTGCCCAGTAGCAGCTGCATTATCATACATGGCAATCCATGGTCCAGCACCAGGTCCTTTCTGTCATTTTCAAAATGGCAGCCCTCTTACGAAGAACTGATTCATCATAGCTGTCTGAGAAGTATTAAGCCATATAGGTTTAGATCAATCCCTGTATGTAGGACATAGCTTTAGGATTCAGGCAACAACAGCAGCTCCAGAAGCAGGGTTTGAAGATTCGACCATCAAAGCCCTAAGTCGCTGGTCAAGCTCTCCCTTCCTGACATATATCTGGACTCCAAGACAGAAACTCACAGCACTCACCTCCTGTGTCATTGGACTTCAATAACATATAATTTATCATTATTATTTGCTTATATACATATTAGACACTGGTTTAATTGGTTCAATGGACCCTTTAAAAATAGAGTAATGCATTTTGATAATTTTATACTCCCAGTCTGGATCCTCTTTTTCCCTTACTATACTGTTTCTGAAAAGCAAAGAATCAATAGCAAATTCTTCTTTAATGTTTAAGGGAAGGTTTACAAGGTATTGACCAAAACTAGAGCAAACTATTATCATATCAGCATTAAGTAATGGTAATACTAGGTTGTATACTCTGTCCGAGTTGAGTTGAGCTACCCAGACATGTAAATAACTTTGCCATTTTACGTGCTATCCGCATGGAACTTGTACCAATCAATTCAGCTTGCAAATGCGCTATTTATATATAAAATTTGGCTGTCTAGTGGTACGAGAAACTAGCAAACTATAAACTACATACATTTTCAATGGCATACTTTCGTCATACTTCAAATTCCACATCTTCGAATAACACCTTTCACCTTGAGAAGTCAGTTGTGTATTACGTGGCAATTCAAAATTACAGTTCTAATTATATGAACAGATGTTCTATTACAATAATTATTACTATTAAAATAATAATCAGATATTGTCTTTTGCGATTTAAGGCAGCTCTAAATAAAGCCACCGTGGTTCTGAAAACAGCCTTTTAACAAAGAAGAAAGACTGAGAATGTCTAAAACTATTCGTCATCAGAACTATCAGATTGATTGGAATCATCAGACTCATCTGATTCATCTCCAACTCGAATGATGAAGTCATCCATTAACTGTTCATGGAGGCCATCATTAGACCAATAGTGGTCTTCAAAGTGGATCTCAACATGTTGAACGAGGCTTTTCCAACAATCTGGTGTCACGACATCAAAACCCTTGCATGCCAGCTGCTCTACCTCACGGAGATTGAATACACGAGTATTGGCCTTAATGTGACCTTTAACCTGTGCCCATGCCAACTCAATAGGATTGAGAGTGCAGTGGGCAACAGGTAGTTGGACCACCTCGTGCCCTATATAATGTACAGATCAATAAATAAAATATTGAGTACTTACCAGCAGCAGCTGCCATGTCATCCACAACATACCGAGGAGTAGGTTTCAAACTCTGTATGATGCTATATAATTCAGCTTTCAAGGCATTTGTTGGGAATTCAATTCCATTTGCCTGAAGCTAATCATGCATCTTTTGCTTTGTCCAACTTTTGACTGGGACAGGGTCACTACAACGACTATGATATGAGGCATTATCCATGACAATAAGACTGTTAGGTTGAACATTGGGGAGAAGTTTGGTAGCAAACCATTCCTCAAAATGATCAGCAGTCATCTCATCATGGTAATCGCCAGTATTTTTTTTGAATCTGAATATGAGAGTGGTGTTGGGAATCCAACCAGTCTCACTACCAGCTCCAAGAATAATAAGCTGTGTACCCTTCCCAGGTGGCCTTTTTATACCACCAAGGGTTCCACCAGTAACATCATCCCTCTTCACCCAAGCACAATCCTTACCATCGTGAGCATTGGCCCAGGTTTCATCAAGGTAAACAACTGGCCTTTTTTCTTGACGGTTCTTCAGCATTCAACGAAGGTAAGCGTGCCTCTGTTCAATAATGCACGGTTGTTTATAGTAGTGACGTCTGTCATCCACTTTCTTATGTCTATAAAGTACAATATTAATAGGCATCATAACAAAAGTTATGGTGACTCACTTGAAACCCATTTCCTTTAGCAATATGTGGAGGGTTGACCTCTGACCGTGAAAGATGTTATTCTCTTTAAAACAAGAAGCAACTTGTTAAGTGTTACATGCTCTTTAGCTTGATAGAGGTGGTATATTTTTTGTCTGATGGCTTCACGACCAAAATCATCAACCAACAGGCATCTGGAGTGTCTGTACCTCTTTGTTGGAGTTGAAAAAGCAGCTCCACCAGTGTCAGCTTTCTCTTTCCGTAGTCTCTTGATGCTGGCACACGAGACTCCTATGGCATCTGCAGTTCTTTTAAGAGGTCCTTGAGTATGTTGATTCCTGTGGAGTTCCTCGAAATAGTCATAGACATTCGCAACAACCTCCTTTGTTTGCGACCTCAGTCTTTTTCCTCGTTGCATCTTTATAAACACGTGGAAAAACGTGGTCTGTTCACATGACATTCACGTGAACAAGTAATGAATTACATTAAAATCTACTTCTGTGCTAAGTGGATAAAGTAGGTGAGAAAATACCTCACCTTACATTCCATGCATACAACACCTTTTTTAATGAAGGGCTCAACTCAACTTGGACAGAGTATAGTACGTGGTTAACATTACATTCCAAAATGACACTACATTGAGTTAATCTGTAAATGATGTCACAATTACTTGATAACTGTACATGTGACTGTGTTATATGAACCTGATATCAATAAATGATATTATGTAAGAGATTTATGTAGGTTTGATTCAGTGTTATTATATGATAAGAATTATGATATTTTCTTTGTTTCTATTTAGCATGACAAAACTATGTTACATGTTGCTGCTTATAAAGGATGTGACAATGTCATCAGTTATTTACTTGGTATTGATGCAGATCCTAACATTTTGGATGTGGTGAGTATTTGTAGATAATGTTATATATAATAGATTATTCTAGTACATGTATTTATATTATCAATACATGATAAGTACAATACGAAATATAACAGACAGTAAACTGTTTATAGCAAGAAACAGTTATACAATAACTCTAATTTAATGTACAATTAAATTATTTAAATGAATAATGTTCAAATGTATATCTCAATTATAAATACATTGAACTTGTCTATTTTGAAATATTTAAATATACAAAGTGTTGTCATTTAAAGAGTTTATAGAGTGGTAATGACATAGTCAAGTGATTTGTTAAAAAGGATACGAACACACTGCAGTGCTACATTTGTTAGTAACAGAGACCATTACTAATGTTATCTGTTCAGCTCTTGCTAAAAATCAAAAAGGAACTTGTTTTGGAATCATTACCATTGGCATAATAATGGGTGTGGTTGGTGCCATCCATGTATATGTTTAATTTAGTTAGCCAATTGCTTTGTCTGGACTAAACATTGAAAGTTATCTTTGAACTACTCAACTATCATCCCCTCATCTCCACTTTTTTTGTCTTTCCTTTAATGTGTGATATACATAGATGTGCTTATATATGTCAGTATTACTGGATCTTTACGTTATTACTTTATTTAGATATATCAGATTGAGATGATTAACAATTTAGTTGAAGAGGTTAATGTAATAACATGGAGATATGTCCTGTGGTTAAACTGTAATTTCTCTCTGTTTGCTTTTTGAACATTTCTACTTGTTATTTGGCAGCATATTCAGTTGTACATTTCAATGAATAATATAAAGTAACTGACCTTGTCCTTATTTCTTTAATACCTCATAGTTTGTCTGTACTTGTAGTTATTTCTTTATCTGTGACACAGTAGTCACTCTATACTCATTTTATAAACATAGTTCATAAGTGGCCAGCTTGTCAAATGAGGTTGTATCATTTAAAAACATTTGAAAAACTCCTGCATATAAACAGTTAATGTTTCCTAGTAGTATCACTTAATAATGATTTTGCTATGTACGTAATAGTTTGTGCTAGTATGTGATAATAATATTATATGTTGTTTAGGATGGTAAGACTCCATTGTACATAGCAAGTTACTATGGTCATTATAAAGTAGTACAATTATTACTAGACCATGGTGTTCAAGTGGATGTGCAAGACAAGGTCAGTGACATATCATGTATTGATGTTTATTTACTTAAATATTGATATTAATGTATACAATGGAAATTAATTTGACCAATTAGAAAATTAAACTGATCTCTGTTTGTTATTATTGTTAAACTATGGTTGTAATCATGATATATCTGCAGTTATTAAATACCTTTTCATAATTTATATAAAAAGTATTATGTATATAGACACAACCCTCAGTCATAATGTGAATATTAATGAGTTTTTTATTTCATTGCACTTTTGTTTAATAAAGTACAGATAAATTAAGTATTGAGAATACAGCTGTTTTGTCAGAATACAAACTGTAATATATCACAGTCATTTTATATCAAATAACTGACTAGCAAGTTATTAAACTGACAAACTCTGCCTTATTGACCCTTATCCAGGTATGGTTAAAAATGGGAAATTTTCTCTAGTAAAGAATGAGTTCCCTACATATTTATGTAATTTAACATGTATTTGTGTTAACTTACATATTGATAATTTTTTATGGAAAGGAAGGTAGCGATCTTTTATTTCAATACACTTTTGTTTTTTAAAGTGCACAAAATTAAATAATGAGAATTCAGCAATTTTGTCAGAATACAAACAGTGATCTATCACAGTCATTTGTATTAAATAATAGATTAACAAATTTATTGAGCTGACAAACTCTGCCCTACCCTCCGTTCATGTCCTGAAAACATGAACTTTCCTCTAATAAAGAGTTAATTCACTAAATAATGCTTTTGCTATATACATAGTAGTTTCTGCTAGTTGGTGATAATAATATTATATGTTGTTTAGGATGACAAAACTCCATTGAACATAGCATGTTTATATGGTTCTGTTAAAGTAATACAATTATTACTAGACCATGGTGTCCAAATGGATGTTCCAGACAAGGTAAGTGACATATCATGTATTCATGTTAAATTATGTAAATATTTAAATATACATGTACTGAAGATTATTGATGTTTATACAATGAAGTCACTTTGACCAATTAGTAAATTGACCTGATCTCTGTTTGTTGTCATTGTTCAGTTATGATTGTAACCAGGGTATGTCAATATAGTTTTGTAAATACCTTTTCATAATTTTTATAAAAGGTATTATAAATAGACACAGCTGTGAGTCATTATGTAAGTATTATTAGGATCTTTTATTTCAATAAACTTATGTGCTTTAAAATGGAGATAAAAAAATTGATAATTTAATAATCATATCAGAATACGAATTGTAAACTATCTCAGTCATTTTTATTAAATTAGTGACTAACAAGCTATTAAACTAACAAACTCTGCCTTATCCTTCTCATCATGTCAAGAGAACAGGAATTTTCCTCTAATACAGAGTGAATGTTCCCTAGTAGTATCACAATATAGTTTTGCTATGTACATAGTCGTTTGTGCTAGTATGTGATAATAATATTATACGTTGTTTAGGATGGTAAGACTCCATTGTACATAGCAAGTTACTATGGTCATGATAAAGTAGTACAATTATTACTAGACCATGGTGTTCAGGTGGATGTGCAAGACAAGGTCAGTGACATATCATGTATTGATGTTTATTTACTTAAATATTGAAATTGATTTATACAATGGAAATTAATTTGACCAATTAGAAAATTAAACTGATCTCTGTTTGTTATTATTGTTAAGCTATGGTTGTAACCATAATATATTTACAGTTACTAAATGCCTTTTCATAATTCTTATAAAAAGTGTTATGTATGTCATTATGTGAGTATTAATGAATTATTTATTTCATTGCACTTTTATTTTATAAAGTACAGATAAATTAAGTATTGAGAATTCAGCTGTTTTCTCAGAATACAAACTGTAATATATCACAGTCATTTTATATCAAATAACTGACTAGCAAGTTATTAAACTAACAAACTCTGCCTTATCCTTTTCCAGATATGTTATAATTATGGAAATTTTCCTCTAATAGAGAGCGAATGTTCCCTAATAGTATCACTTAATAATGGTTTTGCTATGTACATAGTAGTTTGTGATAATAATATTATATGTTGTTTAGGATGGCAAGACTCCACTGTACATAGCATGTTACTATGGTCATGATAAAGTAGTACAAGTATTACTAGACCATGGTGTTCAAGTGGATGTGCAAGACAAGGTCAGTGATATATCATGTATTCATGTTAACTGACATATTGATATTGATTTTTTTATGGAAAGGAAGGTATGTTAATGATCTTTTATTTCAATACACTTTTGTTTTGTAAAGTGCACAAAATTAAATATTGAGAATTCAGCAATTTTGTCAGAATACAAACAGTGATCTATCACAGTCATTTTTTATCAAATAATGTATTAAGAAGTTATTGAGCTGACAAAATCTGCCCTATCCTTTCGTTCATGTCCTGAAAACAGAACTTTCCTCTAATAGAGAGTAATTTTCCTAATAGTATCACTTAATACTGTTTTTGCTATATACATAGTAGTTTGTGCTAGTAGGTGATAATAATATTATATGTTGTTTAGGATGACAAGACTCCATTGTACATAGCATGTTTATATGATTCTGTTAAAATAGTACAATTATTACTAGACCATGGTGTCCAAATGGATGTTCCAGACAAGGTAAGTGACATATCATGTATTCATGTTAAGTTATGTAAATATTTAAATATACATGTACTGAAGATTATTGATATTTATACAATGGAAGTCACTTAGGAAATTAGAAAATTGATCTGATCTCTGTTGTTGTCATTGTTCAACTATGATTGTAATCAGGGTATATCAATGCAGTGTTTAAATGCCTTTTGATAATTTTTATAAAAGGTATTATAAATAGACACAGCTGTGAGTCATTATGTAAGTATTATTAGGATCTTTTATTTCAATAAACTTATGTACTTTAAAGTGTAGATAAAAAAATATTGATAATTTAGTAATTATATCAGAATACGAATTGTGAACTATCTCAGTCATTTTTATTAAATTAATGACTAACAAGTTATTAAACTAACAAACTCTACCTTATCCTTCTCATCATGTCAAAATAACAGGGATTTTTCTCTAATACAGAGTGAATGTTCCCTAGTAGTATCACTTAATAACGGTTTTGCTATGTACGTAATAGTTTGTGCTAGTATGTGATAATAATATTATATGTTGTTTAGGATGGTAAGACTCCATTGTACATAGCAAGTTACTATGGTCATGATAAAGTAGTACAATTATTACTAGACCATGGTGTTCAAGTGGATGTGCAAGACAAGGTCAGTGACATATCATGTATTGATGTTTATTTACTTAAATATTGATATTAATGTATACAATGGAAATTAATTTGACCAATTAGAAAATTAAACTGATCTCTGTTTGTTATTATTGTTAAGCTATAGTTGTAATCATAATATATCTACAGTTATTAAATACCTTTTCATAATTCTTATAAAAAGTATTATGTATATAGACACAACTCTCAGTCATTATGTGAGTAGTAATGAATATTTATTTCATTGCACTTTTATTTTATAAAGTACAGATAAATTAAGTATTGAGAATTCAGCTGTTTTCTCAGAATACAAACTGTAATATATCACAGTCATTTTATATCAAATAACTGACTAGCAAGTTATTAAACTAACAAACTCTGCCTTATCCTTTTCCAGATATGTTATAATTATGGAAATTTTCCTCTAATAGAGAGCGAATGTTCCCTAATAGTATCACTTAATAATGGTTTTGCTATGTACATAGTAGTTTGTGATAATAATATTATATGTTGTTTAGGATGGCAAGACTCCACTGTACATAGCATGTTACTATGGTCATGATAAAGTAGTACAAGTATTACTAGACCATGGTGTTCAAGTGGATGTGCAAGACAAGGTCAGTGATATATCATGTATTCATGTTAACTGACATATTGATATTGACTTTTTATGGAAAGGAAGGTATGTTAATGATCTTTCATTTCAATACACTTTTGTTTTGTAAAGTGCACAAAATTAAATATTGAGAATTCAGCAATTTTGTCAGAATACAAACAGTGATCTATCACAGTCATTTTTTATCAAATAATGTATTAAGAAGTTATTGAGCTGACAAAATCTGCCCTATCCTTTCGTTCATGTCCTGAAAACAGGAACTTTCCTCTAATAGAGAGTAATTTTCCTAATAGTATCACTTAATACTGTTTTTGCTATATACATAGTAGTTTGTGCTAGTAGGTGATAATAATATTATATGTTGTTTAGGATGGTAAGACTCCATTGTACATAGCAAGTTATAAAGGTCATTATAAAGTAGTACAATTATTACTAGACCATGGTGTTCAAGTGGATGTGCAAGACAAGGTCAGTGACATATCATGTATTCATGTTTATTTACTTAACTAATGATATTGATCTATACAATGGAAATTAATTTGACTAATTAAAAAATTGAACTGATCTCAGTTTGCTATTATTGTTAAGCTATAGTTGTAATCATGATATATCTGCAGTTGTTAAATACCTTTTCATAATTGTTATAAAAAGTATTATATATAGACATAACCCTCAGTCATTATGTGATTATTAATGAATTATTTATTTCATTGCACTTTTATTTTATAAAGTACAGATACATTAAGTAATGAGAATTCAGCTGTTTTGTCAGAATACAAACTGTAATATATCACAGTCATTTTATATCAAATAACTGACTAGCAAGTTATTAAACTGACAAGCTCTGCCTTATCCTTTTCCAGATCTTCTAAAAATGGAAATTTTCCTATAATAGAGAGTGAATGTTTCCTAGTAGTATCACATAATAATGGTTTTGCTATGTACATAGTAGTTTGTGCTAGTATGTGACAATAATATTATATTTTGTTTAAGATGGCAAGACTCCATTATACATAGCATGTTACTATGGTTATGATAAAGTAGTACAAGTAATACTAGACCATGGTGTTCAAGTGGATGTTCCAGACAAGGTGAATAATATATCATGTATTCATGTTAACTTATGTAAATATTGACACGTACAGCATTAAAGGTCTTTTATTTCAACAAGCTTTTGTGTTATACAGTGCAGATAAAAAATATTGAGAAGTTAGCAGATTTGTCAAAATACATACTATGATCTATCTCAGTCAATTTTTATTAAATAACTGACTAACAAGTTATTAAACTGATATACTCTGGCTTATTCTTCTCATCATGTCAAGAGAATAGGAATTTTCCTCTAATACAGAGTGAATGTTCCCTAGTAGTATCAATTAATAATGATTTTGCTATGTACATAATAGTTTGTGCTAGTATGTGATAATAATATTATATGTTGTTCACGATGGCAAATTAGAAAATTGTCCTGATATCTGTTTGTTGTCGTTGTTCAGCTATTGTTTTAATCATAATACGTCAAAACAGTTTTTAAATACCTTTTCATAATTATTATAATATGTATTGCATGTAGACACAGGTGTCAGTCATTATGTAGATATAAAAGGAACTTTTATTTCAATGCACTTGTTTTGTAAAGTGCATAAAAATTTAATTTGAGAATTCAGCAATTTTGTCTGAATACAAATTGCGATCTATCACAGTCATTTTTAATGAAATAATTGACTGACAAACTTTACCTTCTCCTTTTTCTTTATGTAATGAAAACAGGAACTTTCCTCTAACAGAGAGGGAACGTTTCCCTAGTAGTATGACTTACTAATACTTTTGCTATATACATAGTAGTTTGTGCTAGTATGTGACAACAATGTTATATGTTGTTTAGGATGGCATAACTCCATTACACATAGTATGTTACAAAGGTCATGATAAAGTAGTACAAGTATTACTAGATTATGGTGTTCAAGTGGATGTTCCAGACAAGGTCAGTAATTATGTATTCATACATATACATATACTGAATGTTATTGATCTTTACACAACAGAAGTAAATGAAGTTAGTTTAGGAAATTGAAAGTGATCCCTATATATTACAGCTATGGTTATAAGCATGTTTATTAACATATAAATTTTTAATTAATCATATTTATTATTATGGAGAGTTGTTATTGTTGGATGTTTCAGACAAGTCAGTGAAATATCATGTATTCCTGTTAAGTTATGTAAATATTGGCATGTACATATACTGAATATTATTGATGTTTATACAATGCAAGTTATTTTGACTGATTACAAAATTGATCTGATCTCTTTTTGTTGTCATTGTTCATCTTTGCTTATATTCAGCTTTGGTTATAATCATGATACGTCAATACAGCTTTAAAATACCTTTTCATAATTATTATAAAAGGTAATATGTATAGACACAGTTGTCAGTCATTATGTACTTATTAAAGGATCTTTTATTTCAATGCATCTTTGTTTTGTAATGTGCATTGAAATTAAATATTGAAAATTCAGCAACTTTGTCGGAATACAAACAGTGATATATTATAGTCATTTTTATCAAGTATCTGACTACAAGTTGTTGAACTGACAAACTCTGTCTTATTCTTCTCCTTATGTCATGAAAACAAGAACTTTCCTTAATAGCGAGTGAATGTTCCCCAGCAGTATGACTTAATAACACTTTTTGCTGTATAATAGTGGTGGTTTGTGCTAGTATATACCAACAATATTATATGTTGTTTAGGATGGCAATACTCCATTATTTATAGCATGTTACAAAGGTCATGATAAATTAGTACAAGTATTTCTAGACCACAATACTTAAATGGATGTTTGAAGCAAGGTCAGTGACATATCATGCATTCATCTTAAGTTATATAATTGTTACCTTGTACATATACTGATTATTATTGATGTTTATGTAATGGAAGTTACTTTGACCAATTAGAAAATTGTCCTGATCTCTGTTTGTTGTCAATGTATAGCTATGGTTTTAATAATGATATATCAATATAGCTTTTAAATACGTTATCATAATTATTATAAAAAATAATATGTATTGCATATAGACACAGGTGTCAGTCATTATGTAGGTATTAAAGGATCTTATGTTTCAATGTACTTTTGTTTGTAAAGTGGACATAAATTAAATATTGAAAATTCACCAATTTTGTCTGAATACAAACTGTGAGCTATCACAGTCATTTTTTATGAAATAAGTCACTAACAAGACATTAAACTGACAAACTTTGCCTTCTCCTTCTCCTCATGTCATGAAAACAGGAACTTTCATTTAATAGAGAGTGAATCTTCCTCAGCAGTATGACTTAGTTATGCTTTTGCTGTATACATAGTATACTGTAAAACATTATTGGTTTGTTTAACTAATTCATGGTTACACTGGTTGCATATGCAAAATGTAAACATAACACTATTTTGATTACTAATGTATTTTGAAATTAAGGGTTATGTAGCTAAATAAGCAGTAGTACATTATTAATAATAACAGTATTAGGCTTACATTTTCAACAAAAATAGGTTTGCAATTGCAACCTATATAACCAAATAATGGTAAATTAAGCAATCAATTTTTACAATGTGGTTTGTGTTAGTATGTGACAATATTATTATATGTTGTTAGGATGGCATAACTCCATTGCACATAGCATGTTACAGAGGTCATGATAAAGTAGTACAAGTATTTCTAGACCGTGGTGTTCAAGTAGATGTTCCAGACAAGGTGAGTGATAATCTCTTTATACATGTACATATACTGAATGTGATTGATGTTTACACAACAGAAGTTAATGAATTTAGTTAGTCACATATAGAGTTAAAAGTGATCTCTATGTGTTGTAGCTATCGTTATAAGCATGGTTTATCAATACAACATATAAGTTTTTCATTAATCATATTCATTATATTAGAAACTTATTATTAATTTTACATTAACACTTACTTCGAATCGTAAGGCATATATAAATATCAGAGATTAGGAAAAAACCTTATCTTTAAGTATTATCTGATTACAATGTATTAACTGTTATACTTTTCCTAAACATTATTCCTTTTAGAGTTCCTTTACAACAAAATGATATATTTTCTTTAGCATAATTTAAAGCTTTTATAATAGTGAAAGCATTTACTAAACACAATTGCATTAAGTTTGACAAACCTGTCAAACATGTTCCAATGGGAGGTAGTTATGTTGAGCAAGGTTTTGTGTTATAAACTAAAGTTGCTATAATAAATGTTATATTCACTAGGAAGGCTTTGTATTTCAGTGCTGTTAGAATGCTTTAAAGTGCGTCATACAATGACTTGTCGTAATGTTCATATTAAGATGTTATTTACAGTGGCCATCACTTAGTATTTGACATATAAATTTCAGAGGTGTGGTTTAGTATTAACCAAAGTTACATGTAATTTTGTATTTAGTAGACATAACCTATGATTATTTAAGTCTAACAGAGTATAAATGTTCTTTAGAATCACTTAGTAATGCTTTTGCCATTATTTAGTTTGTGCTAGTATGTAACAATAATATTATATGTTGTTTAGAATGGCAGACTCCATTTGACATAGCACATTACAGAGGTTGTGATAAAGTAGTACAAGTATTTCAATGCCATGGTATTCAAGTTGATGTTCAAGACAAGGTCAGTGACATATCATTGTTCATGTTAAATTATATAAATATTGATACATACATGTACTGATTATTATTAATATTTACATAACAAAAGTAAATGAACCTTTACTGTGGTATATTAATGCTACTTTTGTAATACATTTCATAATTGGGAGAATTGTTATTACTTCTATTAAAAGTTATTGTATAGATATAGCTATCAGACATTATGTAGATTAATGAGTTATAGCATACTTTATGACATACAGCTACTCCCACATTCATTACATGAGAATACAAAGTATCAGGATGAAATTGTAGGGTGATTCTATCTACCTGCATATGATATACATGTTGTATTACAAGTACATGTACTGTTTAAAATTTGTTGAATTTGAAGATATGCACTGGTCCTCTTATCTCCCAACAAACCTACATATACATGTGTAATCATACACAAAAGTAGGAATGTTAATACTGTAATAACCTTATAAAATTTATTTGAAAGAAGAGTGCGATGTAAATTAAGATCTCTTTTACAATACAATTATATTATAATGTATCATGTATTCTCTATTGTATACAGTATGGTGATACAACATTATACAAAGCATGTTCTAGAGGTGATCATGACACTGTTGATCTTCTAATTAAAGGTGGAGCAAATATTGATATTATTAATAATGTAAGTTTATGATATTATGATGTATATCATTTAATTTATTTCTTTAAAGAGAAAATAACAAAATAGCTAATATCTTAAATAATATTTCTTAACAGTCAGTAATGATCATTCAGATCTCATGATAATTGATTTATCTCACATGGCATTTATCTCTATATATTTATAGGATGGTGAGACTCCTCTCTACATTGCATCAGAGGAAGGCTACAGTGAAATTGTCCAATTGTTACTAAAGGCTAATGCTAGAACTGATATAGTAAACTATGTAAGTTGTCTCATGTAATATAATTATTGTATTTCCTTGATTAAATGCCTTGATGCTCATTCAATTCAGAGCATTTTGACCTGTCATTTAAACAAGGCATGTGTTTATTCAATGTAGTTATATCACTTTAAAATTGATTGGTTGATATAATTAATATATGGCTATACAACTTAAATATAATAATACTTATTTCGTAGCATGTTATTCAATTAATTAAGCATTCCTTATGTACTATGAGATTGATTGTATAACAAGATATTGTTAAGACAACCAATTAATGTTATCACATATCAAATTAAATCCATCTATTCAATATTTAGTAGTTTAATTTGGTAAAATATATTCAAAAAACCACATCATATGCATTATTATCTATTGTCAAGATTTGATCTTAACAAACAAACAAAGAAAAGTTTCTAAATATTTATACATAAATGGAAGTACAGTGTACATGTACATCTATATATCATATGTTATTTTAGTTTGGACAGACTGCACTCTATGTGGCTGTTAAGAATAACCATACATATATTGCACTTCTTCTGATTGAACATGGCTGTTCTGTTGATGTTAAGGATCATGTGAGTTCATATTGGTTGTAATGCTTGTTAACAAAACCAATTCCAGTAGTATTTTACATATCTGTACTCTGACAAGCTAGCCTCTCCTTAGCTGACAGGCTAATGTCTCCTTCACCTTATCAACAAATTGATGGACATAAGAGTGTCTAGAAGCAAAATATTGACCTATTGGAATATGTGGAATATAGGAGAGTAGTCTAAAATCAAAAAAACAAACAATGACAAATTTCTAAATAGATCTACATAAATACAAATACAGTGTACATGTACATCTGTTTATTCTCTTTATGCCATATTTTTATTAGTATGGAGAGACTGCACTCCATGTGGCTGCTGAGAATAACCATACAGATATTGCATTTCTTCTGATTGAGCGTGACTGTTCTGTTGATGTTAAGGATCGTGTGAGTTCATATTGGTTGTAATGCTTGTTAACAAAACCACTTATGGTAGTAGTTCATATGTTTACATATCTGTAGTCTAGTGAGCTAACCTCTACTCAATGTTGGGGGAATATCTCCTTCTTATGAAGAAGCTGATGGGCATAAGAGGGTCTAGAAGCAAACTAAGCCTACTTGCATATTTGAATATGTGGAATCAGGAGAGTAGACTTTTCCCAGACTACCACGATCAATTGAGCCTTGTATCTTAGCATTAACTTTTTTGGGACAACAAATGTAGGAATAATGATGTCCAAATCCTGTTTCTTGTCATATCTAGCAATAGTAACTTTAGTTTCAGATATCATCTAATAATAATAACATGACATTACGGTTAAAATTTTCCTTAAAATTAAAGTAGAATTTGTAATCAGTCATTACTAGTAGCAAAATAATGGGTGCGGTTAGCACCTTTACACGAACACATTAAATAGGATTAACCAAAATCTTTGTCAGGATTAAACGTTTAGGAAATTATCTACTTAATTTTCATCCACTAGCCTTTACCTCTCATGTGTTTTTCCTCTAATAGATGATATACATAATGTGTTGAATATGTTAGTAGTTCTGTATCTTTCTACTAATTCTTTGTTTGGATATATCAGATTGAGTTGATAAACAGTGTAGTTGGAGAGGTTAATATAATGACATGGAGATATGTTCTGTGATTAAACCCTAGTATCCAATACTTTTTCTTTTTGTGCATTTTAATATTTTTACTGGTTATTTTGTAAAGTATGTACATGTACATTTCACTGATAAATACAAAGTAATTGACCTTTTGTCTTTATTTACATACTATACCATAATATTGTCTGTACTTGTAGTCATTTCTTTAACTATGACACAGTAGCCTTTCTACCAGCTTTATAAATATCAGGAGCCTTTGATGTATATTCTAAACCACATTGTACACATTCTTGTACACATAAGATTTGATCTAAAAAACAAACAATGACAAATTTCTAAATAGATGTACATAAATACCAATGCACTGTACATGTACATCTGTTTATTCTCTTTATGTCATATCTTTATTAGTATGGAAAGACTGCACTCTATGTGGCCGCTGAGAATAACCATTCAGAAATTGCACTTCTTCTGATTGAGTGTGGCTGTTCTGTTGATGTTAAGAATCATGTGAGTTCATATAGGTTGTAGTACTAGTTAACAAACCCACCTATGATGGTAGTTCATATGTTTATGTATCTGTAGTCAAGCAAGCTATGCTCTCCTCAATTAATGGGCAAATGTCTCATCCTTATCAACAGCTGATAGGCATAGGAGGGTCTGGAAGGAAACTAGGCCTATTTGCTAAATTGGAATATGTGGAATTTAGGAGAATAGACTTGTCCCCACATTACTACATTCATATAAAATCTTATATCTTTTCATTAACTTTCTTGGGACAACAAATGTAGGAATAATGATGTCCAAGTCCAGTTTCTTGTCATGTTTAGCAATACTAACTCTAGTTTCAGATGTCATATGATGATAATAACATTCATGCTATAAAATTGGAGTTGATTAATTGGCTTAATACTGGTATGCATTATCATCTTCACTTCCAAAAAAAATGATATAAGAGATTGATATTGACAATGTTTTAGTGTCTGTACTGCAGTGTCAGTAGAAGGTGACCTTATGTGTCTTCATATAATCAATGGAGAAATATCATAGTTGCTTTTTATTATAGTTTCAGGCTTGCTCATATTAAATCATCCTATGCCACTGTAATCCACACTTAGTTATATTCTTTAGTGAAGAGTGCACAGTGTCCCATAGGTCTCTACAGTGTCACTAAGGGCATTTGTAATATCCTTACTTGACTTTTAACATACAATTGATGGATATGACATTGAAGTACCCCTTTACAAAATTGCTTAGAGGTAATTAGAGATAGAGTAATATTTACTATAGATCCTGGCACAATCATGCCATAAATTATCATGCCATAAGATATAGTCCCTGGACGATGTGTGGCTAGTACAATGTATCTCTCTTTGTCATATGGTAGTTTAGGAACAAAACTATCTCTGTTAATCATTGTATTTATTGCAAGTACAAATCTGCTTTAGAAGAGTATAGAAGTCTGTCTTTCTTACTCAATTACTAAACCCTAAGCACACCTACTCAAGCCATATGAAACTTAGTAGTCTGCCCTTTGCTACTCATCCTTGGTGTATATATATTCCTTTTTAGCATGTTATAACATATACCTTAAGTCTGGGAAGTGTTGTAAAATATTTCATTATTGCCCTTTATCCATGACATATTATGCACTAAATTATTTCACCAAAGAAAAATAAATAAAACAAATGATAAAAATGTGAAGAATATAAGCATTGTAAGACCTATGTGCAATAGTACAGAACACAAAATCTCAATACCAACTTGAGTTTTATGTCAGAAAAATATCTCCTTTTCCAGTAATTCTACAATAGATGCATCCAGATTTACAATACATGTAGTTACTATAACTAGGGGAATGGTTTGTTGTTATTATGGAACTATATATGTGTGTAGTTCTATGTCTATATAAGAACTATTGTAATGTAGTAGTACACAAGTATATATTAGAGTTAACTTGTGACATTATTGAAGAATGACACCATAAGCATAAAGTCTTTTATTTTATGAATCAAATATCACGATGCTTTTAAAGAGAGGAGTATAATAAATGATAGTAGATATGTGATATATATAATTACAAGTCAATAAGTATAAACCACATCCCTTGCTTTATTTATTGTAAGTACAAGTGTTCTTGAAAAAGTATAGATAATGTCAAGGTTTTAAGTGAGTATTTTAAATAGATGATAGGACATGTGACTTTGATGAAACAAACCATGTCCCGTCCACTAGTGTAGTCTACTACTGGTCACACTATAGTTACCACTTGCTGGGCAAAACTATGTTAACAAAACACTACAATTTTCTACTATAATTTATTAATACTTTAATAATAGTTATTGATGCCTTTTAAATCAGTCTATTATGTTTTTTCTCTGCAAAGTCAGCCTTAGATGTTAAAGGTGATTCAATTTAATACGTTTTAAAAGACCTATTGTCTCATGTGCATACATGTATGAGGAGTGTCTTAGTAATGTTTTTGCTATATAGTTTGTACTAGTATTAGGATGGTGAAATTCCATTATACATAGCATGTTACAAAGGTCATGACAAAGTAGTACAAGTATTACTAGACCATGGTGTTCAAGTGGATGTTCCAGACAAGGTTATTAGGATATCATGTATTTTATTTAAGACATGTAAATATTGACATGTACATGTACTGAATATTGTTGATGTTTATGCAGTGGAAATCAAGATAATCTTTATGTATTGTCACTGTTCAGCTATTATTGCAATGATGGTATAGCAATATACCCCTTTGTTATTAATACATATACAAAGCTATTTGCTGACCACATTTACTTCAAACTAACAGAGATGGGAATGCTAGTTAAAATATAATAACAATTACCATTCATAATTTTAAATTATATTTCATTTTATTCTTATAATTAGAGACACATCCTAAGAAACTTCACCTTCAGCAAGCCCTTGCTCCCATTGGATACAAATGGAGACAGATTGGAGAAGGCTTAGAGATATCTTATGGTACAATACAATCCATAAACAGAAATCCTCAATATGATGACACTCTCAAACTATCAGAGATACTACAGATATGGATTGATACCAATAACCCATCTAATGTGACCTGGGGAGCTATCATTGAAGTCATTAAAAAAGAACCTGTTAATGAACTAGCTCAAGCTGAAGCTATTCTTAAATGCAAGTATATTGTAAAATAAAATTATCAAAGACATTTATAGTTTGGTCTCTATGATGTTTTGTTATTATCCCTCCTTACTTTCTATACAATTTCTTAATAGCTTTTCCATTTTGTTAGAATAAATGTGGTTTTTCCAAATATAAACATGTTAGGTGGATAATATACACATACAAGATAAATATAACCTTAAAAACTGCTACTTACAAGATATGATTGCATCATACTATATATAAAAGGAGGGTTCTGTACTTTAGTATTTTTCATATTGTATAGTGTTCATGAAAAATGAGTTGGCTTTCTCTTCCTGGGCAGGTTTTTAATGTATATTTAAAAAAAACTTTTGACTAAATTCATCTTTGGAAGAAAATCTCACAATATCTTAAATGAGATTTCTAGTCTTTTTGAAAACTGTAATGTATTTTCAAACTGAATTCATATGATACAAGAGAGAAAGAAACTCTATAAAAATATTATTTTTAACGTTATATTTTTTACCTGAGTTGCTACATTTTCCAAGAATTTTTCCTGGCATGAGCATCTACATAACTTTTATTGGACACCTGCCACAAATGTGGAAAACGTTGCACTGCTTCTGTCAACTTTTCTTTATTCATTTTATTTTACTTTATCTTCACATGACAAAACTCTGAAAAGTGATTGGTAATATATGTGTGTATTGGCTGGAACCAGATACATTACATATGTGGTGTTCTTAATGCAGTAAGTAGTAGTATCAGTTGTAGAATTGGCTGGTGTTGACCTATTGCTGGTATTATGTCACAATGCTGAGGTTGTATGTTGGTACTAATATGCAATATCTGAGAGGTTAGTGTCATCTACAATTGTTCATGTTCTTACTGCCTGTAACATATCATTTGCAGTTAACTTTTGACTGGAACAATCCATACTAGCTATTTTAATTTTTTTGAACCACTTTTAAGAATTTGCACAAGAAAATGGTGCTTCAAACAACTTTACTTATCTCTGCTTTTGTGTTCTCTCTCCATTATTGTGTATTTTGGGATGCATTTACACTCAGATATTGTTGAAAACCATCTCCAGTCTTCAATAAATCATGTTCTTTCTTGTCCAAGAACAGTTTTCCCTCTATCAGACATAATAATATTCATGATTTGCAACCAAAGTTGTTATGGAGTAATGACCTGACCTGTTGACTTCTTTTGAAATAAATAGATCACATTAAGCCCAGTTTAAAATATCTAAAAACATTGCTCTTGTACTAGAAGAGAACAATACATAACCAATATAACATTGTATTTTTGTAAGGACACTTTTTGGTTGATAAAGATTCAATAGTCTACAAGAGAAAGTTATGTGACCAACTATTTTATTTCATCACTTCTTTAAACACACATCTAATACATCATCAAATAATAGTTGTCATGATCTTACTAGACAATAGAATGATGTGAGCTTTCTAACACAATGTCAGCTTAAACTGAGGAAGAGTTGCATCTGCTACCAAAAGTAATTCCATAGCAACCATATGGCCAATCTACAGAGGTCTATTAATGGATCCATTTTATCTGATATCATCTCCACATGACCACTAGAAGACTAACTAGAGAGAGAGAGAGAGAGAGAGAGAGAGAGAGAGAGAGAGAGAGAGAGTTTTAGTCTTATATTTCACATTCCTTACTTATTAGTAGTGACAATTCTCTGGTAATGTCCTAATAAGAGGAAAATATGAGGATTAAACAGATCTAATTGTGCCGACTATAATAACAAAATAAAATATAAATATATTAATTATAATAATATTACTTTAATTAAATAGGAATATGCTGTTTTATACTCTTCCATATACTAATAACAAGTCCCTAATAAATAGTAATAAAACTAGATTGAGAAACTTGTTTGACAACTAATTCAAACCTGTTTGAAAAACCAGTTACTATATTACTATTTTAATAGATTATTTACTTGTCAGCAGCTATTTTATAATCTCTTTTAGCAAGAAAATTAGCCCTATAAAATTTCTATTAATTACGATACGTAATTAGTTAATTAATTTGTAGGCTATAGTTATTAACTGTGGTTCATTATCTGGCATATCTAGTTGTTAATACATAAACTCTACAATATGACCAATTCTATTTTGACACTCTCGTTTTCAAAAGTATTATCTTTAGTCAAGATTAAACGGATATAACACAACAAGACAAAACACAACTCAGGATAAGACAGAAAGAACATGTGCTTCGGCGTGTCCTTATTGCCCTGATATAATAGTAATTAACTCTACAAGAAAATTAAATATGAACTCATTTCATGAACACACTACAGTCACTGTACTACAATGTTACTATAGTTTCATTAATATGATGTGTAGTCCAATATTGAGTTATCAACAAAGCCAAAACTAGTGTAACTCAATTCTTAAACAAATTAAGAAAATATTTGTAATAATTAATTACTGAAATAGTGGTGATTTTGTATGAGATATTCCTGATGTTATCATTCAGGGAGTAGAATGACTTTAAGATGAAATGTGTAAATGCCACGTTCTTTGACACCACTGTTGATTGTAAAATTATGGGATATTTGTGGTCAGCTCTCAGTCAAGGAGGGTCTCAAATCTTCTACATTAACATTGGCTTCAGGAGGATTGGAAATCAGTGGAGCATTGGTACCAGGGACATTAGGAATTACTGTGTCTGGTTTAACAGTACTAGTATTACTGGACTATACTGGATCACTATAGTCTGAATGTTGACTCTGTAGTACTAAGTTGACAGCATATTACTTTCTGATTCTCAGGGGCTTTAGTGTTGCTAACATTACTGGAGATAATGAAACATGTCTGGTATCATTAGTATTAGCAACATAGTTCTCAAAGACATTGGAGATAACTGGAGGAATCGTGTCAATTTTAGTAATGACAGAAGCACCCTCTCCATTGTCAGTAGTACTAATTAGTTGTAGTAGGAGTTTGGACTGGGAGTACTATAACAACAGGTTGGAGTTTCCCTTGTCTATATGTGATATCAATTACTTCAGTGTTTATCTTTGAGTATGTGAAGATGTCTGTGTATTTTCTAATGTCATGGATATATCATATAATGTCACACAATGTGGCATCATCATTACTGACTTATCGTAGAGTTCAGGTGACACTACTGGCATACATAAGGACATATCAAGTAATATCTGCTATACTTGTTATAAACAGATCACTACCATAGACTGTATGCTCATTACCTGATACAATAATATGGGTCTCAGTCTCTGGGATATTAGCTGAAGGTGGAGCTGACTCTGAGCATGGTTTGGGTGAGTTAATAGTGACATTGAAAATGAGGTTGGATCAAGTTGGCTCTATTTTGAAAGATCTATTTTGTTTGAAGTCTCATTGATAATTACTGCTCCATTAGATATAGGTTATAGACAATAGAAAAGATAACTAACATCAATCCAAAAAACCTAGGCATTGTCAACAATAATTAATACATCAAACCTTATAACTAACAAGAATATAATCTAAAAAATCATCTCATAAATGTTTTGGAAGGTAGTGACTAGAATTCTCTATAAAAGATTGAAGCTTTAATGTTTCTATAACTCAAGGTTACTGCCAACACTCCATCTCCTGTTATTTGAAACGAATGACAGCCATTCACTAAAGTGAATGAACAGAGTCAGGTTTAAGGACTGAGTTTTAATGAAGACTAGTATGAAGACTTCACTTTTTACAAACTTACTGTAAACAACTGTGTCAACTACACATTGTATTGTAAATGTTATGACATCACCATGATGATCAATATGGTAGTTGTAGTGTAGAAATGTTAGGTGATATTAGATAGCTGATTAATGGAGTCTTCAGTCAAATGTACCATAAGTGGAATAAATACCAGTGTATGATATCTTTTAAAAAAAGAAATAGTAAACAACATTAGTGCTTACCACAGTGACCTAAAACTAGTAAACTTCAATACTTACCACTGTAACCTAAGATAACTACCAAGATAACTTCCATTAGTAAGTTCTGGATTAGTGAACATCAGTACTTAACATAGTAAGTTAGTAACCTAAGTTAATTATCATAGTGAACATAAGTACACAGACCAGAGAACTAAGATAGCTACCAATAGTAAGCTCTGGATGAGTCAACTCAGTATTATACCCAGTAACTTATAATATCTACTATTAGTAAGCTCTGGACTAGTAAACATCAGTACTACAATAATTATGATAGACATTACTATCTTTTATTTACCTGCAGTTCTAGTTGGAAGATGAATAAAAAAGCATTCAGTAGTTGTGAAAACAAACACTGACATGATGAAATAGAGTCTTAACAAAACTTTCCAAAGATTGGCATGAATGACAGCTATTAACTAATGTGATGAATGAACAGAGTTTTTGATGTTGATGTTGAAGAAGTAGAGAATGCCAATGTTATGTCTAGAGCCAAAAAATCATTAAAAAGGTAAATATTTTGTTAATTTCATTTTGTTATATATAATAGAAGTAACTAACAATTGGAAAATCTTTAAAAAACAATAACATACGTAATATAATCAATATAATGTAATATGGTTGAGCTAACAAAGATTGATTATTATATTAACAATAAATTAACTTTTTAATGTTTCACTATAGCTTACAGACACAATGAGGAGGTGTTTCATAAAAACCTTCACAACACATTGTTTGTAAAGGATAGACTGTTTTATACTGTACATAGTACATTGTGACACTTTGATACATAAATACAAATGAAACTACTATAATTATTTGACATAGTTTAATATGTGCTAGTGTTAAAAATGTAGTGAATTAAAAGGTATCAACCATTTCACTATTATCTTAATACAGAAGATAACATATGCCATGCATGATTTATAAGGGAAACGACTAAGATTGTAAATAGTGTTTTAAGATAACTGTAATAGTAATACCATAAATACAACAGGTAGTAATGATTAGGATCAACTTTTACTTAAATAAATTATACTTTATATAATTATATTTATGTAATAACCATATTTGACCATCATACTATTTCAATCACAACACTGCTAGTTCACACATTCAGTATAAATACTCCATTTTGAGGTATCATATGAACAATTAATAATGTATGCCTATTTTTACAAATGAAATCTACATTAAAACAAAGAGTTTGAATGTTTTAGATATACAATCATTTCTTAATGCATACATACTGGGTTATAGTCCTGGTACATCTTTTCAGGATACTTTGACTTACTTGTTTGAATTTGTAAGGTCAGCCAGTACAGCCATGAGAGAATAATACAAATTCCATTCAAAGTCTTGTCTCTACATATTTCACTTAAATCAAGTTTGTAGTACTAGTAAAAGACAATGGACTAGATAGCTAGTATAAATACTGACAATTACTGATTGGATAATGTTCTAATAGTTACATAGAAAGCAATTACAGTAATAACTAATATATCTATAACAACTTTCAAGATGTACAAAGCATAAGTCTGAGTGTCACAACCAACAGTCTCTAGGTTACAAGATGACATCATCATCTTTAGACATTGCTGCAAAGTTAGTACATTGATCAGAGTAGGGCTAAAAATATATTAACAACAGATGATAATATTTAGGTAATCACAATGTAATAACAGTAGTGGCTTTGTCACAAGTCTTATTAAACACACAGGATGTTGTCACATAACTAATTAATATTAATATACACTAATTAAAATATTGGTTTATAATCATAAAGATCAGATTATAAAATTGAAAAAGGTGCAAAATACAGCCACCGACTTTAGATCTTAAAGTGACAATGTCTCTCGTTTTCGTGTCCATACATTGCACAATAGAAAGTATTGAAAACATATAATTATTGTGTAACATCCGGGTTGAATTTCCGCCCACTCTACACGAACAAGAGCTGTGTGTTTTGGGAAAAGGTGTCTCGTTTTTTTCTGTAAATCAACATTTATAACGAGGTGAGTGTATAAAGTTGTATGTATATTAAGTAGATAATTCAGTTCTTAAAATTTTCGGGCTTTCATTCCTTCGTTGTTCATCGATTTGTATATATGACTTCATTCATTGGCTGCTAAAGTAAATCATCTTAACTGAATATAATTTTTATTATTTTGTCTAGAACTATGTTTACAATCTCGTTGGTCACACTATCTCACAAACACTCTCCCACCAGAAAACTCATTACCTTTGGATCACTAAAGTAAGTTATTAGACAGTATGTATGTATATACTCTGTCCAATTTGAGTTTGACTTGACGATGGTTTTGTGGAATTCAATATTTGAAAAACATCAACTTATATTGGGTGTAGCCGTGTAGCTTGTTTTATTTTTTGCAAGTCTCATTTGAAGATTTCATTATTCTATAGTGTTGTTTCCTTGTTAGTCTGTTATGTTTTATGTTATGTAAGACATTTCTCTTGTTTCTGAACATATTACTACACCCAGTTAATGTATCTGTGTTGTTTGTTAATAATATGCAAATTATGTATGACATTACAATGTAAAAAGCCCATTCACTTTATATGTGATTTATCATTCCTATTCTCTCAAACTGATAGTGCTCTGATTATTAGATATTTTGAGTGGAATTATAAGATATATTGAATGATACAAACTCCTCCTTTTTAGCTTCCTCCTAGCCTAAGAGATAATAATGAGTCATAGATCAAACTCAAATTTGACAGATTATACTTTTGTAGTATGAAAGAAGACAGTAATTAAATGTTTGTTTCCTCATACTATAGGTGTTTGTTTATTACCAGTTCAACACTATAAATGATGTTTTAAAACTCATCACTACAACAATAGAGATTGTCTCTGTTGAGTATATCAACTCAGTTATTATTTTTGCCTGTTTCAAGTAAGTGATCTTCTATGAAAGACATAATTGTTATCTTGAGGTTGTCTTTATTCTGATAATTACTTTCTGTGAGGCTTTTTAAAACCCTTGTAATAAGATAACCTCTGATGTTCTGTCAATCACACTCTTTGTCAAACAATATATCTGTTACTGAGCTCTCATTAACTTGATACAATTTTAACATTATATTAAATGCTTTTTCAGCCTGCTACATTACATGTACTAGACTGTCCTGTAATTGTTTTAGGTCATGTGTTATAGTCTGATCAAGTTGAGAAAAGCCCTCTATTAAAAGTCAGTGTTGTATGTATAATATGTAATATGAGTAACTTGTCACTCTATTATGTGTAATTTACACTGAAAACTTTTTAATCATTTCATTTTTTATTCAATTTGAATGTAATTTCAAGTTGTTCATGTGGAAAGTGGCCACACAACCAAGGTGAAAATTGTTTTGTTAAATCCTCAAATGTTAAATTTTAAAGTTAGTATCATCCAAAGCAATTATAGAATGATATTTTTCAATTATAATCTTGTTAAATAACAAAGGAGAGAAGACATGTGATTGATGTTAGTAGCCTTCTCTAATTTTTCATGCTTTATCTACCAGCTTGAGAGGAATTAAGAGAGTAGTAGAATTTTATTCATTTATTAATAGTCTTTTGTGTCTACCTTTTGTGTTTGGATAAAATTAGAAAAGACTAGATATTAAAGATTTAATAGTATCAGCTACTTTGTCAAAGGTTTTAATATTAGAGTTATCCAAGGTCCATTATTTGATTAAATTTAGTTTTACTATTGTTCAATCAAAATTATCAAACTTTCATTTTTACATCTTCCAGGTAATGGATTATCAGATGTACATGTAAGTATATCTATTCTATTAGATGTAACTTTACACAGTGTCTAAGACAATTGAGTTAATGACCCTTAGTGCTTGACTTCCTTTAAGAAGTAGGACAATAGTTGAATTTGTTAACTCTCCCTCTCTGCTGCTGCCATCCCAAACAATTCTCTGATGGTCTTTTAAAATTTGCTAAGAAAATTTTAGATTTCCAAAGAAATAAAAAGAAACAAGTAAGTTTTACAAAAAAGTTGACCATTGTGATATAATATAATTCTAAGCACATATAAAATATAGGATATAATATAATCCTAAATATTGTTTCCTTACTTAATAGCATTTCTAGATCTTATGCTTGCTCATTTTGTAGTACCAACCACTAATGATTGAATGTTGGGCAGAAATGGATCCGGGGATTGTGATAAAGCAACTTGTTCTGTAATAATAATAGGCAAAATTGAAAATATGGTAACATAATTGACACTTGAAGCAGCATGATTGAACTTGATAAATTAAAGCAATCAAAGTAATACCAAAATGTATGAGCCACTATCTAAAAAGACCAAACTACTACTTATATTATTGACATTGACTTTGCACATTGAGATAACCACTTCATAAGTCTCATGAAATACTATTACAACAATAGGTAGACATGGTGTTTCCTTGTATATACCTACTTTGTGATGTGTTGTAATTTGTTTAGCATGCAAAATTTCATGCATGTAGAAGAAGTCACTCTATTACAATGGCAGTTATTCATTATTAAGAATTGTATAACTAGAATTTTCGGTCGGGGTGGGTTAGCATTGAAGACAGTGTGCTTTAAGGTGTGCGATGGAACAGTTGCAACTATATGTTGCCGGTGATAAGAGTAGATTGTCATTATAGACAAAGTCTATTTTATATCTACGTGCCAAATTTTGTCCTACCAAAATTATCCACTATATGATAGTACATAGTGTCTCTGTAATGAGTTCACTTTATAATAGAAAACATTATAACAACAGTATCATTGAAGATAGCTCTACTATTATTAGTAATGCATGTAATATACATGTATACTTGTTGACAAATAATTATTACAGTTTAATGTTCTCTTATATTGTTCTCCTACAGAACTCATATCATTATTGTCTCTCTTTGTCCACTCATCTTCTTTAAATTCATTTGCTCTGTCAACTAAGGCTATTGATATAAGAGGATAGACACACCCACTACTATGTTTATTGACAGCACCACAACAAAGAAGGTCTGAGACATTATTTTAAAAGACATTACAATAAACTATACAGTAATGTGTATTGTAAATATAAAAATGTAAGTAATAGTTATATATTGTTTATCCCATCATTGATCTTAGTACACATTCATAGTGAATGAGGGTGTCCATATTACAATATCTAGTTTGTTTATCATATCATGTATATTATTATATATTCATAGTCACTGTGGGTGTTCATATATGCTTATTACTAGTGACAAGATCTATGATTATCATGTTAAATGTTAATTATTTGTTAATAGTAAAATGAAACTTATCCTTGACTGACTCTTTTGAACTATTGACTAGATACATGTATATTAAACTAGTATATTAGAGTGTATGAAACTTTCATTATTACAATTATCAGAGATACTTTAAGGTATAAATGCTTTTATGGTATCCTAACACCATCCCAAGATACTTTGTATTAGGTGACAATGGATCCTCCTATTATTTTACAATGACCATTCCAATATATCCCAAGCATCCTAGCATGCTTAGTATTATGGGATGTAAAGTTTATACGACACCTTAAGGACTGTGAATATCTCAGAATATGCTAGGGAACCTAGAATATTTTCTATTAAGGGAATCACTCTTTCCATGGCTCATTAAAGATCATCCCAGTATGTCCAAACCATCCCATGATACTCTGTATTATGGGATAAGGGTCCTCTCCTGTAGCATTAGGATCATTCCAAGTTGAAGCAAGCTTCCTAGGAGACAAAATAAATAGTACCCTTAGGACCATCCTACATGGGACATAGGTGTATCCTAGGTTATTTATACTGGGGCTTAATAGTACTTTCAGGACCATCCTAAAATGTACAAAGTTTAAACATGTGGGATTGAATGTTCCACGTTACCCAGAGGAGTATCTGAGGAAGTACCAACTATCTCTCTCTATATATATGACTATTATATATATATATATAATAATTATAATATAGCTATATTTATTATGTGTGTTGTTGCTGTTCTCAAAACTTAAGTGGGACTGCAATGATAATTTAATGTACATAGACAGTTTGAGTTACATGGCATTTACATGCCATGTATTTGTAAGTTCATTTCTCTTTATAATTTGGTCTGTTTCTAATACATCTTACAGCTGTATTTATTTCTGATACTGACAGGCAAAATGTATGTTATTTAACTAAGGAAGCTGTTACAATTTAACATGATACTCTGTATTATGGGATAAGGGTCCTCTCCTGTAGCATTATGATCACTCCAAGTTGAAGCAAGCTTCCTAGGAGACAAAATAAATAGTACCCTTAGGACCATCCTACATGGGACATAGGTGTATCCTAGGTTATTTACACTTGGGCTTAATAGTATTTTCATCAGAGAAAGTTCACAATAATCATTCTATATTGGTCTTAGTATGTACCTTTTACAACCTGTTAAATTAGTTTCTTAACACAGTAGATTGTCATTATAGACAAAGTCTATTTTATATCTACTTGCCAAATTTTGTCCTACCAAAATTATCCACTATATGATAGTACATAGTGTCACTGTAATGAGTTCACTTTATAATAGAAAACATTATAACAACAGTATCATTGAAGATAACTCTACTAATATTAGTAATGCATGTAATATACACGTATACTTGTTGACAAATAATTTTTACAGTTTAATGTTCTCTTATATTGTTCTCCTACAGAACTCATATCATTATTGTCTCTCTTTGTCCACTCATCTTCTTTAAATTCATTTGCTCTGTCAACTAAGGCTATTGATATAAGAGGATAGACACACCCATTACTATGTTTATTGACAGCACCACAACAAAGAAGGTCTGAGACATTATTTTAAAAGACATTACAATATACTATACAGTAATGTGTATTGTAAATATAAAAATGTAAGTAATAGTTATATATTGTTTATCCCATCATTGATCTTAGTACATATTCATAGTGATTGAGGGTGTCCATATTACAATATCTAGTTTGTTTATCATATCATGTATATTATTATAAATTCATAGTCACTGTGGGTGTTCATATATGTTTATTACTAGTGACAAGATCTATGATTATCATGTTAAATTTTAATTATTTGTTAATAGTAAAATGAAACTTGTACTTGACTGATTCTTTCTTTCACAAATAGGACTACATGCACTTCTAATTTGGTTACTAGTGAACTTGTTAATTGACAACTAGCATCACAGCAGAAATATCAAATTTTTAAGAATGGATGTTGTTATTAATATTATACATTACAGCATTAAGTACTAATTGTGACTAACTTATTTATTGGATTTAATCTTAAGCAGTTTCATTATATCTATTGAGTAATTCCTGGAGACTGGGTACTATCAAATGTTATGAACTTTTGACTAGATACATGTATATTAAACCAGTATATTAGAGTGTATGAAACTTTTATTATTATAATTATCAGAGATACTTTAAGGTATAAATGCTTTTATGGTATCCTAATACCATCTCAAGATACTTTGTATTAGGCAACAATGGATCCTCCTATTATTTTACAATGACCATTCCAATATATCCCAAGCATCCTAGCATGCTTAGTATTATGGGATGTAAAGTTTATACGACACCTTAAAGATTATGTATATCTCAGAATATGCTAGGGAACCTAGAATATTTTCTATTAAGGGAATCACTCTTTCCATGGCTCATTAAAGACCATCCTAGTATGTCCAAATCATCCCATGATACTCTGTATTATCGATGAGGGTCCTCTCCTGTAGCATTAGGATCATTCCAAGTTGAAGCAAGCTTCCTAGGAGACAAAATAAATAGTACCCTTAGGACCATCCTACATGGGACATAGGTGTATCCTAGGTTATTTATACTGGGGCTTAATAGTACTTTCAGGACCATCCTAAAATGTACAAAGTTTAAACATGTGGGATTGAATGTTCCACGTTACCCAGAGGAGTATCTGAGGAAGTACCAACTATCTCTCTCTATATATATGACTAATATATATATATATATATATAATAATTATAATATAGCTATATTTATTATGTGTGTTGTTGCTGTTCTCAAAACTTAAATGGGACTGCAATGATAATTTACAGTTTGAGTTACATGGCATTTACATGCCATGTATTTGTAAGTTCATTTCTCTTTATAATTTGGTCTGTTTCTAATACATCTTACAGCTGTATTTATTTCTGATACTGACAGGCAAAATGTATGTTATTTAACTAAGGAAGCTGTTACAATTTAACATGATACTCTGTATTATGGGATAAGGGTCCTCTCCTGTAGCATTATGATCATTCCAAGTTGAAGCAAGCTTCCTAGGAGACAAAATAAATAGTACCCTCAGGACCATCCTACATGGGACATAGGTGTATCCTAGGTTATTTACACTGGGGCTTAATAGTACTTTCAGGACCATCCTAAAATGTACAAAGTTTAAACATGTGGGATTGAATGTTCCACGTTACCCAGAGGAGTATCTGAGGAAGTACCAACTATCTCTCTCTATTTATATGACTAATATATATATATATATAATAATTATAATATAGCTATATTTATTATGTGTGTTGTTGCTGTTCTCAAAACTTAAATGGGACTGCAATGATAATTTAATGTACATAGACAGTTTGAGTTACATGGCATTTACATGCCATGTATTTGTAAGTTCATTTCTCTTTATAATTTGGTCTGTTTCTAATACATCTTACAGCTGTATTTATTTCTGATACTGACAGGCAAAATGTATGTTATTTAACTAAGGAAGCTGTTACAATTTAACATGATACTCTGTATTATGGGATAAGGGTCCTCTCCTGTAGCATTATGATCATTCCAAGTTGAAGCAAGCTTCCTAGGAGACAAAAATAAATAGTACCCTTAGGACCATCCTACATGGGACATAGGTGTATCCTAGGTTATTTACACTTGGGCTTAATAGTATTTTCATCAGAGAAAGTTCACAATAATCATTCTATATTGGTCTTAGTATGTACCTTTTACAACCTGTTAAATTAGTTTCTTAACACAGTAGATTGTCATTATAGACAAAGTCTATTTTATATCTACTTGCCAAATTTTGTCCTACCAAAATTATCCACTATATGATAGTACATAGTGTCACTGTAATGAGTTCACTTTATAATAGAAAACATTATAACAACAGTATCATTGAAGATAACTCTACTAATATTAGTAATGCATGTAATATACACGTATACTTGTTGACAAATAATTTTTACAGTTTAATGTTCTCTTATATTGTTCTCCTACAGAACTCATATCATTATTGTCTCTCTTTGTCCACTCATCTTCTTTAAATTCATTTGCTCTGTCAACTAAGGCTATTGATATAAGAGGATAGACACACCCATTACTATGTTCATTTACAGCACCACAACAAAGAAGGTCTGAGACATTATTTTAAAAGACATTACAATATACTATACAGTAATGTGTATTGTAAATATAAAATGTAAGTAATAGTTATATATTGTTTATCCCATCATTGATCTTAGTACACATTCATAGTGAATGAGGGTGTCCATATCACAATATCTAGTTTGTTTATCATATCATGTATATTATTATAAATTCATAGTCACTGTGGGTGTTCATATATGCTTATTACTAGTGACAAGATCTATGATTATCATGTTAAATTTTAATTATTTGTTTATAGTAAAATGAAACTTGTCATTGACTGATTCTTTCTTTCACAAATAGGACTACATGCACTTCTAATTTGGTTACTAGTGAACTTGTTAATTGACAACTATCATCACAGCAGAAATATCAAATTTTTAAGAATGGATGTTGTTATTAATATTATACATTACAGCATTAAGTACTAATTGTGACTAACTTATTTATTGGATTTAATCTTAAGCAGTTTCATTATATCTATTGAGTAAAATTCCTGGAGACTGGGTACTATCAAATGTTATGAACTATTGACTAGATACATGTATATTAAACCAGTATATTAGAGTGTATGAAACTTTTATTATTACAATTATCAAAGATACTTTAAGGTATAAATGTTTTTATGGTATCCTAATACCATCCCAAGATACTTTGTATTAGGCGACAATGGATCCTTCTATTATTTTACAATGACCATTTCAATATATCCCAAGCATCCTAGCATGCTTAGTATAATGGGATGTAAAGTTTATACGACACCTTAAGGACTATGAATATCTCAGAATATGCTAGGGAACCTAGAATATTTTCTATTAAGGGAATCACTCTTTCCATTGCTCATTAAAGACCATCCCAGTATGTCCAAACCATCCCATGATACTCTGTATTATGGGATAAAGGTCCTCTCCTGTAGCATTAAGATTATTCCAAGTTTAAGCAAGCTTCCTAGGAGACAAAATAAATAGTACCTTCAGGACCATCCTGCAATGGACATAGGTTTATCCTAGGGGTTATTTACAGTGGGGCTTAATAGTACTTTCAGGACCATCCTTAAATGTACAAATTTTAAACATGTGGGATTGGATGTTCCATGTTACCCTGAGGAGTATCTAAGGAAGTACCAATTATCTCATCTTACTTGTATTAAGGTGCAAGTTGTGACAGTACTGGACATATCTTGTGACTTAACTTATATTTAGTGTTACAAATTATCATTAACAGTCACCTGCAAGATACACTGCTAATACACAGCAAGTAGTATAGTATAATATTAATGTTCAACTTGGTATCTAACACAAATGAAGACTAACTACAGCATCATTGTTGTAAAAATTTGTACATACATTTTGAAATATGTTAATTCATTCCAGTTACAATAATCATTGACAATTTTAATAGTTGTTTACAATTTAATTTTATCTCAATGAAAAGACAAGGCAACAAAAGTAGAAAATTTTGTCCCAAACATAGACATGTCAGAAATTTATGCTTTTTTGATTCTTATTGCTAAGAACTTAATGAAGATGGTGGTTCACATAACTAAGTATTTCACATACCTATAAGCTTACAAGTTACGCTTGTTCATATTTTTTTATTGCTTGTATTTCCTAAAAGAGGAGGGAGATGTTAGAAAACTAATAATCTACTGTGTGGATTTGTGTGTTCTGAAAACAAAGTAACATGCAAAGTCAGCTAGGTTTTCTCTGACATTTAATGTTTATGTTGTTGGGCTTCTGATAAAACAATTGAGTAGTACTTTGTAGAACACCTATATGTTTTACTACACATACGTATATCTATAATATACAATGCTTAGCTTATAAATCATTTGTATATATACAGGCAAGCTTATTTGGTAGTCATTTGAGTATTTGTGCTTCTTTGACCTATTTTTAAACAAATTTATTGCATGTCCTCTGGTCTTGCAGCATGGGGTCTTAGTGGAATTTAATTAGAGCCTATTTGGAACTGAAGTTATGTATTTCATTTCATTGCTATGACTCTAATCATATGTATTATATGTATAATATAATATAGCTATATTATGTGTGTTGTTGCTGTTCTTAAAACTTAAATGACCATGGGATAGCAGTGAGTTTTTAATGTACATAGACAGTTTGAGTTACATGGCATTTACATGACATGTATTTGTAAGCTCATTTCTCTTTATAATTTGGTCTGTTTCTGATACATCTTACAGCTGTATTTATTTCTGATACAAACAGGCAAAATTTATGTTAATTAACTAAGGAAGCTGTTACAATTTAACCAAAACCCACGAATTTGGCTAATTTCTGTGAACTTAACATATATCATCATTCTTACCAATGTCAGCTGTAACTAATTAAATGGTTTGATGCTATATATACTTTGCAACATAATGTGTGTTCTTTTGTGCTTCAAAATCGTAGGAATTCCTTTCTTTGGTTTTAAATTAATATTGTATTAGCTAATATACTTATTACTAAAAATCGTTTAGGAATATACTATTTGAATATGAATACTACATACATAACTATATAGCATTATATACTTTTACAGCAAACACACAGACATTATGAATTCTATAATTTAATTGAAATGAAGTATGTAAATCCTACAACTAATAATTCATAACATCAGTTAAATATATATATGTTACATGGAATATAAGTAAGACCATAGTCAACAATATATATATTTGAGCTTAAATCTAGAAATAGAATTAACACATTTATTTTATATGTGATGACATACACTTTATGTAAAAACGAATGGTATTCAACAACTAGTGATTTATGATGTAATTGTTCTATAGTCTTGTCACTAAACATGCAGTTTTCTTTCACTAAAACCTTTGTGTGAACAAAAGGATTTCATTGACCTGCTAAAATTATTTCTTCTCAAGTAACCTATATTAGGTGTGTTTTAATGCTTATCCAATAAGCCATATCAGAGAAAGTTAACAATAATCATTCTATATTGGTCTTAGTATGTACCTTTTACAACCTGTTAAATTAGTTTCTTAACACATCACAACATTTGTGATACAATTAAATACAATTGTAATCTAGATGTGTCAGTACTAATTAATTTACACAAAAACCAATTGTTTTACATACTGGGATGATCATTAGGGTGCCATGGAAAGATGTATATCTCTAACACAAAGTATCTTGGGATCCTTAGTACATCCTGGGATATGGATTGGCCTAATGGTATATATCATAGAAGCTTCAGTTCCATTAATACAAAGTATTCTAGGATGTCCGGGACATACTGGGATAGTCTTCATTATACAATATAAGGATCCATTAAACCTAATACAAAGTATACTGGAATGTCTGGGATGGTCCTGAGGGTGCCATAAAAAGATCTATATTGTCTGATACAAATACCTCAGTAACCCTAGTACATCCTGGGATATGCCTGCTCCTCAAGGAATCATGAATATTGTTACAAATCTTAAGGCTATATAAAAGCTAAAGCTTGAGATTCTGCTACATATTCTACAGCTACAATTTCGTCATGGCTACAAATTTAGAACTGGTAAGTTGATGACAGTCTTTTATGTTCAATCATTATAAGTAAATTAAAGTCTTGCATGAGAGACTAAATATATATATACTATATTTAGTGATAAAGACTATATTTGTCTTTCTCGCAAGAAAGACTAAATATATAGTAGATGCATGTGTACTTATGATCTAGTCATTTGTAAAAACACAATTACATGTATAATATACAATTGTAGCTTTCCCTTTCTTTAAAAGTGATAAACTTTAAAATAACTGCATTATTTGGTCTACTATGTCTACTTCTAAGCATTTACTGAATCTCTATATACATGTGTATAGACATTCAATTAATGCATAAAAAGTATATATATGTGACCTGACTTGCGAAAAGGGACCACTTCTATCAAAACAATAAAAACATTTGACTGTACATAAGCAATTTTTTAAATAAAACGTTACTAAATTTTGCATTTCAAGTGATCTATTGTTTTTAAACTGAGATATAATTTAGTAACATCCATTGAAAAATGTAAGGCTGTGTACACAACAAATGGATGTTTTTGAGATGTTTTAACAGAAGTGATCCCTTTTTGCAAATCAGCTCACATATTATATATATATATATATAAGGCTGTCTCAAAGTAGTTGGCACCAGCAGTGGTTGTTTTCATCTTAGCCAGCCAGCAAAAAAATATAATTATTAATTATTAATGTATTACATTACAGACATGGACTGGAATGAAGGTCAGTCAGTATTGACATGACTGTTAGTGATATTGCAATAATTATAATGAATGAATAGAATTAGCTATAGTTTGTTGAAATTGATGAATTCATTTGGAAGTTAGTCCATAAAATTTGCTTAATTTTGAGCTTCAATGTGGCAAGTCCATGTTTTAGCTGACAAGCATAATTTTGATGGTATATAAAGTTTATAAGGAAGGCTCAAAAATTCTGATTTTAATTATTGTAGACAATTGACTTTGCTGCCTCAAATGGTTGCTTTCCTTAGCCAGTTGACATAAGTACAGTCACTATCTGCAATTCTCACAACAAATCTGATGTTGACAAAACCATATGTTTTCATCTAACACTATATAAATTATTGCAATGTTCTATTTGTGTAATTTTTCACAATTTCCTTGTAGAAAAACTTTGGTATCACTCCTTTACCATTAGCAGCATATAAAGGTCACTATGACAGTGTGCTATTATTATATGAGCAGTAGATGCAAATATTAAGCGCATCAATCAAAGTGTTAATAATATTCATATGAAATATAGTCTTAATTAGAATTCCTCACTAAACTAATTAATATCATAAATGATGTTATTAACTGTACAGTATTTAATTATTGTCACTATATAACTGTCTACATGATGTTATATGATGTTCAAGTAAACTTGTATTATGTTAGTACATGTTATTATCAGTTAAATATTAGTAGATAAAACAGGAGTAGACTATGAGTAAAGTACATGTACATTATATACATGGATACATGTATTGATTACATATCATCAATGTTGTCTAGTAATATATATCTCTAATATAGTTCTAAAATATACTACTATCTGTTTTTTCATGTATAATATGTCTCTATCTCTTTCTATTAGACGGTATCTCTTTGTAGCGCAGCTATTAATGGTCGTCTTAATGAAATAAAGAGTGCCATTGAAGAAGATTCTCTTTGTTTAAATGCTGTAAATATAGTAAGTACATGTTATACATAATTATAATAATTACTGACTTATAGATATTGTTTAACAATGACAACAAATTACATAAATAAATAAAATAAAACTAATATATGCCCAATTTATAACAGGCTATGTCCATATGACTACACCCTCTTTTACAGCTTTGTATTGTTAATGGCAAAACAATAACATGTTACTGCATACTAGAGTTAAATAAACTGAATCTATTGTTACAATTTTATTTACTTCACACAGTGGTCACTTATATTAACTTACCATTACATGTAACTACTAACAGACTTGGAAGTATTTACTTTATAGCTTTATACTGTTTTAAATCTTATACTTCTTTAGAGTTACAATAATTAACCATATTACTTATTAACTTGGAAATATAGTGGAACCTCCAGTAATGGATATTACCAATAGTGGACACCAATGAACAATTACTTTAGAAAGACTGAGTTTTCAATGAATTGCATCCTGTAAAATGCAAACATGGACGTCTATTTCAAACAATAATCACTTTTCTGACTACAGAAATTTCTTGCACATGCATGAGATGAGTATCTAGTGCATTACATCAAGACACCTCCACATAATGGACACTATTTGGAGATTCTGCTATAGAGACAACATAGCATTAATGTGAAAAACAGTTTTAATGATGTTGATAGTAATAGTAATAACAGGTTTATAGTACAGGGTTAATAATACTATATAATGATGTAAACTGTAAAAGATGTCACAAATTATCTGATAAACAGTTCTCTATTATACATGTCACTGTTATATGAGTCTGACATCTATAAATGGTATTATGTAAAAGATACAATAGTGCAATGTGATTATATTATATGATGTTTTCTCTGTTTCTATTCAGTATGGCAGGACTATGTTACATTATGCTGCTGAGAATGGACAGATTGATATCATCAATTATTTACTTGATATTGGTGCAGATCCCAATATACAGGATGAGGTAAGTATTTGTTGATAATGATATTTGTTATAGATGATTCTAGTACATGTAGTTATATTACATGATAAGTACATGTCTGTTATATTATATGACTATCACAAAAAAACTATTGTTTGTAGTATCAAAATATCATGGAAATTAAAGCATACTTATATAATGTACAATATATATATATATATATATATATATATATATGCATATATATATATATGTATGTATGTATGTATATTATTTAATTGAAGACTGTTCATGTTAACTTTGTGTTTTGAATATAACAACTCAGTATTAAATATATGCAGACATAACATATGATGATGTAACTCTAACAGACTATGAATGTTCTCTAGTATTACTTTGTAATAATTTTGCTGTTTAGTTGTGCTAGTATGTGAAAATACTATTATATGTTGTTTAGAATGGCATAACTCCCTTGTACATAGCATGTGGCATAGGTCATGATATAGTAGTATAATTATTACTAGACCATAGCGTTAAAGTGGATGTTTCAGACAAGGTTATTGACATATCGTGTATAGTATTTAACAAAATATATAACATTATATTTATATCCACGATTATAATTGCTATTAAATTTGATGTTTCTCACATGAAATTTATCTCTCTTTCACTCTCTCTCTCCCTATATATATAGGATCGCCATACTCCTCTTGATGTTGCATTACAGGAAGGCTACGGTGAAATTGTGGAAGTATTACTAAAGGCTAATGCAAAGACATATTTGACAAATGAAGTAAGTTGTCTCATGTACAACTGTACTTGTCCTTTATTAAAATAATTATTGTGTTTAAATTACTGAAATACTAACTTTTGCTATTTAGTTTGTCCTAGTATGTGACAATAATATTATATGTTATTTAGAATGGCATAACTCCATTACACATATTAATGTTAATGTACTTGTATTTATGACACAATACTTTATGCCTTATAAGTGTAGTAATGCTATTACTTCATAGTTTACATTAGAGTTTAGGGGAATAGTTTAAATATGAAAGACAGTTATATTTATACTAAAAAGTGACTGTAATATTATATCTTGTTTAGGATTGCAAGATTCCATTGTACAAAGCATGTTACAAAGGTCATTATAAAGTAGTACAATTATTACTAGACCGTGGTGTTCAAGTGGATGTTCAAGACAAGGTCAGTGATATATCATGTATTAATGTTATAAAGTTATGTAACACAACAGAAATTAATGAAACCACTTTGGTGACAAATGAATGTTTTAAGTGTCTCATAGAATAACTAGTTATAATGTCCATACTAAAAGACACTTATTGATGTAGTTTTATTTGGATTTTAATATATTTTTCCATTAATGCAATCAATTAATTTTCAATATTTAATGTTAGAGGTGTGATCTCAGTACTAATTATATCACATGTAGTGTTCTATTATGCAAACATAACCAATGATGATGTAACTCTAGCAGACTAGGAATGTTATCTAGTATTACTATGTAATTGTTTTGCTATTTAGTTTGTGCTAGAATGTGACAATAATATTATATGTTATTTAGAATGGCACAACTCCATTGTACATAGCATTTCATCTGATGATAATAACATTCATGTGATAAAATGGAAATTGATTGATTGACGTTTAACATAACCTGCTGGGTAGTTTATATTTCATTATTTTATGCCTTATATGTGGACTGAACTATATATCACTTAATTGTTGACATTTAAAGTTTATGATTATAGTTAATTATTAACAACAGCTTATTTTATATTAGATATACATAACATATAATGATGTAACACTTATTACAGTATTAGTTATAGTGTATGTCAATAGTTGTACTGATTGTTTTCAACATTTAATATTCTACTCTTAGTTGTCTTGTTAGTGAACAGAACAAAATGTCTTATAGGTGACTATTGTTTCAATAAAATTGTATCTAATTTACTTGACTGTTAGATAGATTTATGAAGTGTTAATATAGATTCAAAGTCATGAAACAAATTTGTGGTCTATAACCTTACAGTCAGGGTATTGAACAAACCTGACAATTTCTTGTGGTAGTCAGCCTTGAATATTGATACCTCACTTTATCTGAAGTAGTTGGAGCTGCTCTATCAGAAGGAGATTTTACTTAAGACAATTGGTTATATTAAGCTTTCAAAAATGTCAAAACTTGAAGTAACTCTCCTGAGTTTAGTAACCTAACATTTTATCATAGTATACACATTTACATGTGACAAGTACATGTACTTTTGTTCCATTAAACTCCTTGATATATATTAAGTGTTTTAAACTGTTGTTAAATCTACGAAGGTGTTTATACAACACATGTATTGATATATTGACTCTACCTGACAAAAATACAAACATTAACTGTTTTTGTCATTCCTTTTTGGCTTTTTGTAGTTACTTTAGACCAAAATTACAACTTGTCATGTTTAATATTTCTATATAGAGAATTTAATTAGTTTACAAGTACCTATAGTTGTTATATTTACATAATATTATATATGTAGTTACTACAACAAGGGGAGTGGTTTATTATTATTATAGAACTGTATACATGTGTAGTTTTATGTCAATGTAAGAAACGTTGTAGTGTAGTAGTACCCAAGTATATATTATATTTATCAATCATTATTAAAATGTGAACAAAAGTATTCAATACATTTTTGTTTTGTCCTGTTTCAATGTTTTCACTGATTATTTGGCAGCAAATTTACATGTACATTTCAATGATAAATATGAAGTAAATAACCATTTGTCTTTATTATGTACTATATCATAGTATTGTCTGTACTTGTGGTTATTCCTTAAACTATGACAGAGTAGTCTCTCAACTGATTTTATAAATAGCAGGAGCTTTTAAGGAAACTGTGATTTTATGGACTCCCATAAATATATATCTCACATACCATATTGAATGCATCCATTCAATATTTAGTTGTTTAATTTTGGTAAAATATATTCTAAAACCACATCATACACATTATATACATGATTGTACTCATAGTTAGTTTGATGTTCCTCATATGAGATTTATCTCTGTATATATATATAGGATGATCAGACTCCTCTCTATGTTGCATCAGAGAAAGGTGACAGTGAAGTTGTGGAAGTATTACTAAAGGCTAATGCAAGGACTGATCTACCAAACAAAGTAAGTTATCTCATGTACAATTGTACTGATCCTTTATTAAGATAATTATTGTATTTAAGTTAATGCAACTAGTAATTATTTGGATGTAATTTGAAGCATTTTAATGTTGGTATTAAAATAAGACAAGCAAGTGTTTTCTTCAACATTTATATACATAATAACTTACCTTGCCATAAGTGCTATGTTAACTGCTTTCTTTTCTTTCCTTTTAGCCTTTCCATATTACTTGTTAGCTAAATTATAACTTGTCATTGAAACCTTTTACAGCAGTCAAAATGTTTAAAATGTTTAATAATATCAGATGCATTAGAGGCACCAATTTTTCTAATCTTGCAATAATTAGTCATAATGTAGATACTACAAATATACTTGTTGATGTACTTGTATTTGTAATACAATTCTTTATGCCTAATAAGTGAAGTAATGCTATTACTTCATAGTTTATATTAAAGTTTAGGGGTATAGTTTAAGTATTAAAGACAGTTATATGCATTTTTACATTAGTTAAACATAGTCTATGATGATGTAAATTTAATATAATATAAATGTTCTCTAGTATGACTTAGTAATGCTTTTGCCAAATAGTTTATACTAAAAAGTGACTGTAATATTATATCTTGTTTAGGATTGCAAGACTCCATTGTACATAGCATTTTACAAAGGTCATTATAAAGTAGTACAATTATTACTAGACCATGGTGTTCAAGTGGATGTTCAAGACAACGTCAGTGACATATCATGTATTCATGTTATAAAGTTATGTAACACAACAAAAATTAATGAAGCTACTATTTTGGTGACAAATAAATGTTTTAAGTGTCTCATAGAATAACTACTTATAATGTCCATACTAAAAACACTTATTGATGTAGTTTTATTAGGATTTTAATATCATTTTACATTAATGCAACAATTAATTTTCAATATTTAAGATGGATTTATGAAATGTTAATATGGATTCAATGTCATGAAACAAACTGTAACAAGTACATGTACTTTTGTTCCATTAAACTTCTTGATGTATTTTAAGTGTTTTAAACTGTTATTAAATCTACGAAGGTGTTTATACAACACATGTATTGATATATTGACTCTACCTGACAAAAATACAAACATTAACTGTTTCTGTCATCCCTTTTTGGCTTTTTGTAGTTACTTTAGACCAAAATTACTACTTGTCATATTTAAAATTTTTATGTAAAGAATTTAATTAGTTTACAAGTACCTATAGTTGTTATATTTACATAATATTATATATGTAGTTACTACAACAAGGGGAGTGGTTTATTATTATTATAGAACTGTATACATCTGTAGTTTTATGTCAATATGAGAAAAGTTGTAGTGTAGTAGTACCCAAGTATATATTATATTTATCAATCATTATTAAAATGTAAACAAAAGTATTCAACACGTTCTCTTTTCGTCCTGTTACAATGTTTTTACTGATTATTTGGCAGCAAATTTACATGTACATTTCAATGATAAATATGAAGTAAATAACCATTTGTCTTTATTATGTACTATATCATAGTATTGTCTGTACTTGTGGTTATTCCTTAAACTATGACAGAGTAGTCTCTCAACTGATTTTATAAATAGCAGGAGCTTTTAAGGAAACTGTGATTTTATGGACTCCCATAAATATATATCTCACATACCATATTGAATGCATACATTCAATATTTAGTGGTTTAATTTTGGTAAAATATATTCTAAAAGCACATCATACACATTTTTGTTAAGGTTTGATCTTAAAACAATGACAAATTTCTTAGAAAGTATACATAAATACAAATACAGTATACATGTACATATGTTTATTCTCGTTGACATATCTTTATTAGAATGGACAGACTGCACTCCATGTGGCTGCTGAGAATAACCATAAAGATATTGCACTTCTTCTGATTTTACGTGGCTGTTCTGTTGATGTTATAAATAATGTGAGTTCATATAGGTTGTAGTACTAAGGGATTGAACAAACCTGACAATTTCTTGTGGTAGCCAGCCTTGAATATTGATCCCTCACTTTACTTAAAGTAGCTGGACCTGCTTTGTCAGAGACAGATTTTGCTCATATTAAGCTTTGAGACATGTCAAAACTTGAAGTAACTCTCCTGAGTTTAGTAACCTAACATTTTATCATAGTATACACATTTACATGTAGTACATGTTTTGATCATTATCCACTTAAATGTGACAAATACATGTACTTTTGTTCCATTAAACTCCTTGGTGTATATTAAGTATTTTAAACTATTGTTAAAACTAGGAAGGTGTTTATACAACATATGTATTGATATATTGACTCTACCTGACAAAAATACAAACATTAACTGTTTTTGTCATCCCTTTTTGGCTTTTTGTAGTTACTTTAGACCAAAATTACAACTTGTCATGTTTAATATTTCTGTATAGAGAATTTAATTAGTGTACATGTAACTATTGTTGTTATATTTACATAATATTATATATGTAGTCACTACAACAAGGGGAGTGGTTTATTATTATTATAGAACTGTATACATGTGTAGTTTTATGTCAATGTAAGAAAAGTTGTAGTGTAGTAGTACCCAAGTATATATTATATTTATCAATCATTATTAAAATGTAAACAAAAATATTAAACACGCTCTCTTTTTGTCCTGTTTTAATATTTTTACTGATTATTTGGCAGCAAATTTACATTTATATTTCAATGATAAATATGAAGTAAACAACTATTTGTCTTTATTATGTACTATAATTATCACAGTATTGTCTGTACTTGTGGTTATTCCTTAAACTATGACAGAGTAGTCTCTCAACTGATTTTATAAATAGCAGGAGCTTTTAAGGAAACTGTGATTTTATGGACTCCCGTAAATATATATCTCACATACCATATTGAATGCTTACATTCAATATTTAGTGGTTTTTTTTTTGGTAAAATATATTCTAAAAGCACATCATACACATTCTTGTTAAGGTTTAATCTTAAAACAATGACAAATTTCTTAGAAAGTGTACATAAATACAAATACAGTATACATGTACATATGTTTATTCTTGTTGACATATCTTTATTAGAATGGACAGACTGCACTTCATGTGGCTGCTGAGAATAACCATAAAGATATTGCACTTTTTCTGATTGAACGTGGCTGTTCTGTTGATGTTATAGATAATGTGAGTTCATATAGGTTGTAGTACTAAGGGGATTAAACAAACCTGACAATTTCTTGTGGTAGCCAGCCTTGAATATTGATCCCTCACTTTACCTAAAGTAGCTAGACCTGCTTTGTCAGAGGCAGATTTTACTCATATTAAGCTTTGAGACATGTCAAAACTTGAAGTAACTCTCCTGAGTTTAGTAACCTAACATTTTATCATAGTATACACATTTACATGTAGTACATGTTTTGATCATTATCCACTTAAATGTGACAAATACATGTACTTTTGTTCCATTAAACTCCTTGGTGTATATTAAGTATTTTAAACTATTGTTAAAACTAGGAAGGTGTTTATAAAACACATGTATTGATATATTGACTCTACCTGACAAAAATACAAACATTAACTGTTTTTGTCATCCCTTTTTGGCTTTTTGTAGTTACTTTAGACCAAAATTACAACTTGTCATGTTTAATATTTCTGTATAGAGAATTTAATTAGTGTACATGTAACTATAGTTGTTATATTTACATAATATTATATATGTAGTCACTACAACAAGAGGAATGGTTTATTATTATTATAAAACTGTATACATGTGTAGTTTTATGTCAATATGAGAAAAGTTGTAGTGTAGTAGTACCCAAGTATATATTATATTTATTAATCATTATTAAAATGTAAACAAAAATATTAAACACGTTCTCTTTTTGTCCTGTTTCAATGTTTTCACTGATTATTTGGCAGCAAATTTACATGTACATTTCAATGATAAATATGAAGTAAACAACTATTTGTCTTTATTATGTACTATATCATAGTATTGTCTGTAGTTGTGGTTATTTCTTAAACTATGACAGAGTAGTCTCTCAACTGATTTTATAAATAGCAGGAGCTTTTAAGGAAACTGTGATTTTATGGACTCCCATAAATATATATCTCTAATACCATATTGAATGCATATATTCAATATTTAGTTGTTTTATTTTAGTAAAATATATTCTAAAAGCACATCATACACATTTTTGTTAAGGTTTGATCTTAAAACAATGACAAATTTCTTAGAAAGTGTACATAAATACAAATACAGTATACATGTACATATGTTTATTCTCGTTGACATATCTTTATTAGAATGGACAGACTGCACTTCATGTGGCTGCTGAGAATAACCATAAAGATACTGCACTTCTTCTGATTGAACGTGGCTGTTCTGTTGATGTTAAGGATAATGTGAGTTCATATAGGTTGTAGTACTAAGGGGATTAAACAAACTTGACAATTTCTTGTGGTAGCTAGCCTTGAATATTGATCCCTCATATTACCTAAAGTAGCTGGACCAGCTTTGTCAGAAGCAGATTTTATTCATATTAAGCTTTGAGACATGTCAAAACTTGAAGCAACTCTCCTGAGTTTAGTAACCTAACATTTTATCATAGTATGCACATTTACATGTAGTACATGTTTTGATCATTATCCACTTAAATGTGACAAATACATGTACTTTTGTTCCATTAAACTCCTTGGTGTATATTAAGTATTTTAAACTATTGTTAAAACTAGGAAGGTGTTTATACAACATATGTATTGATATATTGACTCTACCTGACAAAAATACAAACATTAACTGTTTTTGTCATCCCTTTTTGGCTTTTGTAGTTACTTTAGACCAAAATTACAACTTGTCATGTTTAATATTTCTATATAGAGAATTTAAACAGTTTACATGTAACTATAGTTGTTATATTTACATAATATTATATATGTAGTCACTACAACAAGGGGAGTGGTTTATTATTATTATAGAACTGTATACATGTGTAGTTTTATGTCAATATGAGAAAAGTTGTAGTGTAGTAGTACCCAAATATATATTATATTTATCAATCATTATTAAAATGTAAACAAAAATATTAAACACGTTCTCTTTTCGTCTTTTTTCAATGTTTTTACTGATTATTTGGCAGCAAATTTACATGTACATTTCAATGATAAATATGAAGTAAACAACTATTTGTCTTTATTATGTACTATATCACAGTATTGTCTGTACTTGTGGTTATTCCTTAAACTATGACAGAGTAGTCTCTCAACTGATTTTATAAATAGCAGGAGCTTTTAAGGAAACTGTGATTTTATGGACTCCCATAAATATATATCTCACATACCATATTGAATGCATCCATTCAATATTTAGTTGTTTAATTTTGGTAAAATATATTCTAAAACCACATCATACACATTATATACATGATTGTACTCATAGTTAGTTTGATGTTCCTCATATGAGATTTATCTCTGTATATATATATAGGATGATCAGACTCCTCTCTATGTTGCATCAGAGAACGGTGACAGTGAAGTTGTGGAAGTATTACTAAAGGCTAATGCAAGGACTGATCTACCAAACAAAGTAAGTTATGTCATGTACAATTGTACTGATCCTTTATTAAGATAATTATTGTATTTAAGTTAATGCAACTAGTAATTATTTGGATGTAATTTGAAGCATTTTAATGTTGGTATTAAAATAAGACAAGCCAGTGTTTTCTTCAACATTTATATACATAATAACTTACCTTGCCATAAGTGCTATGTTAACTGCTTTCTTTTCTTTCCTTTTAGCCTTTCCATATTACTTGTTAGCTAAATTATAACTTGTCATTGAAACCTTTTACAGCAGTCAAAATGTTTAAAATGTTTAATAATATCAGATGCATTAGAGGCACCAATTTTTCTAATCTTGCAATAATTAGTCATAATGTAGATACTACAAATATACTTGTTGATGTACTTGTATTTGTAATACAATTCTTTATGCCTAATAAGTGAAGTAAAGCTATTACTTCAAAGTTTATATTAAAGTTTAGGGATATAGTTTAAGTATTAAAGACAGTTATATGCATTTTTACATTAGTTAAACATAGTCTATGATGATGTAAATTTAATATAATATAAATGTTCTCTAGTATGACTTACTAATGCTTTTGCCAAATAGTTTATACTAAAAAGGGACTGTAATATTATATCTTGTTTAGGATTGCAAGACTCCATTGTGCATAGCATGTTACAAAGGTCATTATAAAGTAGTACAATTATTACTAGACCATGGTGTTCAAGTGGATGTTCAAGACAACGTCAGTGACATATCATGTATTCATGTTATAAAGTTATGTAACACAACAGAATTAATGAAGCTACTATTTTGATGACAAATAAATGTTTTAAGTGTCTCATAGAATAACTACTTATAATGTCCATACCAAAAAAACACTTATTGATGTAGTTTTATTAGGATTTTAATATCATTTTACATTAATGCAACAATTAGTTTTCAATATTTAAGATGGATTTATGAAATGTTAATATGGATTCAATGTCATGAAACAAACTGTAACAAGTACATGTACTTTTGTTCCATTAAACTTCTTGATATATTTTAAGTGTTTTAAACTGTTATTAAAACTACGAAGGTGTTTATACAACACATGTATTGATATATTGACTCTACCTGACAAAAATACAAACATTAACTGTTTCTGTCATCCCTTTTTGGCTTTTTGTAGATACTTTAGACCAAAATTACTACTTGTCATATTTAAAATTTTTATGTAGAGAATTTAATTAGTTTACAAGTACCTATAGTTGTTATATTTACATAATATTATATATGTAGTTACTACAACAAGGGGAGTGGTTTATTATTATTATAGAACTGTATACATGTGTAGTTTTATGTCAATATGAGAAAAGTTGTAGTGTAGTAGTACCCAAGTATATATTATATTTATCAATCATTATTAAAATGTAAACAAAAGTATTCAATACGTCCCTTTTTTGTCCTGTTTCAATGTTTTTACTGATTATTTGGCAGCACATTTATATGTATATTTCAATGATAAATATGAAGTAAATAACCATTTGTCTTTATTATGTACTATATCATAGTATTGTCTGTACTTGTGGTTATTCCTTAAACTATGACAGAGTAGTCTTTCAACTGATTTTATAAATAGCAGGAGCTTTTAAGGAAACTGTGATTTTATGGACTCCCGTAAATATATATCTCACATACCATATTGAATGCATACATTCAATATTTAGTGGTTTTATTTTGGTAAAATATATTCTAAAAGCACATCATACACATTTTTGTAAAGGTTTGATCTTAAAACAATGACAAATGTCTTAGAAAGTATACATAAATACAAATACAGTATACATGTACATATGTTTATTCTCGTTGACATATCTTTATTAGAATGGACAGACTGCACTCCATGTGGCTGCTGAGAATAACCATAAAGATATTACACTTCTTCTGATTGAACGTGGCTGTTCTATTGATGTTAAGGATAATGTGAGTTCATATAGGTTGTAGTACTAAGGGGATTAAACAAACTTGACAATTTCTTGTGGTAGCCAGCCTTAAATATTGATCCCTCACTTTACCTAAAGTAGCTGGACCTGCTTTGTCAGAGGCAGATTTTACTCATATTAAGCTTTGAGACATGTCAAAACTTGAAGTAACTCTCCTGAGTTTAGTAACCTAACATTTTATCATAGTATACACATTTACATGTAGTACATGTTTTGATCATTGTCCACTTAAATGTGACAAATACATGTACTTTTGTTCCATTAAACTCCTTGGTGTATATTAAGTATTTTAAACTATTGTTAAAACTAGGAAGGTGTTTATACAACATATGTATTGATATATTGACTCTACCTGACAAAAATACAAACATTAACTGTTTTTGTCATCCCTTTTTGGTTTTTTGTAGTTACTTTAGACCAAAATTACAACTTGTCATGTTTAATATTTCTATATAGAGAATTTTAATAGTTTACATGTAACTATTGTTGTTATATTTACATAATATTATATATGTAGTCACTACAACAAGAGGAGTGGTTTATTATTATTATAGAACTGTATACATGTGTAGTTTTATGTCAATATGAGAAAAGTTGTAGTGTAGTAGTACCCAAGTATATATTATATTTATCACTCATTATTAAAATGTAAACAAAAATATTAAACACGTTCTCTTTTTGTCCTGTTTCAATGTTTTCACTGATTATTTGGCAGCAAATTTACATGTACATTTCAATGATAAATATGAAGTAAACAACTATTTGTCTTTATTATGTACTATATCATAGTATTGTCTGTACTTGTGGTTATTCCTTAAACTATGACAGAGTAGTCTCTCAACTGATTTTATAAATAGCAGGAGCTTTTAAGGAAACTGTGACTTTATGGACTCCAATAAATATATATCTCACATACCATATTGAATGCTTACATTCAATATTTAGTTGTTTAATTTTGGTAAAATATATTCTAAAACCACATTGTACACATTATATACATGATTGTACTCATAGTTAGTTTGATGTTTCTCATATGAGATTTATCTCTGTATATATATATAGGATGATCAGACTCCTCTCTAACATTTTATCATAGTATACACATTTACATGTAGTACATGTTTTGATCATTGTCCACTTAAATGTGACAAATACATGTACTTTTGTTCCATTAAACTCCTTGGTGTATATTAAGTGTTTTAAACTATTGTTAAAACTAGGAAGTTGTTTATAAAACATATGTATTGATATATTGACTCTACCTGACAAAATTACAAACATTAACTGTTTTTGTCATCCCTTTTTGAGTTTTCACAGTTGCTTCTCACCAAATTTACAACTTGTCATGTGTAATATTTTTTATATAGAGAATTTAACAAAATAGCCTTTCTACGAACTTTATAAATATTAGAAGCCTTTGAAGAAACTGTGATTTCACGGACGCTTATAAATATATATCTCAAATGCCATATTAAATGCATCTATAGAATATTATAATAAATATTATGGTACTTTGACTACTTTATTAATTAATTTATACATCAATTAATTATTATAAAGAAGGATTTGTATAATCTGAATTATCATTTTCTACCTTGATACAACTATGTCATATGTTTTAAAATCAATACATGTAATTGTAATAACATTTTAACATTTTATTACTATTTCTCTTTTTATGTGTAAAATCAACAAAACTGTAGAATATTAATTCTATTCTTTCTCTCTTAGAGTGGAAATACACCACTTCATGATGCTTGTTCTGGAGGTTCAGTAGATGTTATAAAATTTCTCTTATTATCTGGACAAGTCAATCCGATGTCTATGAATAATTGTGACCAAGCACCAATGGAACTTGTTCCTCAAAGTCACAAGAATCGTTTTGAAATTTTAAAAATGTTTGAGCCATTTCAGCAAAGTTAGGCTGACTTCCACTGCGTAAATGCTAAAGTATAAGCTATCTTTATACATAGTTATCAGAACCTTATTCTTTAGGAATAAGCTTGTTTATATCAGTAATATAATAAGAGTTTATAACACTCTATAGATGCATTATAAGAACCTCTGTTCTAAGCTATTTTATATATCTGAAATAAGGTGTACTTATAACTGTATTTTATCATTGTTATAACTATTTTATATATCATAGCTTATTTTGAGGATTGCCAATTTGGGGGAGATATTTTCACAAAAAGGAAATGCAACACAAATGCACTATAATAATAATGTCAATCAGAAATAAACAAATATTCAGAATCACTGTCCTCTTCTCTTTCTACTGTTGCTGTATTAGGATTTGGTACTGATGCAACAACTGATTCACCATCACTATTATCTTTATTTAGTCTACCTTTAAGCATTCACAGCTTTGCATTTTATGGAATTGTCTTTTGAACTGAGGACCCTATTTCTCTTGTGAATCATGTGTGTGAAGAATCCTTTTTCACATTTCTTTCATCATGTTTTTCCATGAATGAGTTAAATCAATCAGACCGATAATGAGGTTGATGGTGAACATATTTTTCTCCTCTTTCTTCTTTGTCAGACATTATGTCTGGTGTTACAGACTCCTAAAGTGTTATTTCATTACCTTGATGAACAAATATTGCCTGTCAATCAAATGTCTACATTATTGACATAAGCGTTGTGGTATATATTGTATACAAAATATACCTGCTGCTTTCTTGATCTCAGTTGTTTTTACTTTTGACTGGGGTCACCAAATGTTTGGGGTATTCACTTATAGTTCTTTTATAAGTCTTACAACCTTCTACAAAGATATAAAGATTTAAACAAAATAAACTCATCACATACTTCATATAACTTCTTCAGGATAACAATCTCCAACTGCAGAAATAATCATGCTCACAACTTTAGTATTATGACTTCAATATATTCTGTGTATAAGAGTATTACATAAATGTTACTACGAAAACCTTACAGTTCATTTGTCTTGAATTGTTTCTCTTTATCCATTGCATTATGCACTGCTTATCATTCTTTGGAACATAGCATGATCATAAGTTACTAATGTGTGTGTGAGCAGTACTTGTAAGACAAGGGGTGTAGTTCTTCTGCATTTACCGATACTGCTAGAAGTTACAGAAGTGCTTGAGGATGCTGTCAAAGATCTAATATCGATATCATCTTCTAGTGTTTTCTGTCGAGTCTCTAAAGAATCCAGTTGATTGTAAATACAGTCAATTTTGGTACAAACACTACCAAGTTTTGACTCCATACATTGTTGAAAAGATTAAAGTATGCTGGTCAATGTCTGTATGTCATTATGACTTGTAACATGACCATCATTTGTAACTTGACCATCATTTTTTCCAGTATGGCAAAGAGAAGTAGATCTATTTCCAGTCGGGAGAGATTGCAGGGAGCCAGTACTGTGATGGCGACACTCTACAAAAATATCAGCTTAATTTGACCAACAGTACCACTAGAAATGAAAGTACCTTTGTTTAGGGAATTCACCTAGTTGTATGTGATTGTGAGAATCAGTGAGTTCAGATGACAAAGGCTGATATCACGACCTATAGTGTGTATATATAACATAATTGAGTGTTGTTGTACAACAATGAACCTTATAGGACAAACATTTCATTTTCCTGACAGTCACTTAGTCAGTATACTTAGATGAGAATAAAAAATCAAGCTAGCAATTGTGGCTGACACAACAGAAGACTTTTTACTGATTACAAAATATCTTAACTTCCATTTGATACTTCATTACAGAATGCTACTGTATTATACAGTAGAAGCATTCTGTAATGAAATACACCTGTACTATATATCACAGTTAGGGTGATCACGATGTTCTTACGTTTTATAGTAAGGCATGTACCGTCATATATTATAATATATAGTATACTTTGTACCTAGATGAACTGTAAGAACTTGATGAAGTGGCTCCGAAGGTAGTCTTTGCCTTCCAAACTGAAGAGCTCTCCTTGCATCTGTTAATGTAGATGAAACTGTAGTTGAAGCAGTGTCCTTTGATGCTCCTTTTCTTCAGAAGCGGCTAAAGACAGGAATGAGTATATTATATATTCATAGCAACTTAAAATAAACAATGGGCGGAGTAACAATTAATAATTACACGTTATCTAGTGTAGTCATTCTTCTATTTTAACTGACTTTATTTTAATGCAATTCGAGCAGATCCATCCAGCAGTTGGTGTGTTTTCAATATTTACACATGTCCTACAAAATAGAAGGTAAACTACTGACATATTATATGTTAATCTTGGTCTGTATATTATTGTTGTCATTTCTGGTATATATAATATACATTTAATATGCTTACCAGTGAAACCATTTACAGCAGTCATCACATTCTATCATGTCTCTGTGTGTTGTAGATAATTGGCAATGAGAGCACAGGAGGTTTACTGTTACAATGTGGCTGCCAAAGTAACTTATGAAAAGGTGTTTCAGGTGTAAATCGTTAGGATTGTCAAGTAGATTTATAGGCGAAGATGATTTGTCTCGTTTAATAATTTTTATAACCTGAGGTGGTATTGGACTTGGAATAGGCTTATAATTTTTAAACCTACTAACCCAACATTGATGATTTTTTCTGTCATTCATAGATAATTTAGAGAGTTCCTCCTCAGAAGGTTCAGTGTTCCACTGATAAGTAAAATCCCAATTTTTGCCTATCCTTCTAAGCCTTCTCATCTTTACCAAAGAGGACAGACAATCTTTAAAATATTTGAAGTTATTTGAAGTATTACCTCTGATAAGGTTATAATAAAATGTAATTCCATTTTCATTTTTGATAGTAAATGTTTTGTTATCATCGATATAAGCAACCATTGCTTTGGCATAAGGATCAGAGCTATTCAGCAGGGTTGTTGTGATTACAGGATAAAAATAATGATTATAATTACTGATTACTTTCACTGGATAGTAAAAGTAATGATTAAATTGCTGATTTTTTTTGAAGTAATGATTACAATTACAATTACTTTTCCCTTTGCTGCATGTAGTCATGTCATTAGTTTCACACAGTGTGACTACAGTTGATACAGCTACATTCAGTGACAAATAACATGTAGTGTTCTCAGTCATGTGACTGCTTAATGCACAATGCACAATTACACATTGCACAATATGTAAAGAATGTTAAACTCACATTTACACAATTGCTCTGATTTATTGTCCAGCAAAAAATGCTGACATATTTGACACATTAAAATATAAGGCACTGAATTACTAATTGATTACAATTACTTAGTGTAATTACAATTACATTACAATTACTTTGAGATGCTGTAATCGTTAATAATCATTACAATTACAATTACTGATCACAAAACCCTGCTATTCAGTAAATCTAACATAAATCAAAATGAAACGTGACCTTTTTGAAGTACCTGCCACCTCATTTTCTTCATTTACTTTTCTCTTTCTGTTCCAAATGACTCATTGGTAGTCTTTATTAATAAAATCCTGAGCCAATTTTGAAAGTGGCTGAATAACAACTGAAGAAGCCTTTGCAGAGTTGAAATTCTTGGTTGATTAAGGTTTAAGATTTGCTAATCCCTCACTAAGTTGGCGCCAAATGATCTGATATTACCGTTATTTATGACTAGGAGACCAAACATTTTTTGATGACATATAACTTCATAGTGACCTAATTTGAATAATAATGGAGTTATCAACTGTCCAGAGGAGACAATAGGTCCTCTTCTTAACAATGCCGTACAACCAAGCGACGGCGAAGATTAGCTTTTACCTTTACAAATTCACAACACTCTCACAACTGTTAGTAATGTTGGCAGCTGAATATATTAATAAGGAAACCAATTCCTATCATCAAAAACATTATATAAATGTATTATTTTATTTACGTGGATGGATGGAAGAAATGCTCTGTGTTCTTGAGATTTGTCGTAGAATTAATGTCTTCAGCTAGCTATAGTCAGCAAATGGAGTCTTACTCATCATCATCATGATGTCAACATTTCTGATACAATGCGTTGTTAACATTGTTGTTTATAGTATGTTTGTAAATGGCAAAGTCTTTATTGTTATTTTGTCCTCAGAACCTGACTCTGTTTATTTATCACATTTGTTAATAGCTGTCATTTATGTCAGTCTTTGGAGAGTATTGTTAGGAGTCTATTTGGTGGAGAGTAAGTAACATATCCTGATGCTATCCTGCACATATTATTGATAACAAACAATGACCAATCCTTGGTACAAAATTTAGTAACCATGACACTATGAGTAGCAGTCGAATAACAAAACGTTTTTTGAATAACCAAAAAGTTTTTAGAATAAGTACAATCTAAATATAATATTAGTGATAATAACATGTTTATCAAAAAATGTCAAGCCAATGTGGGTAAAATGTTGTTTGGTCTCTCCCTTGCTGAAAATGGACCAATAACTCCTTCTCTCACTTGCCTTTTAGACTGTGCTGAATTTATTAGAATTTTAAAATTGTAATATATCACCCTTACTAATTATTACATTATAAAAGACATATTCAAATGATAAGCATCATAAATGTGGAAACAAAAGCATTAGAGAGAACAAAATGGCATAATTGCATTCAATAAACTAGGTTACATTAGAATATATCACATTTATCGACTATTACATTGTAAAAGACATATTCATGTGATGAGTAATGACAGCATCATAAAGATGGAGACAAAAGCAATAGAGTGAACAAAATGGAAAAAATTACATTTAATACACTAATAGTTTACAATACAATATATCACATTTACAAACTATTATATTGTAAAGGACATATTGGGATAATTACTAGTGATAGCACCATAAATGTGAACAAAACGAAAAAATTGCATTCAATACACATAACATTTATATCACAATATATCACACTTACATCTTATTATAGTGTAAAGAACACACTCAGATGACAAGTAATGACAACACCACAGATGTGAAAACAAAAGCATTAAAGTGAACAAAATGACAAAATTGCATTTAATACATTAAGAATTTACATTACAGTATATCACACTTACCGACTATTATATTGTAAAGTACAAATTTAGATGATGAGTAATGACAGCACCATAAATAACGAAACAAAATAATAATAGAGTGAACAAAATGACAAATTGTATTTGATACTTTAGGAATTAACATTACAAAGGACATATTCAGAAGATGATTAATGACAAAACCATGAATGACAAAACAATAAAAAATGGAGTGAACAAAATGACAAGATTGCATTCAATACATTTAAAATATACATTACAATATATCAAACTTACCTACTATTATATTGTAAAGGACACATTAAGATGACAAGTAATAACAGGACATTAAAGGTGGAAATAAAAAATAGAATGAACAACATGACACAATTGTATTCAATAGACTTGGAATTTACATTACAATATATCACATTTACAAACTATTATATATATTGTAAAGAACATATTCAGATGATCACTAATGATAGCACCATAAATTTGGTATCAAGAAACAATAGAGTTAACAAAATAACAAAATTACATTCAATACACTTAGAATATTTAAATTGCAATATATCACACTTACTGAATATTATACTGTGAAGGACTTTTTCAGATGATGTGTAATGACAGCACCATAAATGTAAAAACAAAAGAAATAAAGTGAATAAAATGACAACATTACATTCAATACACTAGGTTACATTACAATATATCACACTTACTGACTATTATATTGTAAAAGACACATTTAGATGATGGGTATTGACAGTACCATAAAAGTGGAAACAAAAGCAATAAAGTGAAAAAATGACAAAATTGCATTTAAAACACTTGGATTTATATTACAATATACCATACTTCCAGCTGTTATTATTCAATACACATAACATTTACATCACACTTACATCCTATTCTTGTGTAAAGAATACATTCAGATGACAAGTAATGACAGCACCATAAACATGTAAACAAGAGCAATAAAGTGAACAAAATGACAAAATTACATTCAATATATTAGGAATTTACATTACATTATATCACAGTTACCAACTATTATATTGTAAAAGACATATTCAGATGATGAGTAATGACAGCACCATAAATGTAAAAACAAAAGAAATAAAGTGAATAAAATGACAACATTACATTCAATACACTAGGTTACATTACAATATATCACACTTACTGACTATTATATTGTAAAAGACACATTTAGATGATGGGTATTGACAGTACCATAAAAGTGGAAACAAAAGCAATAAAGTGAAAAAATGACAAAATTGCATTTAAAACACTTGGATTTATATTACAATATACCATACTTCCAGCTGTTATTATTCAATACACATAACATTTACATCACACTTACATCCTATTCTTGTGTAAAGAATACATTCAGATGACAAGTAATGACAGCACCATAAACATGTAAACAAGAGCAATAAAGTGAACAAAATGACAAAATTACATTCAATATATTAGGAATTTACATTACATTATATCACAGTTACCAACTATTATATTGTAAAAGACATATTCAGATGATGAGTAATGACAGCACCATAAATGTAAAAACAAAAGAAATAAAGTGAATAAAATGACAACATTACATTCAATACACTAGGTTACATTACAATATATCACACTTACTGACTATTATATTGTAAAAGACACATTTAGATGATGGGTATTGACAGTACCATAAAAGTGGAAACAAAAGCAATAAAGTGAAAAAATGACAAAATTGCATTTAAAACACTTGGATTTATATTACAATATACCATACTTCCAGCTGTTATTATTCGATACACATAACATTTATATCACACTTACATCCTATTCTTGTGTAAAGAATACATTCAGATGACAAGTAATGACAGCACAATAAACATGTAAACAAGAGCAATAAAGTGAACAAAATGACAAAATTACATTCAATATATTAGGAATTTACATTACATTATATCACAGTTACCAACTATTATATTGTAAAAGACATATTCAGATGATGAGTAATGACAGCACCATAAATGTGGAAACAAAAGCAATAAAGTGAACAAAATGACATAATTGCATTCAATACAGTTAGAATTTACATTATAATATATCACACATACCTGCTATTTTATTGTAAAGGACATATTCAGATGATGAGTAATGATAGCATTATAAATGTGGAAACAAAAAACAATAGAGTAAACAAAATGAAAAATTGCATTTAAAACGCTTATATTTATATTATAATTTAATATACTAACCAGCTGTTATTGTAAAGGAGATATTGAGATGATGAGGAATGACAGCATCATAAACATGGAAACATAAGCAATAGAGTGAACAAAATGGACTAAATTACATTCAATACACTAAGTGTCTACATTGCAATATATCATACTTACAAATAATTATATTTTAAAAGGACATAATTCAAAGTGAACACTTACCCATTACTAAAAGTAGAAGACTGCAAAGTGCTATACCAGTGATGTACCTGGAGTCTCAATCTACATGGATGGCATCCTCATTACAAGAGTAGATGAAGGGGATCACTTCCACAATATTGATCCCAGTCTTAAGCTAGAGTTAACTCTTAAAAGATCTAAGTGTGTCTTTACATTACCCACAGTGCAATGTTGGGGCATGCTATCAATGGAAATGGACTCCATCCCTCACGTGAATAAATCATAACCATAAAGTAAGTTCCAGTCACACAAAGTGTATCAAAACTAAAATTGTTTCTTGGACTAATTAACTGTTACAATAAAGTTTTACCTAACGTTTCCATTTTTTTTTCTCCCTCTACAGTTTCTTGAATAAAGGTACCTTTGGGACAATTATCAGCAGAACAGGAGAAAGCATTCAAAAAGAATGAAGAGATGTTTCAGTTGTCATCATTATTAGATCATTTAGATAAGAAAGAACTTATATTTTCTGCCAGTCAGTACTTGTGGTGTTCTTAGTTATATGTTTAAAGACAGTAGTTAGAAACCAATCACCTTCATCTCCTGTGGCCATCATATTTGGTGTCATAAAATGTCATGATATCTCCATAGAAGACACTTTAATGTTCATTTACATTAATGAACATTAAATACCAGTTGTATGTCCACAGGAACCAGTGATGGCCTTATCTCAAATTCACTGGTAGACAACCGTGTTAGAAACTTATCATTACACTATTCATCACTAACTAGGAACCAGTATATCTCATATATTTGTTGTACATTGTTATTAATGCCCATGTCATTTCAACCTCATCTAAAACAACTATTAACGAACTAGAAATCTTTGCAATACATGATATACCTGTATAAATTGTCTTAGATAATGGCTCTGGATTTACATTCCAATAATTCAATTATTTTGAACAAAAATAGAATCATTAATACTCTGACTTCATTGTAATGTATATCGTCCAATGAGTTGTCTGAACATGCAATTCAAACTGTTAAACAGGACATTACTAAATTAGAATGTAGTATGTAAGTTAGGATTGATATTTTTCTCTCAAAATATCATATCACACATCAGACAAGTATAGGTATCATACTCCATTTGATTTAGTAAGTCATGATTTAGCTCAAAACATGTTATGAAAGCATGAAAAAGTTTACTAAGGCTCACACATTTAAAATTTGGAGATAGATTATATGTTTGTCAATTTAGAAGACCACATAAATGAATGCCAGTCTGTTGTTGAGGTAACATGACCTTTATTATCTCAAGTTTAAGACCCTAAACCCTAAACCTGTTAATTGTTATACCCACTAGTATTGTTTTGATGAAAAAGAATGTGATAAAATTTGGACTTTATTAATATATATATTGTGGTGTGAACCCATATTACATTACACATATTTAACAGTTGTTTATGTCTGTTTACTAGGTTATCAGTTGTTGTTGACCTGTTATAGATATTGTACTAGCTCAGTTTGTTTATTACAAATTAGTTCTTTTTGAAATAACAATTAACCATTTTCTGTACACTATTTTCCAGCAGCTTAATTCAATTATTTCCACTGGATCTAAAGATTTATCAAAGTATCAGATGTTATAACCTAATGACAGTAATTATTGTAGGAAACGTCTCAAATATGAGGTTTGGTAATGCTCCTAATACTTGTTCTATCACTGACATTCAATCTACTACTTTTAGAAGTTGATATAATAACCAGATCTATGTAATTATGTAACATCAGTTGTTTTAGTTATATTTAAATTTGAATTGGGCCAATGTTAAAAGAATTGATCCCAATAGTAAATATTACATGAAAGTACAGGAGTATAATCATCCATAGGTTAATTTGAACAGGAGTACCTCAAACAAACGGGGCAAATTCTTATTAAAGCTTTTGTTCACTTTCAATAGAATGATGTTTAGAAAGTAGACTTACATGGAGTGAAAAGATCTCTAGAAAAGGAGCTAATGTGAAAATGTATGATGAGGTTATTGGGTCACTATGCTTTCAGAAAACAACATGATGTTTATTATAAGTGATTGGAATTTAAAATGGAAGTTACTTTTAAAAAGTCTGTATTGTCTGGATTTTTGGTGTATAATATGTTATCTGAAAGGGTCCAACAATGTTTTAGTTTCCTAGATATTACATTTTTTGTCTCAAACTTGGATAATCTCTTCACTATAGTTAACAATTTATGGCCAATTTAGTATTATATAAGAAATTGCTAAAGTCCATTGTCACTTATTGAACATCACTTGTTTGATTATTTATAGTATCATGAATAATTTCTTTACGTTTTATTCAATGTATTATTTTGTAAATTCAAATGAAATAAAGTATATATAAGTATCAAATAATGTATTCATCACACTCTTTCTAAATTAACTAAAACATTTAAGTGTAACAAGCACATTTAGAGAGGTGTTTGCATAGGAACAAGAACTTCATACCTGATTTGGTACACACAGAACACTTTAGTTTTACAGTGATATATGCATTGAGTACATTGAAAGGAGTAGTACATGTCTCTTTTTCTTGAATATCAAATTTGGATATCTTTGTGAGCTGTGCATGGCAAAAGTAAGTGAATATGATACTGGTTACTAATGCAAGCTATACTACAAACAAATGTCAGAATTATTGCTTACCTATTGTTGAGAAACAACTTAAATCATGAGTTCTTTTAGTTGTATTTAAATTAAAACCACTTATCATATTGTGATTTATTATGATGATATTTACTTTCTTACCTGGCTTTTGTTTAAATTGATCTGTGCTAGTTACTATGGTAAGAACAAGCTGTTTAGTTAACAATAATAACTGAGAGAAAGAGAGAGAATACAAGTGACAATTTTAATAATTTACTTGAATTCAAGTTGTATCTAATAATTTTAGAAATTTTTCTGTAATGAAGTTCTGTATAACCACACCCATACCATCTCTAGTCACTAATGTTAGTGTGGTATAGAACTAAAGACACTGGAAATGATATCATCAATTATTACAGAATTATACCTTATGACATATGACGGGTCAGTTGAAACTGAAACAATAGAGCTAATGTAGTCTGTTCATGATCTTGATCACTTTGACACATACTTTTATTACTGACTAAATAACTAGGTTAAGAATACCTTTAATACCTTTAATATTAAGCTGACTACCGAGTTCATTTTCCTTCATAGAGGAGCTCAGTATTGTGTGGTCATGATGACACTTCTCTAATCTTTAATAAAATTCCACACATATATGTTAAATTGGAATTTAGTTATATAAGCTTACTTCATCTAACTCATCTCGTACATGAAGTATACTGTAAGTAAATAAATGCGAACTATTACCACCACAACCCACGATTGTAAGACCAGTAATAGTATAGGTAAGTGTTCTACAATAATATCCTCTAAAGAAATTCAGAATGTTACGTCACTTCCGTCAATTAACAAGTTCCACGTATTTTATTGTAAAACCTACTGAAATAATTTAGTAGCAGTTAGTATAATACGTTAACAACATGTTATATTTCTTGTAGTTTTGTTCATCTTTATTGTGCATTAATTTGATTCCTCTTCATATAAGACCAGCCACAGAATTAAGGTAAACTGATGATATTGTTTTGGGAATTGTTCTGTCTTCCTGTAACAGGAAAGAGGAGTTTCTCTCTACTACTTTTAAAGTTATTAAACAGTCATTTCCATATCGTAATACCTGGAAAGAACGCTGACTTTCATTGTTAAAGTATACCAGTTTTCTTGTCTAGAAAGGGACACTTATATTGCAGAAGAGAGAGCACAATACTTATGAAGACAAGATATGAAACCACAAACTTAAAAATTTAAAGGTTGGCCTTGTCTAATAGCCAATGGATAAAATCTCAATAGAAGTAAATCAGTTAGGATACAAGTATCAAGTCAAAAACAGTTAAACAGAAATAATAATGAACATGAAAATTTTCTACAATTTCTAAGTTTAGAGTTTAGTTTCAAGAGTTTTGCATAACTTGGAGGGGGACATCTATGATTCTAATCCTCACTATCAACAATGGGACACAGTTGAATGTAGTAATAAGTGGCGTCTTCCACACAAAGTCAAGTCAACTGAAAACTGCCTTCTAATAAGAGATACATATTATTTATTAAGTTAATATATCTTTACCAAAATATTCTTTTGAAGAAGAAGTGATGAAATGTAATATTGTTGCTGATTATTTAAGCCAGTATCATAAATCTATGGTAAGTTCTAATGGACAATGCAACTACTAATAATTCAGTCAATATTAGATCAGTAAATGTGAGTGACAAAACATAAATTAACTGAGATTCAAAATAGCTAAAACCCAAACAAACATTAATACCACCTACACAAATGTTTGCATTACTGGTATCATAAAATATCATGTACCTTGATAGACACTGATTAATATCCACAAAAAGAAAGTTTTGTTATGACAAAGGGTGACCCAATTGTTTGTGATGTAAGAAATGTAATGTTACCTTCATGGATAAGTTAATGGTACATTTGATGAGATATCTTTATCAAGAACAAGAGAAATGACTGTAGCCATTGTGTGAATTGTGGATTAATTAAATTAAGTATGATCTAATTTTAGGTACTAAAAAATTAAAATTAATGTGTACACATGCCAGACTTTTGCTTGTAAAATACATACACATAATGAACCAATCTACTGACCTTATAACATACACTCAGATTTGCACTAAATTGTAAGAGTGATTGGATGATTTCACAATGATTTTTAGCTGAGGCAATCTGTAAAGCTGTCTTCTAATTTAGGACAAAATAATTACACTAATGCACTAAAACTATATTACTTTATAATAATATCATCAAATCTGACAAAATAAGTTGTAAAAACAGTTTAAAACACACTACTATCTGAACAATATCAGGATTTGTATCAAATTGCAGAAACATATTAACTATCTCTGAATGGCCTTCACTTGTAACAATGTGTAGCTGTTGTCTTATCCTAAAATTAATACAAATATTATATTTTGAGGTGAAATAACTGATCGAACACCTCATTGTAAGATCCCACATTAGCTCCATTTTAAAATCTAATCTCACTCCACTAATGTCTCCATTCTGATTAGGTCTAGATACATTTTACTTTATTAAAATGTGAAGGATTGTTTTGAGAAAGTTTAATACTACACAAGTGCTCAAGTCACCAAATTGGCCGGTTGATTTAATATCACAAAAACTCTTTTATTTAATAAAAACACAGTTTAAATAATAAATCATACATGTGTAAATTAAAAAGTCATACAAAGAAACCTAGTGCTAAGGAAGAGACATGAACACAAACAAGATATCTTGTCAACTACAATAAAAATATAGATCTATTAACATCTGTTAATAGTTTAAAGACAATAAGAGGATAATTAACATCCGTTAACAATACTCAAACATTATATCTAATAGCAAAATAAGTATCACCAATAAAGCCTAAACCAAAACAATATGAACTAAATCACACAATGATATTTTTAAACAATACATTGTCTATCACATAAATTATAAACAATAAAAATGTTTTTAATGATATGTTGGTAAACAGAATATAGAGTATTATATAATAGAAAACATTATTCCAGTCACCATATATATATCAATTATATATGTTAGTAAAGTATACTGTGTTTTTTATTTGGAATAAAGTGCTTAGCTTATATCACTATCTGGCTCATAATAGTCATCTGAACAAAATAGAATTAAAAATTGACATTATAATAGTTTTGATGATGTTAATGTAAAGTGAAATTAAGTTTTGAAAATTGCAGAGCTAGGAGCTAGCAATAGAGACTACTTTGCTCTGACTGCACAGCATGCCAGGCAGAAAAATCGAAAATATAATTTCATATAATTATATATACAAAATATTATTATGCAAAATATGATTATTATTAATATTATTATTATGCATTAAACATCTATTATTATATATTATTATGTATTAAACATCTATTGTTATATATTAAACATATACCTGAACTCTTTAAACGTCTCAGTATCTCCTGCCTATTGTCGATATCATCTTTTAGAGCATCTGCTGGAGTATGACCATTTTTGTTAGTAGTGGTTGAATCAGCATTTTTAGAGAGTAGATAATATATTATATTTTCAAAACCATATCTGCAGGCATCATGCAATGGAGTATCACCACGCTATATGTTGAAATCATAAATTATTTTTATGTTTTATTTACTTATTTAAACAATCATATAATGGCCAAATATTGAGGCTAGTATTAAATTATTTGTGCACAATTATAATATATAACATAGTGACTACAACTTACATCATCAATACACTCAATATTAGCATCATACTTGTCACATAATAATGTCACAATGTCATAGTGACCTATATATGTTGCTAAATGTAATGGAGTCATGTCATGGGTTGTCTACAAGATAAGCATGAAAAATAACAAAAATGTGGTATTCCATTGATTTAAATTAATGATAAAAATTAGAAGTGCATCATGTATAAATTAAATATGACATACATTGTCTTTAGTATATAAATCTGCGCCTTTCTCAAGAGCATTGATAACTCCACGAACATCTCCAGACCGGACAGCAGCAATTAATTCTTTGTTCTAGTGAAAAATACAAGGCCATTGAAGTCACTGTTACAAATAACTTTTCTATTGCTAAGCAATATCAATGAGGAAACAGGAAAATTCAAAAAATGCTTATTAATATAATTGAAATATAAATTGTTATTTATTATAATTCATTAACATCCACTTTAAATTCTTAACTTGTTGGCGTGTGTAGATAAAAGCACATGTTATTATATTAATTATGAGAGTCTCAGAACATGTTTTTTGTAAGAGAGACAAAGGATAAAGCACAACGTCTAGAATAATCATAATTAGAATTTATTTTGAAACTTCTTTATAAACTATCTCTTCAAAATTATTTACGTCAGCTAAAATGAAGCTTGAGTTTTCAAGGAAGATTAGGTACGGAAGTCGAGTACAGAATACAAAGTACGACAAATACAGACATCCAATTCTTGTATTGCACAGTCTAAATTCCTGATTTTACCTTAAATTCGTGTTTATTACACTTCCGCGATTCATGATTTTTACCAAGAATTCGCAATTCATTACAATTCTCCTTTTTTGTAGCAATCACAAATTCAAGAAAAAACTGTGAATTTAGACTGTGGGATAATCATGATTTTGAAGTCTACTCTTTTATCGTAGTTCGTATTTCCTTAGCCGAGGACGGACAAAATTCTCGAAGGTGCGCGAAGAAATATAGGAAATAGGAAAAAGATATTGCACTCATTAACTGGGTCATTAATTGGAATTTTTAATACTCGAAGGTGCGTGCAATATATAGGAAATAGGGATTGGAATGTCCGTCTGAGGCTTCCATATCGGCTCCTATACTTCGGGCAACATAGGTGAGCACTTTTTTGATTTAGCCGGTTATTGTCGTATGTTACTTTATTTCTTGTTTCAAGGCTAAATGTTAGAATGTCTGGCTTCAAGACTAGTTATATGCTAGCGTGATTGTTTTAAGCGTTTATTCTTAAAGCTCAGGACATAAAAAGCTACTTCATGACAGAATTCCTTCATCTTGTAAAGTAGATTCAATAGATCCTTCTTACATATATTATGTATAGACAAATGTAAATAATTAGAAATAGACAGAGTAGATTGATCAATTAATGCAGCATTTTTAAAAGTCTGTCACATTTAAAGAAAAAAGAGGCTACAATTCTGCACACACACACACACACATGACCATGTATCTGTGTGTGTAGAATTGTATATTTACTATTGATTTTTATGTTAATGTTTTACTAGTTTATTGAGCAAGACCAACCCATTTTTGTTTTGGTTTGGTTTGGCTCACAAGACTATAATTGACTTATGATGACTGAATATAATGTTGATCTCAACAACTTACAAGGTCTTCTAAAGCTGTAGCCATGAAAGAATAATAGAGGCAGGAATGGTAGTGAGAATTGCAAGCATTAGCATTTATATTGCCTATATATATATATATATATATATATATATATATATATATATATAATATAGCTTAAAGATTTGTAATAATATTCATAAAATTTTATGTTGAGTTCAGATTCTGTGAAAAGTAATTAGTATTGACACGTAATGATTATAATTGTATTTCATTTGTTGAATACATTCATTGTTAATTTAAAAGGTGCAAAAAGGTTCATTCCAAGGACAACAATAGAACAATATGAATTGTGTTTGATATGGCTTACTGTATAAATATTAAAACAAAACAAATATACATTAGTTGAGAAGAAACAATATTTGGTAAGTTAATGCAATCTTTTTGTTTACACAATTGTTTTGGTGAAAGAAAAGTTTGTATTTTAATGACAATACTATATAGCGATTAGATCAAATTCAATACCCACTTATTTTCACATAATGTATATGAATTGTCATCTCATTATAAAATACCTACATTACTTCTTCTTTAAGATTTAAGATTGCAATATTGTGATCAGGAAATGCTTCTTTGAGAACTGATAGAGGTACAATGTCATATCTCAATAAACATGCTTGATTTCTGAAAGTAGAGGAGCTCTTTTAATAAATAGCCAAGTTCGACCTTCATCGTTTTCAAGGAACAGGATAAGATTCTTGTTACTTAAATGCGAAAGTTTCTCTGTTATTAACAAAGATTAGTTCCTTAAATGTTGACAGGAACATGTCGTACATACAAATATATTAACGGATATATATAGTCTTGTATCAATAGCCCTGCCTTACGTATTTTATATAAAATTATCGTATGAATAATGTTTTCAAGTGTATTCAAGTTTGACGGATATTAAATCAGCAATTACATTTTGTTATGTGCCATTAAAAATAATCTTTTAAGTGAATTTATTTTAATGCTACTTTATTCTTATAGAATTTGGATTCACAAATGCAAAGTCCTCAACTATTAACAAAAATGACTTGAACAATGTCTCATTGAAGATACAAATCAAATTTCTTTAGATCTGGGTGGTAACCATTGTGAGAGACTCAGATAACTTTAAATCTCAACTCTCAACTAACACAATTCGTTAAGCTTAAGATTAAGATGGAGATAGCTGATAAGTTACCAGTAATCATAGTAATATACTAATACAATGACATAATGATAGTCACTATCAACCATGTACATTATATCTATCTACAGGAATGTGGGGCTTATCAATGTACATTTAGTCTAGTCTTGCTTGAAAATTAATCTTAAGCTGTGTGTCTATTTACATTGTCTGCATGGTTTTCCATCTATCTTAAAGATACTAAGGATGCTAATAATTTTCACAATTTAAAATACGTTTAGAAACTATTTTTGTTAAGAAAAAATTTGATATTTGTGTGTCTTCTATATATAGTAAAATATTATGAAGTATACATAAAATAAGAACAACAACACAAATAGCTTCTAAGATCAAAATAAAATTAAACTTGAAACTTGATTTGTAATTGTTCCCTATAGAAAATACAATAACAATAAAATACACACACTCACAGACTCAATAACTTTATGTCACATTAAATAATCACATACTGTTGTCATGACAACTAATAGGCCTGGACATTTTTAGTAGATAGTTTAAGCACATATCCATACACATTAAAATAATTACATGTACATTCATCATTACACATGTACACATACTTATACATACCATCACAGTTAGCAACAACTAAAGGACAACTTGGATTATCTTGTTGATTAATGGTATGTTTTCCTTTAGTTGAAGCTAGTGAACATGAAAATAAAATTAATATTATGTGGTTTCTATTCGGAAGGAGTTAATTAAATACCTTGCTGACCAGAATTGTACTCATCCAATAAGAAACGACACATTTCATTAGCTACATTCACATTGTTTAAAGGTGGATCCTTTATGACAGTAAAATTGTCTTCCAGGACACCTCACATTTTCTCTGATTCATCCAAAGCTGTAAAAATTCTGAAAGTCTTGCTATATTATCATGTGAAACACAGTATTCTTCAGATTTTATGTCACCATATCCTACATAAAGTTGTTCACCGATACTTCTCCACTCGTGTTTTACAGGGTCCAGTACAATCAAGAGGTGGCCTTTTCTTGGTTCTTGCACTAATTTTGAACAAATAAGCATATACATTGAACTTGACTTACACAATGGTTTGTCAGGAACATTAATAAATAGCAAAAGCATGCTTCTTTTTGAAGTACCAGACTTAGTAACTTGATCTGCAAAATAATTTTATTGATAACCTTGGTTATTATCTGAAGGTGTAAATCTGTTCAGGATAATAATTAAGCCCATTTTGTTGGACCCTAGCATAACTCTGTTATATTAACAAACCACACCCTCTAGACCCTAACAATTCTAGTTTAGACAGCAAAAAGTAGAGATTTCTTGCCAGACTTTTAATATTAAAAATATTATCATAGTACCTCACTCTCTCACCTTTCTACTCAAGTATTCTCTCACTAATGATACAGCTACCTCCTTAGCTAGTAGTAACAATGATGATATAGGGTTTATCACTGTTACCATGACAACAAGTCTAATAACATAAAACCCAAGATGATTTATTTCAGTTCTTTAGAACAGACTCACTCAATAATTTAAGCAATTGACTTCTCAAGTTAAACCAACTGCTCTAAACTAAGGGGATTTGTTGAAGTTAATACTTATTCATGTAAAATATTGTATGACATGTTTCTTTCCTACTTCATCTAACAACATGATAGTGACCATTTGACTGAAAGGCCAAGGCAACAACACAATACCATCAGTTAATACACAATTACAACTTAAGGCATCTTAGAAAAGCACAATATACTTGTGATCATGATCATGTAGGATTATATAAATTTATTTCACTGCTAAAATATAATAAGTACAACAATGAAATTGAAAATAGTATTCTAATATACAAGATATTATAGCACATTGGAGTATTTTATGTAATAAAACGTTACACTTTAACCCTGTTAAATATCTTGTGTCCACATGCTCTTTAATCATTAGAAATATTCCTTTTCCTTTTAGTAATAAAATCATCATATGATGATGTGACAATGATAGTGTTATCAAAAGGAAGACTAGCAAGTGGACCCACTCCTGTAACCATCTCTTCTTTTGATGAGGTAACTTCTCTTGTTATTAAATTACTACTGAGTACTAATTCAGAGAGTGGATCAGGTTTATGGACTCTATACAATATATCAGGTTTATCATAATATCTAAAATATATTTTACACTGTATCTGTTGCCTCCATTTATGTAAGGATGTAAACTTACCAGTTCAACATCACACTCTGACATACTTGTAATCATCTAAAAACATGTTTATTATCTACCAATTTATAATACAATTTACTTTGTAGTTGAAGTCACTATTACTTTTAGGACAGGAAGGTTCTTGATAATCACAAGGAAACTCTAAACTAACCTACTCAAAAAGAAAGCTCACAAAATAATAAATATTGAACTAATTTACCTTGGAATAAGAACCATGAAATTCTGAATTAGTTTCATGTAGCCTTCGAGATACATCTATTTTCTGAACGAGTTGTCCATTATAATTTGTTACTTGTTGTGTCTCCTGGAAACTATCTTGAAAATCTGCTAATGTAGATTCTACTTTAAGAAGTCTATTAGTCAATGGGTTCAGTCTATGATGTAATTCATCTTTGTATCCTACAAGTTCTGTACTTGTGTTTACTACTCGACAACCATATTTTGAAGAATGACACAACCTTTTTTGTTGTTTACAATATTTCTCTAAGTCTTCTCCCAACTATATAAAACAAGGAAGTTATTAATAATTAGAGCAAGGAAATACAATAGCCTTGTATCCAGGCATTTAGTGAAAGGAAGGAGTGTCTGGTAACTACTGCTTACAAATGTGTAATTATTGCAATTTATAAAATATAGTGACATCGTAATTACAACATTTTAAAGGAAATGATGAATCAATGGGTAGATTTATACTGATGATGGTTTATTTACTAAATGCATTCAAGCACAGATTCAAATAGTCAAGTTTGTCATTAGTGCAGATATTTAGTGCATGCAAAGGATCAAAACACTTGTTCAATAAAATGTAGATTCAAAATGAATAACTGTTCTACTATATATCTCCTTTTTCTAGAGAAGATGGTTTGTCTCAAGTACAAACTTCGAATTATGGCTCTTGAGAAGTCTATTGTAAAACTAGAGGCATTCAAGCAGTTGTTTAGTTGCTCTGGATATATAGCTTCAATGAACAGGAGCTGGTCTTTTTACAAGATAAATATGGTCTTCCTAGTTGGTTCATAGCATAGAGTAAAGAACCTGAGTAGTTGCCACAAACATTGTGGTAAAAGGATATTTTCCATGATAGTTGACTGAGGATTCATAGAGTATACTATTTTCCAAAATGTTTATGGAAATTATGTGCAAGCACAACTAATGAAAGCAGTAGTTACCACGAGTTCCTTTCTTTTACAAATATCTGAGTACAAGGCTAGGATATGACAATTAACATACTTCTTTTCTTGGTATTTTCTCACCACACTTAGCTGTACAAGGTATCTTATATTCAGGACAATTATTATTGACATGTTCCTATACAAATAAACACAGACATTTATATGAAAAATGTAATTTATCTTGAGAACATATAGTGCGTGATTATGAATCTAGGCAGAGCAATATGACAATGAAAGATGAAATTACTTGTTTCTTGTTGGTTGGGATCTTGGCTTGACAATATTGACATGATATTGGTTTATAAGGACAGGTGACCAAATGTTTGTCCAATTCATCGTGTACTACATGGATACCACAGCCGATATTATTACATACCACAATAGCAAATTTACAATTATTGATATGATCCTATAATAGAGAGATCACAGTAATGATAGTATTGGAACATTCTGGTAATCATATCACAATATATCATAATATATTAACTATCACTATGGTAATCAATGAAGTAATAATGAAGTCACAATTATATCATAATGGTACAGGAAATTATTACTCTATAATTGAGGTTACTGCCACACCACAGACAGTTTTGATGATAACAAGGAAATGAAGTCCTCTTTAGTTCAATGTCTATAGCTTTGTCTTTAAATATCTATAAAATAAAGAAGATGTTAATTATAGTCAATTAGATTCAACACTTACTTCATTTAGAGAGAATTCATAGCCACATCTTTTACAAGTAAATATATCAACACTACTATGTAAGAGAGAGACAGTCATCTTGTTATCTTTATTAAATAAACACTTACTTTTCATTAAGTGAAGAGAAACAGTTACCACAAATACGACATCCACAAGAGGCCTGTCCTGATTCGATCAAAGGTAAGTAACATTGACTACATAATAAAGTAGTTAAAGTAGCAGGTAGTTTATCTCCTAGGAGATGAGGAACTATATCAGTAATAGAAGATATAATGCTAGCCATTGTTATCAGAGTATTCAAAAAGTTTTAAATACGTACAAATTGCCTCTGCTCACCAGTTTATATACCACCTCGTTGACAGAGATAATTATTATTCATAGATTGTGATTAATAATTAGTTCTGAACATTCTAGATAGCAATAAATATTCCAGATAGGACTGGACCAGTCCACTTTAAAGTAGAGGTTCAAGTCTTTACATGATGCAACTAATCTGAATGACGCGGCAAAATTTCGCAATAGTCTCTATATTATAATATATTATTATATGTGTGGTTCAGTCATCTTTTAGGAATGTAATAATGACTATACCAGAACCAAGAACCACAGCTATGCAAAACACGTAATCAGTTATATTCACAGCGAAAACGTTTGTTCAATGTTTAGCAATGTAGTAAACTTAAAGAAAGGAAAAACAGACATATTTGAAACGATTAAAAGATGTGTATAAGATGTCTAGAGTAGTGTGAAAATGAATAAGATTAAAGACTAAGTTAAAAGCTAGCAAATGCTAAACTTTATCCTGGATAGACTAAGAGATCAAAGACACAGTTGTCATTAAACCTAACATATCACTGTGTGAGGCAAACCCTGTGTATCCACATATTACTAGTAAAATATTATGAATGGATCATAGTCTAGTCAATCTAGATCAGTTTACAGACTGTACTGGTCAGTTCATATATGTACTTTCTTATACCAGTTAGAATTTATACTATATTCTCTTCCAATTTGGATGATGTCATTAAAAATTATAGTCTGGTATTTGATAATGAGATTCATATTATTGATTATTGTTCTTATAACAACAGATATCTCAACTACTCACTAGTACTTGACAAGAACCATATGTTAGCTACTATTGATGAAACTAACTTACTATGACACCATCAAAACCTCTAGGTCATATGACATTGATATCAGATCATGCGAATCATCATTAGAATCAATGTATTGATCATAATTAAACATCAATTTATATTACTAATAATGATATATTGCTAACTTCCTGTATTAGTACTATGTGAAGACCTTGAATGTTAGCAGTTAGATGATGTCATATTATACACACATCAAAGTATGATTGGATCACAATCTAGTCTGTCTAGAGATGACTGTACATTCTGTCCATATATGTGTCTTCCTAATACCAGTGAGAATTTGTTACTATATGTTCTTCCAATTTGGATAATATCATTTATAATTATAGTCTGGTATTTGATAACAAAGGACGTTAATAATTAATTATAAATATTCATTAACAATTAATTGAATTAATACACAAATCTAGTTCAGTTCATTACACTTTGTTAAATGCTGCTACATCTACTGATTGTACAACATCTTCAAATCCAGTAGTAGATTCTTTAAGAAAGTCTGTACAAATCTAGTGTATTATATATTAATGTAATATAATAACTGTTATTACCTTGTCATCTTCTACAACACAAGATATCTGTAATTCACGAATACCATAAGTCATTGGAACTATCTTAAATAGAGAGAGAGATAATATTTACATTTTGTATTGGTCACTATATCATCATTAATACTGCCAGTTTACCTCAACTAACTTTATGTTACTATAGTAACATAATGTCATACTTTTATTTACTAAGAGATACACATAATTTTGTACTTCTCACTTCTATCTAAAATAAATCACATGAAGCTCACAAAATTATTCTATATCATAACAACATTATATATATATTTTTTTTCTCAAACTTAATTCTAATGTTAGTCTTGACCTCAATATCAAAGGTTACATGATACATGATTTATTTAATATAGCAGGATTTTATTTACAACAAAAGACATTGAACAAGTAACTAACAGATATACATGAAGAAAAACAGCAACATTACTACAATGACATCATATCCTGATATTACTATATCACTGACTGTAAATAGTTCCCAACAAAGACAGTAAATACTTTGTCAAGTACAGAGAGATTAAAGGTCAGAGTATATAAAGACATAATGACATCATGCTTATCCTGCTAGCATTCTTGTTAACCTTTGCCACTTACTGTGTGGGTGAAGGTTACAGTATTTGCTTTGTGTAGTTGTGTGTCTGTCTATTAGCTGCCAATGTACTTTAGACTATTCTAACTCAGCAATAACAATGTTTAGAACTATGAACCTTCACAGAAAAATGGCAAAAGTCAAGTACTTGAAACCTCTTTTACATAAAAGGCTGTCAATTGCCATATTATACTACATGTTATGGCTAAACCAGCACTTGCTACAACTATAGTTTTAACATCATCTACTACTTACATAGTCTTTATATAATCCTGTTGAAGATTCTGTACTTTGGTACTTTTATTACATAAAATACAAGACACACAATAAAACATAATATAGTGTTAGTTCTTTATGACAGACAATAACAGAACAGGATGATTAAAATTGAACATGAAATCATCACATTTGTTATAGATACAATTATCTTATACAATTTAATTATAACAAAAATAAATTGCTGACCTCATCATCTCCAAATAGTTTAAAGTCACCATCTTCATTATCACCAGATGTCTTTACAGGAACACTACCTGACTGACTATTACTATATTGATCAAGAGGTTTCTGAACACCTGGAAAAGTAATAAAACATTTAATAAAATAATAATAATACTGTCCCCAGATTTTATACATACATACATACATACATACATACATACATACATTCCATCCATCCATCCATCCATCCATATATATATATATATATATATATATATATATATATAATTATATATATATGCATATATGTGTGTAACTTACTATTTGATATGACCATATGGTTTCTGTAACCACTGTCAACTCTTGTCTATCGGCATTGTCAGTCTCCAGGTTGGGAATACTATGCCAATTAATAAAGGAGAAATCAAAAGGGAACTTACCCACTTCTGTGAGTCAAGGATAATCTATCATACATCTCACAACACACACACCTACAGTATATATAATAAACAACTATAAGATTCCATAACTAAAATGATATGAACTAGTGCACAATGTATACAATTTATAGTCTCTTTGTATGCGTTATTCAAGCAAAGGATTTTGGGCAAATATAATTTTCCAGCAGTCTAAGTTTATGTACATGTAACAAAATTTTTATTAAGTACATGTACAGATAAATTGATAACAAAGATCTTAATGAGGGCTACAGTAGACAGAAAGTGGTCTCTCATGGAAACTATACACATAATATATTGATGGTTACCTAAAAGAATACTTAGAAAATGTCAATCACTTTGTGAATACTACTAACATAAGAATCACAAAAATGACAGGAAGCCAATGTAGCAATATAGCAAGCATTATGGATAAAAACAATCTCAGAATGGCCAGGCATAGTTTAATAAAACATACAATAATTATCATATAAACTTAATGTGAGATTTTCAAAGTACAGCAATCATGACTATTTCACTGACCATGACTACCTCTGGTAGTAAGAAGATACAAAAGCTGATAATTATAAACTTTATCCATTAATGTATTATGAACCTTACCTATTGCTTAATTATATTTAGTCTTATTAACATTAATGTCTTCATTTATTTCAATGATAACAACATATACACAGACTCACATGCTGTTATTTTTGAATGAAAGTTCTTTAGACACCATAGTATCCTCTCATTAGTAGTATAATTTGATATTAACTGACATTAGTAGTATCATATAACTCCTTAAACCTACAATAATAACAAACAACTGATCACATCAACTTCTTACAAGTACATGTACATGATGTGAGTATAATGTATCATTATTACATTTAATTACAATAACATATGTATTATTTATCTTACATGTATCAACATACCTTGAATGGATCTTCTCAAGTACATCAATAAGGGGAAGACCCTCTTTATTATCATCTAAATGAACAGTACTTATAAGAATGTTAATCTCTATAAGAGGTGAGTTGTCATCATCAATAGCAGAGAGTGAAACCTCTGGAGACTAGATCCAGACTAGAGGTTAAGGAATATCTTTGTTCATATCTATGACATGTCACATACTGTCTGCTTCTAGTGTAATATATACACAGTATATATACATGTATGTAACGGCAAAGTAATATTGAAATCCATGTATGCATAATTAACCTTTGTGATGAGTCTTTTTCATCATAATGGTCACAAGATACTGAGCACTGTCTTTAACAAGTTGAAGCCCCAGACAGCAACTATCACCATGTTGTCTTCTTGATGTGGTGGATGTGATAAGAGAACTCAACTCATTCTAAGATCTTGGGACAATACCAGAACTATCAGTCAGTATAGATGTTACATGCACATTGTAAACAATGTATATGTAACATCTATAATGTGACAACATTACCTTTATAACACAAAAGTATCACATACCTACTGTTCTTGATACTGCTTCACATAATTCTTGAGGTACTGAAATTGATAAAGAGTTAGTAAAATTTTATGTTCTTCTCTATTTGTTGTTTCTCCCTAGAAGGAAATGTGGACATTTAATCAACTGACGAGAGTAAATGGAAAGATGAATGAATAGATAGAAATTATCTATATTATCTATGATCCAAATTTTAGGTACTAACAAATATGGACACATACCAGGCTTGTGCTAACACAGACATAAAGAAGCAATCTACTAACATGATATATACATTAGATCTGGATTAACATGTAAGAGTGATTGAATGATTTCACAATAATCTTCAGTTGAGGCAATCTATAATGGATAGATAGAGAGGATGGATGAATGAAAGGAAGAATAAAAATTGAATTGACACTTACTCTAAAGATAATTATAGCTAGTCCACTACAAACATGTTTCATATGGTGTCAAAGTTTACAATGGTCAAACGAGTCGTCGTCACATTGACCATATTCGTAAACGCTTTAATAGTGATACCACCACACAGCCCAAGCATCCACTGAGAACTGAAGTAACTGAAGAACCAGAGATATCTCTGGTTCAGACCACACCACCCTTGTTGAACCCATCTACCACTAAGACGCAAGTGGATAACTCTGAACAGTCGACCGATTCTTTAACTGCCGATACATCCACCATCCAACTGCTGACCAACACACTTTATTGTTATCCACAAAGAATGCGTAAATCCCCAGATCGATATTCCTTCACTCAATTTAGGAGTGAGAAAATGTGATGACTATGTTTATTTATCTTGATTTTGTATATGTAGATTATGTATGGTGTTGTTGTAGTCTAAGATGTGTGTCTAGTATTGTGTAGTGTAGTCTAATATTGTATATGATGTTTTTCAGGGCTATTAGGGTCTATATATATATATATTATATATAAAGTGCTATCCTTTCTATGTTCTCTCTCTCTCTTTTATCGATTCATTTTTCTCTGCCATGATACCACAATATTAATAGTCCTTCTAATTACTATGTGTTAGGAGGAAATTAGTACTGCTATTTATATCAATGTCTTTGTAGTGTTTATATTACAATGACTTTGTATGTTCTCAAAACTAATTGAACATGTGTTATCAGTTTTAGTTATACATGAAATAAACATACATGTATATTAGTTGACAGATAATTACTAGGGTTTAGGTTCTCTATCTTTTTCCTTCAGATCATTCATCACTCATATCATCATTGTCTCAATCTATCCACTCATATCTCACAGTCTGTCAGCTGACTTCGAATATTTGTAAGAGCATCTTCTAATTTTGACAATTGTTGATCATTGCTACTGTTACTGGACTGGTCTCCTTTATTAGCAAGGTACTGGTAAAGTCTCAAAGATCGGTATTTAGAGTTATTACTGTGCAGGCTACTGCTGGTTGGACGTCCAATGACTCTACTTTGAGTGATTTGTAAGTTAGAAACAGGATAGACACACCCACTAATAGACCAGATATGTATACTGACACACCCACCATAACAAAAGAAGGCCTGATGATGAGACATTATTTTAAAACAGAAGTATTATTAATGAAGGTCAGTTATTACATGTAGTATGACATACAACAGTACAGTATTTAGAAGTATACCTGTTATAAGTCTGTCATATTATAAAGTTTTTAATAGCTCTTTCATAATTTGGAATAACTTGGAGTGACTCTAAAGTAATAATATCTTTGATGTACTAAGGTTTGATCCACACCTTTGTCATACTAACAAATGTAACTTGAATGAACACAGTGTATCTTTTATTACTGATTGCTTGATTTACTCACTAGTCTAGTATTATCAAAGATGCAAGACTTCCTGTTATAGCTGCTATGAGTAAATTATCAACCACAGTTATGACACTTGCTCATAGATAATAGTGTTAATATGAAGTGTTGTGACAATAACTTTAATAATACTAGACTCACGTTATTAACATCAGCTTGTTTCCTTGTTATAATATTACACATGACAGCTATGACATTAACTGTCTCGGGACATTAGCTTTACTAATACTGGAGTATAGTGAATAATAAAATAGTTAGTACATTGAGAAACAGTATAATATTTAGATATTTATTAATGTTCAGTAGATGACTGTTATTATATACTATCAATGATAGTATATAATAACAGTAATCATGTTATTGTGTACATGGAAACTGTACTGATTCTATCCTAAAATATTACCTGCTAATAACACTAATTGATCTAATGTAACAATGTATGTAATAATGAAATGGATGTTGTAGCTGATTCCTTGTGATAATATATACTGATGTCAGCTGTGACATTAAATGTGTTGGGACAATAGCTTTGCTAATATTGAACTAAATGAATAATAAAATAGTTAGTAGATTCAGAAACAGTATGATATTTGGATTACTTTATTAAGGTTCAGTAGGTGACTGTTATTGTATACCATCATGTTATTGTGTACAAAGAAAACCTACTGAGTTCTACCCAACAATGCTAACTGCAAATAATACTATTGATCTAATGTAATAATGTATGTAATCATGTAACGGATGTTCACTCAGCCAAAAGAATTCATAAAGCATCACATTTACTTCACCACATAGTAAATAACATCAGGTTAACTTAATTATACTAAGTAAACTGTAGTAGTAGTGATAGGAAGTGGTTTATTATATATTGTTACATGTAAGGATGTACTCTTATTGTTAATGATTTTTAGATTACATATATTACAATACTCTATTATCAATATATTATTAATAGGAATAACAAGTAAACAGATAAAAAGATCTAACAGACAGGTACATACTGGAAAAAGAACATCAAGAGTATATATTATTACAGACTATATAAAATGAGCTGGAGACAATGTCAGAATTGTACAATACATTATCAATTAAAATGTGTATTATGCACTGTATACAATATAGTGGTGCTACCACAACCATTTAAGTCACTTATTTAAACACACCTATAAAACCACTAGCATATAAACAGATACTTATAAAGTACTTTATATAATAGAGTACTTATACATGTTATGATAGATACATGTACTTAGAGTACTTTATATATCTAGTACATGTATAGTACTGATCTCTCTCTCTCCTTAGACTAGAGAGTACATTATAACTCAATATTATATTATGACAAGTTAAAGGAAAAGTAAATGACATAATATAAAATCAATATATCATAAGTTATTAACATAATATTATTAAAATGATCCTTATCATATCACTATGAGACATAAGGTAGTAATGTCTAATGTAGTAATATGTCCATTGTAATGTTTTGATAGAATACACTGAATATATCATTGACAGTTCCTCTCTATTATATTAATATGATAAACTAGTCTAGTATTATATTACTAGTAACTATGTACTTTATTATCTATAATGGAAATGTTTTTACTTGTAGATATTGACAGTATATGATCTCATATATCAAATGATATGATGACTCTAACATTAGTACTTGATATTGAGAAGATAATGGACATACTAACTATGAGAATAATAATTACATATTATAATAATTAATAAATTGACTTTTTTAATTTTGACACATACCAGTTGATAATAAATTCCTATATTATTACTAATTAACATATTTTGGAGGTGTGGCTTGTTGTTATGAGAATTGAGAAAGAAAGCAAGTGATATCAGTAGTACAAGATAATGGCTGGACCCTCTATGAAACTGGTAGGTAACTGCAGTATATATATATATCTATTGTGTTAATAGTATTATATTCCGTGTATTTATCGTATTTAACTTATCCTAAATGCTAACATCTCCGCACGCTAAGTTAAAAAGAAGTTTGACTTTTTAGATGTTTAAAAATAACCGTCAGGTACTATTGTCTGCGTTTATTAGTTTAACTTGAATTCGCTAAAATATTAAAATCACTTTTTTGTCCATACTGAATTTTATTTTTGACAGAAATGGTCCCTTTTCACAAATTAGTTCACATTTCCTGATCCTAGTATATGTGACTATAGAGTGATCTAGTAATAGAGTCACTAACTTCATTGACTTAGTAGATATACTGTTATATAATGATAGGATATACTTCAATGTTAGTATGGTTGAGTTTACAGGTTGACACTATGTATGATACAAGTAATGGTACACTAGTATTGACAGTTAATACATTGTGATATTAGGTCTATTAGTGTAGAGATAATAAGTACTACATGTGAGTATTTACTCTGTCCGAATTAAGTTGAGCCCTTCATTAAAAAAAGGTCTGTTATGCATGGAATGTAAGTTGAGGTATGTTATCACCTACTTTATCCACTTCGCACTAAAGTACATTTTAATATTATTCATTACTTTTTCACGTGAATGTCATGCGAAAACTCCACGTTTTCGTTAAGATGCAAAGAGAAAGAGACTGAGTTTTCAAACAAAGCATTTTGTTGCGAATGTCTATGAGTATTTCGAGGAAATCCACAGGTGTCGACGTACTCAAGGATCTCTTAAAGAACTGCTGATGCCACAGGAGTTTCATGTGCCAGCATCAAGAGGCTACAGAAAAGAAAGTTGAGACTGTTTGTTAAAAGGTTCTTTTCAGAACCACGGTGGCTTTATAGCTGCCTTAAATCGCAAAAGACAATACCTGATTATTATTCATAGGCGGCTAAGGGTGGGGGCGAAGGGGGCTGATGCCCCCCCAACTTTTATAAAGGGGGGGCAGAGCCCCCCCAACTTTACATAGAGTAACTCATTTTGCATTCTAACATTTATTATTAGTAGACCTGCAAGAACTTGCCAAGGAGTTTGTTCAAAAAAATGATGAACGAAGAAAATATTTTGGTGCATTTTAATTCTCATTTTTAAAACGTATATTTTTGCATGTGAAACTGTGTACAAATATGTTCAGCCCCCCCAACTTTTTTGAGCTTCCTCCGCCTATGTTATTTTATTAGTAATAATTATTGTAATAGAACATCTGTTCATATAATTAAAACTGTAATTTTGAATTACCATGTGACACACGGTTGACTTCCCAAGGTGAAAAGTGTTATTCGAAGGTGTGGAATTTGAGGTATGCCATTTAAAATGTATGGAGTTCATAGTTTGCTACTTTCTCATAGCACTAGATAGATTATATATATAAAGCGCATTTGCAAGCTGAACGGATTGGTGCATGTTCCATGCGGATAGCACGTAAAACAGCAAAGTTATTTACATGTCTGGGTAGTTAAACTCAACTCGGACAGAGTATAGATACCTTTAATAGTTACATAGAACAATAGAACAATACTATATAGAAATAGACAGTTAATATGTAGTCTAAGATATTGTATGACAGGTCATTGAGACACACTTTATATGACACCCAAAGTATTAATTTATAGAAAATAGTCCTAATTAGAATTCCTCACTAAACTAATTAATATCATAAATGATATTATTAACTGTACAGTGTTTAATTATTGTCACTATATAACTGTCTACATGATGTTATATGATGTTCAAGTAAACTTGTATTATGTTAGTACATGTTATTATCAGTTAAATATTAGTAGATAAAACGAGAGTAGACTATGAATAAAGTATATGTACAATATATACATGGATACATGTATTGAGTACATATCATCATTGTTCTCTAGTAATATATATCTTTGATATACTTCTAAAATATATACAACTATCAGTTATTTCATGTATAATGTGTCTTTCTCTTTTTATATCAGGAGTGGTCTCTTTATTTTGCAGCTCGTACTGGTGATGTTAATGTAATAAAGAGGGCCATGGAAGATGGGTCTGTTCAAGTTAATGCTATAGATGTAGATCACGTAAGTACATGTCATACACATAATAACCGCTGCCTTATAGGGAATGTTAAATAATAACAACAAACTATACATAACTATTAATAATGAGTACACAATTCATATGGATGTGTCCATGTCACCATATCCGCAAACCTTCTACTGGTAACGTTAAAACAATAACTTATTGCTATTACATACTTGAAGGACTGAATCTACTGTTATAAGTTTTATCCACTTCAGACGGTGGCCACTCTATTAAGTTACCATTATTCTAACTACTAAGAAATTAGTGGTAATTTATAAAGCTCTATAGCTTTTGTACTCCTTTTGAATATTACTGTTTTAGAGTTAAATTTGACAAAATAAGATGAAAGAAATTGGTTAGAGAAAGAAAAAAATGTTAACAATATTTATGGAAACCCATTAATTGCATATGCTAAGTACAATTTACTTGTAGTTATTTGTTCTAATTTCTGATGTCATTAGATCTATCTATAAATAATGGTGTCTGATGGTTGGAGATTCCATTATAGAGATAACCTAGCATATAATGAATGTCAGTTCTAAGTGATATTCATCATGTAATTTAAACCACATTTTAAATGTTGTAAATAGGGATGGATCCGACCCTTAGTGCACATGCGCAGCTTTTCTCACTACGTAAGCTAGTCTAGAGAGCTAGACCCTCCTCCTTTTCGATAAGTTGACAGGTGGAGGAGGGTCTAGAAGCAGTTTACTGCACCATTGGAATGTATGGAATGTATTGCAGTACCACAATGTTTAAGTAGTGGTTATTTTTACTTTTATTTTTTTATTTTTTATTGACAAAATGAATGCCCAATAGCCATTGCTAGTTTGAAGGGCACAAACAGAATAGAACAGTAATAAATAAAACAGAATTAAGGTATTAAAGTACAGGATATAGTGTCATTAATAACACAGAGATAAAGTAAATGACTGATAGTATATGATAGGTTTTATGACATGAATGATGGTGAGTTGATGGTTAGTAAATAAGCATATTTACTTTAGATTTAAAAGTGATTAGAGATGAGCTAGATTTTATATGATAAAAAAGTGAATTCCACATAAAGAGAGAACAGAAGGGACAAATGAGTTTTGTGAGGCAGATGAGTGAAAAAAAGGGATGGTAAAGGTGAAAGGATCAAAGTGAGGAGAAGCGTAACTTGGTAGAGGGTTGTGAATGAAAATATCGGAAGGAAAGTAGAGGAAATTGTTAGTGATTTTATAGACAAGACATAGTTTGGAAATAGAACGACAAATTGAGAGAGTTGGAAGGTTAAACATTAAGATAAGAAATGAGTAATCATTTTCCCATTTATGAGAGCACATTTTTAGAATAATGTGTTGGGTTTTCTCAAGAATTTCAGCAGTTGTGGAAGATACAGGTGGGTCCCAAACAGAGGAGCAGAAGGAAAAAAGAGAATGACAAGAGAGCAATACAGAGTGAGAAGAGTATGAAAAGAAGCATGCTTATAGAAGTTACAGTAGATGGTTCCAATGGTTTGACGAGCTTTAGAGCAGACAGATTGGATATGAGGAGACCATGATAAATTAGAGGTGATAATAATACCAAGGTATTTGAAAGAATTGACTCTTTCAAGTTGAGAACCATTTTAGAAAAAGGAGGGAGGGAGGTTAGAAAAGAAGGAGACTTACGAGAGATGATCATATATTTTTTTTTTTGAGTTGATGGTAAGATGACTAGATGTAATCCACGATGAAATAAGATTGATGTTGGATTGAACAGTGGACATTGAAGTTGTAGAAGAAATTTCTTGCGAGAGAAGAATGTCATCAGCACAAAGAGTGAGGATGACAGAAGAGAGGAGGGACAGTTTAGCAATGTCATTTATATAGATGATGAATAGGAGAGACCCGAGAATGGAACCTTGGGGCACACCAGAGTTGACCTGAGATTTAGAAGATAAAGAACCATTTATGATTACTTGTTGAGTTCGGCCTTGCAGATAACTATGGAGCCAAGACAGAAGAAGAGGAGGAATGTCAAGCGAAGACAAAGAGTCAAGTAGAGGCTTGTGAGGGACATAGTAAAATGCTTTAGTGAGATCAAAGAAAACTGCACAGACTGCATTTTTGTGATCCAGTGAGGAAAACCAATAATTGACAATTGATAATAGAGCTCATTGAGTTGAGAATCCTGGTTAGAAACCAAACTCACAATTAGAAAAGATGTTGTGAGCAGAAGAAAATTCATACAGATAGTTAAAGATGTGACATTCCAAGATCTTACTTGGGAGAGAAAGTAGAGAGATTGGGCGATAGTCTGAAGGGGATGAGTTTTTCCAGTCTGAAGGGAAAATACCTGTTGAGAGGGAGGAGTTGAAAATATGGAAACCAAGAAATGAGACTGCAAATTTCATCTGGGTTACAGAGAAGAGCTGGAGAGTTGTCTTGTAGTGATAGATAGGGATTATGAGCCAGAGGAGGTAAAGGGACAGTTGACGTGTTGAAGCAGGAGAAGTATTGATTTAGGACATCTGCTTTGAAAGATGATGAAGTTACAAGAGAACCGTTATGGATAAAGGAGGAAATGGACACAGGTTTGGTGTGAATGTGTTTAACAGCAGACCAAAAAGAGCGTGATGAAGGAGAAGTGAGTAAATTATGAAAGAATTTGGATTTTACATGTCTGAGGTGAGCAAGAGTCTTGTTATGATAGGAATGGTATTTGGACCAAAGAGAAGGATAACTAGATCTTTAGCAGAAGAGAAGATGGAGTTTCTTACTTTGACATGGTTATTAAATGAGTGGTTGATCCAAGGAAGATAAGAGTTGGTAAGGGGTGTACAAGTTTGCTAGGAACAGTGGTGGTCATAATGCAGAGGAAAAGTTCTGTAAATATGGTCCAGGAAGCATTTGGATCTGACAAGGGGAGTAATTATTTCCAGTCAATGGAGCAGAGGAGAGCATTAGCATGCTCAAAGTCAGCGAGATGGTATAGCCAGACCTTGCAAGGAGGAAGGGGGAAGGACTGTTAACAGAATCAGTGGGAAGGGAGAAAAGAATAGAAAAAAGGTCTCAAGAAGAGACAGGAGGAAGAATACTACAAGAAGGAGTGTCAATGTTAGATGGGAGAAAAACAAGATCAATAGTGGAAGGTGTATTAGTGTGAGAGAAATGAGTGGGAGCATTAACGATTTGCTTAAGGTCAAAAGTATCAGATATGGCATTCAGTTTGGTCTTACAGAATGAAGTAGAGTAAAAATAAATGTTGAAATCACCTAAGAGGATAAGATCAGAAAGAGTGGAGGGGATTGAGGGATGTAAGCTCGTCAAATAAAAGATCGAGGTCATCAGATGAGGGTTGAGGCTGGTAGTAAGTGCCAATTGAAAAAGAGCAATGATTAAACTTAATAGATAGTAGAAGAAATTCAATTTTAACAGAAACATAAACTTTGGAAACAATAAAGTGAGGTATTACAAAGACAACAATACCCACCACCATGGTGGTTATGATCATGTCGGAATAATATGTAATTAGGCAGAGCAATATCAGGATTGGGAATGTTGGCAGATAGCCAAAATTCCACAATACAAACAAGATCTGGATTGAGGGCAGAGCAGAGAGCAGAGAGTTCATCTAGTTTAGAAAGAATGCTGCGAGCATTAAAATAGAAAAATTTTATTGAATTTGGCGATGTGTATTGGGAGCAGGTAGACAGACTAGTGGGACAAACAAAGTTGACAGAAGGTTTGATAAAACAGGAAGAAGTTGATGGTTGGGAGAGAGAAGAGAAAGAGGTGGAGGGTGACAATCTTGTGGGTAAGGAGAAGTTGGGACATTGGAGTAGAGTTGAATGTTGAGGAGGAAGTAGGGGGTAGGGTTGAAATAAAGGAGGCGACAGGGGTGCAAATTTGTTGCTATTTTACCACAATTAATGAAAAATATGTTGTATTGGCTAGTAAGGAGTAAAAAATAAGCAAAAAATTAAGTTAACTTCAAAACAGTTGTTTCAGTAGTAACCACACCCTAAACACGTGAGTGGTTAAAATTTAAAAAATGGAGTAGAGAAAGAGAAGCTATATATGGATATATAGATCTACTTGGATATTTTTCAAAATCTGATTCTAGGCCTTAGCACACATCCACAATTTAGATAAGAGCAAATGCTTTGCTCGCTAGGTAGGCTAACAGCCTTACCCACCAATCACTATTAGTAATGGTATAGTTTGGTCCATCATTTGCTTCCATCTGACTTCAGATGTGACAGAGGATCTGGGCAATGTGTGAAGCACACACTTGCTCCACCCAGTCTTATCACCTAAGGACATGCCTCATTTAGAACTAATCATTGATTAGGACTACCATGATTAATTAAAGGATTGTTTAGCTTGACTAACCCCCTAAAAGTAGAGTGATGCATTTTGATAATTTTATGCGCCCAACCCAGATCGTTTTTTCTTATACCATACTGTTTCTGGAAGGCAAAGAATCAATAGCAAAGTCTTCCTTAATTTTTAATGAAAAGGTTTACAATGTATCAACAAAAACTAGAGACAACTATTATCATATCAGCATTAAGTAATGATGATACTAGGTTGTAGTACCAGGATAACATTACTATCCAAATGACATTACATTGAATTAATCTGTAAATGATGTCACAATTATCTGATAACCAGATCTGTATTGTATATGTGACTGTATTATATGAACCTGATATCTATAAATATGTAAAAGATTTATGTAGGTTTGATAAAGTGTGATTATATTATATAATGTTTTCTTTGTTTCTATTTAGCATGGCAGGACTATGTTACATGTTGCTGCTTATAAAGGATGTAACAATGTCATCAGTTATTTACTTGGTATTGGAGCAGATCCCAACATTGTGGATGTGGTGAGTATTTGTAGATAATGTTATATATTATGGATTATTCTAGTACATGTTTTTATATTATTAATATTTGATAAGTACAATGTGAAATCTAACAAACAGTAAACAGTTTATGGTATGAAACAGTTATACTATCGCTCTAATTTAATGTGTAATGCAGAATATTTAAATGAATGATGTTCACATTAGCTTTGTTTTTTGACCATAGCTTATCTCTTTTTGTTTACCTTTCAAATATAACATACCAAATTATTTCAATATATCTTCTCATGTAGTACATGTTAAGATGTTAGTTATTTCCAATTCAACTCAGTACATTACTCATAGGAAAGTATTGTCATTAGGACATGTGTACATTAAAGATGATGAAGTCATTAAAATGTAATATACAAGGTCAAAGTTAGCAGACAGTTATAGTCATGTGACTTATAGATAGTCAAGTACTTTAATTTCAATTGATAATCATCACTGTTAAGGTTGCATTTTCTTGATAAATTACTATTTTCAGGAATTAATAGTTCATTTTATTAAAAAAATATGAAATTACTAAATTATAATTTATATATTATATGTCGCATGACTATATCTAAGTCATTATATACTATACAGGTGATGTCATTATATATAGTAACATACTTACAAATATTCATGGTTTAAAATTTTCACAAGTTTTAAAAATTATTTTCATAGTTTTGTATGCATTGAATTTTGACATTATTCTATTTATTAGCAATAACATAATGTAATATGGTAATATAATGTAAAAATATTCATAATAACTTTTGTCTTAAATGTTAGTATTACTATATATGTATATAGGATGGAGAAACACCATTATTCACATCGTGTGGTAGCTATGAGGATCATTCTAACTCAGTACAGTTACTATTACAAGGTGGAGCTAGACCTAATATTGCTAATAAAGTAAGTTCTCACAGCATTGATGTTTTTACAATGTAGTAATTGTACTGTGTTTATATATAAGTACACTTGTATACATGTACATCTATGAGTCATATGGACATAGACATTCAAACATACGTGATGCATATTTATAAGGGTTTTGTTTAAGGGACATCCTCTGTTTAGACATACAATGTATGCTTTATTTGTTTAGAAAAAACCTTGATGCGTGTATTATTATTATTTTAACAAGCCTAAAAACTAAATATTTAAAGAAGTTTGTTACAAACTTTGTATTGATATAAACATCTTTCAAATATAAGTACTTACCTAATTCATTTATTATTGATTCCATGTAAGAGTCTTTATCAGCATAGTGAGACTCTTAATTTTTTATCAAACAAGACAACAAAATGTTAGAATAGTCTCATTTTCTTAAGATTGGTCCAGAAAATGCTAAGCTATCAGTTTCTCTTTGTGATTTAACTATTAACTTATGGACTATCTCATATCCTATCACATTACTTTATACAACACTAATGAGTCAATTACAGTGACAATGTAATCACTGTCCATTACAATTAGTTGATCATTACATCATCATTATTATCATTAGGTTACTTCAAAAGAAATCAACTTTAATTAAAAACTACTACTTTATACTTAGAATTATCATTACTATATTAGAAATGTACACAACTATTACATGATAATAAATAGACAATTAGATATAATAGAATCAATTGTTAAGAAAATCAGTGTTTAAAGTTCATGAACTTAATAAAACATTGTATATGACATAATCACTGACATGAGAATAGTACTACAAACAAGAGTCTTAATTTTAGAAGCATTTTTTAACAATTAACCTGCAGTTATATTTATATATTCGGAACTAAAGATGGGATTTCCGAGTAATTTATATAAATGTGGTAAAGTACAATTATTGAGTCAACGAAATCAACTACAATTATAATTGCTGTAATATTTTATGTAATTAATTACAATCAATTATTGTTATATATTGTATTTCACTGTATTATGTTTCTCTATTTGTTATCATGTACACTGTGAACTGTATATGATTATAGAGTAACAATTTTTAGGATTTTAGCATATGTTACTAGTAGTGATTTATTTAGATTATGATAGTTTATACAGGATTTATCCAAATTATAAGCATCTATAAAATGATCACAAATATCAATATTATAGCTTTGAATTACTCTCACAGTCATTTTTTATCAAATAATAGATTGGAAACTTATTAAAGTCACAAACATTACCTTATTCTGTTCCTCATTTCATGAAAACAGGAACTTTCTTATAATAGAGAGTGAATGTTTTCTAATAGTATAACTTAATAAGACTTTTGCTCTATACATGGTAGATTGTGCTATGTGACAATAATATTATACGTTGATTAGGATGGCCAGACTCCACTGTACATAGCATGTTACAAAGGTCATGATAAAGTAGTACAAGTATTTCTAGACCATGGTGTTCAAGTGGATTTTCCAGACAAGGTCAGTGAGCTGTACATGTACTGAATATTATTGATGTTTATACAATGAAAGTCACTTTGACCACTTAGAAAATTGACATAAGATGATCTCTATATAATTTTCACTGTTTAGTTTTGTTTGTAATCATGATATATCAGTACAGCTTTAAAATAGCTTTTCAAAATTGTGGAAGGTTATTATTATTTCTATGGATATTATATTGGAAATTATTTAATAGTTAATGTATGTGTTCATTACTATTGTGTGTTTCTTACTACTTAGTATGGCAGAACACCCCTACATGTTGCCTACTGGGAAAACAAAGATGATATTGTCAAATTGTTAAGTGAATCAGGAGCCACTGATAATTTGGAAGTAGTAAAAGTTGTAAGTAAATTGTGCTATTTAATCAGAAATAAAGGTTGATAAACTAACTTCATAGATTAAAGACAAAGCTAACAATATCAGCATAAGTCAATCAGAGTAATATTAAATCCTCTTTTAGTAACACTATCACACTATTGTTTAGGTATACATTATAACTCATGATGTAATATAATGTCAGTGAATTATATTGTATCAGTACTATGTTATGTTATATGGACATACATCATGTACTGTGATCTCTTTTATAGGACACTCTTTTACTCCAATCTGCAAAAAATGGTGATTTGGAAGGTGTTAGAGAATCACTCATAAAACAAGCCAATGTTAACATTGCTAATGAGGTATACACTCTGCCAATGTATCTATATTTTTCTGTAAAGGCTTCAAATAATTTAGCAAATAGATTACTATATTGTGATTTTAAGAGTGGATACTTAGAGATGAAATAATGTAAGCATTGTTGTAAATTTAAACCAAATTAGAGCCTTGGTTGTTCTGAATATATATATTGCTTAGTGTAATGTTTGTCAACTACTCATACCATAATGTTTCAATATACCTTTACATTATGAAGTCTTCTAGTAGGAAACAGCTACAGCTATAATTCCCTGACAAATTTATTGCACCTTTTTATCCTGCTGTTTATGAGCTCCACCCTTTCATTACATCTCAATATTTAATTTATATATATGTAAAGTGTATAGACTTATTGACAGTGTTCAAATTGAGAACATAATAAGATGAAAGAAATGCCTTTGGAAGAATAAAGTAGTGGTTAGAGAGAGTAGATTTGAATCTAATCTGATTATACTGACAACAATTTGTTTGTCTGTACTACAGTGTCAATAGAAAATTAGCTAACAAATGTATATATAAAATCAATGGTGAATTATCATAGTTATCCTTCTTTATATGGATGTTCGTTTTAACCATACCAATATTGAAAATGTTATACATTACAGCAATCCACACTTAGTTATCTTGTTTAGTAAACAGAGCATACCTTATTCTAGCCTCGTAACCAGGCATTCACAAAAGAAAAGAACTCCTGGTAACTACTGCTTGGACATGCATGTAATTTCCACAGATTTCTTGGAAAATGGTATACTCAAGGAACCCTCTGTCACTATGATATAAAAATTCATTTTACCGCAATGTTCCACTGCCTACGATGGTTACCTCTAGTCCAAATAGTAACTTCTCTGCTAGTCTAGTTTATAATGTAAAGCAGAGAGGAAGACTAATTCTAATTCTTAAAAAAGAGCATTTCATCTGTTGCAGGTGTATATGATGGAAAAGATGTCCTCATCTTGGTCACCAACTGGTTTGGAAAGATATTGCATTTCCAAATCCTCTCATTCATTACAAACCACAAACTTTATCAAATCCACTTACTGTAATAGTTCATATGTGACTAATCCTGTCAAAAGAGTTGTAACATGCAAAAATTATTTTAGAATGAGTAAAGTGTCTCATAAAATTACTAGTTATAATGTCCATACTACAATGCACTTGTTGATGTGCTTGTATTTGCAATACAATTTATATTTACAGTAATGCTATCACTTGGTGTTTGACATTTAAATTAACCAGTTACATTTAGTATTATATTATATAAATACAACAAATAATGATGTAGCTAAGAGTATGAAGTTCTCTAGTAACACTTAGTAATGCTTTTGCTATATAGTTTGTACTAGTATGTGATGATAGTATTATGTGTTCTTTAGGATGGCAAGACTCCATTGTTCATAGCTTGTTATTATGGCTATGATAAAATAATACAAGAGTTACTAAACCATGATGTTGAAGTGGATATTCTAGACAAGGTCAGTGACATTTATGGAAAGTTATGTAAAAGATGTTAATGAAATTAAGAAAAAATAGTGTCTATATAATGTCATTGTTTAACTGTGGTTGTAATCATGGAATATCATTACAATACATAACTTTTAATATAAATACCTGTTATTACTGAGAGTTGTTATTAGTAATACATTAACACCTACCTTGAAACTGCCTTTTATTAAAAACAGTATGAGTTACAAACAATTATAATTCTAGAAAACGTTACCTTTAACTGCTATATGATGGCAAAACATTAATTGTTATACTTTTCTGTGATCTTTTTTGCCTATTAAATTCACTTTATAACAAAAATGAGATATTTTCTTTAGCATACTTTAAATCTTTTATAATAGTGAAAGCATTTACTAATGATTGATACATAAACGTTTCAGACTCCTGTGAAGCATGATCTAATGGGAGATAGTTGCAATGAGCAAATGTTTCTGTGAAAAATTAAAGTTGTTGTAGTAATGTTGTTTATGTAGGAAGGCTCTTTTTTTGTTTCATTTAAATATGTAAGGTATCTCTTAATATTACTGGTCACAATGTCCATACTACTATACATTTATTGATGTGGTTGTATTTGAAATACATTTTATATTTGCAATAATGCTATCACTTAGCATTAGAGTTTTAAGTTTAGAGATTTAGTTTAGTATTAACCACAGTTACATGTAGTGTTCCATTAGATAGACATAACCTATGATGATGTCACTTTAACAGAGTATTAATGTTTCTAGTATCATTTAGTAATGCTTTTTCTCTATAGTTTGTACTAGTATGTGACAATAATGTTATATGTTGTTTAGGATGGCAAGTCTCCATTGAACATAGCATGTTACAGAGGTTATGATAAAGTAGTACAAGTATTACTAGACCATGGTGTTGAAGTGGATGTTCCAGACAAAGTTAGTGACATATCATGTATTCATGTTAAGCTTTGTAACAAACTGCTTTTTTTAAAACTGTCTAAGTTATAAACAATTATCATTCTAGAAAGACTTATCTTTAACTGTTATCTGATAGCAAAACATTAACTGTTATACTTTTTCTGTAACCTTTTTTGCCTTTAAGATTTACTTAATAACAAAATGATATATTTTTAGCATACTTTAAATCTTTTATAATAGTGAAACCATTTAATAATGACTGATACATAAACGTTTGAGACTCCTGTGAAGCATGATCTAATGGGAGGTAGTTGCAATGAGCAAATGTTTCTGTGATAAATTAAAGTTGTTGTAGTAATGTTGTTTAATTAGGAAGGCTCTGTTTTTTGTTTCATTTAAATATGTAAGGTATCTCTTAATATTACTGGTCACAATGTCCATACTACTATACATTTATTGATGTGGTTGTATTTGGAATACATTTTATATTTGCAATAATGCTATCACTTAGCATTAAATATTTAAAGTTTAGAGATTTAGTTAGTATTAACCACAGTTACATGTAGTGTTCCATTAGATAGATGATGATGTAACTTTAACAGAGTATGAATATTTCTAGTATCATTTAGTAATGCTTTTTCTCTATAGTTTGTACTAGTATGTGACAATAATATTATATGTTGTTTAGGATGGCAAGTCTCCATTGAATATAGCATGTTACAGAGGTCATGACAAAGTAGTACAAGTATTACTAGACCATGGTGTTGAAGTAGATGTTCCAGACAAAGTTAGTGACATATCATGTATTCATGTTAAGCTTTGTAACAAACTGCTTTTTTTAAAACTGTCTAAGTTATAAACAATTATCATTCTAGAAAGACTTATCTTAAACTGTTATCTGATAGCAAAACATTAACTGTTATACTTTTTCTGTAACCTTTTTTGCCTTTAAGATTTAGTTTATAACAAAATGATATATTTTTAGCATACTTTAAATCTTTCATAATAGTGAAAGCAATCACTAATAACTGATACATGAATGTTTGAGACACCTATGAAGCTTGATCTAATGGGAGGTAGTTGCAATGAGCAAATGTTTCTGTGATAAATTAAAGTTGCTGTAGTAATGTTGTTTAAGTAGGAAGGCTCTGTTTTATGTTTCATTTAAATATGTAAGGTATCTCTTAATATTACTGGTCACAATGTCCATACTACTATACATTTATTGATGTGGTTGTATTTGAAATACATTTTGGATTTGCAATAATGCTATCACTTAGCATTAAATATTTAAAGTTTAGAGATTTAGTTTAGTATTAACCACAGTTACATGTAGTCTCCCATTAGATAGACTTAACCTACAATGATGTAACTCTAACAGAGTATGAATGTTTCTAGTACCATTCAGTGATACTATTTCTGTATAGTTATACCAGTATGTGACAATAATATTATATGTTGTTAAGGATGGCAAGACTCCATTGTACATAGCATGTTACAATGGTCATGATAAAGTAGTACAAGTATTACTAGACCATGGTGTTGAAGTGGATGTTCTAGACAAGGTCAGTGAGATTCATGTAAAGATATGTAGGACAAAAGAAGTTAATGAATTTACTTCAAAAAGTAAAGTAACAAAGATATCTATGTATTGTCACTGTTCAGCTATGGTTGTAATGACTGTATATCAATGCACAACAAAAATCTGTAATCAATAATATTCATTATTATTGAGATTTGTTACTAGTACTACATTAACATCTACTTTGAAACTAGGAAAATCTTATCTTTAACTGATATATACTAACAATATTTTAATTGTTATACTGTAATAAATGTTACTACAACTAGGAAGGCTCTGTATTTCAGTTCTTTTGTCTCAAAAAATTACTAGTTATAATGTCCATACTACAATGCACTTGTTGATGTGCTTGTATTTGGAATGCAATTTATATATACAGTAATGTTATCACCTAATTTTAAACATTTAAACTTTAGTGGTGGGGCTAACTATTAACCAGCAGTATTTCATTAGGTAGACATAACCTATGATGATGTAACTCTAACAGAGTATGAATGTTCTCTAGCACTATTTAGTAATTCATTTGCTATATATTTTGTACTAGTACGTGACATAATATTTATTATATGTTATTTAGGATGGCATAACTCCAATAAACATTGCACGTTACAAACATTATTATAAAGTAGTAGAAGTATTTCAATGTCATGGTGTTCAAGTGGATGCTCCAGACAGAGTCAGTTACATATCATATATTTGTGTTAAGTTATGTAAAATATTGACATGTAAGAGTACTGAATATTATTAACATTTACATAATATGAGCAAACGAACCTATACTCTAGTATAATATTACTTCATTTAAATGTCTTTCATAATTAGGAGAATTGTTATTACTTCTGTAAAATGTATCATACATATAGCTACCAGATATTTTGTAGATACTAAAGAATTTATATTTTCTATCTAAAGTACACGGAAATAGAATCACAAAATATTGAGAATTTAATAAATTTTTATATACATCAAATATGTTTTTCAAACAAACAGCAAATGTTTAACCTTTAAATGATGTAAATGAGATAATATTTTGTTTTGGTTGATAAGTAATGTGATATGTGTTAGTTATATTTAACTATATACACTTTTTCTTTGAACTCACATGAAGTTATTAAACTGATGACGTCTGCCCAATATTTTTAAGAGTTAATCAGAAGTGGATGAGTGGGCTGAAGTTCCTAATATGAAGAAAGAATATTAAACTTTAATTCACACAATTGAACATAACACCAAACACTGTCGAAAGTACAACCTGGTTTGTATTGTTTTCAAAAAATGGACAAAAGAAACTTGCCATATTAATATTCATCTTAGCCCCAACCATCTTTGTGACATACTACATGTACACTTTATTCTAAAGTTTAATAGACTTCAAAGATTAGAGCCATTCCCATAATGATAACATGGAATAGAAGACATTAATGTCAAGTTGTGGGGTGATTCTACCTACCTGTGCATAATACACATGTTGTGTTACAAGTATATACATCTAAGTTTATATTAATTTGGTTGAATTTGAAGATGTGCACTGATACTGTTATACCCACATCCACATTTATAATTATCAATGAAACTAGCAAGGTTGATAACATTTATCTTTCTATTTAAAAGAAATGTGTAATGTCAATTTAAACTTCTTTAACAATACAATAGTATTATAATGTATCATGTATTCTCTACTGTGTGCAGAATGGTGACACAGCACTATACAAAGCATGTTCTAGAGGTGATCATAACACTGTTGACCTTCTAATTAAAGCTGGAGCTAATGTTGATATTGTTAATAATGTAAGTTTATGATATGACAATATATATCATTTAATGTATTTCTCCAAAAAAAGGAAAAAATATCTAACATTGTACATAATAATTTTTATAATTAAAAACTCTTTATAGCCAGTACAGGTCATTCAGATCTGATAATGAAAAGAATTACATCAGATTGTAGAAGTGAACTAGAAAGTCTGAAGATAAGCAAGCAAAATAAAAGCCTAGACTTGTTACCTCAGTTAGCAGAACTATGGTTTATAAATTTGAAATTGGAAGATCGATTTATTTGAGTAGAAATACTCGATAGCTATTGTTTCCAATATAATCTGATAACACCTTAAATCCATTATATAAATTGTGACAATTGTTCAAAAGCAAAACTAAAATTCTCAGTCTACATTTCAATATTTTAGGGTGCATTAGCACATTAACTTATTAATATGATTTGGTACTACTTATGAATTATTAATTACAACATAATTACCTGTAAACAAATTATTATCTGAAGAAAGGATATGTGTATTAATATGATGATATAGTAGTTTTTAAGGTCAAAGTAAACATGAAGTGTATTTGTCTATAGTACATGTATAAAGCAAGTTCTATGCATAAGACAATAATCCATACTTCTTACTATGTAAAAAAGAGCTATGCAGTCATTATTGTTATTTGTGTTAAATTTAACACATCTGCTTAATAAAAACAAATACTTAGAATATCCAACAACCTTGTAATTGAGGGAGCCAAAACACTCCATGCCACATTCATAAACATCTGATCTCTGAGCTCATCATCAGGGTATGTAACAGAGTTGATGATTTTTGTTGTAGTGAACCTTGATACCTACCTTGAAACTGTGTTGTTTTAAAGTAGTCTGAGTTACAAGTAATTGTCCTTCTATAAAACCTTATCTTTAACAACTATCTGATAACAATATATATACTGTTATAATTTTCTGTAAACTTTTTTCTTTTAGACTTACTTAACCTTAAAATAATATAGTTTCTTCAGTATACTTTTGAAATTATGAAAATATTTACTAACTATTGATACATAAAAGTTTGAGACTCCTGTGAAGCATGATCAAATGGGATGTAGTTGCAATGAACAAATGTTTCTGTGATAAATTGAAGTTGGTGTAGTAATGTTGTTTAATTAGTAAGGCTCTGTTTTATGTTTCATTTAAAATGTGTAAGTAATCTCTTAATAATACTGGTCATAATGTGTATACTACTATACATTTATTGATGTGGTTGTATTTGGAATACATTTTATATTTGCAATAATGCTATCACTTAGCATTAGAGATTTAAAGTTTAGAGATTTAGTTTAGTATTAACCACAGTTACGTGTAGTGTTCCATTAGATAGACATAACCTATAATGATGTAACTTTAACAGAGTATTAATGTTCTCTAGTATCATTTAGTAATGCTTTTTCTCTATAGTTTGTACTAGTATGTGACAATAATATTATATGTTGTTTAGGATGGCAGGTCTCCATTATACATAGCATGTTACAATGGTCATGATAAAGTAGTACAAGTATTTCTAAACCACCATGTTGAAGTGGATACTCCAGATAAGGTCAGTGACATGTCATGTATTCATGTTGATAAGTTATGTAACATTAACGAAATTAATGAAACTAATTTGGTCACAAATGAAACTTAGTATTTGACACATAAAGTTTAGAGGAGTGTTTTAGTATTTAACACAATTATATGCAATTTTATATTTATGATCGTAATTATACTTACTAATTAATCAGTTATGTAACATAAAAGAAAGTGTCTCATACAATATCTGGTCATAATGTCTGTACTAAAATACACTTATTGATGTAGTTGTATTAGGTATTTAATATGTTGTTGCATTAATACTATCACTGAATTATTGATATTTAACGTTAGAAGTGTTGTTTCAGCATTAACTATGATGTAACTTATATAAATGTTGGAACGGATAGTGGTAACCTTTTCAACTTACAATAAAGTATCCAGTCGAATTAGAACAGAACCAGATTGTCACCAAAACAACTTAGCTGACCTTAAAGCCTCGCCCACCAAACATACCATGTGACCACTTTATTGATTAAAAAAAGGGAGTGGCTAGAGACCCAATACTGTACCTGCACTAATAACCCTGTAGTGCTAGCATGAGATCATGTGATCATGCACGTAAGTTACACATACGAAATTGCAAGATTGTGCATAGTAACTTCATGGACAGCCATGAGGTACATTCACAACTATTTGGAGTGATTGTGATGACACCTTCACTGGATTGACATTTGTAAGTATTTTCTTAGGTTCTGAACCTGAAGGTTCACATTTTTAGTCAATGCTATTTGTTTGGACACAAATTGGTAGGCATATAGAGTTAAATACTTCAAGTAACCGATTGACGCTTCATTTACGAGAGTGTGGTAAACTACTGGTACTTTTTTGGTTGTTAATGCTGCCTTGTGATCACAGCTCTGATCGCATGACTCTAAAAACAAGGAAGAACTTATCGATAAATTCTTCAAGTGATGAATTGCGTCCAATCACTGACTTTAACTTATGGTTGATGCACTCCAGTCAATTATTGGTGGCATTAAGGAAATTGCCTGATTTGTACTTCATACCCATTATCCATTGCTTTCGAATCGGATGTCATTGTTCGTTTGAATAACTGACAACAGTTGCAGGAGCACAACTACAAAATTGAGCAAAAAGATCTTCATGTCTCTCTTTGTCATGGTAGTTTGGGAACAAAGCTATCTCAGCCAATCAATTATATTTATTTTACTTTCAGTCTTCTTTGGAAGAATGTAGAAGACTATCTGTCATACTCAATTTCTAAACCCTAAGCACACATACTCGAGCTATGTCAAATTTAATCACCTGCCCTTTGTTCCTCATCCTCAGTGATTATAAATTCCTTTTCATCATGTTATAATATATATAATAAGTCTGGGAATTGTTGTTGTAAAATATTTTCTTGTTGCCCCCCATCCATGAAATATTGTACTCTAACTTATTTAAGCAATAAAAATAATAATGATGAATAATGTAAAGAATGTTATTATTGTAAAAGCTATATGCAATAGTACAGACTGCAAAATCTCAATGCTAACTTGACTTTTAAGTCAACAACATATGTCATTTTCCAGTAATTCTACAATAGATGTATTCAGATTTACAGTATATGTAGTTACTATAACAAAGGGAATGGTTTATTGTTATTATGTAACTATATACATGTGTAATTCTATGTCTATATAAGAACTGTTGTAGTGTAGTAGTACACAAGTGTATACTAGAGTTAACTTATGACATTAATAAAGAATGACACTTTAAGCATGAAATCTCTCCTTTTATGAATTAAAGAACATGATACTTTTAAAGTAAAGAGTGTAATATATGATAGTAAATTTGTAATATAATTACTATAAACCACACCCCTTGTTTTATGTATTGTAAGTACAAGTTTTCTTCAGAAGGGTATAGGTAATGTCAAGGTTTTAATTGAGTATTTTAAATAGATGATAGGACATATATATATATATATATATATATATATATATATATATATATATATATATAATATAATATTAATGTTTATATAATGGAAGGCAAGACAATTTCTATGTGTTGTCATTGTTCTGCTCTTGTTGTAATCATGGTATATCAATATAACTTATTTTTTCGTAATTACTATGAGTTATTATTACTTCTATGTTGGCTTGATATTTTTAACATGAAATTGTGTTTTGATTAACACAGTGTATGTCTTAATATTTAGTATGGCAGAACACCCCTACATGTTGCCTACTGGAATAGTAGAAATGACATTGTCAAATTGTTAGGTGAATCAGGAGCTACTGGTAATTTGGAAGCAGTGAAAGTTGTAAGTAAAATGTGATATTTAATCAGATATAAATGTTGATTAAACTAACTTTAAAAATAGAAGACAAAGCTAACAATATCAACACATGTCAGTTACAGTGATATTAAATCCTCTATTAGTAAGACTATTGTTTAGGTATGCATCATAACTCCTTAATTAGTTACATATAATGTAAGATGTAACATAATGTTCAGTGAATTATATTGTATCAGTACTATGTTATGTTATATGGACATAAATCATGTACTATGATCTCTTCTGTAGGACACTCTTTTACTCAAATCTGCAAACAAAGGTGATTTGGAAGGTGTGAGAGAATCACTCATGAAACAAGCCAATATTAACATTGCTGATGAGGTATACACTATCTTAATGTACTCATAATTTACTACATATGCCCAACATATAATGCCAAGCATATTGATTAACTTGAATCTTTTCATTTTTTTTCATTTAAGGTTATCAGCAACAGCTGATCATATAGTGTTTCAAAGTTAACATTATTGCCATTCTTTAAATCTATACCTTCACTGATAAATAGAATGTCATACTTTAAGACACTGAATGTCTAGCATATTGTAACTCTTCAATTTCCTATTCCATCAATAATTATGGAACTCTCTACTTAGCAACCTTGTATGCCAACATACATCTAATAACTTCAAAAGTTTAAATTATTTATATATATTATATTATTGTATTGGTTGTACACATGTATATATTATGTATATGTATATATATATATATATATATATATATATATAAAACATAAAGCTCACCTATTCTGTAGAAGACTTATTTGTTTGTCGAAATTATAGCAATTTGGCATGACTAGAATATTATTATGAAATAATAATATAGAGAATCACACATAGGTATTTTATGAATAATTTGCTAAAACTATCATTCGTTAATTTTAATAAATTAGGGTGCTGCATTGATTTATATATTACAGTAGTATTGTCTGTTATATTGTAGCCTTTTTAGATGTTTTCTAGTAGCAAAATAGCTACAATAGAATGAACATATATGATGGACAATTTAAATGACAAGTTGTACTAAAATGACAACAAGTTTAATGCACTGTTTGTTAAACAGTTTATATCTTCTCCTATCAAACTTTATCAGCACTTTAATTGTAATATGTTATCATAATCTACTTACTACAATGTACTTGTTAATGTAGTTGTACCTTTAATACAATAACCTATGTGTGTATATTAATACTATCACTTAATGGTTCATAATTATTTAAAGTTTAGGGGTTAGTTTAGTATTAACTACAGTTTGTTTTTTATATGTAAGCCATAACATATTATGATGTAATGCTTATTAAAATATTAGTTGTAGTGTGTGTCAGTAGTTATACTGAACGTCTTCATCGTATAACAGTCAACTTTATGTTTATATGAACCATGGGAGCTATTGGGGCTTTAGAGGTGGTTAGTCTTAGGCCCAGCTACTGTTTTTATGAGCTTCATCATTTTTCCTTGCATCTCAGTGTTTAGTTTCTATAAAATATAAAGATTTATTGAGAGCTTTCAAATTCACAAAATGAATAAACTAAAAAAAGGTTTTTACAATAATAAATAATGTTTATATAATATATATATATATATATATATATATATATACTACAGTATTACATTTGTTGATAATAGAGATCAGATAAGTCCTTGCATTAACTACAATTTGTAATAAGTCATTACAATTAGCAAAATAATGAGTGTTGTTTCCACCCTTTATACAAACACATTAAATTATGTTAGCGAAATGTTTTGTCAGGATTAAACTTTTTGATAATTATCTACTCAACTATAACCCCTAACCTCTACCTCTCATGTGGCATGGAGATATGTCATGTGATTAAACCATAGTATCATGTGATTAAACCATAGTATCTAACACTTTCTCTTTTTGCCTTTTTGAATATTTTTACAGGTTATTTGGTAACGTATTTACATGTACATTTCAATGATAAATACAAAGTAAATGATGTTTTGTCTTTATTTATGTACCATATCATAGTATTGTCTATACCTGTAGTTATTACTACAACTATAACACAGTAGCCTTTCTACCAACTTTATAAATATCAGGAGATTTTGGAGTATATTTTAAAACCACATTGTACACATTCTTGTTAAGATTTGATCTAAAAAACAAACAATGACAAATTTCTAAATAGATGTACATAAATAGCAATACAGTGTTTATGTACATCTGTTTATTCTCTTTATGTCATATCTTTATTAGTATGGAAAGACTGCACTCCATGTGGCTGCTAAGAATAACCATACAGATATTGCACTTCTTCTGATTGAACATGGCTGTTCTGTTGATGTTAAGAACAATGTGAGTTTATATAGGTTGTAGTACTAGTTAACAAAACCACTTATGGTAGTTGTTCATAAGTTTACATATCTGTAGTCTACTGAGCTAGCCTCTACTCAATTGTTAGGTAAATACCTCCTCCTTATGAACAAGCTGGTGGTCTAGAAGCAAACTAGGCCTACTTGCATATTTCAATATGTGGAAGTAGGAGAATAGACTTGACTTGTCCCCAGACTACCACAATCAATTAAATCCTTGCGTTTTTGCATTAACTTTCTTGGGACACCAAATGTAGGAATAACAATGTCCAAATCCTGTTTCTTGTCATATCTATCAATAGTAACTCTAGTTTCAGATATCATCTGATGATAATAACATGATGTTACAGTTAATTTCTTCCTTAAAATTAAAGTAGAATTTGTAATCAGTCATTACTAGTAGCAAAGTAATGGGTGTGGTTAACACCCTTTACACAAATGGATTAAATTGGGTTAGCAAAAATCCTTGTCAGGATTAAACTTTTTGAAAGTTATCTACTCAATTTTCATCCACTAACTATTACCTTTCATGTGTTTTCCCTTAATGCATTATATACATAAATGTGTTGAAATATGTTAGTAGTTGTGTATCTTTCTACTAATTCTTTGTTTGGATATATCGGATTGAGATGATAAACAATGTAGTTGGAGAGGTTGCTATAATGACATGGAGATATGTCCTGTGATTAAACCATAGTATCCAATACTTTTTCTTTTTGTGCATTTTAATATTTTTACTGGTTATTTTGTAAAGTATTTACATGTACATTTCACTTATAAATACAAAGTAATTGACCTTTTGTCTTTATTTACATACTATACCATAATATTGTCTGTACTGTAGTCATTTCTTTAACTATGACACGGTAGCCTTTCTACCAGCTCTATAAGTATCAGAAGCCTTTGATGTATATTCTAAAACCACATTGTACACATTCTTGTTAAGATTTGATCTAAAAAACAAGCAATGACAAATTTCTAAATAGATGTACATAAATACAAATACGGTGTACATGTACATCTGTTTATTCTCTTTATATCTTTATTAGTATGGAGAGACTGCACTCTATGTGGCTGCTGAAAATAACCATACGGATATTGCACTTCTTCTGATTGATCGTGGCTGTTCTGTTGATGTTAAGGATCATGTGAGTTCATATAGGTTGTAGTACTAGTTAACAAAACAACTTATGGTAGTTGTTCATATGTTTACATATCTGTAGTCTAGTGAGCTAGCATCTCCTTAGCTGATGGGCAAATATCTCCTCTTTATGAATAACTGATGGTGTAGGAGGGTCTAGACACAAAGTAGGCCTTCTTGCAGATTGGAATACTTGGAATTTAGAAGAGTAGACTTGTGTTCAGACTACTAGAGTCAATTATGTATTTTTCCATTAACTTTCTTGAGACAACAAATATAGGAATAATAATGTCCAAGTCCTGTTTCTTCTCATGTTTAGCATTAGTAACTCTAGTTTCAGATGTCATCTGATGATAATAACATTCATGTGATAAAAATGGAATTGGGTGATACTGGTATGCATATAATTTCTGTCCCAATAAAATTGATTAAAGAGATTGACATTGACAATGATTTTTTGTATGTACTGCAGTGTCAGTAAAAATGAGTTTATGAGTGTATATATAATGAATTGAGAAATATCATAGTTGTTTTTCTTTATATGAATGTTAGTTTCAGGCTTGCTAATATTAAATTCTCCAACACTATCCAAATTTAGTTATCTTCTTCATTAAAGAGAGCATAATATCTCATAGGTCTCTACAGTATCACTAAGGTACTTACAATATCGTTACTTGACTTTTAGCATAAAATTAATGGATAGTTTAGATTTCATATGATATTGAGGTACCCCTCTGCAAAATAATCTAAAGACAATTATGTCATGCCATAAATTGTCTACCAGGAAAGTTTACAACATAAGATATGGTCCCTGGACCATTTGTGGTTACTACAATATATCTCTCTTTGTCATGGTAGTTTGGAAACAAAGCTATCTCAGCCAATCAATTGTATTTATTGTACTTCCAGTCTTCTTTGGAAGAATGTAGAAGACTGTCTGTCATACTCAATTTCTAAACCCTAAGCACACGTACTCGAGCTATGTCAAATTTAATCACCTGCCCTTTGTTCCTCATCCTCAGTGATTATAAATTCCTTTTCATCATGTTATAATAATTATATATAATAAGTCTGGGAATTGTTGTTGTAAAATATTTTCTTGTTGCATCCATGAAATATAGTGCACTAAATTATTAAAGCAATGAAAAATAATAATGATGAATAATGTAAAGAATATTATTATTGTAAAAGCTATATGCAATAGTACAGACTGCAAAATCTCAATGCTAACTTGAGTTTTAAGTCAACAACATATGTCATTTTCCAGTAAATCTACAATAAATGTACCCAGATTTACAGTAGATGTAGTTACTATAACAAAGGGAATGGTTTATTATTATTATGTAACTATATACATGTGTAATTCTATGTCTATATAAGAACTGTTGTAGTGTAGTAGTACACAAGTGTATACTAGAGTTAACTTATGACATTAATAAAGAATGACACTTTAAGCATGAAATCTCTCCTTTTATGAATTAAAGGAAATGATACTTTTAAAATAAGGAGTGTAATATGTGATAGTAGATATAAATATAATACGTATAATTACAAGTCAATAACTATAAACCACACCCCTTGTTTTATGTATTGTAAGTACAAGTGTTCTTCAGAAGGGTATAGATAATGTCAAGGTTTTTATTTTTTTATAATTACTATGAGTTATTATTACTTCTATGTTGGCTTGATATTTTTAACATTAAATTGTGTTTTGATTAACACAGTGTATGTCTTAACACTTAGTATGGCAGAACACCTCTACATGTTGCCTACTGGAAAAGTAGAAATGACATTGTCAAATTGTTAGGTGAATCAGGAGCTACTGGTAATTTGGAAGCAGTGAAAGTTGTAAGTAAAATGTGATATTTAATCAGATATAAATGTTGATTAAACTAACTTTAAAAATAGAAGACAAAGCTAACAATATCAACACATGTCAGTTACAGTGATATTAAATCCTCTATTAGTAAGACTATTGTTTAGGTATGCATCATAACTCGTTAATTAGTTACATATAATGTATGATGTAACATAATGTTCAGTGAATTATATTGTATCAGTACTATGTTATGTTATATGGACATAAATCATGTACTATGATTTCTTCTGTAGGACACTCTTTTACTCAAATCTGCAAACAAAGGTGATTTGGAAGGTGTGAGAGAATCACTCATGAAACAAGCCAATATTAACATTGCTAATGAGGTATACACTATCTTAATGTACTCATAATTTACTACATATGCCCAACATATAATGCCAAGCATATTGATTAACTTGAATCTTTTCATTTTTTTTTCATTTAAGGTTATCAGCAACGGCTGATCATATAGTAACTTCAAAAGTTTAAATTATTTATATATATATATTATTATTGTATTGGTTGTACACATGTATATATTATGTATATATATATATATATATATATATATATATATATATATATATATATAACATAAAGCTCACCTATTCTGTAAAAGACTTACTTGTTTGTCGAAATTATAGCAATTTGGCATGACTAGAATATTATTATGAAATAATAATATAGAGAATCATACATAGGTATTTTATGAATAATTTGCTAAAACTATCATTCATTAATTTTAATAAATTAGGGTGCTGCATTTATTTATATATTACAGTAGTATTGTCTGATATATTGTAGCCTTTTTAGAAGTTTTCTAGTAGCACAATAGCTACAATAGAATGAACATATATGATGGACAATTTAAATGACAAGTTGTACTAAAATGACAACAAGTTTAATGCACTGTTTGTTAAACAGTTTATATCTTCTCCTATCAAACTTTATCAGCACTTTAATTGTAATATGTTATCATAATCTACATACTACAATGTACTTGTTAATGTAGTTGTACCTTTAATACAATAACTTATGTATGTGCAGTAATGCTATCACTTAATGGTTCATAATTATTTAAAGTTTAGGGGTTAGTTTAGTATTAACTACAGTTTGTTTTTTATTAGTAAGTCATAACATATTATGATATAACACTTATTAAAGTATTAGTTGTAGTGTGTGTCAGTAGTTGTACTGAATGTCTTCATCGTATAACAGTCAACTTTATGTATATGAACCATGTGAGCTATTGGGGCTTTAGAGGTGGTTAGTCTTAGGCCCAGCTACTGTTTTTATGAGCTTCATCATTTTTCCTTGCATCTCAGTGTTTAGTTTCTATAAAATATAAAGATTTATTGAGAGCTTTCAAATTCACAAAATGAATAAACTAAAAAAAGGTTTTTACAATAATAAATAATGTTTATATAATATATATATATATAATAATATATATATATATACTACAGTATTACATTTGTTGATAATAGAGATCAGTTAAGTCCTTGCATTAACTACAATTTGTAATAAGTCATTACAATTAGCAAAATAATGAGTGTTGTTTCCACCCTTTATACAAACACATTAAATTATGTTAGCAAAATGTTTTGTCAGGATTAAACTTTTTGATAATTATCTACTCAACTATAACCCCTAGCCTCTACCTCTCATGTGTTTTTTCTTTAATGGGTGATATACATTATGTGTTAATATATGTTAGTAGTTCTGTATCTTTCTTATTAATGCCTCATTTGGATATATTGTTTTGAGATGATTAACAATTTAGTTGGAGAAGTTAATATAATGACATGAAGATATGTCATGTGATTAAACCATAGTATTTAACACTTTCTCTTTTTGCCTTTTCGAATATTTTTACAGGTTATTTGGTAACGTATTTACATGTACATTTCAATGATAAATACAAAGTAAATGATGTTTTGTCTTTATTTATGTACCATATCATAGTATTGTCTATACCTGTAGTTATTACTACAACTAAAACACAGTAGCCTTTCTACCAACTTTATAAATATCAGGAGATTTTGGAGTATATTTTAAAACCACATTGTACACATTCTTGTTAAGATTTGATCTAAAAAACAAGCAATGACAAATTTCTAAATAGATGTACATAAATAGCAATACAGTGTTTATGTACATCTGTTTATTCTCTTTATGCCATATCTTTATTAGTATGGAGAGACTGCACTCTATGTGGCTGCTGAGAATAACCATACAGATATTGCACTTCTTCTGATTGAGCGTGGCTGTTCTGTTGATGTTAAGGATCGTGTGAGTTCATATTTGTTGTAATGCTTGTTAACAAAACCACTTATTGTAGTTGTTCTTAAGTTTACATATCTGTAGTCTAGCGAATATTTTTACTGATTATTAATATATGTTAGTAGTTCTGTATCTTTCTTATTAATGTCTTGTTTGGATATATTGTTTCATATTGTTCATAAGTTTACATATCTGTAGTTTAGCGAGCTAACCTCTACTCAATGTTGGGGAAATATCTGCTTCTTATGAAGAAGCTGATGGGCATAAGAGGGTCTAGAAACAAACAGGCCTACTTGCATCTTTGAATATGTGGAATTACAAGAGTAGACTTTTCCCAGACTATCACGATCAATTGAGCTTTGTATCTTAGCATTAACTTTTTTGGGACAACAAATGTAGGAATAATGATGTCCAAATCCTGTTTCTTGTCATATCTAGCAATAGTAACTCTAGTTTCAGATATTATCTGATAATAATAACATGACATTATGGTTAAATTTTTCCTTAAAATTAAAGTAGAATTTGTAATCAGTCATTGCTAGTAGCAAAATAATGGGTGTGGTTAGCACCTTTACACAAACATATTAAATAGGGTTAGCCAAAATTTTTGTCAGGATTAAACATTTTAAAAATTATCTACTCAATTTTCATCCACTAGCCTTTACCTCTCATGTTTTTCCTCTAATGGATGATATACATAAATGTGTTGAAATATGTTAGTAGTTTTGTATCTTTCTACTAATTCTTTGTTTGGTTAATATAATAACATGGAGATATGTCCTGTGATTAAACCATAGTATCCAACATTTTCTGTTTTTGCACTTTTGAATATTTTTACTGGTTATTTGGTAACATATTTACATGTACATTTCAATGATAAATACAAATTAAATGACATTTTGTCTTTATTTATGCACCATATCCTAGTATTGTCTATACCTGTTGTTATTACTACAACTATAACACAGTAGCCTTTCTACCAACTATTTACTAAATATCAGGAGCCGGTAGAGTATATTCTAAAACTATGTCATACAAATTGTTTTTAAGATTTGATCTTAAAAACAAACAATGACAAAATAGTAAATAGATGTGCATAAATACAAATACAGTGTACATGTACATCTGTTTATTCTCTTTATATCATATCTTTATTAGTATGGAGAGACTGCACTCTATATTGCTGCTGAGAATAACCATACAGATATTGCACTTCTTCTGATTGAGCGTGGCTGTTCTGTTGATGTTAAGGATCGTGTGAGTTCATATTTGTTGTAATGCTTGTTAACAAAACCACTTATGGTAGTAGTTCATATGTTTACATATCTATAGTCTAGCGAGCTAACCTCTACTCAATGTTGGGGAAATATCTCCTTCTTATGAAGAAGCTGATGGGCATAAGAGGGTCTAGAAGCAAACTAGGCCTACTTGCATATTTGAATATGTGGAATTAGGAGAGTAAACCTTTCCCAGACTACCACAATCATTTGAGCCTTGTACCTTAGCATTAACTTTTTTGGGACAACACATGTAGGAATAATGATGTCCAAATCCTGTTTCTTGTCATATCTAGCAATAGTAACTCTAGTTTCAGATATCATCTGATAATAATAACATGACATTACGGTTAAATTTTTCCTTAAAATTAAAGTAAAATTTGTAATCAGTCATTACTAGTAGCAAAATAATGGGTGTGGTTAGCACAAACACATTAAATAGGGTTAGCCAAAATTTTTGTCAGGATTAAACATTTTGAAAATTATCTACTCAATTTTCATCCACTAGCATTTACCTCTCAGGTGTTTTTCTTCTAATGGATGATATACATAAATGTGTTGAATATGTTAGAAGTTTTGTATCTTTCTACTAATTCTTTGTTTGGTTAATATAATAACATGGAGATATGTCCTGTGATTAAACTATAGTATCCAACACTTTCTGTTTTTGCCCTTTTGAATATTTTTACTGGTTATTAATATATGTTTGTAGTTCTGTATCTTTCTTATTAAGACCTTGTTTGGATATATTGTTTTGAGATGATTAACAATTTAGTTGGAAAGGTTAACATAATGACATGGAGATATGTCATGTGATTAAACCATAGTATCTAACTCTTTCTCTTTTTGCCTTTTTGAATATTTTTACAGGTTATTTGATAATGTATTTACATGTACATTTTAATGATAAATACAAAGTAAATGACGTTTTGTCTTTATTTATGTACCATATCATAGTATTGTCTATACCTGTAGTTATTACTACAACTATAACACAGTAGCCTTTCTACCAACCTTATAAATATCAGGAGATTTTGGAGTATATTCTAAAACCACATTGTACACATTCTTGTTAAGATTTGATCTAAAAAACAAACAATGACAAATTTCTAAATAGATGTACATAAATAGCAATAGTGTACATGTACATCTGTTCATTCTCTTTATATCATATCTTTATTAGAATGGAGAGACTGCACTCTATGTGGCTGCTAAGAATAACCATACAGATATTGCACTTCTTCTGATTGAACATGGCTGTTCTGTTGATGTTAAGAACAATGTGAGTTTATATAGGTTGTAGTACTAGTTAACAAAACCACTTATGGTAGTTGTTCATAAGTTTACATATCTGTAGTCTACTGAGCTAGCCTCTACTCAATTGTTAGGTAAATATCTCCTCCTTATGAACAAGCTGGTGGTCTAGAAGCAAACTAGGCCTACTTGCATATTTCAATATGTGGAAGTAGGAGAGTAGACTTGTCCCTAGACTACCACAATCAATTAAATCCTTGCGTTTTTGCATTAACTTTCTTGGGACAACAAATGTAGGAATAACGATGTCCAAATCCTGTTTCTTGCCATATCTAGCAATAGTAACTCTAGTTTCAGATATCATCTGATGATAATAACATGATGTTACAGTTAATTTCTTCCTTAAAATTAAAGTGGAATTTGTGATCAGTTATTACTAATAGCAAAGTAATGGGTGTGGTTAACACCCTTTACACAAATGGATTAAATTGGGTTAGCCAAAATCCTTGTCAGGATTAAACTTTTTGAAAATTATCTACTAAATTTTCATTCACTAGCTATTACCTCTCGTGTTTTCCTTTAATGCATGATATACATAAATGTGTTGAAATATGTTAGTAGTTGTGTATCTTTCTACTAATTCTTTGTTTGAATATATCAGATTGAGATGATAAACAATGTAGTTGGAGAGGTTAATATAGGCTGGTTAGGTGTCTGTCTGGATCCTAAAAGAAGCTCGTACAGCATGTATACCACTTTTCCTTTGATATTGAACACACAAGCATGTATTATATGAATTTAGTTTTTATTTTATAATATTTCTGTCATACTGCATGTGTATGTTGTTACTGTTTAGACATAACACAACTCGCTATTTAATTTGATTTTTATTGTATATTCTCAAATTCTGTAAACTACTTGCTGTTTATTAAGATAAAACCTGAAACATTTGAACCTGGTGTTAAAATGCATGTGACATGCAGGCATATCTCAACATAGACATTTATTTGTTAACTGTAGCTGGCTACTATTGGAAATGTTAGCTGTTCTTTCATTCCTTTCTTAACCATTTTGAGTTACATTTGTAGCAAAATATGACTTTTTAAAACATTTTTGTAATAACAATATCTTGATGTTTCTCACATGACATTTATTTCTCGATATATATAGGATGGTGAGACTCCTCTCTACATTGCATCAGAGGAAGGGTACAGTGAAATTGTCCAATTGTTACTAAAGGCTAATGCTAGAACTGATATAGCAAACTATGTAAGTTGTCTCATGTGAAATAGTTATTGTATTTCCTTGATTAAATGCCTTGATGCTCATTCAATTCAGAGCATTTTGACCTGGCATTAAAACAAGGCATGTGTTTATTCAATGTAGTTATATCACTTTAAAATTGATTGGTTGATATAATTAATATATGGCTATACAACTTAAATATAGTAATACTTCTTCTTTCCTAGCATGTTATTCAATTAATTAAACATTCCTTATGTACTATGAGATTGATTGTATAACAAGATATTGTTAAATCAACCAATTAATGTTATCACATATCAAATTAAATCCATCTATTCAATATGTAGTAGTTTAATTTGGTAAAATATATTCAAAAACCACATCATACACATTATTATCTATTGATAAGATTTGATCTTAACAAACAAACAAAGAAAAGGTTTCAATATTTATACATAAATGGAAGTACAGTGTACATGTACATCTATATATCATATGTTATTTTAGTTTGGACAGACTGCACTCTATGTGGCTGTTAAGAATAACCATACAGATATTGCACTTCTTCTGATTGAACGTGGCTGTTCTGTTGATGTTAAGGATCATGTGAGTTCATATAGGTTGTAATGCTTGTTAACAAAACCAATTCCAGTAGTAGTTTACATATCTGTACTCTGACAAGCTAGCCTCTCCTTAGCTGACAGGCTAATGTCTCCTTCACCTTATCAACAAATTGATGGACATAAGAGTGTCTAGAAGCAAAATATTGACCTATTGGAATATGTGGAATATAGGAGAGGAGTCTTCTCCCTAAACTACCACAGCAAATTATATTTTTTATCTTTGATCATGTGTGGCTACTACAAAGTGTCTTTTTTTTGGCATGGTAGTTTGGAACTAAGACTACCTCACCCAATTAATGTTTTAAATGAAGGAGTGCTAACTTATTTAACCTCCAGCACCTTGTATAATGTAATGTAATAGGTGGTAGACTTATTACTTCAAATGGAATGTATACATAGTGCTCTTTTTTATATGTATTTTTGTATTATTGAAATATTGAGAGTCTATAGGATATATATATAGGATATTGTATTTACATGTATACTATATGCTGCACATTAAATGACAGGAATATAATAGGAAATTATTTGTTACACTGTCTTTGTATTCTTAGAATGATGATACTGTTTTACACTGGGGAAGCTGCAATAACAATGTTGACCTTGTTACGGCAATTGTGGATAAAACTGTTCAGATTGATGTTAAAAATAAGGTGAGTATGATTGAGAGTACAACTATGTTAAAAACCATCCTTTATACAAGATAGTATTACTGACATTGTCAGGCATCATGTCTCATGGTCCTAAGATTGTTTTGGACTGTGTATATGTATATACATATACATATATCTCCAGTCTAAAGTGTGTGATGATGATGTAATGATCTCACATATAGTAACTACTGATGTACATGACAACTAATGAATTTAAATAAATGCTGCTATGAAAATTAGAAATATTGTGCACTAATTATGATCCAAAAGTAGTTAAATTTTCTAAAAATAGAGATTCATCTTTGTGCATAACAATAACTTCCTCAACTTCCACGTTTTCTTAATTGGCAAATATATATGTATACTGTATTTCATCTTTTAAATGCCCTAGTGTTCATTTTAATCACAACATATATGACGAGTGTTTATTCAAAGTATGAATTCCCTAATGTTAAAATTACTCCACAGTAACTGAGACATCACTAACACTTGGAATAGAATAGTAAAATGTTGAGAAATGTTAGCATGTTTCCAGGCATGCTAAAACCATGCTTACATTTGAGTGCTGAATTTGTTTATGTTTGACAGTACTATTATCTAATATATTGTATCCAATCTATTTAGTGAATATACCTTTACATCATGAAGTGTTCTAAAAGTAAATAGCTACATTAAGATGGACAAGTATGACAGACAATTTAACAACAAATTGTACTCAAATAACAAGTTTGATGCACATATTGTTTTAACAATTTATATCTTCTCATGGCAAATTGTATCAGTGCTTTAATTGTAATATGTTTAAGTATCTCGTATAATAACTAGACATAATCTACATACTACAATGTACTTGTTAATTAGTTGTACCTTTAATACAATAACCTATGTGTGTGCATTAATGCTATCACTTAATGGTTCACATTATATTTTTGTTTTAACTACAGTTTATTTATAATTCACTACAATCTCAACTTATTACATCTGATATATTACTTGATGCTTAAAATAAATCAGCTAGATGGTTTAGATTTTGTATGACATATAGTAATACACAAAAGGTTGTCTTAAAATTTTACTTATTATGTTTTCAATATTACAAGCAATAACAACAAACCACACCCCTTGTTGTGTTATTGAAATTACTAAGTATTTGTCTTCTATGGGAGACTACAGAAGAAAGTCACAGTTATAAGTGAATGTTTTAAATAGATATAGTACATGAATAGATCAAGAAAGGAAGCCACACCACATGATGTAGCCTATAACAGAGGATGAATGGTCTCTAGTACACTTTGTAATGCATTAAACAGTTACATGTAATTTTGTATTAAGTAACATAACTGATAATGATGTAACTCCAATAGAGTAAGAATGTTCTTTAGTATAACTTAGTTGTAGTTTTGCCATTTACTTTGTATTTGTGTGTGACAATAATAGTATATGTTGTTTAGGATGACAAGACTCCAATAGAAATAGCACGTTACTATGGTTATGTTAAAGTAGTAGAATTATTTCAATGCCATTGTGTTCAAGTGGATGTTCCAGATAAAGTTAGTGACATATCATGTATCCATGTTAAATTATATAAATATTGAGATGTAAATTAATGTCTGAATATTATATATATTTACATAGCGATAGCAAATAAACCTATGCTCTGGTATATCAACACTACTTTTGTGAAATATTTCATAGTTTGGAGAATTGTTATTGTACAGACATAGCTATCAAACATTATGCACGTATTAAAGAATTTTGTGTTTTCTTCTAAAGTTCACAGAAATGGATTGACTAAATATTAGGAATAAAACAAATTTATCAGATATAGCAAGATCTGAATTTTGACTTTTAACACAAACAGCAAATTATAGCCTTTAATAGAAGTACAGGAGATAATATTTTTTTTTATTTTATTGATAAGTAAACTTATATACATCAGTTGAATTTATCTAAAGACAAGTTTTTTCTCTCAAGTTACTAATTTATTAAACTGACAAGGTCCTCCTAATATTTTGAAGTTTTAATGAAAAATAGATGGATGGGGCCAAAGTTCCTAATGAGGAGAAAGAAAAATTTACTTTGATTCACACAGGCTAACATAACACCAAACACTGTCAGAACTATGTAATGTTTTAAAGAAATTGACAGAAGAAACTTGGCATTTCAATATTCACCTTAGTCCCAGCCGTCTTTGTCGAAATATGCATGTACACATCATTCTAAATTTTTAGTAGTCTTAATAAAATTAGAGCCACTCCTATTATGCTAATTTGAGGGTACAAGACATCAGGATCAAGTATACTATCTACCTGAACATGATATACATATTGTATTTCAAGTACATGCACTTTTTAAAACTAGTTATATTTGTAAGATGTACATTGATGCTCTTATGTCTATACACACATGCACAATCATACATAAAAGTAGTAAGGATAATAACTTCATTTTATCATAACATCTATTTAAACAAAATATGTGATGTCAATTCAGATCATTTTTATAATACAGTTGTATTACAATGTATCGTGTATTCTCTATTTTATACAGCATGGTAGTACAACATTATTCAAAGCATGTTCTAGAGGTGATCATAACACTGTTGATCTTCTAATTAAAGCTGGTGCTAATGTTGATATTGTTAATAATGTAAGTTTATGATATGACAATGTATATCACTTAATTGATTTGTTTAGAGAGAAAATAACAAAATAACTAATAACTTACATAAAATTCTTACAATTAACAATTCATAACAGCCAGTAATGATCTTTCTGATATTGTAATAATTGGCACATTACATTGTAGGAGTGAACTAGAAAATTTAAAGATGAGCATATATACTAAAAGCCTAGATCTGAATGCTTGAACTAGAAGAACTATGACTTGTAAATGTGAAATTTACAAGTCAATTTGTTTGATCAAAAATAGTCAATAGCTTATGTTTTCAATGTAATTTTATAACAGTTGAATCCATTATATAATATGTGTCACTTGTTAAAGAAATAAATTCTCTGTCGCCATTTTCTCTATTAAGTGTACAATAACACATTAACTTATTATTATGATGTGATACTATGTCTTGATCTTACTTATGATTTATTAATTACAAGATCTATCTATTACATATAATGAAACAATTATCAGAGGAAAGGAAATGTGTATTAACACGATGATATAATGATTTACTAGAGCAAAGTTAAAATTAAGTGTACTTGACTGCAGTATTTCTGCAAGTATTTCCATATGAGAATGATTCCAGACTTCTTACTATGTAAAGACAACTATGCAGTAAATAGCTAGCCTCTACCTCTCATGTGTCTTTCCTTTAATGGGTGATATACATTATGTGTTAATATATGTTAGTAGTTCTGTATCTTTCTTATTAATGCCTCGTTTGGATATATTGTTTCGAGATGATTAACAATTTAGTTGGAGAAGTTAATATAATGACATGAAGATATGTCATGTGATTAAACCATAGTATTTAACACTTTCTCTTTTTGCCTTTTTGAATATTTTTACAGGTTATTTGGTAACGTATTTACATGTACATTTCAATGATAAATACAAAGTAAATGATGTTTTGTCTTTATTTATGTACCATATCATAGTATTGTCTATACCTGTAGTTATTACTACAACTATAACACAGTAGCCTTTCTACCAACCTTATAAATATCAGGAGATTTTGGAGTATATTCTAAAACCACATTGTACACATTCTTGTTAAGATTTGATCTAAAAAACAAGCAATGACAAATTTCTAAATAGATGTACATAAATACCAATACAGTGTTTATGTACATCTGTTTATTCTCTTTATGTCATATCTTTATTAGTATGGAGAGACTGCACTCCATGTTGCTGCTTACAATAACCATACAGATATTGCACTTCTTCTGATTGAACATGGCTGTTCTGTTGATGTTAAGAATCATGTGAGTTCATATAGGTTGTAGTACTAGTTAACAAAACCACTTACGGTAGTAGTTCATATGTTTACATATCTGTAGTCTAGTGAGCTAGCATCTCCTTAGCTGATGGGCAAATATCTCCTCTTTATGAATAAGCTGATGGGTGTAGGAGGGTCTAGACACAAAGTAGGCCTTCTTGCAGATTGGAATACTTGGAATTTAGAAGAGTAGACTTGTGTTCAGACTACTACAGTCAATTAAAGTCTTGTATTTTTCCATTAACAACAAATACAGGAATAATAATGTCCAAGTCCTGTTTCTTGTCATGTTTAGCATTAGTAACTCTAGTTTCAGATGTCATCTGATGATAATAACATTCATGTGATAAAAATGGAATTAAGTAATATACTGGTATGCATATAATTTCTGTCCCAATAAAATAGATTAAAGAGATTGACATTGACAATGATTTTTTGTATGTACTGCAGTGTCAGTAGAAATGAGTTTATGATTGTATATATAATGAATGGAGAAATATCATAGTTGTTTTTGTTTATATGAATGTTAGTTTCAGGCTTGTTAATATTAAATCCTCCAACACTAATCCAAATTTAGTTATCTTCTTTATTAAAGAGAGCATAATATCTCATAGGTCTCTACAGTATCACTAATGGTACTTATAATATCCTTACATGACTTTTAACATAAAATTAATGGATAGTTTAGATTTTATATGATATTGAGGTACCCCTCTGCAAAATAACCTCGAGACATATATAGATAGAGTAATATTTATTATGGATCCTGTCACTGTCATGCCATAAATTGTCTACCAGGAAAGTTTACAGCATAAGATATGGTCCCTGGACCATTTGTGGTTACTACAATATATCTCTTATTGTCATGGTAGTTTGGTAACAAAGCTATCTCAGCCAATCAATTGTATTTATTGTACTTCCAGTCTTCTTTGGAAGAATGTAGAAGACTGTCTGTCATACTCAATTTCTAAACCCTAAGCACACATACTCGAGCTATGTCAAATTTAATCACCTGCCCTTTGTTCCTCATCCTCAGTGATTATAAATTCCTTTTCATCATGTTATAATATATATAATAAGTCTGGGAATTGTTGTTGTAAAATATTATCCTTGTTGCATCCATGAAATATAGTGCACTAAATTATTTAAACAATGAAAAATAATAATGATGAATAATGTAAAGAATATTATTATTGTAAAAGCTATATGCAATAGTACAGACTGCAAAATCTGCTTAATAAAAAGCTTAATAAAAACAAATATTTAGAATAGCCGACCACCATTTAAATTCAGAGAGCCAAGACACTTTATGCCATCATTCATAAATGTCTTATCTATAATCTCACAGTCAGGGTATGTAACACAACTGATAATTTTTTGCGACGCCAGCTTTGAAACTTGATCCCATACTTTACCTGAAGTACTTGTAGCTGCTTTGTCAGAGAAAAATTTAATTTAAAATAATAGGTACTCATTATATTAAACTTTGAAACTTGTCAAAACTTGATCTAACTGTCCTTAGTTAAATAACCTGGCATTTCCTCATAACATACACATCTACATGTATAAAATGTTTTGATCATTGTCAACTTATATGTGTATGATGTTACTGTTTAGATGTAACATATACATGATTATACTTACTATTTAATTTGATTTTTCTCACACTACATTTATCTCTGTATATTTATAGGATGGTGAGACTCCTTTTTATGCTGCATCACAGGCAGGTAATAGTGAAATTGTAGAAGTATTACTAAAGGCTAATGCTAGTACTGACATAGCAAACAAAGTAAGCTTTCTTAATTAAGATAACTATCATATTTTCATGATTACATGACTTAGTGCTTAATAAAGTCAGAGCTTTTGACCTGGCATTTTAAAATAATGTGTTTATTCAACATAGTTAACAAATGTGAGAATTGATTAGTTGATTTAGTTCAAGCAACATTGTTGTCAGATCTCACTAAGATAGAAAAATGAGGGTTTTATTACAATAAAATCTTGTGACAACAATATCAGGTGTTCACGATATGGGATGAGGCATTGTTACAGATTTGCGTAGATGTTAATGATATTAGGTTAAACTGATAGAGCTACTACAATGTCATTTAGATACGTGAGAGAAATTTGCCTACTAAACCACAGTTTTTAGCAAACTCCTATCAAATCTATAGAGTCAAAACAATCACTTAGGACAAAACAATTAGAACTGAACACATTTTCAGACAAGAAAAACTAAAGTCCACACAACTTACAGCAACTGCTTTTATAGGAAGACTATGGCAACATCTTTGAATTCACAGTAAAGTGCATGCCACACCCCTAGGGATAAAATACCAATCACAACAGTCTTTTTGCAGATATAGAAATTGAAGGGGATAAAAAGGAATTGGAGGGAAATGTACTTGTATAAAAGAAATGTAACTTTAAAAAATGATATGAATTACAGTATTCAGTTAGAAAATTGTCATTAACGATTTGGAGAGTCATTATTAGTATTATGGTTTATACTAGTATGTGACAGTAATGTTATATGTTGTTTAGGATGGCAAGACTTTGTAACTTTAAATGTAACTTTAAAAAAAGATAAATTACAGTATTCAGTTGGAAATTATCATTAACGATTTCAAATGCCATCCTCGAATATTTGTTGCAACTAATATTCAGGGAAATATAGTATTTATTCAATTATTTGAGTGACAATGTCGAGCAACTTATGTAAAGTATGAAGTAATGCTATCAGTTAAATGACATAGTGGTACTGTGATGTCATTTTAATACCATTAACAGCTACATTAGTCACAAACCTGATGTCCCCCTCAGACCTATTGTATCTTTTTATTCGTCATCAACTTACTAACTGTCCAAATACTTATGTCGTCTACTCTCACCATTGGTTGGTAATACTCCCACCCATATTAAGAACTCCAGTGACTTTTCTGCCTTTGTTAAAACACAGCATTTAGTAGAAGGGACACTTGTGTCCTTTGATGTAGCCTCTCTCTTTACAAAAGTACCAATTGAATTAGCAATTGACGTCACAAAGGAACAACTCCAAGAAGACAACACCCTAGAGGATAGGACTGTTCTATCCATCAATGACATCATACAGCTTCTTGAGTTCTGCTTCAAAGCCACCTATTTTTCCTTCCGAGGTAAGTATTATCAACAGATCTTTGGAACAGCTGTGGGTTCTCTGGTCTCTGTGGTCATAGCAGACATGGTGATGGAAAATATAGAACAAAGGGCCTTAAACTCTACTTCACACCCCCTATCTTTTGGAAGAGATACATAGATGACACCTGTGTCGTATTACTGCCTTCATTGATTGATAGTTTCCATCAACAACTGAACTCTATTAAACCATCAATCCAATTTACAGTAGAGATAGAATACAATGGTTGTTTGCCTTTTTTGGACATCCTCATCACAAGAGATAGTAATGGGTCATTATCCACTGCAGTTTATCGAAAACAGACCCACACTAACCAGTATCTCCAGTTTTCGTCTCACCACCCTTTTTCCCACAAACTATCCGTTGGTCGCTCCTTATTCTCCAGAGCCTATATGCACTCATCCTCCCTTGTACAACAGGTAGAGGAGGAATCCATCATCTTTCAGGCTCTACTAAAGAATGGATACCCATCAAATTTCATTAAGAGATGCCAAAAGCAATTAACATCCAAACCAAAGCCACCTATCACTAGTGAACAAAAAACAACCAGAATCCCTATTCCTTATGTACAAGGTCAATCTGAGTCTATAAAAAGAGTTCTCTCCCCTCTTAGACCACAAAACACCTTAAGAAAGATTCTATCCAGGCCTAAAGACACTATACCCACCACAATGAAGTCTGGTGTAGTTTACCATATTTCCTGCCAAGATTGTGCAGCAAGTTATATTGGACAGACTGGCAGAAATCTATCACAACATATTACTGAATACAGGAGGGCAGTAAAGAAAATGGACACCTTCTTTAGTGCTATGTCTGTACATGTCTGCCAGACAGGTCATTCCATCAACTGGGAGAACCCTTCTATCCTAGCTCACCATCCTTTCCTCTGGCAGAGTCATTCTTGATTCATGGCACATTAACAACACACATCCATCGATCAACCAAGAAAAAGGCCCCCTTCTTGGTACTTACCTCACACTACGATCTAATATGCATGTGAAGCAGCCCCACCCATGAACACATGCCAGCTATAAACACAACAAAGCACTGCACATGTAGCAGTCCACCCACGCAACACGTGCAGGAATGCAAGATATAGTATAAATAAGAGCTTTTTGCTCTTAATTTTATTATATCAGCCACTGATGAAGATAGTCGCTCTGACTATTGAAACGTTTGGCGTTATCATATATTTTTGTTTGGTGAATAAAAAATGAATATTAGCAACACTAACTTACCCAAACACCCAGGTCTCTTTCTCATAATGAAGAAACTATATGAAGTAGAAGCATTAAAAGCAGCTCAACAATACATCAAGGCAGAAAAAAGATTGCTTGTCTCTGCCAACACTTAACCTTCAATCAGAGATATGTACACTACCATATCCTCCCAAGATATCTCTATCAGAAGCCTCTGGTTCCCTCCACTTATAGATACAAAATTACTTGTAGTACAGGTTTTAAATATCTTCCTGCTAGGACAAAACTTGATCACTACAGATTACGTCAACTAAAACATGACCAATTTTTCCAACTACACAAACTGCAATACATTCTCAGCCCCTTAAATTGAGTATCAATAATGAGGAGGGGAATGAGTGGTGCTGATTGTATACGATGTTAAGCCACCTTCTGGCATGATCCTCAGGTCCGGCAGTACTCAGCCACATCTCTGTATATAGTTGGCTAATAGAACCGCTGTAAGATACGTCGCGTCATCTTATCCTGGCCACATGATCAGCTAGGGGAATGGAGTGTGCCAGACTTAGAACTGTGGCATGACATCCATTTGGAAGCTTGAGTTGCTCTACAGCCATGTCTTCACCATCTCTACCAGGTGGCATCCAATATCTGTACAGTAGACAATCACACTAGTAGAATCGTGTTCCACTACCACATATGCTTCCTTCCTGACTGATTCCAATGATGGGTCAGTCCTTTGTAGCATCTTCAATACTTTAGAGTCAATCCTTTGAACATGGTTGTCACCTGATCCTCCACTTCTATTGTGCAGCTTCTTGTGTGCTCTCTTCATGTTTATGCTTAATCTTCTCTTCTCTTGAGACTTCACAAACAACTCATCATCTATCATCTCACCATCCAATCTGTCTCTTCACTCTTCTTCCTCTTCATCACAAATGTCGGCCTTCACTTCAGCCTTTTGCTCCTCCTTCATTAACGGGCTTGATACCACTCCACATTCTTCCTCTAATTGTTTTTTTTCAGCCTCCTGTTCCTTCTGTTTCCATACTGTGGCTCTTGTCATTACCATGGCCTTCTCTGGTTCCCCTATGCCAGAGTTCTTTTGGGGTAATAGCTCGGGCAGTTGGGACACATCTGTGCCCAACAGTCCTCCAATAGGTAAACAATCTGACACAGCAGCTTCAACCTCTATGGGCTTTCCCTTGACTTACATGTGCACCTTTGCCAAGTGGTACAACACTGTGTCTCCATGTGCACAATGCACTTTAGTAGCTCTTCCTTCAAGAATGCCTCTTCAGGTACTAGTTTTTGATGCACTAGAGTCCTCGAACAACCTGTGTCTAATAAAATATTCTTAACATATTTACCCTCTACTGTCCCTGATCTCATTACTCCAGCCTCCTGTTGAGTGTTGTTCTGCTCACAGAACATAGCATTATGAGGACAATGTGAAGAGTAGTGTCCTTTTTCATGACAATTGTAGCATTCTATATCCTTCTTCCCTCTTTCTGTCCCTTCTACTACCTGGGCCTCCATTTCCAGTACCAGTGGTTGTCAGTATGCCAGCTTTTGTAGTAGAAGAATCCTTTACCTTATGTCCGGGTTTACCGCATTCATAACACAGCCCACGTTGTCCTCCAGGCTTGGTGAGTCAAGTTGGGGTCCTCTGGCTTGAAAGTAATCATTGACATACTCTCCAGCCTTTTTGCTCATTTTAGGCTTACGCTCCTTCACCCACACACAGACATAACTAGGAAGCATCTGGATCAACTGCTCCATCACGAGTATGTCCTTCACTGCTTTTACGTACGTCATTGCATCTCTGCATTCATTTATCCATCAAATCACTCAATCTCACTGCAAACTCTCTGTTCGATTCTGCTTGCTTTCTCCTGGCTTGTCTGAACTGTTGTCAGTAGTTCTCCTCATTCACACCATACCTTTTCAGGATTGTCTCTTTCACCTTTGTATAATCTTTTGCATCATTGGGTGTCTGCTCTTCATATGCTTGTTGAACTCAATCAATAGGCTGAGGTGCCAGCTTGAATGATCATCGTGTGGTCCACCAAGCCCTTTCAAATGTAGTTAGGTATGCTTCAATGTCATTCTCTTCTGTTAACTTGGTCATCCTAGCCTCTTTCTCCATTTCATGCATACTACGAGACCATAGGCGGCTGCAGAACTGCAACTCCACCCGGGCAGAAAAAGGGGTGTGGTCCACATTGGGGTGTGGTTAAGTTTATTTATTAATATTATTAATGTGAAAGGAGCTACTGTTTTTATGAGTCTGTGAAAACTTTAAAAGTAGTTCGTCAAGAATGTCCCAAAGTTTGCTAGACACATCTCTTTCGATGTGCAGTAGAGCCAAGTTACAGAGATGTTCCTGCGTGTTTCCAATCACAGAAATCACTGTACGTTAGACATCTATCAGCATTAACTCCAAAAAACGGCAAGTCATAAAATCACTGCAATTTTAGACATGGAAGATGTACTGTATGATTTTTCATACTGTGTGACAGTGACCTTGTGCTCCTGTGCATCAGTGCATGGTGTGCTTGAATCTTGATCATGCAACATGCAACATGCTCCAGGCTTGTTTGTACAAGTTATTCTTACTATCAGTATCTTCCTCTTGGGAATCTGTTATCATTATTTAGAATTGCTTGGTCAAGTCAACCCGGTCATTGCCCGTGTATGCCCGGGCCTGCAGCCGCCTATTACGAGACTCTAGACCACCTTCTCCATTTCCTTGAACTCCTTCCACCAGCTTCTGTAATAGCACCATCTGCTGTTTAGACTCTTCTTCTCGCCTATTTTGTTCTACTTGTAACTCTGCTTCCTTCCTTCATTGTTCTTTCTCTCTTCGCTCATGTTCCTCGGCCAAGTCCATTTCATGAGCCTTTCTGTCTCAATAAGTGCCTGCAACACTTGACTAAGATCCACTGACATGACGTCTGCTTGAGGTCCAAGCTTCTGGTATCTCCTTCCAGAACAGGTCATCATACAGCACAAACTTAACTGCTTGTATATTTAAGGGTCTCGTTAGTTCTGTTACAATCAATCTCACAACTGCCACCAAATGTGGAAAATACCAGATTGGTAAAGTTAAATTTATTAGATTGAAAGAACTGGAGAACTCTCCCTACAAAAATTAACTTGCTTTATATAATAGTACAACATGTGACAAATAGAAAGTTCAAATAAGTAACAGAGACAAGAAGGTTCTATCAGACAACAGAACAATACCTATGTATACCGAGTTATCACAATATGTATAGAAACAAAGAAATTTCTAGTTCATCACAATATTTGTTCGTCGTTATCTTGTCTCTTTTTCTTTTATCATCATCACCTATATCATTGACTTTTTTAAGTGATTTGATTATTTCTACATTTGTCAACGATAATTTGAGAGTATATTTTTATTACAATTGTTAAATACTAGGCACTGAAATCTATTATTTTGTAACATACAAAGAGATTTTGCTATATACATAGTAGTTTGTACTAGTATGTGACAATAATATTATATGTTGTTTAGGACGGGATAACTCCATTGCTTGTAGCATGTGACAATGGATATAATAAAATAGTGGAAGTATTATTAGACCATGGTGTTCAAGTGGGTGTTTCAGACAAGGTGAGTGATATATCATATATTCATGATAAGTTATGTAAACATTGACATGTACATGTACTAAATATTATTGATGTTTTTACAATGGGAGCTACTTTGGCCAAGATAAGTTATGTAACACAACAGAAGTTATTGAAGCTACTTCTGCCACATAGGAAATTTATGTGAATTCTGTGTATTGTCATTGCTCAGCAATTGTTGCAATCATAGTATATTAATAGACCTTTTAAATACCTTTTCATAATTATTATGGAAGGCACAGCTATTAGTCATTATGAAGTGACTTTTGTATGGATTTGTGGATATAGGTATCAGTCATTATGAAAGTATTAATGATCTTTTATTTCAATGTACTTTTTAAAGTGTGCACAGAAATTGAATATTGAGAATTCAGCAATTTTGTCAGATTACCAACTGTGATCTCTCAAAAAAGCAAATCCTTTCCTTTGAGTAGAACTACATGAGATATTATTTATTATTGTTTGATTTTTCAAGTATACTATACAACCGAATACTATTTAATTTATTTGACAATGTCTGGTAAAACAGCTCTACAACCTGACAGAAAACTTTGAATATATGCATATATGCCTAAATTATCCAGCAAACAATACAATACACTGAAATATGAGACAATAGTGTGTGAAAATTGTATAATCTCACACAATAATTATTAGTATATCTCAATTGAAACAATGATTTTCTTATCATTTAGTATGGCAGAAAACCCTTACACATTGCCTACATGAGAGGTAAAGACGACATTGTCCAATTTTTAACTGAAGCAGGAGCCAATAATTTGGAGGCAGTGAAAGTTGTAAATAAATATGATAAATAAACAGAAAAGAAATGTTGAATAAAGTAACATTGTACATAGGAGACAAAGCTAACATTAACAAAATAAGTCAATCAGTGTAATATTAATTCCACTATTAGTAATGTTAACACTAATATTCAGGGATGCATCATAACTCATTAATCAGTTATGTTATGAGGAAATAAATGAGGTACTGTGATCTCTTCCACAGGACACCCTTCTACTTAAATCTTCAAAGGAAGGTGATTTGAAAGGTGTGAGAGAATCACTCACTAAACAAGCCAATATTAACATTGTTAATGAGGTATACACTATGTTAATGTACCTATAATTTACTGTAAAAGTCATCAAGTTACATTGTTGTATGATACGTTTAAGAATGTATTGTTAGACTAAGAATGTTTTCAAAGTTGTAACAATACTAAATTGCCTTGCCACTTCTGTATATAAGTAATGGGTGTATAATAGAAAAAAAGATATGAATACAAATAAAAGAGAACAAACCACACCCATTTTGTGCTTCTTGTAAATTGAAAGTACAAATCTTTAATGTTAGACAATAGAAGAATGACATGATTATAAGCAAACATTTTAAATGTAATACATGAATAGACAAATAAAACAAACCACACCACATGACGAAGCCTATAATAGAGGATAATTATTCTCTAATATTATTTAGTATTCCTTTTGCTATATAATAGCTGTTTGTGCTAATTTGTGACAATTATATTATATGTTGTTTTAGGATGGGAAGACTCCATTGTACATAGCATGTTACTATGGTCATGATAAAGTAGTAGAAGTATTACTAGACCATGGTGTTCAAGTCGATGTTCCAGACAAGGTAAGTGATTATGTATTCATACATGTACATGTACTGAATGGTACTGATGTTTGCGCAACAGAAGTTACTTTAGTTACTTCAGTCACATAGGAAATTGAAAGTGAACCCTATGTATTATAGCTATAGTTACTTTAGTTACTTCAGTCACATAGGAAATTGAAAGTGAACCCTATGTATTATAGCTATAGTTGTTAGCATGGTTTACAAATATAGCATATACATTTTTAATAAAAAATTATATTCATTATTATGGAGAGCTATTGTTAATACTTCAGTAACTCCCTTACTTTTAAACTGCCTTGTTTTAAAAATGCTCTGATTTATAAATAAATAGCAAGAATTAGGAAACCTTATCTTTAACTATTATCTGACAACAAATATGTTAAGTTGTGTTCTTTTCTGTAACCTTGTCCTTTAGAGTCATGTAATAAGAAATGATATCTTTTCGTTAGCATACAATGAAGCTTTTGTAATAATGAAAGCATTTATTAATGACAGATGCATCAAAGTTTGATACTTTGTGAAGTGTGATCCATTGGCAGGTAGTTGTGTTGAGCAAATTATTTGTTTGATAAATTGAAGTAGCTATAGTAAATTTAATTTTTTTTTCACTAGGAAGGGTCTGTATGTCAGTACTTTTAGAATGTCTTTAAGTTTGATATACAGTGATTGGTCATAATGTCTATGCTACAATGTGCTGGTTGATGTGGTTTAATTTGAATGCAAATTATATTTGTAGCAATGCCATCGCTTGACATTTAGTGTTTGGAGATGTGGTTTATTATTAACCAGTGTTGCAATTTTGTATTAAGTAGACATAACCTATGATGATGTAACACTAACAGAATATGAATTGTTTCTCGTATCAGTTAGTAATGCTCTTACTCTATAGCTTGTGCTAGTATATGATATATTTTATGTTGTTTTAATATGGCTTAACTCCATTGTATATACCATGTTACAGAGGTCATGATAAGTAGTACAAATATTACTAGATCAATGTGTTCAAGTGGATGTTCTAGACATACCATCTATTCATGTTTAGATTAGTAAATATTGACATGTACATTTACTAATAATTTCGATATTATTAATATTTACATCACAAAATGAGATAATAATTTTTTAGTAAATAAGATAATACTTTGTTTTTGTTAACAAGTAAACTGATTTGTGTTAGTTGGATTTAACTATAGACATTGTTTCTGAACTCATTAAGTTTTTAAAGTTATAATATGCTCCTAACATTTTGGAGTGTTAATCAAAGCTAAATTGGTAAGGCCGAACTTCCTAATGAGTAGAAGGAATAATGAACTTTGTTTGATTCACACAGGCTAACATAACACCAAATACTGCTGGTGCAACCTTGTTTCCAATATTTTGAAAAAAAAATATAGACAAACCTGACATTTAATACTCACCTCAGCTTTAGCCATGTTTGTCTAAACACTTAATTTTTAGTAGACTAAATAACAATACAGCCACTTCCATAACAATAAATGTTAGAGTACAAGACATTAGAATCAAGTTGTAGGATGATTCTATTCACCTGTACATGAAATACATGTAATATTACAGGTATATCTACTGTTTAAAAATAGTTGAATTTCAAAGATTCACACTACATATATGCAAACAAGTGTAATCATACACAAATGTAGCATGATTAATAACATCATAGCATCTATTTAAAAGAAAATAGTGATGTCAATTGAAATATCATTTATAATATAATTGTATTATAATGTGTAATGTATTCTCTATTGTATACAGTATGGTGACACAGCATTATACAAAGCATGTTCTAGAGGTCATCATAACACTGTTGATCTTCTAATTAAAGCTGGAGCTAATGTTGATGTTGTTAATAATGTAAGTTTATGATATGACAATGTATATTATTTAGTTTATTTATACAGAGAGAAAATAATAAAATAGCTAATATCTTATTTAATAATTATGACAATTAATAAATTATAACAGCCTGTAATAATCATTCAAATCGCATAATATAAGAACCACATGACATTATACGAGTGAACTAGAAAGCCTGAAAATGAACAAACATAATAACAGCCTAGATCTGATTGCTTATTTTGTGTCACTTGTTGAAAAGCAAATCTAAAATTTTTCTTGTCTGAATTTCTCCATTTTAGTGTACGCTAACACATTAATGATCTGGTACTATGCCCTCATCTTATTTATGAATTATTAATTACAAGGTTTATCTACTAACTATTGACAAACTATTATCAGAGGAAAAGATATGTGCATAATATGATGATATAGTGATTTACAAGGTCAACGTTGACAGGAAGTGTATTTGTCTGCAGTAAATGTACAAAGCAAATACTTGCATAAGACAATAATCCCATACTGTTTACTGTGTAGAAAACAGTTCTGCTGTGATTACTCTTGTTTTGTGTTAAGTTTTAATACATCTGCTTAATTAAACACAGGCAATTTAAATTTGCAGAGCCAAATATTTCCCTGTCATCATTCATAAATGGCTAATTAAAAGAAATGCCATGACTTTTATAGTCTGTAACCTCAAAGTCAGGGTAATCAGCAACACTGATGATTTCTTTGGTAGCCAGCCAGCTTTAAAACTTTATCCCACAATTCACCTGAAGTATTTGTAGCTGGTCTATCAGACGGATATTTTACTTAAACTGATTGGTTCTCATTATATATAGCTTTGAGACATGTCAAACTTTACACAATTGTTCTGACATTTTATCATAGTATACATATCTACATGTGGTACATGTTTTGATCATTTTCCACTTAAATGTGACAAGTATATGTACTTTTACTATACAAATATTGATTACAACCTGTACATGTACATTTACATGTATACCAGTTCCCTTTGATATTAAATACACGTATGTATTATGTTATTGTTAATTTAGTTTTATTTATAATATTTTCTATAATACTACATGTGTATGTTGTTACTGTTTAGATGTAACCTATACATGATTATACTTACTGTTTAGCTTGATGGACATTTATCTCTATATATAATATTATAAAGGATGGCAAGACTCCTCTCTGTGCTGCATCAAAGGCAGGCTACAATGAAATTGTACAATTGCTACTAAAAGCTAATGCTAGTACTAATATAGCAAATGATGTAAGTTGTCTCGTGTAATATAATTATTGTGTTTCCTTGATTAAATACATTGATATTCATTTAATTGAGAACATTATGATTTTGCATTGAAACAAGTCAGATCTTTATTTAATATAGTTGTATCACTGTAACAATTGATTGGTTGATTTATCTAATACATGAGTATCAAGTTGAATGTATAATAAATATAATACTGTTTTCATTCCTAACATAATATCAAATTAACTAAACATTCCTAATGTACTATGTTATTGATTGTATAACAACATGTTGTTAAATCAACCAATTAATATTTATGGCATATTAAGACTTACCTGACAAGAAATGTACAAAATGTTACTGTTCTTTTTGTCACATTTATCCTTTCAAAGTTACGTCAAATTACAAGTTGTTATTTTTAATTTTTTGATAATAGTAGATGCATTCATGCATGGGAGTGATATGTTTCTCTGATAGCTTGATTTTTCTTAAGTTTCTGTAGTAAACTATCATGAAATTCAATTCTCTTTTATTTTATTGAGGTTTGAGGCAGATTAAAAATGAAACAACATTCCAAGTTGAACACCATATCATATAAATACAGTACACATCTACATGTAATACATCCACTTAAATGTGACAAGAGAATGTAGTTGTATTATGCACATATTTACTACAACCTGTATTACAAGTACTTGTACTATTCGACATTCATTTTGTTGAAATTTAAAGATGTGTATTGATGCTATTAATAACTACCTGATCACACGTTTGCATAATCGTTTATAAAAAGAGCAAGGTTAATAACCTTAAATATCAATTTAAAAGAAATGTGTGGAGTCATTTCAAATCTCCTTATAATACAATTGGTACTATGTTTTTTATGTCCTTTGCATGAAAGTTAACATGAAGTGTAGTTGTTTATAGTACATTTGCAGAGCCAATACTTACATAAGACAATGATTACAGACTCCTTACGATCTAAAAGATAGCTCTGCAGTACATAGTCTTGTTTTATGTTATGGTTAATGCATCTGTGCAATTACCATATAGCGGGTATTATTGGCGGCAAATTTAATTTGGTGTATTGACAGTCTGCAACAAAATCGTCGAATCAAAAACCGTCAATAATACTTTCCATCAGTATAGCAATTACATATCTACATTACCTTCTTATATTAGACATTTTTACTGTTCATCAAGTATAAGTGTCCAAACTCTCTTATATATATATGGTGACCTCGCACAACAATAGCAATCTCATAAGTATCCATTGATCTCACTTTCATGAGAGTTCATATGGTGTTATATAGTACCAGCAGTACCACCCACTGTTAATTAATACCACCCACCTTTAATTACAACAATTATTTTAATAAATAGCCAAATTTTAATTTCAACAAATTTTAATTTTGCTTATTTTGATTGGAAACCGTCAAATATTTCGACCGCCAATAATACCCACTATATGGTAATACACAGGAAATAAACTCCTTTTAAATTCTTAGAACCGAGACTTTCCTTGCCATCATTCATAAATGGCTGGCTAAAAGAAATGCCATGACTGCCATGACTGCACGTACTTTATAACCTCACAGTCAGATTGTTCAACAACACTGATGATTTCTTTTCCTTGAAAGTTGATCCCACAGTTCACTTGAAGTATTTACAGCTGCTCTCTTAGAGGGAGTTTTACTTAAACCAAATGGTTCTCATTATGTATAGCTTTGAGACGTGTCAAAACTTGATACAACTGTCCTCAGTTTAATATCATATCATAGACATCTACATGTAATACATTTTTGGATGATTATCCACTTAAATGAGACAAGTAAATGTACTATTACTATTACTATACATGTATTAACTACAACCTGTATATGTACATTTACATGTACACCCATATTAAAGACACACACGTGTGTAATATTATATATTGTTTAGGATGGCCTGACTCCATTATACATGGCATGTTACAGTGGTTATGATAAAGTAGTACAAGTATTACTAGACCATGGAGTTGAAGTGGATGTTCAAGACAAGGTCAGTGACATATCATGCATTCATGCTAAGTTATGTAACACAACAGAAGTTAACGAAGCTACTTTGATCACAAAGGAAATTAACTAAAAATAATATCTATATATTATCATTGTTCAGCTATAGTTGTAATCATGATATATAAATACATCAAACAACATTTTAATTCATCCTATTTGTTGTTATGGAAAGTCATTATTAGTATTATGGTTTATACTAGTATGTGACAATAATGTTAATATTGTTTAGGATGGCAAGACTTTGTAACTTTAAATGTAACTTTAAAAAAAGATAAATTACAGTATTTAGTTGGAAATTATCATTAATGATTTCAAATGTCATGCTCGAATATTTGTTGCAACTAATATTCAGGGAAATACAGTATTTATTCAATTATTTGAGTGACAATGTCAAGCAACTTATGTAAAGTATGAAGTAATGCTATTAGTTAAATGACATAGTGGTACTATGATGTCATTTTAATACCATTAACAGCTACATAAGTCTATAATAATAATTCATTGCATGTGTGGACATCTAATGTTATTGTTACAATGTGTCAATTTAATAGCACTCCAAATTATCTAATGGATGTTAACTAAATTGTATATGCATGAAATCTTCCAAGCTCTGTGAATTTTGTTCTCCTTCAAGACTGTCTAAATGGTCGAATAATAACCTCTCTGTTAATAATACCTCTTAAGATGAGTAAGCAATGAATTTTTGTTCACCCTGCCTTTCCTTCACAAGGTTATTTTCCCAAGAATCAACTCCTCAATTTCCCAATTTACCATCTTTTGTTGACATGAATCCTCTAGCTTTTCTTGGAGTGACAGCCTAGATTGTGTTAGGTTCTTTCTTGCTATAAATGCTGCTTACTCTGAAGTAATTCATTGGATGAAATGCCTATTTCCTATTCATTTTGGCAATATTGGGTTTTTCTTTGTGTCTGCCTTGGCAGATTATGTTGAAGTACTGGAATGGAGTTGACTGCTTAACGAGCAACAATGTTCATGGCAATACTATTATCTGAGAAACCTTGTTCTCATTCCAAGCTACATGAACATGTTAAGTTTGAATATGTTAGTTGTGGAGACATAGATACTCTATTGCATGAAGAATGGGCCATTCAACAGCAAAATCAGTCAAAAACTAGAAGATCTCTCTCTCTCTCTCTCTAATTTTACATGACAGTTTAGAGAAAAAGCATCCCACATGCCAGCTTGGCTATTTTGAAACTGTCATAGACACCTCATGTTTAATATCTATATATTATCATTGTTGAGCTATGTTTGTAATCATGGTATATCAATACACTGCACAACTTCTTAATTAATGCTATTCATTATTATGGAGAGTCATTATTAGTATTACGGTTTATTCTAGTATTTGACAATAATGTTATATGTTTTTTAGTATGGTAAGACTTCATTTGACATAGCACGTTGCAGAGGTTTTGATAAAGTAGTAGAGATATTTCAATGCCATGGTGTTCAAGTGGATGTTCCAGACAAGGTCAGTGATATATCATATCATGTAATCTCATTAAATTACGCTAAAATTGACATGAACATGTACTAAGGTCACTGATATATCACTTATCTGCATAAATATTAATGTATACTTGTTGAATTTTAAGATGTGCACTGATTCTTTTATATCCACAGACACCCATACATGCACACACATACATACACATGTGTAATGATACACAAAGGAACAAGGGTAATTACCTTATAAAATCAATTTAAAATATATTGTCATGTAAATTCAGATCTCCTTTATAATAAAATTGTATTATAATATATCATGTGTTCTCTATTGTATGCAGGATGGTGACACAGCACTATACAAAGCATGTTCTAGAGGTGATCATAACACTGTTGATCTTCTAATTAAAGCTGGAGCTAATGTTGATATCGTTAATAATGTAAGTTTATGATATGACAATGTATATCATTTAATTTATTCTTTCAGAGAGAAAATAATAAAGTGGGTAATGTTTACATAAATAATGTAGGAGTGAATTAGAACATCTGAAGTAAAAAAGTATAATAAAGCCTAGATCTGATTACCTTAAATAGAACTATTATGAGTTGTAATTTAAATTTGAGATTAATTTATTTGAGCAAAAACTGTCAAAACCTTGTGTTTCCAATGTGATGTTAAGCAGTTTGAATGAAATACATAACATGTCACTTTTTAAAACTAAAATTCTCTGTCTACATTTTCTTCATTTTAGTGTTCAATGACACATTTATTTATTATTATTATAACAAATTATTTAAAGACTATAGTCGTATTTCTTATATTCATTATATATATGTGTGTATGTGTGTGTGTATGTATGTATGTATATTCATATATATATATATATATATATATATATATATATATATATATATATATATATATATATATATATATACTCCTTAGACTTGTTATTCATAGAAATGTTAGTCAAGTATTTTGACCAGTGAATATTTTGTCAAAGAAACACTGTGTTTTCATAATTGCAAACTATGGGGTAATTAACTTTCTGTCATGACATATATCTCTCTCTGTATGTATGTAGTATTGTGAGACTCCTCTCTATGTTGCAACAAAGAAAGGCTACAATGAAATTGTGCAAATGTTACTGAAGGCTAATGCTAGTACTGATATAGCCAACAAAGTAAGTTGTATACTTGTATGCATGAGAAATCTTTCTAAGGACACAGCTAGAAACTGAACACACTTTCCACCTTCATTGAAGGAAGGGAAAAAGACTATGGCTGACCACATCTTCATAAACACACTTCAATACAGGTCATACCACTGGAGGCAAAATGGCAGGCAAAAGAGTTATATTAAATGATTTGTCCTATATAAAATTAGTCAGTTGTTTATAGGAGAAATCTTGAAAAATACTTCTCAACAGCCAGTATTGATCATTCAGATCTTATAATTAATGGTCTAAATTATATAATTATTCTTCTATAAAACCTTATATTAAACTAGCTATCTGATAGCAAAACATTAACTGTTATACTTTATTGTTACCCTTTTAGAATCACTTATGACTAAATGAGATATATTCTTAAGCATGCCTTTAAGTTTTTATAATATTGAAACCATTTACTAATCAATGATGCATCAAAGTTTTACACACCTGTGAAGCATGTTTCATAAAATGACTGTTCATAATGTCCATACTATGATGCACTTGTTGATATGACTGTATTTAGAATACAATTTATTTTTGTAGTAATGTTATCACTTAGCATTAGACATTTAAAGATTAGAATGATAATATTTTCTTTAGGATACTTGAAAGCTTTTATAACAGTGAAAATATTACTAATGATTGATGAATCAAAGTTAGGCACCTGTGAATCATAATCCAATGGGAGGTAGTTGGATTGAGCAACCCTATGTGTGACAAAGTGAAGCTGCTGTAGTTTGTGTGGGAATGCTCCATGTTTTAGTTATTTTAGAATGTGTAAATTGTCTCATACAATGACTGGTCACAATGTTCATAGTACAATGTACTTGTATTTAGAATTCAATTTGTATTTGCAGTAATGCTGTCACTTATGGTTTGACATTTAAAGTTTAAAAGTTTGGTTTGTTGTTAATAAATTGATAGTGTTAATTGGTTTTAACTGTATCCAATATTTTCTTTCAACTTACTAAGTCAATAAACTGACAAGGTGTGCCCAATATTTTGAAGGGTTAATGAAAAATGATGGTTAGGGCTGAAGTTTCTAATATGGTTCGAGAAAGAATATTAAACTTTGATTCACACAAACTAACATAATACCAAACACTGTCTGAAGTACAACCTGATTTGTAATATTTTAAAGAAATTAAGAAAAACCTTGGCATATTAATATTCACCTTAACATCAGCCATCTTTGTTACATTTAACATGTACACTTTATTCTAAAGTTTCATAGAATTCAAGACATTGCAGCCACTCTCATAATAATAATAGAAGAATAAAATACATTAAAATCATGTTGTAGGATGACTTTACCATCCTGTACAAGATATACATGTTGCATTATAAGTACATGTACTGTTTAAAATTTGTAATTGTAAAGATCTAGACTGATGTTCTTATATCTACACACAAACATACATACATGTGCAATTATGCACAATAGTAGCCAAGTTAATAGCCTTATAACATCTGCTTAAAATAAAATTAAGATGTTAATTCAGAACTCTTTTATGACATAATTGTATTATAATATGTTCTCTATTGTATGCAGGATGGTGACACAGCATTATACAAAGCATGTTCTAGAGGTGATCATAACACTGTTGATCTTCTAATTAAAGCTGGAGCTAATGTTGATATCGTTAATAATGTAAGTTTATGATATGACAATGTATATCATTTAATTTATTTCTTCAGAGAGAAAATAATAAAGTGGGTAATGTTTACATAAATAATGTAGGAGTGAATTAGAACATCTGAAGTAAAAAAAGTATAATAAAGCCTAGATCTGATTACCTTAGATAGAACTATTATGACTTGTAATTTTAAAGTTGAAGATTAATTTCTTTGAGCAAAAACTGCCAAAACCTTGTGTTTTCAATGTGATGTTAAGCAGTTTGAATGAAATACATAACATGTTACTTTTTACAACTAAAATTCTCAGTCTACATTTTCTTCATTTTAGTGTTCAATGACACATTTATTTATTATTATTATAACCTATTATTTAAAGACTATAGTCGTATTTCTTATATTCATATATGTGTGTGTGTGTGTGTGTGTGTGTGTGTGTGCATGTATGTATGTATATTCATATATATATATATATATATATATATATATATATATATATATATATATATATACTCCTTAGATTTGTTATTCATAGAAATGTTAGTCAAGTATTTTGACCAATGAATATTTTGTCAAAGAAACACTGTGTTTTCATAACTTTTGGCTTAAGCAATAATTAATTGTCACTTCCCAACACACAACAATCACAAGGTTTTCTACAAAAAAGCAACTTTTAATTGCAAACTATAGGGTAATTAACTTTCTGTCATGACATATATCTCTCTCTGTATGTATGTAGTATTGTGAGACTCCTCTCTATGTTGCAACAATGAAAGGCTACAATGAAATTGTGCAATTGTTACTAAAGGCTAATGCTAGTACTGATATAGCCGACAAAGTAAGTTGTCTCATATAGGATAATTATTTCATTTCCTTGATTAAATACCTTGATATTAATTGGAAAATGACTAAGCCTGTATGGGTGCAAGCTAATTGTAATTATACAAGGAAGATGAGGTTGAAGTTATCAACTTTGCAATGGCATTTATTTTAACAAAAACAGCTACCTATCAGCACTTACAAAATAATTTTAATAATTTAAATGATGTAACACATAAGTATGAAAATTAACAATAAAAACATTTGAACAACAACCAAGCAACATCCAAACAATGATACACACATTGTATAATAACCTGCCTAGACCTTTTTTACATAACACTAACTTTCTCTTCAGATTAGAATGATAATATTTTCTTTAGGATACTTGAAAGCTTTTATAACAGTGAAAATATTACTAATGATTGATGAATCAAAGTTAGGCACCTGTGAATCATAATCCAATGGGAGGTAGTTGGATTGAGCAACCCTATGTGTGACAAAGTGAAGCTGCTGTAGTTTGTGTGGGAATGCTCCATGTTTTAGTTATTTTAGAATGTGTAAATTGTCTCATACAATGACTGGTCACAATGTCCATAGTACAATGTACTTGTATTTAGAATTCAGTTTATATTTGCAGTAATGCTGTCACTTATGGTTTGACATTTAAAGTTTAAAAGTTTGGTTTGTTATTAATCACAGTTACACATGATATTGTATTAAGTAGACATAACCTATGATAATGTAACTCTAACAGAGTGTGAGTATTTCAAGTATCAGTTATAATGTTTTTGCTATATAGTTTGTACTAGTGTTTGACAATAATATTATTTGTTGTATAGTATGGCAAGACACCATTGTACATTGCATATGAAAAAGGTCATAATAAAGTAGTACAAGTATTACTAGACCATGGTGTTCAGTTGGATGTTCCAGACAAGGTCAGTGACATATCAAGTGTACATGTATAGTTATGTAAATATTGACATGTAAATGTACTGAATATTATTATAATTAATATATAATAAAAGTAAATAAACCTCTGGATAGCAATACTTCTTTTCAAATTTCATAATTGGGATAATTATTATTATTTCTATGAAATGTATCTTACAGATATATCTATCAGACATTTTTGTTGGTATTAAATAATAATTTTGACATTTATTTTCTAAGGTACACAGAAAGGGAGTGACAAAATATTAAGAATTAGCAATTGTTTTATATTCAGCAAATGATGTATTTAAAAATAAACAGCAAATCGTAACTTTTGATAGAACTAAATAATATTTTTTTTGGTTTTTATTGATAAATAAATTGATAGTGTTAATTGGTTTTAACTGTATCCAATTATTTTCTCTCAACTTACTAAGTCAATAAACTGACAAGGTGTGCCCAATATTTTGAAGGGTTAATGAAAAATGATGGTTAGGGCTGAAGTTTCTAATATGGTTCGAGAAAGAATATTAAACTTTGATTCACACAAACTAACATAATACCAAACACTGTCTGAAGTACAACCTGATTTGTAATATTTTAAAGAAATTAAGAAAAACCTTGGCATATTAATATTCACCTTAACATCAGCCATCTTTGTTACATTTAACATGTACACTTTATTCTAAAGTTTCATAGAATTCAAGACATTGCAGCCACTCTCATAATAATAATAGAAGAATAAAATACATTAAAATCATGTTGTAGGATGACTTTACCATCCTGTACAAGATATACATGTTGCATTATAAGTACATGTACTGTTTAAAATTTGTAATTGTAAAGATCTAGACTGATGTTCTTATATCTACACACAAACATACATACATGTGCAATTATGCACAATAGTAGCCAAGTTAATAGCCTTATAACATCTGCTTAAAAGAAAATTAAGATGTTAATTCAGAACTCTTTTATGACATAATTGTATTATAATATGTTTTCTATTGTATGCAGAATGGTCACACAGCATTATACAAAGCATGTTATAGAGGTGATCATAACACTGTTGATCTTCTAATTAAAGCTGGAGCTAATGTTGATATCGTTAATAATGTAAGTTTATGATATGACAATGTATATCATTTAATTTATTTCTTCAGAGAGAAAATAATAAAGTGGGTAATGTTTACATAAATAATGTAGGAGTGAATTAGAACATCTGAAGTAAAAAAAGTATAATAAAGCCTAGATCTGATTACCTTATATAGAACTATTATGACTTGTAATTTAAATTTGAGATTAATTTCTTTGAGCAAAAACTGTCAAAACCTTGTGTTTCCAATGTGATGTTAAGCGGTTTCAATGAAATACATAACATGTTACTTTTTACAACTAAAATTCTCAGTCTACATTTTCTTCATTTTAGTGTTCAATGACACATTTATTTATTATTATTATAACCAATTATTTAAAGACTATAGTCGTATTTCTTATATTCATATATATGTGTGTGTGTGTGTGTGTGTGTGTGTGTGTGTGTGTGCATGTATGTATGTATATTCATATATATATATATATATATATATATATACTCCTTAGATTTGTTATTCATAGAAATGTTAGTCAAGTATTTTGACCAATGAATATTTTGTCAAAGAAACACCGTGTTTTCATAACTTTTGGCTTAAGCAATAATTAATTGTCACTTCCCAACACACAACAATCACAAGGTTTTCTACAAAAAAGCAACTTTTAATTGCAAACTATAGGGTAATTAACTTTCTGTCATGACATATATCTCTCTCTGTATGTATGTAGTATTGTGAGACTCCTCTCTATGTTGCAACAAAGAAAGGCTACAATGAAATTGTGCAATTGTTACTAAAGGCTAATGCTAGTACTGATATAGCCGACAAAGTAAGTTGTCTCATATAGGATAATTATTTCATTTCCTTGATTAAATACCTTGATATTAATTGGAAAATGACTAAACCTGTATGGGTGCAAGCTAATTGTAATTATACAAGGAAGATGAGGTTGAAGTTATCAACTTTGCAATGGCATTTATTTTAACAAAAACAGCTACCTATCAGCACTTACAAAATAATTTTAATAATTTAAATGATGTAACACATAAGTATGAAAATTAACAATAAAAACATTTGAACAACAACCAAGCAACATCCAAACAATGATACACACATTGTATAATAGCCTGCCTAGACCTTTTTTACATAACACTAACTTTCTCTTCCAAAATCGACTTCATTAACTTGCAGCTTTCGAAAGACTATTTAAAAGAGATACTTGTATGCATGAGAAATCTTTCTAAGGACACAGTTAGAAACTGAACACACTTTCCACCTTCATTGAAGGAAGGGAAAAAGACTATGGCTGACCACATCTTCATAAACACACTTCAATACAGGTCATACCACTGGAGGCAAAATGGCAGGCAAAAGAGTTATATGAAATGATTTGTCTTATATAAAACTAGTCAGTTGTTTATAGGAGAAATCTTGAAAAATACTTCTCAACAGCCAGTATTGATCATTCAGATCTTATAATTAATGGTCTGAGTTATATAATTATTCTTCTATAAAACCTTATATTAAACTAGCTATCTGATAGCAAAACATTAACTGTTATACTTTATTGTTACCCTTTTAGAATCACTTATGACTAAATGAGATATATTCTTAAGCATGCTTTTAAGTTTTTATAATATTGAAACCATTTACTAATCAATGATGCATCAAAGTTTTACACACCTGTGAAGCATGTTTCATAAAATGACTGTTCATAATGTCCATACTACGATGCACTTGTTGATATGACTGTATTTAGAATACAATTTATTTTTGTAGTAATGTTATCACTTCGCATTAGACATTTAAAGATTAGAATGATAATATTTTCTTTAGGATACTTGAAAGCTTTTATAACAGTGAAAATATTACTAATGATTGATGAATCAAAGTTAGGCACCTGTGAATCATAATCCAATGGGAGGTAGTTGGATTGAGCAACCCTATGTGTGACAAAGTGAAGCTGCTGTAGTTTGTGTGGGAATGCTCCAAGTTTTAGTTATTTTAGAATGTGTAAATTGTCTCATACAATGACTGGTCACAATGTCCATAGTACAATGTACTTGTATTTAAAATTCAATTTATAATTGCAATAATGCTGTCACTTATGGTTTGACATTTAAAGTTTAAAAGTTTGGTTTGTTATTAATCACAGTTACACATGATATTGTATTAAGAAGACATAACCTATGATAATGTAACTCTAACAGAGTGTGAGTATTTCAAGTATCAGTTATAATGTTTTTGCTATATAGTTTGTACTAGTGTTTGACAATAATATTATTTGTTGTATAGTATGGCAGGACACCATTGTACATTGCATGTGACCAAGGTCAAAATAAAATAGTACAAGTATTACTAGACCATGGTGTTCAGTTGGATGTTCCAGACAAGGTCAGTGACATATCAAGTGTACATGTATAGTTATGTAAATATTGACATGTAAATGTACTGAATATTATTATAATTAACATATAATAAAAGTAAATAAACCTCTGGATAGCAATACTTCTTTTCAAATTTCATAATTGGGATAATTATTATTATTTCTGTTGGTATTTTTGTTGGTATTAAATAATAATTTTGACATTTATTTTCTAAGGTACACAGAAAGGGAGTGACAAAATATTAAGAATTAGCAATTGTTTTATATTCAGCAAATGATGTATTTAAAAGTAAACAGCAAATCGTAACTTTTGATAGAACTAAATAATATTTTTTTGGTTTTTATTGATAAATAAATTGATAGTGTTAATTGGTTTTAACTGTATCCAATTATTTTCTTTCAACTTACTAAGTCAATAAACTGACAAGTGTGCCCAATATTTTGAAGGGTTAATGAAAAATGATGGTTAGGGCTGAAGTTTCTAATATGGTTCGAGAAAGAATATTAAACTTTGATTCACACAAACTAACATAATACCAAACACTGTCTGAAGTACAACCTGATTTGTAATATTTTAAAGAAATTATGAAAAACCTTGGCATATTAATATTCACCTTAACATCAGCCATCTTTGTTACATTTAACATGTACACTTTATTCTAAAGTTTTATAGAATTCAAGACATTGCAGCCACTCTCATAATAATAATAGAAGAATAAAATACATTAAAATCATGTTGTAGGATGACTTTACCATCCTGTACATGATATACATGTTGCATTATAAGTACATGTACTGTTTAAAATTTGTAATTGTAAAGATCTAGACTGATGTTCTTATATCTACACACAAACATACATACATGTGCAATTATGCACAATAGTAGCCAAGTTAATAGCCTTATAACATCTGCTTAAAATAAAATTAAGATGTTAATTCAGAACTCTTTTATGACATAATTGTATTATAATATGTTCTCTATTGTATGCAGGATGGTGACACAGCATTATACAAAGCATGTTCTAGAGGTGATCATAACACTGTTGATCTTCTAATTAAAGCTGGAGCTAATGTTGATATCGTTAATAATGTAAGTTTATGATATGACAATGTATATCATTTAATTTATTTCTTCAGAGAGAAAATAATAAAGTGGGTAATGTTTACATAAATAATGTAGGAGTGAATTAGAACATCTGAAGTAAAAAAAGTATAATAAAGCCTAGATCTGATTACCTTAGATAGAACTATTATGACTTGTAATTTTAAAGTTGAAGATTAATTTCTTTGAGCAAAAACTGCCAAAACCTTGTGTTTTCAATGTGATGTTAAGCAGTTTGAATGAAATACATAACATGTTACTTTTTACAACTAAAATTCTCAGTCTACATTTTCTTCATTTTAGTGTTCAATGACACATTTATTTATTATTATTACATATAACCTATTATATAAAGACTATAGTCATATATATAGACTTTACTCATGATATAAATATCTGAAGCCTTTAAAATGTTTTTAAAGGTTCCTGTAAATATATATTTCACATACTATATTGAATACATCCAATCAATATTCAGTGGGTTGGTTTTGGTATAGTTTATTCTAAGACCACTTGTGCACATTCTTGTAAGATTTAATCTTAACAAACAAGCAATAACAAATTTCTAAATATGAGTACATAAATACAAATACAGTGCGTGTCTATTCTCTTTATGTCATTATTTTTAGGATCAAAAGACTGGATTCTTCATGGCTGCTGAGAATAACAATACAGATATTGCACTTCTTCTTATTAAGAATGGCTGTTCTGTTGATATTAAGAATACTGTGAGTTACTATAAATTGCAGTACTGCTTAACAAAGCCACTTATATACTAGTTTATATGTTTATACATTAAAATCAAAAAAGGACTGTTTTATTACAGAAAGAACTGGCTCTAAATAGTACACAAGACATATAACAAGTGTAATATCCATTGTTACCATTAACATGTTTCACTACCATAATAAAGGTGTAAATAACAGCTATTTCACAACTAAATAATAATAAAAATCAATCCTATCTCAAAATAATACTAAACACTTATTATACAATTATACTTAATACATCAATTGAGTTCACCACAATGTGATACTAGTTAAAATAAACTTGATACATACTCTTTTAACATAAAGGAGATTGATGTAGACCTCGCCTTTATTTCATTGATCATTTGAATGATATATCTGAAGGACTTTCCTGGAATAATGTGGATGTACAGCTCCAGCAGAAAGCTGTGCTAGGGAGACTTCCATTAAGGCGTGCTTTATCTTGAAAATTTTGACAATTTCAAGTATATTTAAGTGACCTTTTCCTACCAACATTTTAGTTGTGACAGCCTTGTCATGAGCTTTTCATCTCACAATGCAGTCCGAAGATATTACATAGATATCATAGCAATTATCAACTAGTCATACCTTTTTTTAAATAAGACAGAAATTGTCACGGAGAATTTGGCATCCTTGCTTTAAAGGACCTCTATGCAAAATAATATAGGTAGGATGTGATTTTTGCTCTGCCAATGTCATGCTATAACTAGACCAAGTCCACCTGGACAGCTTACAATGTAACATCTGGTCCTCTGCACCATGTGTGGTTTAATAACAAGGCTACCTTAGCCAATCAATTTGTCAACGTAAGAGAGCTAGCTTATTTACCCTCCAGCACCTTGTATAATGAAACCTAATACATGATAGACTCTGTACATGGGATAGAATCTATACATAGTTTTCTTCTTTCTTTATATGTTTGTATTATTAAAATATTGAGAGTCTATAGGATATATAGAGTATATTTATTGCATTTACATGTATACTTTATGCTGCATGTTAAATTACATTATATACATATTATATGTCATTAATATGTAATTGATGAACACAAATCTATAGCAGTAGCAATATTGCTACATAATAGGAAAATACTTGTTACACTGTCTTCTATTCATAGTATGGTTACACTGCTTTACACTGGGCAGCCTACAATGACAATGTTGACCTTGTTATTGCAATTGTGGATAAAACTGTTCAGATTGATGTTAAGAATGAGGTTAGTATAATTAAAACTACAACTATGTTAAATTTAACATAGTTGTAAAAAATCATCCTTTGTACAAGAAGGTATTTCTGACATAAGTAGGCAGCATGTCACTTGGTCCTAAGCTTGTTTTGGATCATGTGGTTATACATGTATATATATATAGGTATGTCCATTTTCATTGTTTTGTTTTAATGTCTAAAGTGTGTTTTGAATGTAACAAACTCATATATAGTAATTGCTTATGTACATGGCAACTGATAAATTGAAATAACTGCTGAAAGTTTCAAATATGGTGCAACTTATCAATTTTCAAAACTAGTTAAAAGCTACTGAAAATAAACATTCATCTTTGATCAGTACCATAACTTCCTCAACTACTCCAGGTTTAATCTTGCAAATATATATGTATACCGTACATCTTCAATTCAGTATTTATTTTAATCACAACACTCATAACTTGGTGTTTATTCAACTTAGCTATCTTTTATTTTGAAACCTCTCAACAGTTAACTGAGACATTGCTAACACTTTTAATTGAATGGTAAAATATTATTACATGCTAAGAAATGAAAACATCTTTCCAGACATGCCCACACCACACACTTATTCTGGTTAGACATTTATTTGTACAACCATGATGCTTACTCTTGACATTTATTTATGACAGGCATTTTTTTACGTATGCTTTTATTCCAATAAATAAATGTAGTAATTTTTACAGCAGAAAACATTTAGGACTTTCACAATCTTCATTCTCAAATCTTGCCATTGGTGATCTAGTGTATAGTAAACAGAATTTCGATATCCCAAGTTATCTATATGAGTAGAGTTTAATAAAATGGGATGTAGTACTATGCCACAAACTTGTAACCCTATAACTTCCAGTATACACACCTTTCCAATTTAAGTACTTGTCTGATGAATTTCCATTTTTTCCTGCTATAATATTAGGCTCCCTTTTAATTTACAATTTTATACTACTGTTTGATTAATTAGAATTTAAGTAGGCACAATGTAAAGTGTATGTTTGTATTATGACACTTAAATTTAGTCTGTTTGTTGTTAGTTGAAACTAGTAATAGAGAGTAATTGCTGTTTCGAAGTTTATAAAGACACTTTAGTACTGTCAGGAAAATTTTGGAGATTAGAAAATATACAACAAAACAAGACATTGCTATCAACAGTTAGCATATCAATTGCATATGTTAATTAATTCATGCTGTCTCTATTACATTTATTTTTGAAGCAGTTATAAAACTAAGGAGCTCAGACATTGTTATAAACACATGCAATAGCCCATGACTACACAGAGTCACTTTGTCTTAATTGCTGGCTAACTTCATCCTAATGATATAAATATAGACACTGCTCCAATTTAGCATCCTCTGGCCCTTTGTTTAGTTAATTCTTCATGCTACATACAATATTAGCAAATCTTGACCTTTAGAATTGTTGTTAGGTGAAATAAAAATAATGCATAATATCCTGTATTGACATTTCGATTCAGTGCAATTAGACTTGAGCAGCAGAAAACATGTTATTACATAGTAACTATGTAATCATTATTAAATAGATTGTAGCTACATCCATTATGCAATCTGTACTTGTAAAAGTACAAGTATTTATAGCTCTTATAGGTTCAAATAACAGATAACAGTGATACCTAAATAATGCTCATCCACCTTAATTTCCAATATAAATTCATGAAAATAGCAAAATTCAAGTGATTGGTATTGACTTCTACTGATAGTAATATTAGTACTCCCTTTAATGTCTAGAGTACATTGATACTCTAGTAGAATATGCGTCCACAGATCCTGAGACTATGGGATCTCTTAAACACATTTACTGACATAGTTAAGTTATGATTGATTAATAGGTATGAACACTCAGCAGTAACATATTTTTTGATAGTAAGATACTTCTGGAGTCTTTAATACACAAATGTTAGTCGTCTAATTGACTGACAAGTTGTACAGCAACAATCCATTGATAGTAGACAATTTTAGTTACAGTCTGCATTCTTAAAAAATGTTTTAATAAGCACTTGACCTTGTCCTCATATGATGATGTTAAATGCAATATGACAAGTATGTACACATATATACAAAAATATCAAGTACAACCATAAAGAGTTCTTATGAGTTCCTGAAATAGACAATATAGTGTTCATTAATTGCTATTTAGTTTTACATCGATCTGTATTGATCTCATGTCAGAGGAAGAAACAAAGCCCAGAACTTATATTGACAAGTTATCCAAAATTCATTTGATCTGCCACTTTTGAATTTGCTCTGCATGTTAATAATTGGAGATACTACACAGCAGTGAATTACAGTTTTAAACATTTTATATGCTCTAGCCTTTATCTATGTAGCAATAATACAATTTAGAAAGGTTAGTAACCAAAGTTATCCTTAGATCTGAAGTGATATGCACTCTTTTATATCAAAAAAATACAAAGGTAATCTAGTAACAAAGATTTTACATGTTTTGAAGATGTTAACCATTACACCAATTAGATAACAACAAGTTATGTAATCTAACTGCAGTATAGGAGATGGTTTAGATGATTTCAAGGACCATTCACACTATTTGTTGGACAAGTAGACAATTTTTTGAAAAATGCCTGATATCTGACTGTTATTTTGTTTTCTGCTTGCAATGTTACCAATTGTGTGTTTATAGTTATTCATCTTCTTTTGTGTTATCTATTTACTTGTATATCATATTCTTGTTAATCACATTACTTACATTATCACTTCAGTATAAATAGGAGACACTTTGGTTAGAGCAAAAAAATTTTGACTTAATTACATTAATGATATTTTTAAAATATTTTATAGTTTATACATGCATACATTTAATCTCTTATTATCAAGTCTATATAACATGTCTTTAAAACTGACATTAAAATGTTCAGTAGACAAATATGAATAGGTCTTGAAACCTACACTTGTTACAACACTTGGATATGCCATTCTTGTGACAATTTCTTGATCCTTACAAAAATAGGTCATCTGTTTAGAATATTTGCATAAATGATTAGGCACTTTGACTGCCTTAAACATGATTACTTTTCATTACCTTATGAACTTGTATATCAACTAAGCCATGTGGTTTGAAGTCAGTACATATAATATAACACTGTCTCAATTTATTACTATTTATTATTTTAAATTCAAAATTAACTAATATTATGGACCTCAAATGCTGTTATTTCTCTCTTATATCTTAGAGTGGAAACACACCACTTCATGAGGCTTGTTCTCAAGGTTCAATTAATGCTATCGAGTTTCTCTTATCATCTGGGCGAGTGGATCCAATGTCAAAGAATAAAAGTGAACAAACACCTATGGAACTTGTTCCTTCCTTACATGAGGATCGTTTTGAGATATTAAAATTGTTTGAGCCATTTCAACAATGTCAAGCTGACTTTCCTGTGGAATCCTATGGTAAAGTCTTCATGTGTGGCAACACTACTTCAGGGAAAAGTTCTCTTACTGCTGTCATCATGGAACGAGCTAAGAAACCGGCTGGTCACAAATTTGATACATCCGAATGTGTCACTGTAGAACCATTAACAGCTGGTATTAATCCATATACCTTTACAAGTTACGAAATAGGGAATGTCGTCCTCTACGACCTCGCTGGTCATAGGGAATATTACAGTAGTCATGCTGCCGTCCTGGAAAATCTAATGCTTAGATCACCTGCTGTGTTTTTGGTCCTTTTCAAACTAATTAATGACAGGAAGACTATCAGAACAGAGTTATACTACTGGTTTAACTTTATTAAAAACATTAGCAAAGGAATGAAGAGTTCAAAGCGATCACAAATTATTGTCGTTGGAAGTCGACTAGATGAGCTGACTACTAGCTTGGATCCAATTTCTGAATTGGTTCATGATGTTGCTAAGAAAGCAACCTATTCACAGGAATTCCGTGGGTTTGTACCAATGGAATGCCATCGTCCTGGAGGTAAAGGAGTCAAAGAGTTTATTGTCACATTGTCAAAGAGCTGCAAAGCTGTTCTCGATCGATCTGACAAAATTAGTTTTTATTGCCACGTCCAATACTCCTTCCTGCAACTTCTTGAAAGAGTAGCCATTAGTTTAGAAGAGCTATGTGCTTTATTAAAGGAGCGTAATGATCCTTCTCTTCCATCTGAAATGTCAGTGTTACTTGAGTTCCTGACCACTTTAAGTGACAAGGGTCTCATTTTATTCCTCAGAAATAATGTAGGTCAAAGTTGGGTAGTTATTAATAAAGCTGCTCTACTCTCAGAAGTCAATGGTGTCCTCTTTGCTCCAGCAGCAATTGAGCGTGTTTATCGAGATATGGCTAGTAATACTGGCATTGTACCTCTATCAGCTCTCAAAGAAGCATTTCCTGATCACAATACTGATATGTTAGTTGGTTTTCTTAGAAGTCTGCAGTTTTGTCATGTGATTGAATCAAGCACACTTGGTGATCTTGAAACTAACATATCAGCATCAATACCTCTACCATTAGATGAGCTCCTATTTTTCCCAGCACTAGTCAGTGCTGAACCTCCCACTGATATCAAAATAGAGAATGGGTTAGGATGGTGTCTGTGGTGTCCTGATCCCAATGAATTCCTTTCAACACGATTTCTTCATGTCCTTCTTCTTTGCCTCGCCTATATTTATTGCCTCTGTCCTCGAAGAAAACCTGGTATAATTAATGAAACTAACCCTGCTGTACAAAAGTTAACTCGTTGTTGTACAGTATGGACTAATGGTATATATTGGAAGAACAAATTTGAGGTTGTCGTTGAAGTATCTGAACACAATCGTTGTGTTACAGTACTTACATCAAACAAGGAAATCAAGGAGAGTCGCCAAGTTTTTAACTCAGTTATTAAGAAAGTCTTGAGTCTTAAGGAGCAGTTTTGTTCATGTACAACTGATGAATATATGATTGCACCAGATCAGGTATCTACTGCTCGTACTCGTGAGGTCTGTGAACGCACACTTTATTCAATAGAAGATGTTGCAGTTGCTGTCCTTGCTAAAACCAATGTTATGGGTACAGATGGCATTGCTTTTGATGTTAAAGAGATTGTAGGAAATAAAGATCCTTTTTTTCACATTGCTCCTTTGGTAACGAAATCTCTGTTCAATACAAGTAATGCTGAGTTACCAGTTCAAGATGATTATCTTCAGCACATTCATGATGTCTGTGGTGACACATTTTTATCATCTGTTGAATGTACTCATATCTCTATAAAGGAGCACTGTAGCAGTTTGAGTGTCTTTGCTGGACGTAATCCTTTTGTAAGTGAATGTACTATTACTTATTTACTTTTAGTGTACATGTAGTTTTAAATTTGAACACTATCTTATTGTACTGCTATATTTACATCATATACAGGATCTTGCCTACCTTGTTGACTCTCCATTAACTGATGATGACATTAAATGTCCCTCTAAATCACTTGTTGAGAAGATCCACCAAGGTTAGTCTTTATTTGTTTAATGATATATTGCCTTATTACATATTATCTAATAGTGACTGATAAAATAGGAATAACTACTACTAGCTCAAGTATTCCTTCTTCAAGTAATTTATTGATCATTACTATTAGTATTCTTAATTCTCATATAACATAGGAACATCAAATGACACTACTGATTCATCACATCTTAATACACCAGTAGCAAAAATATTAGGTAAGACTATTAAAAGTTAATGGCTTGTTTGTGTGTTTGTCATTATTACTATAATACTTGATTTTAAGGCTGTGTATATTTTATTGTAGATATTGACCAGATTCTTTCTAAAGTTCCTAAAAAGAAAGATGTTTTATCTTTATTATTGCATATTAAAGACAAATGGTACCTCATTGGAGACTCACTTGAAGTCAACACTGGAGAATTAGAGAGCTTGAAGATAAGCAATAACTCAACAGAGATGAACCTGTCAATTGTGATCAATAAATGGCTAGAGGAGAAATCAAATGAAGCCACATGGAAAGCATTATTAGAAGAATTGGAAGGTCCAATTGTTAACAATCGTCAAATTGGTGATGATATTCGTACATTTCTAAAGAGAACTGATGTGTATAGTAAATATGTCAAACAGTAGTAGGTTTGTGTGGTATTCCCTTATCTCCTTCCTATATGACCTTTATACTAAATATATTATTTACATATCAGAAACTGAGTTTTTTGTAACTGAAATTCTACTCACATTTGTTATATTACATGCATTGTTTTCAACATTGAAATATTGACATTGTTTTATTCAGTACAGTTATGTTAATATCTAATTTCATGTAAGTGTCACTGTGAGACATTCATCAATTTATCCAAACAATTATTCATCCATCTTTCTTACAACAGTGCTATGATAAAATTAGTTTCATAGTCACTTTAAAATGGCATATACTGTCACAACTTCTAACTATCATATAGAAATATTATAAAAGTACTTTGAGTGACCATGGGATCTGAGGAAGTACAATCTTTTAGCAGATCAGTTATCTACGGCTCATACTCGTGAGGTCTGTAAATGTAGACTTTATTCAATAGAAGATGTTGCAGTCGCTGTCCTTGCTAAAACTAATATCATGGATACAGATGGCATTGCTGTTGATGTCAAAGAGATTGTAGGAAATAATGATCCTTATCTTCACATTGCTCCTTTGGTAACAAAAGCTCTGTTTAACACAAGTAATGCTGAGTTGCCAGTTCAAGAAGATTATTTTCAACACATTCATGATGTCTGTAGTGACAAATTTTTATCATCTGTTGAATATACTCACATCTCTATAAGGGAGCACTGTAACCGTTTGAGTGTCTTTGCTGGACGTAATTTTTTTGTAAGTAAATGTATTATTACATATTTACTTTTAGTGTACATGTAACAATGTACATGTAGTTTTACCATTATCTTATTGTACTGCTATATCTACATCATGTACAGGATCTTGCCTATCTTGCTGACCCTCCACTAACTGAAGATATCATTAAATGAAGATATCTCTAAATCACTTGTTGAGAAGACCCACCAAGGTTAGTCTTTATTTGTTTAATGATATATTGCTTTATTACATATTACCTGATAGTGACTGATAAAATAGGAATAACTACTGCTAGCTCAAGTACTCCTTCAAGTAATTTATTAATCATTCTTACTGTTAGTATTCTCATTTCTCATAAAACATAGGAACATCAAATGACACTACTGATTCATCACATCTTAATACACCAGTAGCAAATGTATTAGGTAAGACTATTAAAAGTCAATGGCTTCTTTGTATGCTTGACATTATTACTATAATACTTGATTTTAAGGCTGTGTGTATTCTATTGTAGATATTTTTTCTAAAGTTCCTAAAATGAAAAATGTTTTAGCCTTACTAATGCCTATTAAGGACAAATGGTACCTCATTGGGGTCTCACTTGAAGTCAAAGCTGGAGAATTAGAGAGCTTGAAGATAAGCAATAACTCAACAGAGATGAACCTGTCAATTGTGATCAATAAATGGCCAGAGGAGAAATCAAATGAAGCCACATGGAAAGCATTATTAAAAGAAGTAGAAGGTCCAATTGTTAACAATCATCAAATTGGTGATGATATTCGTACATTTCTAAAAAAACCTGAAGCATACTAAATATGTCAAACAGTAGTAGGTTTGTATGTTATTCCCTTATCTCCTTCCTATATGACCTTTATACTAAATATATTATTTGCATATCAGAAACTGAATTTTTGGAACTGAAATTCCATTCATATTTGTTACAATACATGCATTTTGTTTCACATTGAAATATTGATATTGTTTCATTTAATACAGTTATGTCAATATCTTATTTCATCTGTCACTGTGAGACATCCGTCAATTCATTCAAACATTTATTTATCCATCTTTCTTACAAGAGTGCTATGATAAAATCATCTATTAGATTCATAGTCACTTCAAGTCACATTGTTACTTCTATTAAAATGACTGACTTTGATGCAATAAACAATTTGTCCTGTTGACTCTTGGTCATCTACTTTTTGGCATTATAACAGTTAATAGTAGTTCTTGCTTGTCTGCATCATTAATCTAATTACTTGAATATCTTGTTATATACTACACCAGTACTTTAGAATCAGTTAATGTGTCCAAGACAATAAAATCATATTATACATGTAATTATGTCAATAATGATCGGTGTACTATCATTTATTTTAATTGAATAATGTTGTATACTAATGTTATTTACATATATATGTAATTGAGACTACATTGTTAGGTTTACTTTTTGTACATCCAGTACAATTGTACTCCATTGTATCAAGTAGCAATTACATTTTGTAATGATGTTGATGAAATTTGAAATAAGATCAAGCCATGTTGACACTATTGATGAGGTCAGCATAAAATATCATGTATATGTAGATTTATTATATGGATAACAACATTACTATACTTGTTATTACTAACTAATTAAATAGAATAGAAATGAAAAATCACATGGTATACTATTCTATTATTAAAACTAACTAAATTTTATCATGGATTGGTGGAGGTTGGTCATGTAAAAGGAACACACATCAACCTCTGCCAATCAGTGAGCAGTGCCCTCCTTGTACACCTGGTCACAAAGTGCCCACAGCATGTGACCAGATTCGAGAAGTTCCTCAGGAATTTGGAACATCCACTTTTTATTGCATTGTGCAACATTAGATGCTCTCAAGTTGTCCGAGGGAGCATTTTTGGTTTTTGAAAAAGGAAATCCACTCTCAAACATGTCCACACCTAAAGGCTGCCAGGTTCCAATGCTGAACTTTTAAACAAGCAACATCACCTTGAGATGGTCTCTGGGATTGGGAAAGGTTGGTGGACCCTTCTCCTCAACCAACACTGCAACTCAGAAGGCCAAATTTAAAATGGCCATTTTGTGGAAAAAGGCCTCCAACCAAGGTTATACATGACTGTTGTATAGTTTTCATTCCTTTGAATGCAAGAAAAACATTTCATTTCCACAGCATCATGATGGAGATATAAAAAACAAGTTTAATTTATTTATTACTACTCTTCTGATATATTGATGAAATACAACTATGATACCTATAGCAAACTCTGTTTCTGCTTAAGTACTGCTATAGTAGATATTAGTTTTAAAGGATATACAAACTTTGGAGGGGCCTGATAAAATAAGTTTTCATACTCTAAATACATGAGCAGCTAGCAAAGTCAGCACTTGTTTTGTCTATATACTAATCTCTCTGACATGATTATAGGTTTTTCAAACTGTGCTGTCAGCATATTCAGGATTGATTGTATCTTTCATTACTTGTTACAGTAGTATTAGTAACTCTTAATGTTACAGTTACATATACAATACAAAATTGTTATTAAAAGTTATTACCTGTCTCAGTATTACTCCTTTGTCCTCTACAGTTCCAGTTCCAAAAATGCCAAATTAACACTTGACTCAGCCAGCATGTGGTCAAGGATGTATTGAGCATGCTCAGTAGGAATGTGGAGTGAACAAAGCTAAAACGCAGGCTATGCTTGGTATTTTCTTGCTTTTGTACTTTTTATCTAAGAGCTATGAGTAGTCCAACTTTATGGTGTGTAATTGTAAAATGAGAGAAATTTGCTGTTATAGATTCTTCAATTAACTGTTATGTGTGATATTCCAGCAGGTACATTTGGGTTTATATGAGGATAGCCTACGGTGATGTGGTCTTATGCACAGTCATCTTATAGGTATGAGATCTATTGAAAATCATCCTAGCTATATGGTCTATTGCACAAACATTCTAAGCAAATCTGTATTCTCATGTACATACACATTGAGCCAGTTAGTTTATTGTCAAAAATATTTGCCTATGTTCATTTCTTTGCATACTTAACATCTACTACAAAATCAATTTGTTATTCTCAACTCTTGATTTTTCATCACATCATCATTCAAGGTACCCTCACATTTACTCAATCCACCAGAACCAAAAAAATTAATAAATAAATGAATAAACAATTAAATACAATAACATGAGACTTCTATCTTCTCATTTTGAAGACAATTTGGGATGTCCAGGTCATGGTTCATCAGTTACTGACTTATTTTTCTTGTATTTTTTATGATGTCATTTATTTTTAATTGTTTTGATATAGCTCTAGATGGCAGTTTAAGCTGGTGCAAAGCTATAATTTGTCCTCTTTGGAACTTCCTAGTGCAGCTTCGGGGTGTTTTACTTAAGCCTTCTCTAGTCATTATCTTGTGCTATATTTACTTAAATTCGATTCGCAAGTTCGAAATAAGTTATCCACCGCAACGATCTGGACTCTTCCACACGATACGTAGTGGCAGCATGTCAGCTTTAGCCGTAGTTCCAACTTGGGAACTGCGTTACCAGGGTTCACCACTAGGAGGTAGCTGACCACGAAACCCCAACCTTTTTCAAATTTTCCTGAGCTTTTAATGATTTTCGCCAAAGGAGTCAGTGATTGGTAGATATTATCTCCTACCTGTCTCGGAAATGAGAATTAAAAAAAAAATCACAACATTTCAAGAAAACCTTGTTTCCTCTGTGCAAGAATCCTGGCTGGGGCGAAGACATTCTTGATGCAGAAAACGACAATGGAGAACTCAAGGACCAATTTTGCTGATCAGTTGTTGTTGATCCTGGTACATTTCATGTATTCATTCGTAAGTAAGCCTTGGTTTGGTAATTTGGATTAATTTTGCATTCAATCTGCTTCATAGCAAAGTCCTCATACATAAAGCCTATTACAGCCAGCTCATTGGTGGTTATTTTTGCAAACCAATTTATTTGTACAATTATTAATTCCAAAGTTGTTGGTGCTATTGGTACAATAAGCTTGAGGATTAGCATTTCTTCCTGAATATCTACTAGATATGTCTGCACAGGAAACGTCATTAATGCTGTCACTTTATTAATGTAGAATACTGATACTGAAAAATCACAAATTGTAATTTTAATCATAAATTCAGTCCAATGGTCAGAAAGACTTGATGAAACAACCCACTGATATTCTAACGAAGTGTAGCTTTGGCTCCATAACAGAGTACAATCTAGTTTAAGACTCGGTCTAAAACAGGTTTTGTGTGTGTTATTTAACTGAAAACTCTCCCTGTTTATGATTTGGTAAGCTCTCTTTTTCACTTCCACCTAATAGAGAAGGCACTAAAAATTTTACGACTAATGCTAAGAGCGCGATTGCGATGAGTATCTCTTCTAAGTGCCTTTGTAACTGCTAAGTGTAAATTGTGACCAAAACAGGACAATCTTACCCAAGTGTAGGTGGGAACATATTAGGTACATGTATATAATATAGTTATAGTTTGATTGGTTAAACTGTATTTTATTTCTTGATAGGTATTCATCCAAATGCGTTAGATGTACCAGTTAAACAATAATTATTTAAGATTAATAATCAAGTGTTACATCAGAATGAATTTCGAGGTTTCTGTCTGAATTTCTTCATTTTTGGTTAGGACATGCTGAATGCTGAATACTAAGTTTTGCCATAGCCATAGCTTTTGCCTTATTTTCAAGCCATCCCACTACAGAATCGTGGGAGACCTGTTTAAAATTAACATCTAGTGACAAGTCCATGTTTTCACTCGTAGCATTCTTAGTGAACTGTTGGGTGTGTACTCACATGTTGAACCAGTCAGTACATTGGTTATAAACATTTACCTATGCTTGTTAGGTAGCCAATGGACATAGGAATCAGAGTATTTTGCATCAACTCCAAAGTAATTTGCATAACCCTGCATACTACAACAATTGAATGCACAGAATGATTTCAACTGCCTAATGTCTTTGACAGTGCTGTAAGAAAGTAGTAACTTGTACATGTTAACTTTTGTTCAGGTTGACTTCAGGTTCTTTATCTTGATCAACACTCTTATAAACTATTGTGTGTGTTAGTGTTTTCACAGTTTTTATTGTTCCATCTGATAATCTCAGTACATACGCATGGATAAGATGGTTTCGTAAAGTAAGAGTAAGTATCAGCTAACAGAGTAGGATCTTCTGAAATGCTGTCTGTGTCCTTTTGAATATAATTCATATGTACAAGGTGAACATGTTTACAAGCAAGTGCAAGTTGTAGTTATGAGGACAAATTTGACAGTCTGTACATCTAAGCCTAGATCCACAGTTTTCTTGAGCTTTCTCAACCACATATTTGTATCAGGAGATGATTGTGATTGTACTTTCCATTTTGTATTTTCAATTTGTGTAGCAGAAGACAATTTTAAGAAAAGAGCTCTCTTGTGGCGTTTGTTTACCTTGCATATTCTATGTGAATTTTTTCACATTTCAAACTTACGAAAACGTTCAAATGCTTTATTTCTGGCTACTCTCATTAATGTAATAAGTAAACTGTCAATTTTGTCTGTCAATGTGACAGGCAGTAACAGTTTTGTTGTAGTATTTAAGTAAGTGATTGATGGAGTGAAACATTTGGTTTGACTTACACAAGGGCCACTTCCATGGGTTTCTCTATTGATCTACATGAAGAATCAAACACTATAAAATGTTTTTTGGTCCGTTAACTGTTATACCAGTAACAAACCAACACCTTATCCTTCTGCTATAAATCAAAGTTATCAAAAATATATATGGATGTACCTGGAGTACTAAAGAGAAAAGTACCACTTGGGAAAACTAGCAGTCAACCAACACAATGTTCTAACTTGTATGTTGTACCAAGAGTACATTCATTTTGTTTTCTTCTTGCAATATGACACTGCACACTTTCACTTGACATGCAATAAAAGGTATAGAATTATGTTGTGGACTTATCCATTGATGGTGTCTTTTTTCTTCTATGGCTTTCTGTGTGCATGAAATGTTTAATTGATATGTTTATTCCATGTACTTTTATTTTTGGCAAAACTAAACTGACAAATCTGTGTACTATTGTACATAAAATTATAACAACACGAGTTAAATAGTTATTGCACTTTTAAAGTTGCCTTGGAAACAAACTATACAGACTTGTTCAAATTTAATGATTGTCTACTAACAATTAGTGCATCCATGACAATATACACAATACTATCTCTTTCTTATATTCTATCATTTTTGTTAATGTTTAATAGGATTTAAACAGAATAAATGATATATAAGATAAGTTGTATATGCCTTTACGTTATGTAAATAATATAATCCCCACTTAATCCAGTTACAGAGTCATGCCAGATCTGTTTTAAATTAACATGTGGTCATGACTTCATTGTCTTCACTGGTAGCATTCTTAGTCAACTGTTAACTGTTTAATTATCTTTCAAAACCTCTGGGAGACCTAAAATGCTCTGCACTTTAGATTCATGACACCCCTGTTGTTTAGATATTTGGTTGAAGAGATGATCTTTGTTCAATGCTCGTTTGTGATCTTTCTGTTTGGAATTTCTTCTTCATGCTCACTTTTTTCCTGGTTCAAATACATGCAATGAAATTATCCCTTGGAAAGTACATGTATAGGGAATAAAAAAGGTTCAAAAGCTAAAGTGTTTTATGATGCACTCAAGCATTAACTAGGAAAATAATCATGTAGCCAGTTATTTTCATGATGACTTAAGCAGAAACCATTACAGAAAAATTAAACACGAGAATTACTTAATCTACATGCACATAAGGCAGAAATCTCCGTTAAATTAAACCCACACTTTCTGGATATTGTGTCCTTGTGGCTGCCAGTGTGAATTCCATATATTCCATAACCATGTTTTTTACTCTTGTACAGCTTGCGCTTGTGTACATGGATAACCAGCACCCACAATATGTAATTGGTGGTTAGATTTGGATGATGTGACCACTTGGCTCAATAAAGACATTTTTTGAGTTGTTGATGTTAGCAAAATGGATATGTCTGTTGTCAGTGTTCCTCTTAGTGATGCAAAATCTAATAAATAACATTCATGATGCCAAAGGTTAATTGCATCATGATTTTCAGGAAGTAAGTATACGCTTTTATGACAAATGCCTGACAAATTGTGCAATAACATGCGACTAATGACAGAAGGTTATCCATCTGTGTATTCTTGTGTTCATCTGTAAACTACTAAATAGTAGGTGTGGTTTCTATAAAATGGCTGTGCAATTAATATAAATTTTCAATTTTTTGTTTTAGCTAAAAATGTTAGTCACTGTACTGGTATGCAATACTGACATAAAAAGTCATCACATACAGTGTCACTTGAAATACATGACTTATGTAACCATTTTTTGCACATGTAAAATTGAATCCAATCAATAGTTTCTGCATTAGTTGCATCTTCCTCTTTAAAACATATACCACAATATTGTATCTCTTCTTCAAGCCTCATTGAACAAAACTTCTCCCCTGTTGTTGGCTTTGCCCATATTTATCTAATGCTCTCTTTTTCCTAGTCGAATGAAACCTAAGTTGTTTTGATGCTTTGCATTTGATGCAGGGTTATGTTTATGTATAAACATTGCTTCAGCATCATGATGATTACTTTGCAGTGCTTTTAAGGAATTTATTCCTGTAATGACATGTCTCTTAGCTGTACGAACTGCATCTATATTATGTATGGGTTCTGTTAAAAGCAGCTTAAGCTCATCAAATTTGTCTTGGAAAAATACTCCTTGGAATCTTTTTCCTCTAAATCAAAGCAAGTTGTGTCAGATTTTCCACTAACTCTTCATCATCAGAAGTAAATACAGAAGGTTGAAACAGTCTATTTTTTGCTTTATCTGAGGTGTAGCCTTCTACGTTCTCCTCTGAGCCACGAATTAAAATGTTGTGTTAATTGCTTTGGGTCAGTTTGACCTTATCATACTATTTTAAAGTTCTCATGATGTTGTAAGACAGCAATAGTAAACATCACCAAAGACTTAGTAATCAATGCTCCATCCTGTCTTGGTTGTTTATTAGAATAACAGTCATTAAAGCATTACCTTATGTCTTACTTTGTCTAAGGTAACCAAGCGTTTGCAAAGCACTAGAAGTAGAATGTGCTGTATCAATTGCCTAATAACAGCACTTAAGCATTAACAAGGAAAGGGTCTTTTCATGCAAATCAATATACACACTCACTTTCTTGGCTCAAGCCTCCTGTACTAGGTTCCGTATCCAAGTTTGATTTTCTTCTGAATCTTTTATAATAGTTGGAGTTTCTAAAAAAACTTAAGTGTTTACATGGTTTGAAGAAGTCGAAGTAGTAATAAACAATTAAATGTATGTACTACCTAAACCCTAAAACTCATGTTTCAAGTGATATCATTATCAAAAGAAGTTGTAAAATCTATAAATTAGACACAAGAGTTGCAAAAAAGTACCTCATTCAATCTGCTTCACAGCAAAGCCCTTATACATAAAGCCTATTACAGCCGGCTCATTATTGAGCTTTGTTCATAGCAGTCATCTGTGAAGTGATTGCTACAAAGACTACTATTTTCTGATGGACCAATCCAATGATCTCTAGTGCGTTTAACTTGCTCTATCCATTTCTTTACATATTTCACAACAACTAAAACACACACACATGCACACATTTCATACAATATGCACCACTCTAACTGACTGAAGATTTAAAGAAAATGGAATATGCATACTGGAAGAGGCTAAATCCTAAACTATTAGCAGCAAAACTTTTAATAAGTAACTTGAACTAAACAGCGAAAATCACATATGTACAACTATAACTGTTAGTTAATACAGGTACATACACGAACACAATACAATTAAACACTCACAATCAATCAAGGACTTAACAATGTCTTTAATGTCTCGATTCTCAGCCATGAAGAAATGAAACTTCAGAAGTCTAACATAAAGTAAACCTCGAGTTATCTAATTAAGGTAATTAATTTTGCAAACTTGGGTGGGGCTCGCTAATTAGCATTACATTACAATGTCACTGATTCTGGTTCTCTTGTTCTCTTTGGAACTCACAAATAATAATGGAGAAACCATTTTCATTACTGTTGCCATTATCATTATTTTTTATTATTATGATATATTAAAAATTTCTATATTTATGACCATCTGTCCTGGTACCTAAAGTAAAAGAAGTGACATTGTTGAATAACATGTATATAACGTTTGTGCTTACTTTTTATTATATTTATTCTTGTAGCTGGTTCTCTTGGGCTTTTTCCAATGAAGAAGCTAGAAGAAGACAGATATTACATTTATTGCACACTATATTATATATATACTTACCCCAAGAGCACCAGCATGTTAAACGGTAGACTAACTGTCCTATGCTTTCGGTGCCTTTTCACAAAGCCATTGGGCAGTTAGTATGCCTGTATTGTTCCCACCACCTTTTCCCACCTTGTGACATCTTTGTAAATGGGAATGTATATGCAACAGTGACAACATCAATACTACTACTATACATATACCTGTGTGAATTATCTGAACAGCAGGAACTTAAGATATTAATGAAAACGTAAGACTATAACCCAACAATGTATTTTGGAATCCAAGGATGTGAGAAAATTGATGCTTCAATAATGTCTGCACAGCATTAATCACATTATCTGAAACTTGAGAACCATTCTCAATATATTCTTTATCTGCCATGTAAAGGTTGAGTTCCTTAATCCACCAAATATCTATGAAAAACATCAAGAGTATATGAATGTATGAGAAGAAATACTACAAGTTGACACCTTTTTTGTCTCTGGGGCACTTCCTGTAAAAACTCTACAACATAGTAATAATCTATGTTAACAATTAACACACCTTTCTTCCTCTTGATCTAGGATCTCCAGCTTTTGATTAATAGTCAGTGTCTTGTGAGATCATTTGCTTTTAGGCATCTCACGTGCACAATAATTTGGAGGCGTGTCTTTGGACCACTCATATTTCAAGGCATTCAAATTATCATGATTCGGATTATTGAGGGTCCACTGTACTACTAAACAAGAGCTATCCTAACTTACTATCTCCTTCTCTAATGTATTCTCTATTTGTGTTCATTTTTAAAATGCTTAACATATCCAGCACCACTCGTGAATTCTTCCCCACTAACAGGGCAGTTAATTTGTTTGTTGCATACATCAAACTCCTTGTGGATTCTCCTTGCTACTATTACATGGGTTAGGTTTGTCGTGCTTCTTGATGCTACTGTTATATGGCTTGGGTTTTTCGTGCTTCTTGACTCGTGATTAATGATATGTCAAAAAAACATTAGCACTAAACAAGCACTCACTCTCTCATCCATCATTGCTTTAATAACAGTTTCCTTTATCTCATCAACATTTTCTTCACTCTTCCACTTTCTATCTTTACTTTTCTACAATGGATGAACATTGAAGATTTACAAATATGTTAGTGTAGGTTTAGTACCATTTCTTGTACAAACACTTTACTAACATTACCTGATGTAACATTAAGCAAATTTCATGTCCAGTGTACTACCACATTGTAACAATGATTAATAGACTTGAGGCACTGCTGACCAGTTAGATAACTCCAGACAAAATCTGGTGGAATGGCAGACTGAAGAGATGGTAACAAAGGTATATGAACAAATGGAAAGGTAAGAGAAGGCGGAGACAAACAACTGTAATTGTGCTTACTGTTGATTTTTCATTGTGCTGAAGGGCACAATAATATCTGTGTTGAAAAAGAAAGAAAACTATCATGATGTAGTTGTAGACTTTGATCATTGCAGAAATGCATGCAGTGGACTATGGCTGCAGTATTGACTTATTGGGGGAGAAAGACAATAAGAAATAGGATTAGGAGAAAGAAGAGGAGAGGGATCTTTTTCAGAAGTACTATGTGTAGTCTCCATCAAAGAGGCCTAAATTGCAGGAAAGATCTCAATAATTGTGTGCCATTTTAATAAAATCTCTCACTTCATCAAGGAGAAATGATCATCAATCTGCAGTAAAAAAGTAACACCAGTTACACAAACATTTATTGAAACTTACAATTGTCAGCTCAATCAATAATGGTCAGTCTGACCACCTTGGCATTTTTGGCAGCCACAGCGACTCAGAATGTCCACCATTTTTTGCTTTCTTTGGCCATTGAGGTGGCAAGCCACCATTCGAAAAATAACAGAGTTGCCAGGTTGTAAAATGCGGCAGTTGCTCAACATCTACAAAGGAACTACCCTTGATATCAGTTCTTCTAAAAGCAAATCAGTGTGGAGCACACATTGGGTTTCACACTGCTTCCCAAGATTGTTTAGTCGGAGTAAATGTTACTGGCAGTATGAACCAGAGCACTCATCTCCAGTTTGGCTTGTGTCACAATGTTTTCAGAAGGCCAATGCCCAAATCAATAGACAAGCAAACAGTGTCCATTCCATGATTTCGCTCAAACTCGCTAATCAGAGATAGGTCATCAGTCTTATAGCTGTGGGAATGGATGCCGGTCAAACCAGTAATGATGCTGCCAATACTAACACCACTGCTAGCACTATTGCTTGACGTGACATTATGTCTCAGCTGCTTGGATCCGCCTCAAATATGTGTACCATCATTGGTTGATGGGCTTTCTGAGTGTATTGGAGGAGAGAGCAGCAAAATATCTAGTACTATCTGTTCCAGCCTGACAAAGGAAACGATTGTTGACAGGCTATCCCTCAATGAGGTGCCCAGTGCATTTAAGGAATCCATTGAGTTTCCTCCAATATCTCCCTCACCCTGGGAAGTGTTTGTTATAGCAAATTAATACAACCATTTATTGTTTGTTTGCATTAACATTTATCTGTATCATTATTCCACTTTTAGTACATAAACCTTTCAAATAAAATACTCTGCTTTTTGTTAGCATATCATGATCATTCAGGTTGATAATTTGAATATTTTCATTATTGTTATGACTTCATTATTACATAACTATCCTTATATGGATGCTTATTTGAAAATCACACTGGATATGGGTTGGTCTCTTTACAAATACTTTTAGAGTCTCAAGTTGGTATGTAATTGACATAAGCTTTGACTAACTGTTTACATGTAGGGTGATCAATTTTCCACACATAATTATATTAGTAATGAATTCATGTTCTCAGTCCTTTTTTATTGCTTTTAAACAATGAAATATCAAATGTACAATGCTGTCTAGATAAGACGCAAAGATCTTGAAAGATAAATAACTCAAAACACATACAACAATCCATTTTGTTAACAACTATTGTGTTTCTTACCTGATCATGAATCAGAAGACAATTCATATAACTTGATAATCTCTATACTATAGGCTTAGCTTGATCTTATCAAGTTGATAGCTCTCTCTCTTGATCCTATATATAACAGATAAATAACACCTCAACATAGTAACATAAAAGAGGGTGAGATAATAAAACTAAATTTCCTTTAAGTCTAGCTACCATGTACTCTTTGGACGGATAACAAAACGTTATAACTATCAAAATATCAATTTTTGAAATGTGCCTCAAAATATCAACTCCTATACATATTTTAACATGCTGAGATGAACCAATGTGTACTACAATGAAGAATGACCTTATAAAGGAATTTAAAAGTTCATATCATCAATTATAAATAATTCATTATAATCATATTTTAATGATAACTTAGCCTATAATTTACCCTACAGTGTACATGTGTGAGAAAACCAGCAATCTCTATACCCTTGGAGTGAAGTCTTATTAACATTCTTAAGTCAGAAATTACTTCAGAGGGTAATAAAATAATGACCACCTAAAAGGACAAATAGGAATACCTACACTCAAGACACATTCAGCAAATGTTGTCTGCTGCGTATCGTTTGCCGAATGTGGTTTTGTGTTCTCTACTTCTGTGGCAATATTCATTGCCTTTGTTACTACTGTGAGCAATGCTGGGTGTCTGTGCATTATAATTAAATCATAATTATACACATCATTTAATAAAGACGAGTTTTTCCAGTTTTTCACTGTTCAACTGAGATCTTCTCTGAGACAAAATCACACCTGCCTTTGAAAATAATTGTTCTACTGGTGCTGAGCTATGGTGGGTTTATGTACCACAGATTTATAGACACTCGGGACATATTTTGAACTCAACTAGTTTCATGAAATTACAAAACCAATCATGTTGGTTATAAACATTTACCTATGCTTGTTAGGTAGCCAATGGGCATAGGAATCAGAGTATTTTGCATCAACTCCAAAGTAATTTACATAACCCTACATACAACAACAACTGAGTTTACAGAATGATTTCAACTGCCATAATGTCTTTGACAGTGCTGTAAGAAAGCAGTAACACGTACATGTTAACTTTTGTTCATGACCAACACTCTTATAAACTATTATGTGTGTTAGTGTTTTCACAGTTATTATTGTTCCATCACTTTCCTTCCTTTGACAGATTGCTGTTAGTGGATATCTTTCCACAAAGAGGTAACAATGTTTCCATATACATTCACCTCTTTGAAGATCACCTACGATATCACACACACAATATTTACCTTGTTAAATTTCTTTTAGATAAGTTTGAATAAATTTTGTATCTATTGAGAAGCTTCTCTAACAAAGGAACAGTTGTAAAATAGTTGTCAAACAGATGGTGGTTCCCTCCCACTAATTCCCTTACTATATAACAACAGATCATTTTCTCATATTTACAACTATATATTTCAAACAGGCAAATGGTAACCATTTGAGATATGTTGTCTTACCCATGCTTTGACGGCTATTGTAATTGATTTCTTAAGGACATATTGCTTTAAACTAGAATCGAGTAAATCTGAATCATATCACTCATTTGCTTTCTGAGGATGCCAAAATTCTACAAAAGTAGCAAATGAGACAATATCATAAAAAGCATTGACAAACAAAGGAGTTATGAGTTACTAATGACGTAACCAAATCTCCCAAGACACTGTAGCAGCCTTTAGAATTCTAAATACAACTATTGCAGCTTCCAGAAATAAGAAATGTGCACCAATGTTATCTGACGAGTATACACGTCTATAGAACTGATTACCAATTAATTAATGACATGTATACACATCTACACCTATTAAAGGGTTAACTATGAAAAAAAAATTCGAATTTAGAGTATATACCCATATAACCAGTTATATATATATATATATATATATAAATATATATATATATATGAAGCTCACTTGCTCCACTACATCTTTACTTGGACATACCCGAGTAGATACATGCAAATTAAATATAATTATTATACACATAATTGAAAATCACTTTACTAAACACTAAAAACTCATGTTTTTGGTTCCAATAACAGTTCCATGGCCACAGGTGTGCAGATGACCTTCACAATGATTCAAGGAAGACTTCTCAACAGCACTCTGTGCAGGAATCCCAGCTGGGGCAAAGACATTCTTGACAGAGCACCAAGAGGATGGAGAACTTAACATAGAACCAACTGTATTGTTATTCTTGACCCATTTTTCGATTTTCTTGTTGAGCCCTTGTCATTTGGATTAGCTTTTGTTGATTCACAACAAAAGGACTTTGTATCCTACCAAATAGTAATGACTAAGTTTCCATTTTGTACACTATTGTATGCTGTCTCCTTTTAAAAGTTGTAGGAAAGCCTTGTCTGTCCAGTTTCATTGTCCCACATGCATATATCTTTCTTTTCAACAGGTCCAAAGGGAGATTAACTCCAGTGAAAAAATTATTAAAATAAATGTGATGAAATGGGAATGTATTTCTTCTTTCAATTTCAAGACAACTGCAGCACTAGACCCTTCTCAATTTTGTCACCTTTTTGCCAGTTTAAGGGTCAAGTTCACATACCTAGTATCTGCTCTCATCTAAATTTTAAATCCATGATGAACTGGTTTTTATGTCGTGTACTGTTTCATTGATGAATGTCCTTTCAATTGAACTATAGACTCATTTTCACTGAATTTTATATTCATGTATGTAAGAATTGGTTGACTTTTTGTAGCTTACTATAAGTTGGTTCACACGTAGTGTGGTAAATTTCTATTGTCAACAAAATAAAGAAATCGATGAATGTCAAGAAATCGTCTCCTGCTAATCCTACTAGCAATTGGCTCGTAATGGAATGTTGAATCCTTATACCTGTAATCATCAAACACAAGCAGTCAAGTTTGAGTATTGTTGACTTTGCAATACCATCCTTTCTCCTCTTTCAGAGAACCTTTTTAATTCATTGGGGAATCTTTTGTGATTCATCTGCATTGTACCACATCCATATAGACCAATTTCATGCAACTCTACAAAGTAACAGAGGGCTACTGAAGAAATTATCAAAGTAACTATGATAATATTGGTGAGTAATTTTAGATGTTTTACAACTCTTGAGCCCAAGCCTTTTTCACTATTTCCAGTTTTCGCAAAATAAACTTGAAATTTTGAGACGTAACCATTGTGGCTGCCTGCACACATCCATACCTTCATGCCATGTTTTACTGGTTTATTTGGCATGAATGGTTTCAAAGACCTTCACCCCTTATACGGAATCATAGCACCATTAATTATTCATTGACAATGAGGATTATACACTGCAAGGAATCTCTCCTATGAGATTTAAGACATGCCTCTCTTTTCCAATCTTGTCATAATTGTGAGAACCTGGCAGTAGTAATAAGCTGTTATTGATGAAATGAAGTTGTCTGTGTATATGAAGAAATTTATCGCGGCTTATTCAATGGTTCAATGGTTCATTGCTGCATTATATGTAAGTTTTCAGCTTACAAATTTTTTCCTGTAACTAGACTGAGTTTCTTCCGATTTAATATCTAGAACACAAATATTATCACACTTATTGCATGCTATATTATATATACTTACACCCAGGGCAGCATGATCCTGGCAGACTAAATACACTATTTTCTTCATCCCTTGCACGAGATGAAAGGGCAGTTAGTCTGTTGTATCTGTACCTCCACCTCTTCGCTCCTTCTGAACTCTTTACAAATAAAAATATGTATTGCAAGACTGACAATAATGTCTCTAGAATGTCAATGAGAGTATTTGAGGATCGTTTGTCCTCTCCCACTCCAGTTCAGAGGTAATGTCCCCATAGTCCCAGAATAACTGAGATCCTTCCAAGATAAGCTTAGTTGAGATAAAACCAAAACAAAGCTTACCTCGGACTTTGAACACTGGGGTATACTTTGTGTGAATGGTTTATGCAGATGTGAATGGTTGATATCAATTATATTATTGTCTGACTCTAGTCAGCAATTAGAGAGAAGGCACCAGTAGACATGACAGAGTCACAGATTTGCCTCCTAACCTTACTACCCATGCTTTCAAGCAAATCAATAAAACATTGCTGTTAGCAATCATCCATAGCAATGCACACTTCATTACATATCAGTTGTTTCATCACACAATCATGATATTACTAATTGTTGTGTGATTATTGGAGTTGTTCAATGTATCAGATGTATGTGTGTGAGAATCACTACTTGGGAGGTTCTAGATTACCTATTTGTAAAGTGTGAGGCTACTAAGGGTGGACTTGCAGGTTTACCAGAAGTGTATTTGAGGTCCACCAGCAAGTACACCATCAATACACTGTCAGTTTGAAACCAAAAATTTACTTCAGTGCATCCCAATCCCATTGTCAGTATATTAAAACAATTCAATGAATTAATTCATCAAGCAAATCTATGAATAATGACAACATGATTCAAATTGATTGGAATCAATTAGTTTTTCTTATTAATGTTCTCAGCAGTCTGCTGCTGTAATTAACCAAAAACGAATTCTGGATGGTCAGTAATACCAAGTGATCTAAGGTATGAGATACCTTTTAGCCATTCATTGTCAATGCACCATGAAGGTGTATCAATGTGCCACAATACATTTGGATAATACCTGTAGAGCAACAATCAGTGTTGCAATTTCAGTTTCTTTAAATCCATTTTCAACCAAGAATCTAACTCGATCCTCAAATATGTCTAAAAGTCATCTCACACCTGAAGTAATCACCTCCATCTCATAGTCAGTAGTTAAGTGTAAAATCAGTTGTTGGACTACTCTAGTCACAGCAGTGAAGTCACAGTAATTAGGAACCAGCACTTCCAGCTGTACACACACTTCCAATAAATGGTAAGCTCCCTCAATAAGAGCCTCCTTAGCTTCTACAGAACTCTAGGAATAGATTCTCTTAATCAGCTTTATTCTTTCTTTAAGTTTGTCTATGCTCTTAATCCAACCATAGCATGTAAACTCAGTAATTTTAATGACCAGACACTGTACCTAGAGTAAACTACATAATTTGTATATAATAGCTCATCTGAGTCTGGGCACAAGAAACTTGTGATAATTCAGGTAGTGCAGAAGACAAAAGGAGCTTGAATGCTTAACCTTTACACAAAAGCTCTAAAAAGATAAGTAGAACCACCATGAATCATCAAGTGTGTAACTCTGACACGAGAGTTCAGAAAATATTTCAGGTCTCAACAAGAGAGCTAACATACAAAATAACAGAAGTCTTCCATGCAAACCAAAAAAGTTCCATTAATTTAAATTTTATAACAATACGACAATGATCCTCCTTGAATAAGAGATACAGACATCAAACAGCCAATTTTGTAAAAAAAAACATTTGTCTACAATGGAGTTGAAAAAAAGTATTAGCACCAACAGATTTCATACATTTAAAATTGTCACTATTATTCAAACAATTTCATGAATTATATACCTGAAGACCAAGAATATCATGTCGAACTACCTTTTTTCTCTTTCAAAGTAACATTTCCTAAGCTGTAATGAGAAAAGTTGCCAAAGTTCTCTCTTCCTAGCCCTCCTGCATCTTCACCCCTGTTCTTTTTTTGAAGACAACCTATCAACAAAAGTCCTGTTTATGTCAAAATACAACTTGTGCATACTTTGATAAGTTTAGTGAAAGAAAAGTCGCTATTGTTGACAATTTAAAACAATCTGCAAGTACACATTCTCTGTCATAAAAATTCATCATAATGCTCCACTTTTCTGGACAACCTTTGTATGATGTCTTCCTTTAAATGACTACTCACGCAAGAGAGTAAATGCACTAACTATGCAACCATTACCTGCCAACTACATCACATTCTCTAATGCTTTGCTCAAGTACATGTGTGACAATTGCATCTTCGGTCTCTTCAATTTTTAGATCAGGCTCTTCATCAATAAGATTGACTTGATGAAATTTTCATTTCTACATTCTCAAGCTCTAACAGTGAGGCTTTCTCTCGCTCTTTGGAGATTGCTCATTGCAACATTGCAACATCACACAAGGTCATTTATTGTATCCAACTTACTTTAGGTTTGTGTTTAAACTGTTACTTGTCAGCTTGAACAATGTTACCAGGACCACCTAGAATTATGAGTGTTTGCAGTAACTTGGTGGCACACACCTCTCGCAACCACTGATAGATGTCACTGGCAACATGCTCTGTGATCTTTACTTCCATAGCCATCTGAGTTTAATTTGCTGCTGCTTTAACTCGGGTGCATACACCTTCGGGCATGTGCTTATGAGCACACCAAAAAATATGTGTTAGTTACACTATTGCAAGTGTAATGATTGATGTGTTTGCCTCAGTATGACAAGGGTTGTAATCACACTTTGTTAAAGTTTGTATCAATAAAATTATTTAACACAAAATAAAAAGAATCGATTTTGCCACAAAAATTGCTTAACAGTTGAAGCAAGCTTATCCAATGAGAAATCAAAAAAAAGCACTTCCATGAAACTAAATAGATTATTAGTCTTTAGAACACCAAATGTTGTATATAAAATACGAGGACAGTAACACTAATGGCCCATCAGCTTGTTTAACTTCTGTTATTATCCTACAATCAATTACGAGAAAAACTTGCTATATAAATCAGCAGTGTGTATATCACACCTAATACAGTGTGGCATTGTTGTCCCGATACACACACCTTATTATGTGTGCACAACACACTTCTCATACAAGGTGTGACATACACACCTCTCAACACACATCCGAGCCTACTCTTTAAAGGTGACTAGCACACTTCTCATAGAAAGGTGTCACTAATTGCTCACTTCAAACACTGTGACGGGAATGGTATATTTGAGTATGAATGTACTACAATTTGAAAAAAAGTCAATTGCTTATAATGTTGATTGTATAACTGAAGGTGATAGCTTACCAAAAATGAATAATAGTTCTTGCATGCCAGAGGATAATAAATATTGATTGACAATAATCATAATATTAATTAATGACAGAAACACTTGAAAATTAGAAGAGTAAAAGTCATCAACATCAGAAGAGATATCTGAGTCCTCATCATAAGACATGTTAGCTCCTACATCAGGAATAATATCTTTATTATCAGGGATATCACTTATATCATGTCAATTTTTTCCCTTTTTACTTGTGGAGTAACAAAATCAATATCAGCCAGCTGTGAGAAAGAGACATTGTGAAAAGATAATGGTAGCCAGAAGTACAGCAAAGAAGTACATGACAAATTCTTTTGATGTTTACCTAAGACGGCCATACATGTACAGTGCACCGAAACAACAATTTCCTCAGTTTTAACAGCCACCCAATGTTTGGCAGGTGTAGCTGATAGGCTTTGTGAACGCTTCACACAGCTGATGGCCAAGTAGCTATTAGGACAGTATGGTAATTTAAAGACAGTGGCCTTATCTATCCAGCCATTCATGTAATAATTGTATGCATCCACGGTTTTTATAGGAAATTTGAATTTTGTTTGTTGAATTTCTCAAATTGCAACGCTGTTTGGAAGTCCCATCTAACCATACATTGCATCATCTACTCAATGTTCATCTACCATCTATCTACATCTATTTTCAAAAATTATGCATGCATCTACTTGTATTTAGACCCTTTACTTTCATATATTTTCATCTACTTTGAATCTTAATTTCATGTAATAAATGGAAAAGTTCACTTAATAAAAAGTAACTGTTCTAATCTAACACTGTTAATTCTTGTTAAAAATTAACAGAGTTGCCAGGTTGTAAAACGCGGCAGTTGCTCAACATCTACAAAGGAACTACCCTTGATATCAGTTCTTCTAAAGCAAATCAGTGTGGAGCACACATTGGGTTTCACACTGCTTCCCAAGATTGTTTAGTCAGAGTAAATGTTACTCACACCATAAATCAGAGCACTCATCTCCAGTTTGGCTTGTGTCACAATGTTTTCAGAAGGCCAATACCCGAACCAATAGAGAAGCAAACAGTGTCCATTTCATGATTTCGCTCAAACTCACTAATTGGAGGTAGGTCATCCAATCCCATCGCCTTGCAAGATGTGAGCAAGGTGATTAAAAAACATGCTCTGTTCATTTCTAGTTTGATGATGGCCAGCTTGATTCAATAGTTTATATAAAATGTAGCTGTTAACTATTTCAAGAAGATGAAATGCAGCCTTTTTGAAACATTAGATTTTCTATGTGAAATAATGTTATATGACAACATTTGATCTGCCTTATCTACATCCACCATGTGTCGGTTAGGTTTCATCAGCTCTTCTGTTCACATAGATTTATGTATCATGCTATTGTATCATCTTGTATTGTAATGATTATTGTAACAACGTCTCTTGTAGTGCCTTAATATTCTCTTTCAATTTTTTCATTTTACTTCATTTTTTGCTTTTTTAGTAACGGTAATGATTTACTTTAGGCTCCTCTTTTGTACTGTTAATTGTTTATCTTTTTTTCTCCTATTACTTAGGTAATCAGCAATTAACATTAAATAACCACTCACTCTACTATCCATCATTGCATTAATAATCATTTCCTTTAATTCATCACAATCAAGTACATCAACCTGATCAGACACATGCCATTCAATATCATTATATACATATGAAGCTCACTTTCACTGTTTGACAGGCACCATTTCTGGTATATTCCTCTTGATAAAGTTCATCATGCAAACCGATTTAATTATGCACACAATTGAAGCTCAGTTTCTTGGCTTGACCCTCCCATACTAGGTGCCATACCAGAGTCTATTTTTCCTCAGAATCTTTCACATTACTTGGAGTTCCTATAAAACACAAGTGAAGAAGTCGAAATAGTAATAACCAATTAAATGTATGAACTACCTAAACCCTAAAATTCAAATATAAGAGACATGACCACATTGTGAGCCAGGCCGTGCTCTGGAGATGCATTTCTTTCTTTTCCCATATATGAGATGTATTATGCATGTGTATGTGATGCTTATCTTACCTGTGCCTAAATGAAAATTCCACACACACTCAGTAACAGAGTCAGCAGCCACCCACACTTGATCCCCCACTTCATAAGCTTCTTGGACATATATTGAACCCAGCTGAGCCTATCCTTGAAACAAATCATGTTCTCGTCAACTGCTATATTTTTAAGGTGTGTAGGCTGATTTAAAAGCTGTAACAATAAGATTAAGTAGAGGGCAAATTTTATATAACTTATTGTAGTTGTTACTACCTTGTTCGTTGGATTTGTTTAGATGAAAGTATTTCATTAATAACTCGAATATTAAGACAATACCTGCCTTTTGTGCCTGATCATTGCAATGCAAGTTTTTCTCTTTACACCATGAGTCCTATAAAAGGAATGGTAAAATTAAGTTGTTATATTTTAGTGGACTTAAGAACTTTATCCGGATGCCTAGTGTTTATAACCATGAGTTAAGGCTCTAAATCCTCCTTCAATCAGTTGGTGACCTACATGTCCAGCTAAATATGCATACACTACACCTGCATGAGCATGGCAAAAACACTTTGCAGTAACAAAAAAGGTCCTTTAACCTAAGGTGACTGGAGGTATTGATGTTGATAATGATAAGTAAGTATCTTCATTGACTAAAGACCATCCTGAAATCCTGAAATCCTGTTGGCATTGCTGCAGGTATACCACCATCTGTAAGTGACATGAAGTTTTTGTACATATAAAATACAATCAAGAACAGGGCAGCCATCTTGTTCAGCTTTGTGCGTTCTGTGAACAAGACTGTCACAGCTACTTTCAGCCATTTTTACTACTAGTAACACGTGCTCTGACCACAGATTATGCAATAGTCAACAATTATCGGTGATAATGATAATTGCAATCGTGTGAAATTGTTTGTTGGTGATTATTGCATGTTGTAAACATCGCGATGTTATGGAAATACTGGTATATCGTCCAGTCCTACAGTAAAGTACCCAAAAAATGAGGGACTTTCACTCGATAACAATGAAATAGTTCTATTGTCAGAAATATTTAGCAATGTCCATTTGTTTGCCATGTGCATAGACATCTGAGTACTTAACATCTACTAGCAATTCAGTGCCTCTTGTAATTCATATATTAATTTAAAGCTGTGAAGTAAGCTCAGCAACAGGTGGCTGACCTTACTTTGGACATCCAACAACAACACCATAGTATAAGCACGTGTTTGACTCATAGTTAGTGCCCTTTAAACTAATAACTGTACCTGTTGTATCCAAGTATAAAACTTGCTCTTTGGCAAAATTGTCATATAATATATTCTTACTCTTTCAGTAAAGAAAGAAAACTGAATGGTTTTGCCACAATCCATTGAATCTATCCACAATATTTTTTTTTGCAGCCACAGGATTCTGTGATCTCTTTGTCTACGACTTTCAGAGATGTAACTAGATCTGTAGTAATTGGTGTCTTTGACCCTCTAGCAAAATTTTTTGAAGAATGTACTGGCTACTGCCTGGACTGTCTCTCATCTGTGGCATGCTTAACAAAAGGAGATGTCAAATTTATGTTGGAGTATATGTACACTTCCCAAAACAAATAACAAGATGACTCTCTTAAATGTTTTCTTTTCATCCAATCATTTGTCATAGCAAAAAAAAAAACAATATGAATTGTGAGTAGACAGAACATTGACAATTGGGTTTTGCCAGTCAGTCTTAGTAGATAACTGACCATATACTTGATGGGATGGTAGTCATCATATTTACAGGAACTGAAGCATAAAAGAAACAACTGTTTCATTCCCTCCAATAGTTGACATTTACATCATAGTAGAACAATTCTTTTGAGCTTGTGTAGATGCAACATATTTTACCTGAAGGTGATGAATTTCTGCTCAATTTCCACACATCACAACTACTAGCTTTCTTCTGTCATCTAGTTTTGACAATGCCAGGGTCAGACTGGTAAATTTCATACAGTACCCATTCCCACAACTTTGGAGCTCGACAGGACACAGCCATCTACAATGCTTAATTCAGAGTTCTCCTTGAATATGGTGTAAAATCTTCTCCTGTCCCAATGTTTTTTCTCCAACCTTTACTATAATAAACCAGGAAATGGAGTAGAACAATATGGCAGGAAATAGAGTAGAACAGAAGAAAACAAGCTAGTTAAAGGGTAATTAGGATTATATATATATATATATATATATATATATATATATATATATATATATATATATATATATATATATATATATAACAAAAGATAGTTAATAAAAACTGACCCTCAGCCACCACTAAGGTCAGTTTTATAGTCACTTACTGGATGCCTGAAAGACGATCTTAAGCCTCTCAGACACAGGATGGATGATCTCAAGATTGAAAAACATAGATGACATCTGATCCAGCTCATTGTACTAGAATAGGGTTTCCCTTCTTTGGTAGATTTTAACTCAACAAGTTGTCTGTAGAAGGTAGTGGCTTCCCTACCATACCACCTGTCATGGAAAAAACTTGAAGAGCCATTACCTTAATTATCTCATTCTGAATTTCAGGACTTGTGTAAACATTCTCTTTCCTTTTCAACCTATCATTCCGGTTTGAGTCTTCTTCAGCCTTCATGCTAAGCCGTTGATGTAAATTGCTCTCTGATTTATCACCATCACCCCTTATAGCAAGACCTTGCCTGCTTAACAATTGTATGGATGACATGATCTGTAGTGGCATGACTATTCTTAACTTTCTGAGCAGCATGTTCCTGTGAAAGTTGTTCACCGACATCTCTGGTAGTGGATGGTAGGGTAATCATGACATCTACAGCTTCTCTATGTACTGCACTCTTTTCATGAGCTCTGAAACTTAGTGTACCATCTTTCAAATTTGTAAAACCACATTGAAACTATTGAATAATTTGATGTTTAATTTTTTTATTTCAATAAAGTAAACATTACAAAAAGTATAATGGCTGAAATGAAGCAAACCTTAATATATAATACTTACAAAAGTTGGATGAGCTCTGCTGGATTTCATTCTGTTCAACTTGAAGCCCATCAAACATATATGACAGTAAACACTGTCTTTGCCTTCATCATAATGAAGAAATGGCCACTGATGAAACCAACATCCTTGGAAACTTCTCTGAACTACTTTCTCCTGTCCAAATGATCTTTTTGGAAACTTTAAACTAGTAGGTTGATAAGGTTTACTGGGAATATCAAACAGGTTTGGTGAAGCCATTGAAAACTATTAAAGCATGACCAAATGTGTAGGCACACACCTCCAATAGTCAGCACATGCACACGCATCCATAATTAATTACGAACAGCAAAAATAATCTGGCCAAAACCAGACCAACCAGACCGTCTGCTACGGCCATGTTATTATTATCTAAGCTATCATCATCATAGTCATATTCATTGTGTTTTGTGATTCTTTCAATTTCATTATCATCAATGTAGCCATAAAACTCGTCTTCATTGCCATGTTCATCAAAGCAGTCATCATCAAAAACAAGGTCCAACACTTCCCTTCTAAATAACATTTTTGCCATTGTACAGAAGAAACTTGATAAAGAAGATCAAAGGAGAATAGAAAAGAAGAGCACAGTAACGAAAATGTAAAAAGCCACAGACACACGTTTTTTCTCAATAATGAATATTTTTCAACTGGTTATAAAAATATGACATTCGTGTTTTTATAAATATATGTCCTTGTTCAAAGGGATAATTGTTTGTAATAGTTATTAGTTGGTTACTTATACAAATAAAAATGTGGCCGCATCATCACTCTATTTGTTTGAGTGCACTCTCTGGCTTTTTTACATGTATGCAGCCTCCATATCCCTCTCTATTTTTGCCTCCCTTTCCCTTATCACTTTTCATCTCAGAACTTTTATCCATTTCTAGGGTTTGTTCTTCATAAGAGAATCTGGAAGCCCATCATGTGGTCAAGTCCATGGTCCAGTCTCTCCAATTTTGTTAACTAACCTCTGACTACATCAAAATCTTTCTGCAAATATAATGTATAATCATAAATTGTATATTTATTGACTTGCTTGTAGCCTGTCAATGTAACTTAAAATCTGCTCCTTGTTTAACATGTGTTGAAGTATCTGCATTTTTCTTTACCAACAATGGTTGACTCTTTGTAAAAAATTAGAGAAATCCTTGCAACTCCTTGTTTGCTAAGGAGAAATTGTTATTACAGTTAGTGCATCCTTTTCATTTAGCATAGGTCAATATATCGATCTCAGATTTCTTAAAAGAAATCTCTATGGTTAATTGTGATGGTCAAAGCTGGATGAATTTTTTTTGCTGACTATTAACAACAAGAATTTTTTTCCTTGATGTTTAGTTACTTTGAGATATTTTGCATGGTCTTCTTAGACACATTTCCACATGATAATGATATTTTTGACTTCTTTGTGATGATGCAAATAACATCTTCTGAATCTATGAAACAAAATAAGGAGTTATATATCACAGAGAAAACTCACCTGAAGATACAATGACTTTAGAAGATCTTGAAGGGATGGATGTTCTGAATGATATTGACCACTTGTCTCATCTAAAGGATATTGAAAAAGAAAAAGAGATGGAAGATCTAGAAGAGATATTATAGATGAAAGTGCAGGATCCGAAAGGGATGAATGATCTGAATGAGATAGACCACATGTCTCATGTAAAGGAAATGGAGAATCAAAAAGAGATGGACCATCTGGAAAGAATGAATGATCTGAAAGAGATGGAGCATCTATGGCAGAGAACGGCTATTTTTTTATACATGAAAACTACACAAATATTTTTTACTTACCATCAGTTTGTGAGATTGTATGACTTTTCAACCATGGCATTTCTGAATCCCGAACCCCATAGCCGTAGAGAACCTCCTCCCCCTTGTATATTGGTTTTGTTGATGTTAGACCCATCCTTCATTTACCTTTGATCAATACTGGTAGGAGGAATCAGCTATTATTGGTCCAAGATGACGACGAATGATTGATTAAACTATATTTCATGATTTCAAAATTATTGCTTGAATGATTGACCTACCATGCAATTGACTTCATTTTCCTGGTTGAATCAATAGCTATAAAGGTACCATCGCTTGTTGTCCTTTTGAAAATGAAACACTTCATTGTCTTTCTTGTACTCTTCTTACCTTTGTGTAAAATTTTATCAAAAATTACATCACCTCTGTATTTCACAGAAGTATGTACTATTAGGCCATTTTTCTTCCAGATAATCTGAAGAAGTGTGAAAATCAGAAGTAACCATTATGCATGAATATATTTAATCCTTGAAGGTCAAATTTTTTAATGGTTCACTTTCTCAGTTCATCTTTAGAGTTGCTGTTATCAAAGGGATTTCAATCTTGTAATTGTCTGACAATGAACTGGAGCTAGCTGTGTCTTTCAGGCAAGAAACGCAAGATGACTCAATTCCTTGTCTCTCATGTCAAGTATGCAACAGCTGCATAATCTCCATCACCAAAACCTTGTAGGCTAAATGAGATCATTGAACTGTCAACTCCACTAAAATGACATCTTGGGATAGAGAAGGGCTGTATTTCCTTCAAGCCAGCTATCAATTTTTCCACCTTTTTGATAACTCCCTTGATACAGGGTCAAGGCCTTAACAATGTCTTTAATGTCTCGATTCTCAGCCATGAAGAAATGAAATTTCACATAAAGTAAAGCTCGAGTTAACTAATTAATTTAATTATTTTGCAAACTTGGGTGGGGCTAGCTAATCAGCATAACTTTAAGATGTCACCAATTTGGCTTCTCTTGTTCTCTTTGGAACTCACAAATATTAATGGAGAAACCATTCTCATTACTGTTGCCATTATCATTATTATTTTTATTATTTTGATATATTAAAAATTTCAATATTTAATTATTTAATTTAAAGTTATGCGTAAAAAATGTCTTAATGTTGAATGAGATTTCCTTTAGCATTGTATATAACCATCTGTCCTGGTACCTAAAGTAAAAGAAGTGACATTGTTGAATAACTTATATATAATGTTTATGCTTACTTTTTTATTATATTTACTCTTGTAGCTGGTACTCTTGGGCTTTTTCCTATGAAGAAGCTAGAAGAAGATAGATATTATTACATTTATTGCAAACTATATTATATTATACTTACCCCAAGAGCACCAGCATGATAACGGCAAACTAACTGCCCTCTATGCTTTCGGTGCCTATGCACAAAGCCATTGGGTAGTTAGTCTGCCTGTATTGTTCCCACGTCCTTTTCCCACCTTCTGACATCTTTGTGCTTACTGTTAATTCTTCATTGTGCTGAAAGGACAATAATATCTGTGTCTTGAAAAACAAAGGAAACTATCATGACACAGTTGCTAACTAAAACTTACAGATCTGTTAACCTCCCTCCTCCTTTCACCACAGTTACTATTGCCCTCCACCATACATTGCTGCAAAATTAAAACGAAGACAACAATAGAATAATACACATGTTTTTATGCATGCAGGTATGTTTTCACACGTAGACTTTGATCATTACAGAAATGCATGCAATGGACTATAGTTGCAGTATTAACTTACCGGGGGAGAAGGACGAGAAGAAATAGGATTAGGAGAAGTAAGAGGAAGGGAATCTTTTTTAGAAGTACTATTTGTAGTCTCCATCAAAGAGGCCTAAATTGCAGGAAAGACCTCAATAATTGTGTGCCATTTTATTAAAAATCTCACTCACTTCGTGAAGGAGCAAGTGAATATCCATCTGCAGTAAAAAAGTAACACCAGTGGCACAAACACTTATTGAAACTTACAATTGTCTGCTCAATCAATAATGGTGTGTAAAACTCAAGCTTTTTATGCACCTGCACCAGCAGTCTGAGGTCACAATTCTTTGCAGGTGTTAATTCAGAGCTCATAATTCCTTTTCTCAGAGGTAATTATGAAGTGCAATGATAGCTTTTGTATATATATGCAACTACTCTGTCTGGATCTGCATTAATAGGACATCATCGTCAGGCAGGTTTTTTCCAGGAAATGGTTGCATAACGTATTTAAGAAGAGGAAAACCTTCATCACCAACGAAAACATATGGTAAGATGACATCTGTCACATCTGAAGAAGTGGTAAGGATTGTGATTCTAGACACTGGCCCAGTAATGAGTTTGAAAATATCACTTTCTTTACCAGCTTCACCTATATCAATGGTTACAAACCAATAGTTAGCATCATATACTGCTAATAGAAGAACAGAGTATGTCCCTTTATAGTTGTAGTACAAAGATCCACTATTACTAGGTGCCTGGATGACAATGTGTTTCCCATCTATAGCTCCAGAACTGCTGGCTGATACCAATCCAATCCTATTTGTAGAAGGAAATTGTACATACTCCATATCTAAGACTTTCCACAGAACACAGCAGGTCTTATAAATTATATTACAAACTGTGGATCTTCCCACTCTAAAATTAAAAGAAATTGATGTTTGAGAGTCACCAATTGCCAAATATCTCAGACAGTGTTAAAGCAAGTCTCTCACCAGAACTAGTGTACGAGTCAAATAAGGCTCAACCTTATGCAGCAAATCATCAAATGATCTTATTCGTATATACCTAAAGTGTGACACCACATCATGCAGCCTCATTTCTTGTAGGAGATGGTAATACTGGCTTTGCTGACGACGAGCATTCAGTATAGAACGCACCCAAATCTTCTCCTCTTTGGTTTCTTATATCGACACCCAATACGCCAGATAAGACCAACCAATAGAGTGAGCTCCATAGTCTCCATTTTTATTCAATTTACCACACCTAATTCCCTCCCACATGACACGTTTCAAACATAACGTCCTCAGTTAGTCACGTGTAGGGGAATTCCCAAAGAAAGCTAAACTAACTCTACGTCCCTTATATTTTGAATTTGTTATCAAATTTCATAAGTTGTTTTAACCACTACTTCTTCCTTATCTATTGTAAAAATGGAGTATCTAAAAAAAGCTGCTATTGTTGGTGGAGGTGCTGTAGTAGGAGGAGCAACTCTAGTCGTTGCAGCACCTGTAGTAGTGTCAGCTCTAGGGTTTGGTGCAGGTGCAACTGTTGCCTTAGCTACCATAGGATCAGCAATTGGTTGTGCTGTAGGATCAACAATTGGTAATAGTGGACATGGTTCTTCTTCCTCGTCATCTAGTTCTCATGATTCTCAAGGTAACCAATATTGTAAAAACAGCACTTGACTTTTCTTTATCAGAAAGGGACTCTGATCCTGAATTTGTTTACACTGAGAGGTAAGAGACACTATTCTATACATGAAAACAACATTGGTTTTGTATGCTATTAATGTGATCACTTTTATTGAGTGTATATTTCATCTTTTAGAGAAAGAGACAGAGGTTCTTCAGGTGTTAGTGGAGGTAGAGGAGGCTTGACCTGTCAATGTGGATTGCAAGCTGTACAGTAAGTATAACTGCTGTTGCTACTGTAGCTAAAAGATCACACTGTGTTATAGGAAAACAGTACATCAAGGTCAAAATCAAGGTAGACCATTTCATACTTGTCCTAAACCTCAAAAAGAGCAGTGTGATTTTTTTGAGTGGGCTGATGTTCCATTAGAAAGTGGACAAGGGTCTAGTAACAAAACAAGAACTAGACCAGTATCTATTGCTGATGATGGCAACAGTGGGCCTGTTCCTGAAAATAGAGCTCCACCCACTCCTCGAGGTAACCAATATTGTAATAACAGCATGTAACTTTTCTTTATCAGAAAAGGACTCTGGTCCTGGATTTGTTTACACTGAGAGGTTAGAGACACTATACGATGCATAAAAACAACAGTGGTTTTGTATACTATTAATGTGATGACTTTTATTGAGTGTATATTTCATCTTTTAGAGGAAGAGACAGAGGTTCTTCTCATGTTAGTGGAGGTAGAGGAGGCTTCACCTGTCAATGTGGATTACAAGCTGTACAGTAAGTATTACTGCTGTTGCTACTGTAGCTAAAAGATCACACTGTGTTATAGGAAAACAGTACATCAAGGTCAAAATCATGGTAGACCATTTCATACTTGTCCTAAACCTCAAAAAGAGCAGTGTGATTTTTTTGAGTGGGCTGATGTTCCATTGGGGAGGGGACGAGGGTCTGGTAACAAAACGAGAACTAGATCAGTGTCTATTGCTAATAGTGGGGACAGTGGGCCTACACCTGAAAAGAGAGCTCCACCCACTCTTCATGGTAACCAATATTGTAATAACAGCACATAACTTTTCTTTATCAGAAAGGGGCTCTGGTCCTGGATTTCTTTACACTAAGAGGTAAGAGACACTATTGAGTATACATAAACAACAGTGGTTTTGTATGCTATTAATGTGATCACTTTTATTGAGTGTATATTTCATCTATTAGAGGAAGAGACAGAGGTTCTTCAGCTGTTGGTGGAGGTAGAGGAGGCTTGACCTGTCAATGTGGATTACAAGTTGTACAGTAAGTATTACTGCTGTTGCTACTGTAGGTAAAAGATCACACTGTGTTGTAGGAAAACAGTACATCAAGGTCAAAATCAAGGTAGACCATTTCATACTTGTCCTAAACCTCAAAAAGAGCAGTGTGGGTTTTTTGAGTGGGCTGATGTTCCATTGGGGAGGGGACGAGGGTCTGTTAACAAAACGAGAACTAGACTAGTATCTATTGCTAATAGTGGGGACAGTGGCCCTACTCCTGAAAAGAGAGCTCCACCCACTTGTAGTTTATGTGGTAGACCAGGACATACAAACAAGAGGTCATGTCCCACAAAAGGATCAAGATAATAAGGCCACATGTTAACTTCAATTTCAAGTTCTCTATGACTCATTGCTCAATACAAAGCAGATATTTTATAGAGATCATTTAATCTTTCATAATTTAGTATTTGAATAACCCTAAAAATTATCTCTGATAAGACAATATTAATTTCATAATATTAATCTGATAGATAAGAGTGAATAATGTATATTATACCATCTGATGCTAGATTTGAATTGAGTTGATTTCATGTGTCAGTTGTAAAGTAATAACCTTTTGCAATGATATATTTGCAAATTTTGTTTCTTGATAAAAAAAAATCCACTTGAAAATAGATGTATATATATAGAAATAATACTCACATGTGTAGATATACTAACTACATTAATAACTAACGATCAAGTGTATTAATACTACTTAATACAAACTTAATTTTAAAATGCTAATTATGATGTTAACACTCGTTTAAATCAATTATTAACCTCGCTGTGCGTGGGCTCAAAGCGATGGTACTGTAGTCTATCAGTGTGTGTGTGTGTGTGTGCGTGTGTGTCTGCACTGTCTGTTTTTTTGAACTGCTATAACTTGACAAGCGAAGCGTTAGCAGCTGCCAACGTTTAGCAACGAATAGAGAAACATGTGGACTTTACAACAGTAGTGTCAAGAACATCGTCAAAGAAAACGAAAGCTTAAAACTCGCAAAAGAATTTTCAGACTGCAGAGGTCAAGTGCCGTTTCTCGAAAAGTAAAAAAACTAACGTGGAGATTTTTTAGTATGCTCTAGAGAACCTTAGAGGAATACGGATCAGCAAGACAGAAGGCCGTTGGTCTAAGCAATCGTTAGGAAAGTACTGAAAAGTGTTTTGTGGACTTGGAGCGAAGTAACGCATTCAGGAAAAATCTCAAAGCACTGAAAAAACTGCTACTAATAGATAATATATTGATTTATATTTGTACTACGAGACTTTTCCAAAGAACGCTTCATTTTGAAGTTACAATAAATTTTGTATATGAAATATTGAAACATTTTAAAGAGTCATGTAAAGGCTCAGAGAAACATTCATCACGAATCTAGTACTTAATCTTGCTTGGCAATTGAATGATACTATTACTTACTCAGTGACAGTTTCACAGACATGTCAATCAGAGTGCAAAGTACCCAGTAAATGACGAAGCTTTTTTCCCTTTGATTGAAGAGAAATGCTGAGTCATCAAACAACAGTTTGTAATGTACATCACGTGATCTCATCAATAATTTGACCACACCTTGTCCAATGATAATAAATGTACATGTTACATGGACTCTGCAGTATAGAGTTACACTGGGCACCGCAGCGAGGTTAAGCACTTTAGTGCATTTTATTATATGCTCTGATTATTTACTTAACAATAATCACAAAGATCCTCATTAAGGAGTAGGTACCATAACTATAAAATTGAAACAATCATCTTTTAAATATTGACAATTAATAGAAGCAATGTAGCCTAGTTGGTCAAATGTAAGGTGTGTGGCATAACCTCCAAGAAGGTTCACTAGTTATTCCTTTTTTTGTCACCATAATTATAATCAAAGGCATAATCATGATGATGATCACTGCACTGATTGAAAAAGTCACCATAAGAACTTTTATCATGTGGAAATAAATATCAACTGATGTTCCATTGCGTACTTCAAAGCACATCTTGTATCCATTGGCATGAGTAAAAGAAGGAGGACTAAACCATTGGACTTTGTTATCCTTCTTACGTTTGAATTCTTTCATTGTAACATAGAGCGGAACAATATTAACACATCCTATCGTGGATGTTAGCAACTACACTTTCCAAGTCTTCCAGTTTCTTTCACAATTTCTTTTGTTGCTATTATATTACATGTTTCAGTTTGCCTCTTTCATTGCTAACTGAGCCATTTTCTCCTGTAGTTGTTTGTCTTTTTCTACCATCATCTTCTGTAAAGTCTCATTGATCATTTTAGAGGACTGCTATAATACACACGTGTGTGTGTGTAATTATGTAATAATACTTAGGCCTACAGATGTGATTTATTTATGTCACAACAGTCTGTCTGGCTTAATAGATTATTGACTGAATTAAGGCTATGATACATGAGGTTCATTATCAGTGAGGTCTGGTCATATATACAGTGTGTAGTTAATAGAAGTTATTAAGTTGAAATATATTAAGAATCTTTATATTCTCTATTCTTACTAATACATATCTGTGGTTAATTAGTTATATTAAGTACTGTAATATTATCATGTTACCACAGCTATGATAGTGTTATTTTGAAACAGATGTAGTCTGTAATATCTACTGAGCATCTTGTGCTTAACGTTTGAGCTATGTATTGTGTGTATTAATCAGTGATTGTTATGAGGATAATTGTATTATACAATGAAAAGTTACATTAATAACAACACCCTTTATTGGTATAAAGTACATGATGTGTCGTTTGTGTCAAAAATAAAATGGGAGTGGCATATTACTGTCTGCTAAACTTTTATACTTTCTCTATAATTCCACTCATAAACCTAAACCTTAAACACTTGAGCATATAAAGCACAGTCAGTATTGAGCCACTCCCATTTTGATGCAGTAGCATACCATATAAATTGATATATCATAGTTTAATTCCATGTATCAAATATACTATAGGTATATACAAAAGTTCTTTTACTTCATAAATGTTAGTAAAATAATGGATTTTATTAACTATTATTAATCTCATACTGTAGGTAATCATGATTATTATACAGGTAATGTTGATAATTGCATTAAAAACTTAAGTTTATCTAATTCCTGCAAACCACAACAAAAAATGCCAATTTGAAAAAAACAGCACATTTTAGCTCCATTTATGTACATGAAGTTTCCTTTTCTTAGCTTTGGTCAAAAATTCAGTAAATGTCTTTTTATATGTTATTGTTTGCTCCTAAATAAAAGTATTTTGTCATGAAGATATGCATGTATAGTTTGTCGTAGCATGTACTTAATATAATACACAGTGTAGTCATTATGTACATAGAATGGTTATTGAAACATAATTCTACATTACCTTCTTAACTGCCTGCTCTATGATGTCTAGTTGATATTTTAAATGATCCAAGTCTATTAAAAAAACCATTATATAAAATAATGCTTGTAGATCAATATAATTTAATATGAATCACTAGTATAATTATTATTCTATATTGTTGTTATATCATATTGTATTTACTATGAGGATTTAAAAATTTTGTCAGATGAAGTATTCTCTAATAGTTGGTACAGCCTATGGGAGAGAGCTATTATCTGTCCTAATGTGTGTTCTGGAGATGAGATTGAACGAGAAATGTTACAAGATCATCTTGATAAGTGAATGTGAATTTTGTCATGTGGGATGTCAAGAGAAGGTTCGTCATTGTGATCTAGGTCAACATCTGGTGTCCACCAAGGTATAATGCTTTGTCAGCAATGTTAACTTCTTCAGTATCAGGCTAAAGTATGAAATTGTCCTAATACATATTTTGTACTGGCATGTGAAAGACCTTAGTTTGGTGCTGGCTACACAAGGCTACCATTGATTGCACAATACAGCACATTACAAATATAGTATAGTAATATGCATATCAACGGAAACCAACTGCAGTAGCTTCCTAGTACATATTCTCATGGTACGTCTTTATATACACCAGGTGATATACTAATACAGAGACGTTTTCCTGTAATGTAAGTACATGTGTGGGTGTGTGTACTGGCTATTCTATCTTACCTATAAATGTATATACACGATATCTGAACGCTTTGATGGCTGCATTATCATCAGTCTTACTCCAAAGATACACTTCAATAGGTATGATCAACAACAGAGACAACCAACCGTATAATAAAGATCCTTTGCAGAGTCCACTGATAAATTGCTGACCCAGTGGGTGGGGCTATTTAAAAATAATTATTGTTTTTTAATTAGTGTGGCTAAAACAAAAACAAATGTATCGTGTTAATTTGTGCTGTGGTAGCATTCGTTTTAGATACTCATCCAACTCTAGATATCTACTACATTATTGTGCTGTTCTTAACAGAAAGTGGCCCATACCACCTTCTACTCCGGCTAAAAGACTTAAAGGTCTACGCGGAGCTAAAAGACAGTAAGTGAAACACGTGTTCAGGTAGCTATGGTGATGTTATATTGTTTTATTTTAGTGTTGCCATTTTTGCTGGCGTATCACTTCTTATTGGCTACTTTGCTCTCAAAAAGACTTTCTCAAGTAAGCTACCAAAACTCAGGTATTTAGTAAAGATTGGCATTATCACAATAACACCAGTTTGAGTTACATATATTAGTGCTGTCGTGTGTAGCAGCTGAGAATTTTACTTTGATGCTTTCGATAATCATGTAAAATTTACAACTAGATTTTAAAGTGTTTATTCCAAGAGATACTTTAAGAATATTATTATATTGCCTCCAAATGTCCCTTTCTCTTTGTATAAAGGAAAGAGAATTATTTGGTAAAGGAATTTGAGACTATACTATGTACTTGTTGTTTAATTATGAATACTGAAACTCAACTTCTCCTTTAGATATGGCTTTTAAAGTATCTCCTCCTCCTTCCTCAACCACTTGTTATTGCTGGAACTTCAGTAAAAGTACTCTCTTGAAACGACTGTTTGATGAATTTCCTATCAACTACCTTCTGAGAAAAAGCTGGTGAGGTTGTGTGTGTGTGTGTGTGTGTGTGTGTATGTGTGTGTGTATGTGTGTGTGTGTGTGCGTGTGTGTGCGTGTGCATGTGATGATATTAAATTTCTGTAGGAAAGCAGACTAAGAACTCGTAATACAGAGACAGAAGAAAGTCTTCAAAAGAGATTGACAACATCCAAAGAAGAAATTAAATATGGTAGGTCTTCAATCAATTCTATTTGATAGTCTGTTTTCATTTTTAGCTGAGACCCCTGGATCATTTGATTACATTATTATAAACGATGATGTTGAGACAGCTTATGCTGAGTTTAGAAAGACTATTGTCGAGATTTCAAAATGATTTTTAGTTCATCAGTAGCCAGAATAAATTGAATCATAATTAGTAATAGTTTACAAAATCATCTTTGCATATTTTTTTGGAACAAACCTTCTTTCTCTTTTGATCATTTAAAAACTGCCTCACTAGTTGTGAGGTATGGTGTCTATCTATAGCTATAATGCTTCCATCCTCTAATATATACAAGTGATACAGTGAGGATACCTCCTCAGATAATATAATTTCATTTCTCAATCCTTGATTCTTAAGAGCATCCTCATTCAAGGTACCCTCGCACTTATTCAGCCTACCAGAACCAAAACACTAAATAAATAAATAAATAATTAAAGACAATGTAATATGTATATAACACATGGGCGAATAAACTGGTTATATGCTTGAAGGAACTACTTACTAACTCTTGTTTCTTACTAAAGACAACTGGTTAATACCTTTTTGAAACTTATTTTCTACACTTACTGTGCTTATTGATGGGTGATAACTTTTGCACCTACTTTCGTACTTGTAAATTATTATTTGAATGCTGTATCTCTTTGTATAAGTGACAACATGTACATATAAATATTCTCTAATGTACTTACGAGTATTTAACTAATCAAGATATGACTTCTGATAGGGTTATAATGGCAAGATGCAAGTATTAGTACAAGTAGCATAGCACATATTCCCATGTCTTTTTAGTAGTTTACCTGAAACATATATACAAGTATAATATATGTTACAAAGGTAGATATGTGTGTAAACTTTTATATAATATTAGTGATAAATACATTGAAATGTTTACAGATATAAATATTAAGAAATAGTTTATTAGTCAATAGAACAAGGATCATTAAGATAACAAATAACTATACTGGATTATTGACATATTTTCAGTTATTCTGTATGTCCTCTAAGATGTTTTAAACAATGTCATTCTAATGTTGAAAATTTTTTTATTTTGACTAACAATTGGACCTTAGAAAGGCTAAATTGGTTAAAAGAAAAATAATACGCAATAACTTATACAAAACAATGTATAAGGCACATACCACTGATTCCAGATTTTTAAGAGCAGAAAAAAACCTTTTATTTATAAATACATTATCATGAACTAAAGTACTATATGAACCAAAAAATTAATAAACAAAATATTGTCTATCAATGAGTCATGTTTGACTTGACCAATTAGTAATAAGAACAGAGTGGTGTTTATCAAACATCTCTCATCACGTAATATAATTATGTAATAAAATACCATTGGTTAATTAACCAATCTATTTTTATAGTGCCAGTATTGTTGTTGTTAGTACTTAGTTTTGGACAAAGAAAGAACACGTGAAAAATGCACATTATTAAGTCTCTATATCTAAGTAACAGATCTTCTGTTTTAGTGATATGACATTTAATATATGTATCAATGTAAGGTAAGGTCTTTACTGAAATTGCTTAATAGATTTTCATTCGAATTTTAAATGTTGAAAGAGCCACTTTTTATGCTTATCTCTACTAATACACTTTCTAAAGGTTTTTAGTCATAGAAAAATGTAACAGTTACTACTGCAAATAATGATAGGCACACTTAAGTCAGTACTAATTTATTTGCACTTGCTATGCGAATATATGGATCAATAAGTAAAGGGTGGGAGCTGTTTTGCTAGCATAATTTTGGGCAAATTTGTATTAACTTGCATAGACTATTATAAAAAAGTAAATGCCCATATGGTTTGCATATGCCTATTATTTATGCATAAAACATCTTTTTTTTTAATAAAGGGCCCAACTCAACTCAGACAGAGTATAGTTATAGTCTGTCCAAGTGGAGTTGAGGCCCTTCATTAAGAAAAAGGTGTTTCATATATGAATGGAATGTAAGGTGAGGTATTTCCTCACCTATTATATGCATCACAGTTTGGAGGATCATCACAGTTTGGAGATATATTATCTGTTATTGTTGTCATAATGATTTTACAGGTGCACTATAGTTTAAAATAATATCATTTAACTAATGTCCCTGGACTAATTAAAGCAATAAGGAATATTTTTAGAGAAACAGTCAACAGTGTTGTCACTACTGATAAGGTATATTCATTATTAGGTACATAATTATAATTATATACTAGTTTCATTTCATAAAGCCATTAAATGATAAAAACAATAGCAATTGTGTATAATCATGTGTTTGATATTTACTTCTTCCTTTCTTTCTTTCCATAGACTGATTTTGCATTCTTTGGTGATAAGGTATTATATAATAATAGTAATAAATACATTGAGTGTTCACAGATACAAAGATTAAAAATAGTTTACTAGTCAATAGAACAAGGATCATTACGATAATAAACAACTATACTAGATTATTGACATATTTTCAGTTATTATACCCAAGACAATTGCAGTTAAATCTATCAAGTGGGGGTGGTTCTTGGTGTAACTTGACTATGATGACATCATAATGAAATGACACATAGTGATGTCATCATATTGATGATATCACCTAAACCCTAAACCAAACATAACATTAACTCTTGACACATAGTGATGTCATCATAGGACAAGGATGTTACATCATCAGTCAAGTTACACCAAGAAGCACCCATCAAGTGATCATTTTGCCATATACACTCCTCCCTGGTACCCTCCCACTTTTAATAATATTATCTTTAAATCAATTATATGCAGCAAGAAAGGGAAGTTACATAATAGTAATTGTATTATGTAAAAATATTCAAACTATAATGCAATAATAGTCCATATAAGGTAGTTTATTGAGCTAATTATTGACGTCTGGGGAGGCCTAGATGGTCACATATTTCATTAGCTTTTGCTAAGTTATTAACAAGCTTTCCCTCAAGAGTAGAGATCACTGTTTTCCAGGTAACAGGCGATGGCTGAGAAGCTAACCAGGTGTTGATTACCTGAATGAGTTTAAATTTATTATCTTCTGGACTCTTTTGTAAACCATTCAAAACATCATTGGCAACTCTTAAAGCCTTGCCAATGACATATCACTGGTCATTGATATCAACTAATAACTCGAGTAGATTGTATTCATTAGGGGCAGTATTTAAAAAAATCTGGAGTACCTGCATAAAAAAATTAAACACAGTAGCTAGAAGTCATTGTAACATGAGTATTTTTTGTTCTTGCATGAACAGTACGTATTAGCTTGTATGCCTGAGAATCTTAACTAACTGACATTTGAAAGTACATGTAACACAAAGAAAACCATGTGTAAGTTTTCAATAATTGTTTATAATACTTTAATGTATGCATATATAAATTCAATAATACATTACACATGTATAGATGGCTTAACAAGTCAGATTGTTGTATAATGTATTGATGGCTTAACACATCAGACTGTTAAAAAACAACCAATAATTCATATTACTAAATACAAGTATAATATTCATAGTTGGTGGTGTCTATTAACAAAGCAAACAAATTTATGAAATGTATGTTAAACGTTTTCTTTAAAATAGACATTAGCTGCTATTAGTGTGCCAGAGAAAAAAGTGAAACAAAGTTTTTTCAATTAAAAAAAGTGAAAAAGGAATGAACCTGCAAGTTAAATAATTTCTACATCATTCTTAGGCAGTGTATATATATATATATATAGGTTATTATGACAACATTAAAATTAGCCATTTGCATTCGGCTAGTAGTATTGGTTATTATTTAAGTCAAAAAATCCATTAATTTCATGAAGATGGTATACACTTTGTGCATAAGGAACATACATTAAAAAGAATAGGGAATTGTATGTAATAAAATCAATTGTGTCAATATAAATAATTGTGTAAAACTACTTAACAATTTCAAACTCCCTAGATTAGTCATCATACATTCTGTTCTGCATCATACTTTACCACATTATGTACTGGATCATACTTATACCACATTCTATTATAGGATCTTGCTTATCCTCCATTAAATGAATTTAAAAAGGGCATTCTTGTAACCTTTGCCACTTACTGTGTTGGTGAAGGTTACAATACTTGCTTTGTGTACTTGTCTGTCTGTCTGTTGGTGCCAATGCACTTTAAAATACTCTAACTCAGCAATAACAATGTCTAGAACTACAAACCTTCACAGAAAATGGCAAAAGTCAAGTACTAGCAACTTCTTACAGATAAAAGGCTATCAATGGAAGAAAAAAGCTTGAAAAGTCAGGAAAACCTTTCTAAAAAGCACAGACAGGATGGAACAAGTGCTTGCTCCAATCAAACCTGTATAGGAACAAAATAAAATTATCTACAAATTCATCTTATGATTTTTCTTAAATTGTTTCATTTTGAAGTTATGGCAATTTTAATTACTTTGACAGTACTCTTTGCCAACAGTTGTAGTGATAATTAGATACATCTATATAAGGAACTGTTGCTATCATGAGACTACTGAAATAGTAAATGTTACAAAAGCTATACTAATTCTACAAAAGACACAAGTTAGCAAAGAGACAGTCTCACAAAATGTACTACTTCCTGACATTGCCATGTTATACTACATATTATGTTGAACTAGCACTTGCTACAACTATAGTTTTAACATCATTTATCACTTACATAGTCTTCATATAGTCCAGTTGAAGATTCTGTACTTTGGTACTTTTATTAAATAAAATACAAGACATAATAAAAAAATAATATAGTGTTAATTAGTTCTTTATGATAGCAATAACAGAACAGGATAATTAAAATTGAACATGAAAAGATCGTGTTTGTTATAGATATAATTATTTTATATAATTTGATTATAACAAAACAAGTCAAAAATAAATTGCTGATGTCATCATTACTAAATAGTTTAAAGTCATCATCATCATCATTTACTAGATGTCTTTATAGGAACACCATCTGACTGATTATTACTATATTGATCAAAAGATTTCTGAACACCTGCAAAACTAATAAGATAATAATAATACTGTCCCCAGATTTTATATATACATACATGCACACATGTACACATGCACACATGCACACATGGACACACACACACACACACACACTCACACACACACACACACACACACATACACACACACATACTCACATACACACATACATACATACACACATACATACATACATACATACATACACACATACATACATACATACATACATACATACATACATACATACATACATACAAACATACATACATACATACAACAAGCTTATTAATCCTATAATCGAGAAGGTTTTTAATGACGTAGAACTGAAGAATCTACAGGAAATGTACAATTGTTTATATCCTGCAACAGAATATGACACTGTTGAACCATTTCGTTTCTACTTAGAATGCAAGCAAATATCCGTTAATCATCATCTTTTTCTTAGCAGTAAATCACGTTTTTAAAAAATCAACTACTGCTGTTGCACACTGGTTTAATAATGCTATGGGTATTGATACAAGCAGACAGTGACACATCCGAGCTGGATTTGTAACTTATTTCTTTCATCATGAGTTAAAACTAAACCCAGGTCAAATGTATATAAAACTACAAGTTGCGAGATTGTCTGGCGAAGATGAATTTAGTCAACAGCTTTCTTTTAAATATACTTTAAAAACCTGGCCAGAAAGAGAAACCAACTCGTTTTTTCAATGAATACTATACAACATGAAAAGTACTAAAGTACAGAACCCTGGAGTTATACATACATACATAGTATGATACAATCATATCTTGTAAGTAGCAGTTCTTCAAGGCTATATTTATTTTGTACAAGTATATTATCCACCTAACATGTTTATATTTGAAAAAATCACATTTATTCAAACAAAATGGAAAACCTATTAACAAATTTATATAGAAAAGTAAGGAGGGACAATAGCAAAACATCATAGAGAACGAACTATAAATGTTCTGTGATAATTGTTAGTTTACATTATATTTGGACTTAAGAATAGCTTCAGCTAGAGCTGGTTCGTTGACAGGTTCCTTTTTAATGACTTCAATGATAGCTCCCCAGGTCACATTAGATCGGTCTTCGGTGTCAATCCAGGTCTGTAGTATCTCTGATAACTTGAGAGTGTCATCATATTGAGGATTTCTGTTTATGGATTGTATTGTACCATAAGATATCCCTAAGCCTTCACCAATTTGTCTCCATTTGTATTTAATAGGAGCAAGGGCTTGTTGAAGGTGAAGTTTCTTAGGACATTTTTCTAAGCATAAAATGAAATATAACTTAAAATTAAGAATGGCAATTGTGATTATATTTTAAATAGCATTCCCATCTCTGTTAGTTTGAAGTACATGTAGTCAGGAAACAGCTTTGTATATGTGTTAATAACAAAGGGGTATATTGTGTAGTATCTAAACTTTCAGACACTTATAGGAAATATTATTTAATACAACAAAAACCACTAATACTATGCACAAACCTTTAAAGAGGTGTTGTTCAGATATCGTTTCAATATCGCGTTCATTTAATGGAGGATAAGCAAGATCCTATAATAGAATGTGGTATAAGTATGATCCAGTACAAAATGTGGTAAAGTATGATGCAGAACAGAATGTATGATGCATGACATTACATTTATTGAATGATCGAACTAACATATACTTACCAAAGGATTACGTCCAGCAAACATACTAAGCTGACTGCAACGTTCCTTTACTGACATGTGACTCAATGAAAATGAGAAAAAAGAACACCTTTCCATTATGTGGTGAAGGTGGTTATGTTGAAGTGGTAGGTTAGCACTGAAAAGTGCCCTTGTCACTGAAGGAGCAATACAAAAAAAAGGATCACTAGCTCCCACAATCTCTTCAATGTTTGTTGTCTTGGTGTTTTTGTCGTCTGTAACATTATGTTTTGTAAGCACTGATCGAGCAACATTTTTAATATTATAAAGTGTCCGTTCTCGAACAGGAAGACTGCGAGCTTTTCCTATGTCACTAGAAGAAATAAGGTACTCCTCACATTCAAATGAATGCATCTGACTCTTCAATGTTAATATTGTCTTAATAACGTTATTGAAAACATCATGGCTATTTTCAATGTCGTTCATTGATGTAACTACTGTAACGCAACGATAGTGCTCTGTTACTTCAACAATAACTTTGACTTCATTCTCCCAATAAATGCCATTTGTCCATACATAACAACAACGAGCCAACATTTGGACTATTTCATCACCATCATCAATTTCACCAGCTCTACTGAGGCGTGGAAGGCAAAAAGTGTAGGAAAGGCTAAAGAGAAGAAGGTGAAGAAATCGCGTTGAGAGAAATTGGTTAGGATTAGGACACCAGAGGGACCATCCTAACCCTTTTTTTATTTCAATATCTATAGGGGGTTTAGCATGAATGAGGGATGGAAAAAATAGTAGCTCATTTGATGGCAAAGGAGTCAAAGCTGATATATTGGTTTCGAATTTTTTTAGTGAATTAGAATCTAAAACATGACAAAACTGAAGATTTCTAAGGAACCCAATTAACATATGAATATCATGATTTGGAAATATTTTCTTCAGAACAGATGTAGGCACAATGCCAGTATTACTAACAATATTTTGATGGGCATGTTCAATTTCCTTTGGAGCAAAAAGAACACCATTGACTTCATTGAGAAGAGAAGCTCTGTCAATAACTACCCAACTTTGACCATCATCCTCATTTTTAATGAATAAAATGAGACCTTTGTCACTTAAAGCTGTTAGAAATTGCAACAAGACTAACCTTTCTGAAGGAAGTGAAGGGTCATCACGCTTTCTTAATATGATACATAGCTTCTTTAGGCTAATAGCTATAATATTCTCTTTGCTTCGAAGCAATTGCAAGAACGAGAATTGAACATGGCAGTAGAAACTAATTTTATCAGATCGATCAAGTACAGCTTTGCAGCTATAAGAAAGCATAGAAACAAACTTATTGACACCTTTTCCTCCAGGACGATGACATTCCATAGGTAGGAACCCACCATATACTTGTGAATGATCAGCTTTTTGAGCAACTTCAGCAACTAGTTTTGAAATTTTCTCACAACCATCAGTCAACTCATCAAGTCGACTTCCAATGACAAGTATTTGAGATGGCCTTGAGCTTGATAAACGATGACTGACATTCTTTATAAAATTAAACCAGTAATATAAATCACATTTAATTGTGTGGAGATCGTCGGTCATCTTAGATAGTATCGCAAAAACAGCAGGTGTGCTTAGCATGAGATTTTCAAGAATTGCTGCATGACTACTGTAATACTCCTCATGCCCAGCAAGATCATAAAGGACCAAGTTTCCCACTTCGTGACTTGAAAAGGTATGTGCATTAATCCCAGCAGTAAGTACATCTACTGGAATAGGATCAGACGTGTCAAATATGTAGTTAGGTGGCTTCTCAGCTCGTTCTATAATGACTGCTGCAAGTGAACTTTTACCGGCACCGGTGTTACCACAAAAAAAGACTTTGCTGTAAGATTCTACAGGAAAGTCTTTTCGACATTGCTCAAATGGCTCAAACATCTTTAAAATACCAAAGCGATTTACATTGTGATGATACACAAGTTCCATTGCTGTTCGATTATCTCGGTTCTTAGCCATTGGGTTGACCTTTCCTGATGACAAAAGCAATTTCACAACATCACCATAACAACCCTGACAAGCAGCATGAAGGGGTGCATCACCAAACTAAAAAAAATAAAATGTATTTCCAGTAAACTATAGTAATTGACATTCTATTCATTTCAGATTAAAACATAACAATTAAAATTACTTAATTAAAATTACTTCTTTTATACTCAAATTGGAAATATTTTGTATGTATGTTAGCCAGTTAATTGTAATGTCAAACACCAACAGTAAGAATTTTGTACCAATTAAAACATTGGTAGAATATTTCTGAAGGAATGAGAATTACATATTTTGAAAAAGGCTCAACTCATTCATACAAACATCTAAGCCTCCATTTTAAGAAACTTTGTTTCAATTCACTTTCTAATGGAACTATATCTACAGTGAGTGAAAGTGACTGATATCAGAGTTAATTTCCGGAAAGCTCTAAAAATATCTAATCAATTGTGCGCTTATTTTCTACAATAATGTTTTGAGCATCTTGTTTAAAAAGTTTTAGGACATGGTATATTTTATACATTAATTTTATCTTATTTAATGAATAAACCATAAATGCATGTCACAACTTACATAATTAGCAATGTCAGGGTTAGCACCATTATTAAGAAGAAGCTGAACACGTTGATTATTGCCTTCCTCGGATGCAATGTACAAAGCAGTTTTGCCATCCTATGTAAATGTAAAGCACAAACCACATATAATTGTTAGTGTATATATAAATGACAAAAATTTTTTTTAATAAAATGCCACGTTTTACCTTTAACTACAGAAATTATGAGAGAGACATTCTTTAATATAATAACAATATTAGATTACTTATTAATAATTCATTAGGAAAAATTTTAATGTAGGAACTGTCAGACAATGTTGATACAGATTAGACAATAATTGTCTAAATGAGTCTTAGTCTTCATCCTTTGGCTGTCATATGCTTACATAATGACCAAAGTTGAGTCAAACTATAACTATTACTAAGTGGCAGAGGTTGTTTGGTGTAACATGTTAAAGATGATATGATACAAAGGAGTTCAAAGTGTCAACAAACTGCTTTAACTTGTTAAATGACTGTATCAGATATAACATAGCACTTTATCAGATACAACAAAGCTGTCACATCACTTTGAACTTCCATGGTAATTAGTTAAGCCACAAACACATTATAGTCCAACCTAGATCATACTGTATTGCACATGTACTTTGCTGTAACATTAACAACCTTTGGGTCTGTTGGTCCTTGGGTTTGTTTACATCACAGCACCTGTATCTGCCATATAACCCTCATAGTTGTGTATGTATACTTAACACTGTTAATTACAAATCAGCATACTTTATTTCCAATGTTAACATTAGCTCCTCTGGACAGAGCAACCTTAGTACCTTCTAAATTTCTTTTTTTTGTAGACTCTAAAAGTAAAGTGTCCTAAATAGAAAGGTAAAATTTCTTACTTTTAATATTAAAACAAAATACTCTTTCAAAATTGTAAGATGTACATACACTCACATAGAATGCTTATATTTAGAGTATGTATGAACTACTAAATGTGACAATACCTTGATACACTAAAACTGTTCATTCAACAAAATGTTCTTAATACGATCCAAACAATATTGACAAATAATTGTAGTAACATTTTGATTTATAGTATATATATGTGCACATTTATATATTATGACTGCTATAATTACATAAGTGTACATCACAACAAGCACTACAAATATAGAGCAATTTGAATAGAGTTTTGGTGCATAATACATAGAAATGCGTATAAACCTTTAACATATGACTTACAGCCTGTACAGCTTCTAAATTGTTGGCATTAGCCTTAACTAACATCTTTACAATGACATTATTTTTACTCCAATAAGCTGCATGAAGTGCTGTACGTCCATACTAAATGATAGTTGTGACAAAGATATGATAATTCAAAACAAACAAATAAACAAAATATAAATATAAAGGTCAAAGGCTAGAGTATTGGATACCTCCCTCTCAAATGATTTTAAGCTAAACTATTGGCCAAAAATAGTCTCTTCTGAAGCTTCACCTACTGCCATAGTGCCAATAAATAAGATCAACAAAACTGTAGTTGCTCCAAAGGTCACAAGTCCCTTTTAAAATTAATCCATTGCCTGAAATTATTAAGAAGGTTGAAGGATCAACTCCCTGGGTCTCCCTCCCACTCAATTGTTATTCCAAATAAAATTGTGCTGTTAGACTCTTGTGTTGTCATGAGAATTGCTAATCTATATTGTGAAAGATGGCTGTTATATAACCATTTTTACCAATTATGAAGGGCTATGATAATATGCCCAATTGAATTTTGACACAAGCTCAGCAACTGAAACATCCCAAAAGATAACAAATTCATGATAATTATTTCAGGTGCATTGAACATCAGTGATGATATTATAGTGTTTAGAAAGACAGAAGCTATCACCTAAGCATTTTTCCAAAATTATCTGAGGTTGGTCTAACCAATAACAAGAACATATGCCAATTTAACAAGAACTCTGTTACATTTTACAAGGACAATTATTTCATAACAGGAGACAACTAGCCACGTAATTAGTGTTAAATCTGTTGTTTGTATAGTGTAGCTGTTTCTCTTGTTTCTGCAGTCTGTATTTATTTGCTAGTGCTTGTTTCATATTGGTATATTTGTGTATTTATTGTGTGTGGTATTTAAAAGGAATTTTTTGTGCTGCATTCTACGCTCAAACTTGCAATTTGTGTAATGTAATAAGATGATAAAAGATGTATTTTTGTATTATTAGTTCTACATAGACAAAGATAAGATATAGACAGTTATGTCATAATGTACAGTTAATGTAGAGTGTGGACAGTGATTACTACTGAATATTTGGCCTATTATGGAAATTATATGTGCCATGTGTTTTGTTATGTACATACTATATTTTATGTAATCACAGTTACTCCATTGCTGTATTTACAAACATTTAGATAGTAATTTCAAGCCATCCCAGTGAGAGGAAGAAATACTTAAAAAAAGCTTAGATAAACATAAACAGATAAAACTATTTTCCTGTCACTAAGCAGGATAAAATATAGCAAGTTCTCTGTGACTATCCAACTGAAAAAGTGCAATTTGGGAGAAGACAAGGCTCTCAGCCTGTACTTACACATGCTGAAGAGCAATGCTAACTAGTGATAACTAGTGGACTACTGATATGTCTAAAATAGGGTATGGTCAAAAAAGACAACATGTAAAACTGTGAAGAAAAATCTTAATAAAAAAAAGAGCAATTCCATTTGTAGAAAATAGACACAGAAAAGATTGGTGGTATGCCTTTTAACAAGCAACAACTTATTGAGAGCTCTTTATCAAGATTGAACATGCAATGAACAAAGGCTCTAACTAGAGTACATTGACTTTGAACAATTACACTTTTCAAGGTGTTGATGATGACCCAAGATGTATTCTGAATTTAAATAAGAGTGTTTTTCACCTTTGCACAAAATCTGGTACAGTCTTAGCTCCTGTAGGTGTCAAGACAGTTTAGGGTTCTTGTTCAATTTAGAAGCAGCAGAGAGTAACACTTAATATCATTAATGCAATTGGAGATATGATTCCACCTATGCACACTTTTCCAGGTGAGATATTGGTATATTTTTCATTATGAGGATTATTTAATGATGAATACTTAAGATGTTCATCAAATGGTTGGATTAACACTCAACTATTCTTTGGGTGGTTAAAACCTTATAGCAAACACATTGGGAGAAAGAGACCAGTATGTTTGCTGCTCAATAGCCACTCAAATCATATTGATCTGGAAATCTCTAATTCTGCAAGCAAAAGGGAATTACTTTTTATTGTCTATAACTCCATTCATCACATATCTCTTAGCCTTTTGACGTAAGCTTTTATGACCTTTAAAAGCTAATTGTGGAAGATTTCTAGATGCATACAGAATGGCTAACATATATAGGAGGGGCCTGTTTCAAAGGGGTTTCTGAAAAGCCTGGATTGACAACGTTAAAGTATGAACCATAGTTAATGCTTTTACCAGATGCAACCAAAGCTTTTGAAGAAAAACAGCCACTTCAAAGATCTACTCAGACCGTTCTACTTTTCATTTCTTTAACTGGAACACAACAGTCAACTTAAATTTCCAAGTCTATACCTTTCCCTTTTCATATATACAAGAAGATGAGAATATATCTAAGTTCCTTAAGTCAACAGACAAGGGTATCTTCAAAATACCACAAAATAACAATCACTTGGATTGTAAAACCAAACCCTTATATTTATTAAAAGTATTGAATAAATGTGTGACTTTGCATCATTGATTTGATCCATCAACATACAATGTCAATAACATGTGTTTAATATGTTATAGTTGTATATAGTAGGTATGTAGTAAACAGATAATGGTTACATTTTGTATACAAACATGACACTGACCTTGTCTGGAACATTCACTTTCACACCAGCATCTAAAAGGACTTGAACAACCTTATCATCACTTTTATAACATGATATATGGAGAACAGTTTCGCCAATCTACATAAACAAAAAAATATATGTGATAATTAAACATATAAAATATGCACATGAACACTTACTTTGTTAACAAGATCTAGATTGGCTCCTTTCTGTGTTAAAAACAAAACAACATCTTTGTGTCCATTCTCTGCTGCTAACATGACAGCAGTAGATCCATCCTAAATATATTATTACTTATTACATTAGCATGAATCGTAACATCAGTACATAACATAACAACACTTGGATGTATCAGTACACTAGTAACATTACAAACTTAGACAAAAGTATATATAGTCAAACAAAATACAAGTCAAATCACTCTCAATAATTAGACATTATAAACACAAATATGAAGCTTCACACTACTATTTTGATGATAGGAAAACGTTTATTTTTCAGTGGCTTAGATGAATAGCTAGCATTCCTTAAAAAATAATTCACTCATACCTTTTCTGAAAAGGTTACTAACAAACACTTGTTTATTTTTCTGATAAAGCAAATTGAACAATTAGTTTCTTTATTGTAAAGACACATTCAGATGACAAACATTAATAGCAACATAAATGTGGAAACAAAAACCAATACTCTAAACAAAATCACAACAACACATTCAATATGCTCAGAATTCAAACTAGGCTATAGCTATAAAATGCTTAAAATATACCTAAAAATTAAACCTGGCAAGAAGATTCAAACATTATTAGTGACACTCAATGTTGTATTATAAACAGCTAGGGATAACAAGATTCATTGCTGATATACGAAACAGCTGTTACAGAATGCACTTTAATGACATTTGTCGATCTCATAAGCAGGAATTACAAAATAGTCATTAAAACTGCAAAAGCAGATACACATAGTTACCATACAATCCAAAACAATTATAGTACAGCCTCCAAGGATTCTCATGCAAAGCATTAAAAACAATTAATGTCAATAAAAGCAGTAGGGTAAATACAATAACAACATCCTATTCAAAACACTTAGAATTCATACTGTGCTATATCACACTTACCCCCTATTATATTTTAAACAACACATTCAGATGACAAATAATCACACCAACATAAATGGAAAAACAAAACAATAGAGTAAACAAAATAACAACAACACATTCAATATACTCAGAATTCATACTACATTATATCAAAATTACATCCTATTATATTGTAAAGGAAATATTCAGATGACAAATAATAACAGAACATAAATGTGGCAACAAAAACCAATACTCTAAACAAAATCACAACAACAGATTTCAATATGCTCAGAATTCATACTAGGCTATAGCTATAAAATGTTTTAAATATACCTAAAATAATAAACCTGCCAAGAAGATTCAAATATTATTAGTGACACACAACGTTGTATTATAAACAACTAAGGATAACAGGATTCATTGCTGATATACGATCAGCTGTTATTGAATGCACTTTAATGTCATTTATTGATCTCATAAGCACTAAATACAATAAAATCAATAAATTTGCAAAAGTAGATATGTAGTTATCATACAATCCAAAACAATTATAGTACAGCCTCCAAAGATTCTCATGCAAAGCATTAAAAACAATTAACGTCAATAAAAACAATAGGGTAAATACAATAACAATATCCTATTCAAAACACTTAGAAATCATACTATACTATATCACACTTACTGGCTATTATATTTTAAACAACACATTCAGATGACAAGTAATCACACCAACATAAATGGAAAAACAAAACAATAGAGTACACAAAATAATAATAACACATTCAATATACGTGGAACTCATACTACATTATATCAAAATTACATCCTATTATATTGTAAAGGACACATTCAGATGACAAGTAAAAACAGCAACATAAATGTGAAAACAAAAACCAATACTCTAAACAAAATCACAACAAAACATTCAATATGCTCAGAATTCATACTAGGCTATAGCTATAAAATGCTTAAAATATACCCAAAAATTAAACCTGGCAAGAAGATTCAACCATCAATGTCATATTTTAAACAGCTAAGGTTAACAAGATTCATTGCTGATATGTAAATCAGCTGTTATAGAATGCACTTTAATTACATTTGTTGATCTTATAAGCACCAAATACAAAATAGTCATTAAAACTGCAAAAGCAGACATGCAAAGTTACCATACAATCCAAAACAATTTATATACAGCCTTCAAAGCTTATCATGCAAGGCATTAAAAACAATTAACGTCAATAAAAACAATAGGGTAAATACAATAACAACATCCTATTCAAAACACTTAGAATTCATACTGTACTATATCACACTTACCCACTATTATATTTTAAACAACACATTCAGATGACAAGTAATCACACCAACATAAATGGAAAAACAAAACAATAGAGTAAAAAAATCACAATAACACATTCAATATACTTAGAATTCATACTACATTATATCAAAATTATATCCTATTATATTGTAAAGGGAATATTCAGATGACAAGTAAAAACAGCAACATAAATCTGGAAACAAAAACCAATACTCTAAACAAAATCACAACAACACATTCAATATGCTCAGAATTCATACTAGGCTATAACTATAAAATGCTTCAAATATACCTAAATAATAAACCTGGCAAGAAGATTCAACCATCAATGTCATATTACAAACAGCTAAGATTAACAAGATTCATTGCTGATATACAAATCAGCTGTTACAGAATGCACTTTAATGTCATTTGTAAATCTCATAAGCACCAAATACAAAATAGTCATTAAAACAAAACAATAGAGTAAACAAAATAACAATAACACATTCAATATACTTAGAATTCATACTACATTATATCAAAATTACATCCTATTATATTGTAAAGGACACATTCAGATGACAAATAATAACAGAACATAAATGTGGCAACAAAAACCAATACTCTAAACAAAATCACAACTAAAGATTTCAATATGGTCAGAATTCATACTAAGCTATAGCTATAAAATGCTTAAAATATACCTAAAAAAATAAACCTGACAAAAAGATTCAAGCACCGATGTCATTTTTTAAACAGCTAAGGTTACCACAATTCATTGCTGATATACGAATCAACTGTTATTGAATGCACTTTAATGTCATTTGTCAATCTCATAAGCACCAAATACAAAATAGTCATTAAAACTGCAAAAGTAGATACACATAGAAACCATACAATCCAAAACAATTATAGTACAGCCTTCAAAGATTCTCATGCAAGGCATTAAAAACAATTAACGTCAATAAAAACAATAGGGTAAATACAATAACAACATCCTATTCAAAACACTTAGAATTCATACTGTACTATATCACACTTACCTCCTATTATATTTTAAACAATACATTCAGATGACAAGTAATCACACCAACATAAATGGAAAAACAAAACAATAGAGTAAACAAAATAACAACAACACATTCAATATATGTGGAACTCATACTACATTATATCAAAATTACATCCCATTATATTGTATAGGACACATTCAGATGACAAGTAAAAACAGCAACATAAATCTGGAAACAAAAACCAATACTCTAAACAAAATCACAACAAAACATTCAATATGCTCAGAATTCATACTTGGCTATAGCTATAAAATGCTTAAAATATACCCAAAAAATTAACCTGGCAAGAAGATTCAACCATCAATGTCATATTATAAACAGCTAAGGTTAACAAGATTCATTGCTGATATATGAATCAGCTGTTATAGAATGCACTTTAATTACATTTGTTGATCTTATAAGCACCAAATACAAAATAGTCATTAAAACTGCAAAAGCAGACATGCAAAGTTACCATACAATCTAAAACAATTATAGTACAGCCTCCAAAGATTCTCATGCAAAGCATTAAAAACAATTAATGTCAATAAAAACAATAGGGTAAATACAATAATAACATCCTATTCAAAACACTTAGAATTCATACTATACTATATCACACTTACCAACTATTATATTTTAAACAATACATTTAGATGACAAGTAATCACACCAACATAAATGGAAAAACAAAACAATAGAGTACACTAAATAATAACAACACATTCAATATACGTGGAACTTATACTACATTATATCAAAATTACATCCTATTATATTGTAAAGGACACATTCAGATGACGAGTAAAAACAGCAACATAAATGTGAAAACAAAAACCAATACTCTAAACAAAATCACAACAAAACATTCAATACGCTCAGAATTCATACTAGGCTATAGCTATAAAATGCTTAAAATATACCCAAAAAATAAACCTGGCAAGAAGATTCAACCATCAATGTCATATTATAAACAGCTAAGGTTAACAAGATTCATTGCTGATATGTGAATCAGCTGTTACAGAATGCACTTTAATGTCATTTGTTGATCTTATAAGCACCAAATACAAAATAGTCATTAAAACTAGAAAAGCAGACATGCAAAGTTACCATACTATCCAAAACAATTTAGTACAGCCTTCAAAGCTTCTCATGCAAGGCATTAAAAACAATTAACGTCAATAAAAACAATAGGGTAAATACAATAACAACATCCTATTCAAAACACTTAGAATTCATACTATACTTTATCACACTTACCGGCTATTATATTTTAAACAACACATTCAGATGACAAGTAATCACACAAACATAAATGGAAAAACAAAACAATAGAGTAGACAAAATAATAACAACACATTCAATATACTTGGAATTCATACTACATTATATCAAAATTACATCCTATTATATTGTAAAAGAAACATTCAGATGACAAATAATAACAGAACATAAATGTGGCAACAAAAACCAATACTCTAAACAAAATCACAACAAAAGATTTCAATATGCTCAGAATTCATACTAGGCTATAGCTATAAAATTTTTTAAATATACCTAAAATAATAAACCTGCCAAGAGGATTCAAGTATTATTAGTGACACACAATGTTGTATTATAAACAACTAGGGATAACAAGATTCATTGCTGATATACAAATTAGCTGCTAGAGAATGCACTTTAATGTCATTTGTTGATCTCATAAGCAGCAAATACAATACAATCAATAAATTTGCAAAAGTAGATACGTAGTTATCATACAATCCAAAACAATTATAGTACAGCCTCCAAAGATTCTCATGCAAAGCATTAAAAACAATTAACGTCAATAAAAACAATAGGGTAAATACAATAACAACATCCTATTCAAAACACTTAGTATTCATACTATACTATATCACACTTACTGGCTATTATATTTTAAACAACACATTTAAATGACAAGTAATCGCAGCAACATAAATGGAAAAAAAAGCAATACTCTAAACAAAATTACAACAACACATTCAATATGCATAGAACATACTAGGCTATAGCTATAAATTGCTTAAATATACCTAAAAAAATAAACCAGACAAGAAGATTCAAGATTATATTGTAAAGGATGCATTCAGGTGACAAGTAATAACAGCAACATAAATGTGGAAATGAAAGAATTATGGTAAACAAAATCAAAACAATATGCTCTCAACTCATACTAGGGTATAGGTATTAGATGCTAAAAAAACTAGCAAGAAGCTTCACCTGTTATTACTGATAGATACCTAATGTCATAGCAATCACAGTTAGGGTTATGAAAACCTTTGCTGATACAGAAATCGGCAGTTACAGGATGCATGCTCTTTAATGTCATTCTTGCTCTCATAGGTTGCATGTAACAATATAATAAATAAATTTGCAAAAATGGATACACATGCTTTGCTAAATCAAACTTACCTTAGTAACAATATTGATATCAACATTATGGTTGAGTAATAGTTCAACAATGTCTGTATGTCCTTTAGAACTTGCATAATGAAGAGCTGCCCATCCTATCTATTAGAAAAACACACAATCATCTGTAAAGTGAAACTGCTAACACTCTATATTTCTTTTATTTCTGTACTTTGTCATTAACATATTACATTCATATATTGTCTACATGTAACTATTGTTGTATGTGTAGGACATGACTACATCTATTACTAGTAAGCCTTTATTACTTAAATAAGTTTTTAAAGACTAATTCATGCAAGATGAGTTAAAGTATATACAGTGTAATATGAGGGATTGATAAACAAGATGTAAACAGAAAATTATTAGAATTTAGGCCTATACTATAAAAACAGTATCTGACAAAAATGTAACGTGTAGCTCTTTATGTGCTACTACCATCATCATTGTATTTCCATAAGGCTCTAATTATATTATTCACTATTCTAACCAACATCATCTCTGTCAGATAATTATTGCATCTCACAAACTATAGGTCCATAACAGTTTCTACAATAAAAAAGGTCAGCATTTCAATCGAGGACTTGTTAATAATAGGAAGAAGCATACCACATACAGAAATATACCAGTGCTATAATTATTATGAGCTTTAAATTCTTCAATACTCTCTAGTTTTATAAACAGATGAAATCATGCTCTCATCACTGTTGAAAAACCTAGAATAATCTTATGTATTTATTTAGTAGCCAGTAAGATACAAATTCAAGTAGTCTCCATTGTTGTCCTATGTATGCACACGAGAATTCTATTTTTTTAAAAATATGATAGTAAAAAAAATACTTGTCCTTGAGGAAAAGGATTTATAATTTCTGTTCAGTTATACTGACTTTCTCAAATAACATATGCACATGAACACTTACTTTGTTAACAAGATCTAGATTGGCTCCTTTCTGTGTTAAAAACAAAACAACATCTTTGTGTCCATTCTCTGCTGCTAACATGACAGCAGTCGATCCATCCTAAATATATTATTACTTACTATATTAGCATGAATCATAACATCAATACATTACATAACAACACTTGGATGTATCAGTACAATAGTAACATTACAAACTTAGACAAAAGTATATATAGTCAAACAAAATACAAGTCAAATCACTCTCAATAATTGGACATTATAAACACAAATATGAAACTTCACACTACTATTTTGATTATAGTAAAAGTTTAGTTTTCAGTGGCTTAGAGGAAGAGCTAGCATTCCTTATAAAATAATTCACCCATACTTTTTCTGAAAAGGTTACTAACAAACACTTATTTATTTTTCTGATAAAGCAAATTCAGCAAATAGCTTCTTTATTGTAAAGTACATCCTATTGAAAACACTTAGAATTCATACTGTACTATATCACACTTACCCACTATTATATTTTAAACGACACATTCAAATGACAAGTAATCACACCAACATAAATGGAAAAACAAAACAATAGAGTAAAAAAATCACAATAACACATTCAATATACTTAGAATTCATACTACATTATATCAAAATTATATCCTATTATATTGTAAAGGGAATATTCAGATGACAAGTAATAACAGCAACATAAATGTGGAAACAAAAACCAATACTCTAAACAAAATCACAACAACACATTCAATATGCTCAGAATTCATACTAGGCTATAACTATAAAATGCTTAAAATATACCTAAATAATAAACCTGGCAAGAAAATTCAACCATCAATGTCATATTACAAACAGCTAAGATTAACAAGATTCATTGCTGATATATGAATCAGCTGTTATAGAATGCACTTTAATGTCATTTGTTGATCTCATAAGCACCAAATACAAAATAGTCATTAAAACTACAAAAGCAGATACACATAGTTACCATACAATCCTAAACAATTATAATATAGCCTCCTAAGCTTCTCATGCAAGGCATTAAAAACAATTAACGTCAATAAAAACAATAGGGTAAATACAATAACAACATCCTATTCAAAACACTTAGAATTCATACTGTACTATATTACACTTACCCCCTATTATATTTTAAACAACACATTCAGATGACAAGTAATCACACCAACATAAATGGAAAAACAAAACAATAGAGTAAACAAAATAACAATAACACATTCAATATACTTAGAATTCATACTACATTATATCAAAATTACATCCTATTAAATTGTAAAGATAATATTCAGATGACAAGTATAAACAGCAACATAAATGTGGAAACAAAAACTAATACTCTAAACAAAATCACAACAACACATTCAATATGCTCAGAATTCATACTAGGCTATAACTATGAAATGCTTCAAATATACCTAAATAATAAACCTGGCAAGAAGATTCAACCATCAATGTCATATTATAAACAGCTAAGATTAACAAGATTCATTGCTGATACACGAATCAGCTGATACTGAATGCACTTTAATGTCATTTGTCAATCTCATAAGCAGCAAATACAAAATAGTCATTAAAACTGAAAAAGCAAATACACATAGTTACCATGCAATCCTAAACAATTATAATATAGCCTCCTAAGCTTCTCATGCAAGGCATTAAAAACAATTAACGTCAATAAAAACAATAGGGTAAATACAATAACAACATCCTATTCAAAACACTTAGAATTCATACTGTACTATATTACACTTACCCACTATTATATTTTAAACAATACATTCAGATGACAAGTAATCACACCAACATAAATGGAAAAACAAAACAATAGAGTAAACAAAATAACAATAACACATTCAATATACTTAGAATTCATACTACATTATATCAAAATTACATCCTATTATATTGTAAAGATAATATTCAGATGACAAGTAAAAACAGCAACATAAATGTGGAAACAAAAACCAATACTCTAAACAAAATCACAACAACACATTCAATATGCTCAGAATTCATACTAGGCTATAACTATGAAATGCTTCAAATATACCTAAATAATAAACCTGGCAAGAAGATTCAACCATCAATGTCATATTATAAACAGCTAAGATTAACAAGATTCATTGCTTGATATACGAATCAGCTGATACTGAATGCACTTTAATGTCATTTGTCAATCTCATAAGCACCAAATACAAAATAGTCATTAAAACTGAAAAAGCAAATACACATAGTTACCATACAATCCAAAACAATTATAATATAGCCTCCTAAGCTTCTCATGCAAGGCATTAAAAACAATTAACGTCAATAAAAACAATAGGGTAAATACAATAACAACATCCTATTCAAAACACTTAGAATTCATACTGTACTATATCACACTTACCCACTATTATATTTTAAACAACACATTCAGATGACAAGTAATCACACCAACATAAATGAAAAAACAAAACAATAGAGTAAACAAAATAACAACAACACATTCAATATACTTGGAATTCATACTACATTATATCAAAATTACATCCTATTATATTGTAAAGGAAATATTCAGATGACAAGTAAAAACAGCAACATAAATGTGGAAACAAAAACCAATACTCTAAACAAAATCACAACAAAACATTCAATATGCTCAGAATTCATACTAGGCTATAGCTATAAAAAGGCTTAAAATATACCCAAAAATAAACCTGGCAAGAAGATTCAACCATCAATGTCATATTATAAACAGCTAAGATTAACAAGATTAATTGCTGATATATGAATCAGCTGTTATAGAATGCACTTTAATGTCATTTGTCAATCTCATAAGCAGCAAATACAAAATAGTCATTAAAACTGAAAAAGCAAATACACATAGTTACCATACAATCCAAAACAATTATAATATAGCCTCCTAAGCTTCTCATGCAAGGCATTAAAAACAATTAACGTCAATAAAAACAATAGGGTAAATACAATAACAACATCCTATTCAAAACACTTAAAATTCATACTGTACTATATCACACTTACCTCCTATTATATTTTAAACAACACATTCAGATGACAAGTAATCACACCAACATAAATGAAAAAACAAAACAATAGAGTAAACAAAATAACAACAACACATTCAATATACTTGGAATTCATACTACATTATATCAAAATTACATCCTATTATATTGTAAAGATAATATTCAGATGACAAGTAAAAACAGCAACATAAATGTGGAAACAAAAACCAATACTCTAAACAAAATCACAACAACACATTCAATATGCTCAGAATTCATACTAGGCTATAACTATGAAATGCTTCAAATATACCTAAATAATAAACCTGGCAAGAAGATTCAACCATCAATGTCATATTATAAACAGCTAAGATTAACAAGATTCATTGCTTGATATACGAATCAGCTGATACTGAATGCACTTTAATGTCATTTGTCAATCTCATAAGCACCAAATACAAAATAGTCATTAAAACTGAAAAAGCAAATACACATAGTTACCATACAATCCAAAACAATTATAATATAGCCTCCTAAGCTTCTCATGCAAGGCATTAAAAACAATTAACGTCAATAAAAACAATAGGGTAAATACAATAACAACATCCTATTCAAAACACTTAGAATTCATACTGTACTATATCACACTTACCCACTATTATATTTTAAACAACACATTCAGATGACAAGTAATCACACCAACATAAATGAAAAAACAAAACAATAGAGTAAACAAAATAACAACAACACATTCAATATACTTGGAATTCATACTACATTATATCAAAATTACATCCTATTATATTGTAAAGGAAATATTCAGATGACAAGTAAAAACAGCAACATAAATGTGGAAACAAAAACCAATACTCTAAACAAAATCACAACAAAACATTCAATATGCTCAGAATTCATACTAGGCTATAGCTATAAAAAGGCTTAAAATATACCCAAAAATAAACCTGGCAAGAAGATTCAACCATCAATGTCATATTATAAACAGCTAAGATTAACAAGATTAATTGCTGATATATGAATCAGCTGTTATAGAATGCACTTTAATGTCATTTGTCAATCTCATAAGCAGCAAATACAAAATAGTCATTAAAACTGAAAAAGCAAATACACATAGTTACCATACAATCCAAAACAATTATAATATAGCCTCCTAAGCTTCTCATGCAAGGCATTAAAAACAATTAACGTCAATAAAAACAATAGGGTAAATACAATAACAACATCCTATTCAAAACACTTAAAATTCATACTGTACTATATCACACTTACCTCCTATTATATTTTAAACAACACATTCAGATGACAAGTAATCACACCAACATAAATGAAAAAACAAAACAATAGAGTAAACAAAATAACAACAACACATTCAATATACTTGGAATTCATACTACATTATATCAAAATTACATCCTATTATATTGTAAAGATAATATTCAGATGACAAGTAAAAACAGCAACATAAATGTGGAAACAAAAACCAATACTCTAAACAAAATCACAACAACACATTCAATATGCTCAGAATTCATACTAGGCTATAACTATGAAATGCTTCAAATATACCTAAATAATAAACCTGGCAAGAAGATTCAACCATCAATGTCATATTATAAACAGCTAAGATTAACAAGATTCATTGCTTGATATACGAATCAGCTGATACTGAATGCACTTTAATGTCATTTGTCAATCTCATAAGCACCAAATACAAAATAGTCATTAAAACTGAAAAAGCAAATACACATAGTTACCATACAATCCAAAACAACTATAATATAGCCTCCTAAGCTTCTCATGCAAGGCATTAAAAACAATTACCATCAATAAAAACAATAGGGTAAATACAATAACAACATCCTATTCAAAACACTTAGAATTCATACTGTACTATATCACACTTACCCACTATTATATTTTAAACAACACATTCAGATGACAAGTAATCACACCAACATAAATGAAAAAACAAAACAATAGAGTAAACAAAATAACAACAACACATTCAATATACTTGGAATTCATACTACATTATATCAAAATTACATCCTATTATATTGTAAAGGAAATATTCAGATGACAAGTAAAAACAGCAACATAAATGTGGAAACAAAAACCAATACTCTAAACAAAATCACAACAAAACATTCAATATGCTCAGAATTCATACTAGGCTATAGCTATAAAAATGCTTAAAATATACCCAAAAATAAACCTGGCAAGAAGATTCAACCATCAATGTCATATTATAAACAGCTAAGATTAACAAGATTAATTGCTGATATATGAATCAGCTGTTATAGAATGCACTTTAATGTCATTTGTCAATCTCATAAGCAGCAAATACAAAATAGTCATTAAAACTGAAAAAGCAAATACACATAGTTACCATACAATCCAAAACAATTATAATATAGCCTCCTAAGCTTCTCATGCAAGGCATTAAAAACAATTAACGTCAATAAAAACAATAGGGTAAATACAATAACAACATCCTATTCAAAACACTTAGAATTCATACTGTACTATATCACACTTACCCACTATTATATTTTAAACAACACATTCAGATGACAAGTAATCACACCAACATAAATGAAAAAACAAAACAATAGAGTAAACAAAATAACAACAACACATTCAATATACTTAGAATTCATACTACATTATATCAAAATTACATCCTATTATATTGTAAAGGACACATTCAGATGACAAATAATAACAGAACATAAATGTGGCAACAAAAACCAATACTCTAAACAAGATCACAACAAAACATTCAATATGCTCAGAATTCATACTAGGCTATAGCAATAAAAAGGCTTAAAATATACCCAAAAAATAAACCTGCCAAGAAGATTCAACCATCAATGTCATATTATAAACAGCTAAAATTAACAAGATTCATTGCTGATATATTAATCAGCTGTTATAAAATGCACTTTAATGTCATTTGTTGATCTCATAAGCACCAAATACAAAATAGTCATTATAACTGCAAAAGCAGACACGAAAAGTTACCATACAATCCAAAACAATTTAGTACAGCCTTCAAAGCTTCTCATGCAAGGCATTAAAACAATTAACGTCAATAAAAACAATAAGGTAAATACAATAACAACATCCTATTCAAAACACTCAGAATTCATACTATACTATATCACACTTACCGGCTATTATATTTTAAACAACACATTCAGATGACAAGTAATCACACCAACATAAATGGAAAAACAAAACAATAGAGTAAACAAAATAACAACAACACATTCAATATACTTAGAATTCATACTACATTATATCAAAATTACATCCTATTATATTGTAAAGGACACATTCAGATGACAAATAATAACAGAACATAAATGTGGCAACAAAAACCAATACTCTAAACAAGATCACAACAAAACATTCAATATGCTCAGAATTCATACTAGGCTATAGCAATAAAAAGGCTTAAAATATACCCAAAAAATAAACCTGCCAAGAAGATTCAACCATCAATGTCATATTATAAACAGCTAAGATTAACAAGATTCATTGCTGATATATGAATCAGCTGTTATAAAATGCACTTTAATTACATTTGTTGATCTTATAAGCACCAAATACAAAATAGTCATTATAACTGCAAAAGCAGACATGCAAAGTTACCATACAATCCAAAACAATTATAATACAGCCCCCTAAGCTTCTCATGCAAGGCATTAAAAACAATTAACATCAATAAAAACAATAGAGTGAATATAATAACAACATCCTAATCAAAACACTTAGAATTCATACTATACTATATCACACTTTACGGCTATTATATTTTAAACAATACATTCAGATGAAAAGTAATCACACCAACATAAATGAAAAAACAAAACAATAGAGTAAACAAAATAACAACAACACATTCAATATACTTGGATTTCATACTACATTATATAAAAATTATATCCTATTATATTGTAAAGGACACATTCAGATGACAAATAATAACAGAACATAAATGTGGAAACAAAAACCAATACTCTAAACAAAATCACAACAAAACATTCAATATGCTCAGAATTCATACTAGGCTATAGCTATGAAATGCTTAAAATATACCTAAATAATAAACCTGGCAAGAAGATTCAACCATCAATGTCATATTACAAACATCTAGGATTAACAAGATTCATTGCTGATATATGAATCAGCTGTTATAGAATGCACTTTAATGTCATTTGTCAATCTCATAAGCACCAAATACAAAATAGTCATTGAAACTGCAAAAGCAGATACACATAGCTACCATACAATCCAAAACAATTATAATACAGCCTCCTAAGCTTCTCATGCAAGGCATTAAAAACAATTAACGTCAATAAAAACAATAGGGTAAATACAATAACAACATCCTATTCAAAACACTTAGAATTCATACTGTACTATATCACACTTACCTCCTATTATATTTTAAACAACACATTTAGATGACAAGTAAATCACACCAACATAAATAGAAAAACAAAACAATAAAGTAAACAAAATAACAACAACACATTCAATATACTTGGAATTCATACTACATTATATCAAAATTACATCCTATTATATTGTAAAGGACACATTCAGATGACAAGTAATAACAGCAACATAAATGTGGAAACAAAAACCAATACCCTAAACAAAATCACAACAAAACATTCAATATGCTCAGAATTCATACTAGGCTATAGCTATAAAATGCTTAAAATATACATAAAAAAATAAACCAGCAAAGAAGATTCAAGAATTATTAATGACACTCAATGTTGTATTATAAACAACTGGGTTTACAAGATTAATTGCTGATATATATGAATCAGCTGTTACAGAATGCACTTTAATGTCATTTGTTGATCTAATAAGCTGCAAATACAATATAATCAACAAAATTGGAAAAGCGGATACATATAGATACCATACAATCCAAAACAATTATATTATAGTCTCCTATGCTCCTTATGCATGCTTTGCTAAATCAAACTTACCTTAGTAACAATATTGATATCAACATTATGGTTGAGTAATAGTTCAACAATGTCTGTATGTCCTTTAGAACTTGCATAATGAAGAGCTGCCCATCCTCTCTATTAGAAAAACACACAATCATCTGTAAAGTAAAACTGCTAACAATCTATTTTTCTTTTATTTCTGTACTTTGTCATTAACATATTACATTCATATATTGTCTACATGTAACTATTGTTGTATGTGTAGGACATGACTACATCTATTACTAGTAAGCCTTTATTACTTAAATACGTTTTAAAGACTAATTCATGCAAGATGAGTTAAAGTATATACAGTGTAATATGAGGGATTGATAAACAAGATGTAAACAGAAAATTATTAGAACTTAGGCCTATACTATACAAACCAGTATCTGACAAAAATGTAACATGTAGCTCTTTATGTGCTACTACCATCATCATTGTATTTCCATAAGGCTCTAATTATATTATTCACTATTCTAACCAACATCATCTCTGTCAGATAATTATTGCATCTCACAAACTATAGGTCCATAACAGTTTCTACAATATAAAGTTCGGCATTTCAATTGGGGACTTGTTAATAATAGGAAGAAGCATACCAGATACAGAAATATACCAGTGATATAATTATTGTGAGCTTTAAGTTCTTCAATACTCTCTAGTTTTACAAACAGATGAAATCATGCTCTCATCACCGTTGCGAAACCTAGAATAATCTCATATATTTATTTAGTAGCCAGTAAGATACAAATTCAAGTAGTCTCCATGATAATTGTTGTCCTATGTATCTACGCAACAATTCTATTTTTTTAAATATATGATTGTAAAAAATCAAATACTTGTCTTTGAGGAAAAGGATTTATAATTTCTCTTCAGTTATACTGACTTTCTCATATAATATATACACATGAACACTTACTTTGTTAACAAGATTTAGATTGGCTCCTTTCTGTGTTAAAAACAAAACAACATCTTTGTGTCCATTCTCTGCTGCTAACATGACAGCAGTCGATCCATCCTAAATATATTATTACTTACTATATTAGCATGAATCATAACATCACTACATATATTGGTAGCAACTTAATATCATTCTTAACATTCACAGTAATACAACAAACTTTTATTAATACATATTATTATAATAGTTTTCCAATGATACTAGAGTATTTTATTTTAACCATATAGTAATAATAAACTCTTAGGAGAATAATAAGACAATTCTAAACAATGCTAAGTACTAAGAACAAACAATGGATAAAAAGCATAAGAGTCAACAAAAGAGTTACAAGATTATAATCAAAATTCTTCAGACAATTTTTCGGGAGACACTGACTTACACTGACTAGAGCTACATTAAATAATTAGCTACAATGTCAATGGAAGACTATAGTTCTAAAATAATAAAATGATAGGCAGAGGAACAAGCTAGAAAGAAGTATCCAAGGAAACGTTTAATGTCCTTACACTCACAGTTAGGGCTAACAAAATTCATTGACAGCTATAAGAACTTGCAACCAAAGGATAGAGTTTATTGTCATTGCTAGGTCTTACAAATTACACACAACAATATAATAAAATTAGAAAAGTTAATACTCATAGATACCATACAATCCAAAACAATTATAGTACAGCTTCGAAAGATTCTCATCCAAAGCATTAAAAATCATCAATGTCAAGAAAAACAATAGGGTAAATACAGTAACAACATCCTATTCAAAACACTTACAATTCATACTGTACTATATCACACTTACCTCCTATTATATTTTAAACAATACATTCAGATGAAAAGTAATCACACCAACATAAATGGAAAAACAAAACAATAGAGTAAACAAAATAACAACAACACATTCAATATACTTGGAATTCATACTACATTATATCAAAATTACATCCTATTATATTGTAAAGAACACATTCAGATGATAAGTAATAACAGGAACATAAATGTGGAAACAAAAACCAATACTCTAAACAAAATTATAATAACATATTCAATATGCTCAGAATTCATACTAGGCTATAGCTATAAAATGCTTAAAATATACCTAAAGATTAAACCTGGCAAGAAGATTCAAACATTATTAGTGACACTCAATGTTGTATTACAAACAGCTAGGGATAACAAGATTCATTGCTGATATATGAATCAGCTGTTATAGAATGCACTTTAATGTCATTTGTCGATCTCATAAGCACCAAATACAAAATAGTCATTAAAACTGAAAAAGCAGATACACATAGTTACCATACAATCCAAAACAATTATAGTACAGCCTCCAAAGCTTCTCATGCAAAGCATTAAAAACAATTAAGGTTAATAAAAACAATAGGGTAAATACAGCCTGCATACATAAGTACAGCTTGCCAAGTTTCTCATACAAGACATTAAAAACCATTAACATCAACAAAAACAATAGGATAAATTCAATAACAACATCCTATTCATAATATTTAGAATTCATACTGTACTATGTTACACTTACCAACTATTATATTTTAAACAACACATTCCGATGACAAGTAACAAACCAACATAAATGGAAAAACAAAACAATAGAGTAAACAAAATAACAACAACACATTCAATATACTTGGAATTCATACTACATTATATACAAAATTACTTCCTATTATATTGTAAAGGACACATTCAGGTGACAAGTAATAACAGCAACATAAATGTGGAAACAAAAACCAATACTCTAAACAAAATTACAACAAAACATTCAATATGCTCAGAATTCATACTAGGCTATAACTATGAAATGCTTCAAATATACCTAAAAATAAACCTGGCAAGAAGATTCAACCATCAATGTCATATTACAAACAGCTAAGTTTAACAAGGTTCAATGCTGATATACGAATCAGCTGTTACAGAATGCACTTTAATGTCATTTGTCGATCTCATAAGCACCAAATACAAAATAGTCATTAGAACTGCAAAAGCAGATACACATAGTTACCATACAATCCAAAACAATTATAGTATAGCCTCCAAAGATTCTCATGCAAGGCATTAAAAACAATTAACATCAATAAAAACAATAGAGTGAATACAATAACAACATCCTAATCAAAACACTTAGAATTCATACTATACTATATCACACTTACCAACTATTATATTTTAAACAACACATTCAGATGACAAGTAATCACACCAATATAAATGGAAAAACAAAACAATAGAGTAGACAAAATAACAACAACACATTCAATATACTTGGAATTCATACTACATTATATCAAAATTACATTCTATTATATTGTAAAGGACACATTCAGATGACAAGTAATAACAGCAACATAAATGTGGAAACAAAAACCTATACTCTAAACAAAATCATAACAACACATTCAATATGCTCAGAATTCATACTCGCTATAGCTATAAAATGCTCAAAATATACCTACAGCTAGGGATGACAAGATTCATTGCTGATATACAAACCAGCTGCTACAGAACGCATTTTAATGACGTTTTTTAATCTTATAAGCAGCAAATACAAAATAGTCATTAAAACTGAAAAAGCAGATACACATAGATACCATACAATCCAAAACAATTATAGTACAGCCTCCAAAGCTTCTCATGCAAAGCATTAAAAACAATTAAGGTTAATAAAAACAATAGGGTAAATACAGCCTGTATACATAAGTACAGCCTGCCAAGTTTCTCATACAAGACATTAAAAATCATCAACAAAAACAATAGGGTAAATACAATAACAACATCCTATTCAAAACACTTAGAATTCATACTGTACTATATCACACTTACCGACTATTATATTTTAAACAATACATTCAGATGACAAGTAATCACACCAATATAAATGGAAAAACAAAACAATAGAGCAAAAAAAAATAACAACAATACATTCAATATACTTGGAGTTCATATTACATTATATCAAAATTACATTCTATTATATTGTAAAGGACACATACAGATGACAAGTAATAACAGCAACATAAATGTGGAAACAAAAACCAATACTCTAAACAAAATCATAACAACACATTCAATATGCTCAGAATTCATACTAGGCTATAGCTATGAAATGCTTAAAATATACCTAAAAATTAAACCTGGCAAGAAGATTCAACCATTAATGTCATATTACAAACAGCTAAAATTAACAAGGTCATTGCTGATATACGAATAAGCTGTTACAGAATGCACTTTAATGTCATTTGTCGATCTCATAAGCACCATATACAAAATAGTCATTAAAACTGCAAAAGCAGATACACATAGTTACCATACAATCCAAAACAATTATAGTATAGCCTCCAAAGATTCTCATGCAAGGCATTAAAAACAATTAACATCAATAAAAACAATAGAGTGAATACAATAACAACATCCTATTCAAAACACTTAGAATTCATATTGTACTATATCACACTTACCGACTATTATATTTTTAACAACACATTCAGATGACAAGTAATCACACCAACATAAATGGAAAAACAAAACAATAAAGTAAACAAAATAACAACAACACATTCAATATACTTGGAATTCATACTACATTATATAAAAATTACATCCTATTATATTGTAAAGGACACATTCAGATGACAAGTAACAACAGCAACATAAATTTGGAAACAAAAACCAATACTCTAAACAAAATCACAACAAAACATTCAATATGCTCAGAATTCATACTAGGCTATAGCTATGAAATGCTTAAAATATACCTAAATAATAAACCTGGCAAGAAGATTCAACCATCAATGTCATATTACAAACAGCTAGGATTAACAAGATTCATTGCTGATATATGAATCAGCTGTTATAGAATGCACTTTAATGTCATTTGTCGATTCATAAGCACCAAATACAAAATAGTCATTGAAACTGCAAAAGCAGATACACATAGTTACCATACAATCCAAAACAATTATAATACAGCCTCCTAAGCTTCTCATGCAAGGCATTAAAAACAATTAACGTCAATAAAAACAATAGGGTAAATACAATAATAACATCCTATTCAAAACACTTAGAATTCATACTATACTATATCACACTTACCAACTATTATATTTTAAACAACACATTTAGATGACAAGTAAATCACACCAACATAAATAGAAAAACAAAACAATAAAGTAAACAAAATAACAACAACACATTCAATATACTTGGAATTCATATTACATTATATAAAAATTAATCCTATTATATTGTAAAGGACACATTCAGATGACAAGTAATAACAGGAACATAAATGTGGAAACAAAAACCTATACTCTAAACAAAATCACAACAACACATTCAATATGCTCAGAATTCATACTAGGCTATAACTATGAAATGCTTCAAATATACCTAAATAATAAACCTGGCAAGAAGATTCAACCATCAATGTCATATTATAAACAGCTAAGATTAACAAGATTCATTGCTGATATACGAATCAGCTGATACTGAATGCACTTTAATGTCATTTGTCAATCTCATAAGCACCAAATACAAAATAGTCATTAAAACTGAAAAAGCAAATACACATAGTTACCATACAATCCAAAACAATTATAATATAGCCTCCTAAGCTTCTCATGCAAGGCATTAAAAACAATTAACGTCAATAAAAACAATAGGGTAAATACAATAACAACATCCTATTCAAAACACTTAGAATTCATATTGTACTATATCACACTTACCGACTATTATATTTTAAACAATACATTCAGATGAAAAGTAATCACACCAACATAAATGGAAAAACAAAACAATAGAGTAAACAAAATAACAACAACACATTCAATATACTTGGAATTCATACTACATTATATAAAAATTACTTCCTATTATATTGTAAAGGACACATTCAGATGACAAGTAATAACACCAACATAAATGTGGAAACAAAAACCAATACTCTAAACAAAATCACAACAAAACATTCAATATGCTCAGAATTCATATTAGGCTATAACTATGAAATGCTTCAAATATACCTAAAAATAAACCTGGCAAGAAGATTCAACCATTAATGTCATATTACAAACAGCTAAAATTAACAAGATTCATTGCTGATATACGAATAAGCTGTTACAGAATGCACTTTAATGTCATTTGTCGATCTCATAAGCACCAAATACAAAATAGTCATTAAAACTGCAAAAGCAGATACACATAGTTACCATACAATCCAAAACAATTATAATACAGCCTCCAAAGATTCTCATGCAAGGCATTAAAAACAATTAACCTCAATAAAAACAATAGAGTGAATATAATAACAACATCCTAATCAAAACACTTAGAATTCATACTATACTATATCACACTTTACGGCTATTATATTTTAAACAACACATTCAGATGACAAGTAATCACACCAACATAAATGGAAAAACAAAACAATAGAGTAGACAAAATAACAACAACACATTCAATATACTTGGATTTCATACTACATTATATCAAAATTACATTCTATTATATGGTAAAGGACACATTCAGATGACAAGTAATAACAGGAACATAAATGTGGAAACAAAAACCTATACTCTAAACAAAATCATAACAACATATTCAATATGCTCAGAATTCATACTAGGCTATAGATATAAAATGCTCAAAATATACCTAAAAATTAAACCTGGCAAGAAGATTTAAACATTATTAGTGACACCCAATGTTGTATTATAAAAAGCTAGGAATAACAAGATTCATTGCTGATATACAAACCAGCTGCTACAGAATGCACTTTAATGACATTTCTTAATCTTATAAGCAGCAAATACAAAATAGTCATTAAAACTGAAAAAGCAGATACACATAGATACCATACAATCCAAAACAATTATAGTACAGCCTCCAAAGCTTCTCATGCAAAGCATTAAAAACAATTAAGGTTAATAAAAACAATAGGGTAAATACAGCCTGTATACATAAGTACAGCCTGCCAAGTTTCTCATACAAGACATTAAAAATCATCAACAAAAACAATAGGGTAAATACAATAACAACATCCTATTCAAAACACTTAGAATTCATACTGTAATATATCACACTTACCGACTATTATATTTTAAACAATACATTCAGATGAAAAGTAATCACACCAACATAAATGGAAAAACAAAACAATAGAGTAAACAAAATAACAACAACACATTCAATATACTTGGAATTCATACTACATTATATAAAAATTACTTCCTATTATATTGTAAAGGACACATTCAGATGACAAGTAATAACACCAACATAAATGTGGAAACAAAAACCAATACTCTAAACAAAATCACAACAAAACATTCAATATGCTCAGAATTCATATTAGGCTATAACTATGAAATGCTTAAAATATACCTAAAAATAAACCTGGCAAGAAGATTCAACTATCAATGTCATATTACAAACAGCTAAAATTAACAAGATTCATTGCTGATATACGAATAAGTTGTTACAGAATGCACTTTAATGACATTTCTTAATCTTATAAGCAGCAAATACAAAATAGTCATTAAAACTGAAAAAGCAGATACACATAGATACCATACAATCCAAAACAATTATAGTACAGCCTCCAAAGCTTCTCATGCAAAGCATTAAAAACAATTAAGGTTAATAAAAACAATAGGGTAAATACAGCCTGTATACATAAGTACAGCCTGCCAAGTTTCTCATACAAGACATTAAAAATCATCAACAAAAACAATAGGGTAAATACAATAACAACATCCTATTCAAAACACTTAGAATTCATACTGTAATATATCACACTTACCGACTATTATATTTTAAACAATACATTCAGATGAAAAGTAATCACACCAACATAAATGGAAAAACAAAACAATAGAGTAAACAAAATAACAACAACACATTCAATATACTTGGAATTCATACTACATTATATAAAAATTACTTCCTATTATATTGTAAAGGACACATTCAGATGACAAGTAATAACACCAACATAAATGTGGAAACAAAAACCAATACTCTAAACAAAATCACAACAAAACATTCAATATGCTCAGAATTCATATTAGGCTATAACTATGAAATGCTTAAAATATACCTAAAAATTAAACCTGGCAAGAAGATTTAAACATTATTAGTGACACCCAATGTTGTATTATAAAAAGCTAGGAATAACAAGATTCATTGCTGATATACAAACCAGCTGCTACAGAATGCACTTTAATGACATTTCTTAATCTTATAAGCAGCAAATACAAAATAGTCATTAAAACTGAAAAAGCAGATACACATAGATACCATACAATCCAAAACAATTATAGTACAGCCTCCAAAGCTTCTCATGCAAAGCATTAAAAACAATTAAGGTTAATAAAAACAATAGGGTAAATACAGCCTGTATACATAAGTACAGCCTGCCAAGTTTCTCATACAAGACATTAAAAATCATCAACAAAAACAATAGGGTAAATACAATAACAACATCCTATTCAAAACACTTAGAATTCATACTGTAATATATCACACTTACCGACTATTATATTTTAAACAATACATTCAGATGAAAAGTAATCACACCAACATAAATGGAAAAACAAAACAATAGAGTAAACAAAATAACAACAACACATTCAATATACTTGGAATTCATACTACATTATATAAAAATTACTTCCTATTATATTGTAAAGGACACATTCAGATGACAAGTAATAACACCAACATAAATGTGGAAACAAAAACCAATACTCTAAACAAAATCACAACAAAACATTCAATATGCTCAGAATTCATATTAGGCTATAACTATGAAATGCTTAAAATATACCTAAAAATAAACCTGGCAAGAAGATTCAACTATCAATGTCATATTACAAACAGCTAAAATTAACAAGATTCATTGCTGATATACGAATAAGTTGTTACAGAATGCACTTTAATGACATTTCTTAATCTTATAAGCAGCAAATACAAAATAGTCATTAAAACTGAAAAAGCAGATACACATAGATACCATACAATCCAAAACAATTATAGTACAGCCTCCAAAGCTTCTCATGCAAAGCATTAAAAACAATTAAGGTTAATAAAAACAATAGGGTAAATACAGCCTGTATACATAAGTACAGCCTGCCAAGTTTCTCATACAAGACATTAAAAATCATCAACAAAAACAATAGGGTAAATACAATAACAACATCCTATTCAAAACACTTAGAATTCATACTGTAATATATCACACTTACCGACTATTATATTTTAAACAATACATTCAGATGAAAAGTAATCACACCAACATAAATGGAAAAACAAAACAATAGAGTAAACAAAATAACAACAACACATTCAATATACTTGGAATTCATACTACATTATATAAAAATTACTTCCTATTATATTGTAAAGGACACATTCAGATGACAAGTAATAACACCAACATAAATGTGGAAACAAAAACCAATACTCTAAACAAAATCACAACAAAACATTCAATATGCTCAGAATTCATATTAGGCTATAACTATGAAATGCTTAAAATATACCTAAAAATAAACCTGGCAAGAAGATTCAACTATCAATGTCATATTACAAACAGCTAAAATTAACAAGATTCATTGCTGATATACGAATAAGTTGTTACAGAATGCACTTTAATGACATTTGTCGATCTAATAAGCACCAAATACAAAATAGTCATTAAAACTGCAAAAGCAGATACACATAGTTACCATACAATCCAAAACAATTATAGTATAGCCTCCAAAGATTCTCATGCAAGGCATTAAAAACAATTAACATCAATAAAAACAATAGAGTGAATATAATAACAACATCCTAATCAAAACACTTAGAATTCATACTATACTATATCACACTTACCTCCTATTATATTTTAAACAAGACATTCAGATAACAAGTAATCACACCAACATAAATAGAAAAACAAAACAATAGAGTAAAAAAAATAACAACAATACATTCAATATACTTGGAATTCATACTACATTATATAAAAATTACATTCTATTATATTGTAAAGGACACATTCTGATGACAAGTAATAACAGGAACATAAATGTGGAAACAAAAACCTATACTCTAAACAAAATCATAACAACACATTCAATATGCTCAGAATTCATACTAGGCTATAGCTATAAAATGCTTAAAATATACCTAAAAATTAAACCTGGCAAGACGATTTAAACATTATTAGTGATACTCAATGTTGTATTATAAAAAGCTAGTGATAACAAGATTCATTGCTGATAAACAAACCAGCTGCTACAGAATGCACTTTAATTACATTTCTTAATCTTATAAGCAGCAAATACAAAATAGTCATTAAAACTGCAAAAGCAGATACACATAGATACCATACAATCCAAAACAATTATAGTACAGCCTCCAAAGCTTCTCATGCAAAGCATTAAAAACAATTAAGGTTAATAAAAACAATAGGGTAAATACAGCCTGTATACATAAGTACAGCCTGCCAAGTTTCACATACAAGACATAAAAAACCATTAACATCAACAAAAACAATAGGGTAAATTCAATAACAACATCCTATTCAAAACACTTACAATTCATACTGTACTATATCACACTTACCGACTATTATATTTTAAACAACACATTCAGATGACAAGTAATCACACCAACATAAATGGAAAAACAAAACAATAGAGTAAACAAAATAACAACAACACATTCAATATACTAGGAATTCATATTACATTATATCAAAATTATATCCTATTATATTGTAAAGGACACATTCAGATGACAAGTAATAACAGGAACATAAATGTGAAAACAAAAACCTATACTCTAAACAAAATCACAACAACACATTCAATATGCTCAGAATTCATACTAGGCTATAACTATGAAATGCTTCAAATATACCTAAATAATAAACCTGGCAAGAAGATTCAACCATCAATGTCATATTATAAACAGCTAAGATTAACAAGATTCATTGCTGATATACGAATCAGCTGATACTGAATGCACTTTAATGTCATTTGTCAATCTCATAAGCACCAAATACAAAATAGTCATTAAAACTGAAAAAGCAAATACACATAGTTACCATACAATCCAAAACAATTATAATATAGCCTCCTAAGCTTCTCATGCAAGGCATTAAAAACAATTAACGTCAATAAAAACAATAGGGTAAATACAATAACAACATCCTATTCAAAACACTTAGAATTCATATTGTACTATATCACACTTACCGACTATTATATTTTAAACAATACATTCAGATGAAAAGTAATCACACCAACATAAATGGAAAAACAAAACAATAGAGTAAACAAAATAACAACAACACATTCAATATACTTGGAATTCATACTACATTATATAAAAATTACTTCCTATTATATTGTAAAGGACACATTCAGATGACAAGTAATAACACCAACATAAATGTGGAAACAAAAACCAATACTCTAAACAAAATCACAACAAAACATTCAATATGCTCAGAATTCATATTAGGCTATAACTATGAAATGCTTCAAATATACCTAAAAATAAACCTGGCAAGAAGATTCAACTATCAATGTCATATTACAAACAGCTAAAATTAACAAGATTCATTGCTGATATACGAATAAGCTGTTACAGAATGCACTTTAATGTCATTTGTCGATCTCATAAGCACCAAATACAAAATAGTCATTAAAACTGCAAAAGCAGATACACATAGTTACCATACAATCCAAAACAATTATAGTATAGCCTCCAAAGATTCTCATGCAAGGCATTAAAAACAATTAACCTCAATAAAAACAATAGAGTGAATATAATAACAACATCCTAATCAAAACACTTAGAATTTATACTGTACTATATCACACTTTACGGCTATTATATTTTAAACAACACATTCAGATGACAAGTAATCACACCAACATAAATGGAAAAACAAAACAATAGAGTAGACAAAATAACAACAACACATTCAATATACTTGGATTTCATACTACATTATATCAAAATTACATTCTATTATATGGTAAAGGACACATTCAGATGACAAGTAATAACAGGAACATAAATGTGGAAACAAAAACCTATACTCTAAACAAAATCATAACAACATATTCAATATGCTCAGAATTCATACTAGGCTATAGATATAAAATGCTCAAAATATACCTAAAAATTAAACCTGGCAAGAAGATTTAAACATTATTAGTGACACCCAATGTTGTATTATAAAAAGCTAGGAATAACAAGATTCATTGCTGATATACAAACCAGCTGCTACAGAATGCACTTTAATGACATTTCTTAATCTTATAAGCAGCAAATACAAAATAGTCATTAAAACTGAAAAAGCAGATACACATAGATACCATACAATCCAAAACAATTATAGTACAGCCTCCAAAGCTTCTCATGCAAAGCATTAAAAACAATTAAGGTTAATAAAAACAATAGGGTAAATACAGCCTGTATACATAAGTACAGCCTGCCAAGTTTCTCATACAAGACATTAAAAATCATCAACAAAAACAATAGGGTAAATACAATAACAACATCCTATTCAAAACACTTAGAATTCATACTGTAATATATCACACTTACCGACTATTATATTTTAAACAATACATTCAGATGAAAAGTAATCACACCAACATAAATGGAAAAACAAAACAATAGAGTAAACAAAATAACAACAACACATTCAATATACTTGGAATTCATACTACATTATATAAAAATTACTTCCTATTATATTGTAAAGGACACATTCAGATGACAAGTAATAACACCAACATAAATGTGGAAACAAAAACCAATACTCTAAACAAAATCACAACAAAACATTCAATATGCTCAGAATTCATATTAGGCTATAACTATGAAATGCTTAAAATATACCTAAAAATAAACCTGGCAAGAAGATTCAACTATCAATGTCATATTACAAACAGCTAAAATTAACAAGATTCATTGCTGATATACGAATAAGTTGTTACAGAATGCACTTTAATGACATTTGTCGATCTAATAAGCACCAAATACAAAATAGTCATTAAAACTGCAAAAGCAGATACACATAGTTACCATACAATCCAAAACAATTATAGTATAGCCTCCAAAGATTCTCATGCAAGGCATTAAAAACAATTAACATCAATAAAAACAATAGAGTGAATATAATAACAACATCCTAATCAAAACACTTAGAATTCATACTATACTATATCACACTTACCTCCTATTATATTTTAAACAAGACATTCAGATAACAAGTAATCACACCAACATAAATAGAAAAACAAAACAATAGAGTAAAAAAAATAACAACAACACATTCAATATACTTGGAATTCATACTACATTATATAAAAATTACATTCTATTATATTGTAAAGGACACATTCTGATGACAAGTAATAACAGCAACATAAATGTGGAAACAAAAACCTATACTCTAAACAAAATCATAACAACACATTCAATATGCTCAGAATTCATACTAGGCTATAGCTATAAAATGCTTAAAATATACCTAAAAATTAAACCTGGCAAGACGATTTAAACATTATTAGTGATACTCAATGTTGTATTATAAAAAGCTAGTGATAACAAGATTCATTGCTGATAAACAAACCAGCTGCTACAGAATGCACTTTAATTACATTTCTTAATCTTATAAGCAGCAAATACAAAATAGTCATTAAAACTGCAAAAGCAGATACACATAGATACCATACAATCCAAAACAATTATAGTACAGCCTCCAAAGCTTCTCATGCAAAGCATTAAAAACAATTAAGGTTAATAAAAACAATAGGGTAAATACAGCCTGTATACATAAGTACAGCCTGCCAAGTTTCACATACAAGACATAAAAAACCATTAACATCAACAAAAACAATAGGGTAAATTCAATAACAACATCCTATTCAAAACACTTACAATTCATACTATACTATATCACACTTACCCACTATTATATTTTAAACAACACATTCAGATGACAAGTAATCACACCAACATAAATGGAAAAACAAAACAATAGAGTAAACAAAATAACAACAACACATTCAATATACTAGGAATTCATATTACATTATATCAAAATTATATCCTATTATATTGTAAAGGACACATTCAGATGACAAGTAATAACAGGAACATAAATGTGGAAACAAAAACCTATACTCTAAACAGATCACAACAACACATTCAATATGCTCAGAATTCATACTAGGCTATAACTATGAAATGCTTCAAATATACCTAAATAATAAACCTGGCAAGAAGATTCAACTATCAATGTCATATTATAAACAGCTAAGATTAACAAGATTCATTGCTGATATACGAATCAGCTGATACTGAATGCACTTTAATGTCATTTGTCAATCTCATAAGCACCAAATACAAAATAGTCATTAAAACTGAAAAAGCAAATACACATAGTTACCATACAATCCAAAACAATTATAATATAGCCTCCTAAGCTTCTCATGCAAGGCATTAAAAACAATTAACGTCAATAAAAACAATAGGGTAAATACAATAACAACATCCTATTCAAAACACTTAGAATTCATATTGTACTATATCACACTTACCGACTATTATATTTTAAACAATACATTCAGATGACAAGTAATCACACCAACATAAATGGAAAAACAAAACAATAGAGTAAACAAAATAACAACAACACATTCAATATACTTGGAATTCATACTACATTATATAAAAATTACTTCCTATTATATTGTAAAGAACACATTCAGATGACAAGTAATAACACCAACATAAATGTGGAAACAAAAACCAATACTCTAAACAAAATCACAACAAAACATTCAATATGCTCAGAATTCATATTAGGCTATAACTATGAAATGCTTAAAATATACCTAAAAATAAACCTGGCAAGAAGATTCAACTATCAATGTCATATTACAAACAGCTAAAATTAACAAGATTCATTGCTGATATACGAATAAGTTGTTACAGAACGCACTTTAATGACATTTGTCGATCTAATAAGCACCAAATACAAAATAGTCATTAAAACTGCAAAAGCAGATACACATAGTTACCATACAATCCAAAACAATTATAGTATAGCCTCTAAAGATTCTCATGCAAGGCATTAAAAACAATTAACATCAATAAAAACAATAGGGTGAATATAATAACAACATCCTAATCAAAACACTTAGAATTCATACTATACTATATCACACTTACCTCCTATTATATTTTAAACAAGACATTCAGATAACAAGTAATCACACCAACATAAATAGAAAAACAAAACAATAGAGTAAAAAAAAATAACAACAATACATTCAATATACTTGGAATTCATACTACATTATATAAAAATTACATTCTATTATATTGTAAAGGACACATTCTGATGACAAGTAATAACAGCAACATAAATGTGGAAACAAAAACCTATACTCTAAACAAAATCATAACAACACATTCAATATGCTCAGAATTCATACTAGGCTATAGCTATAAAATGCTTAAAATATACCTAAAAATTAAACCTGGCAAGACGATTTAAACATTATTAGTGATACTCAATGTTGTATTATAAAAAGCTAGTGATAACAAGATTCATTGCTGATAAACAAACCAGCTGCTACAGAATGCACTTTAATTACATTTCTTAATCTTATAAGCAGCAAATACAAAATAGTCATTAAAACTGCAAAAGCAGATACACATAGATACCATACAATCCAAAACAATTATAGTACAGCCTCCAAAGCTTCTCATGCAAAGCATTAAAAACAATTAAGGTTAATAAAAACAATAGGGTAAATACAGCCTGTATACATAAGTACAGCCTGCCAAGTTTCACATACAAGACATAAAAAACCATTAACATCAACAAAAACAATAGGGTAAATTCAATAACAACATCCTATTCAAAACACTTACAATTCATACTATACTATATCACACTTACCCACTATTATATTTTAAACAACACATTCAGATGACAAGTAATCACACCAACATAAATGGAAAAACAAAACAATAGAGTAAACAAAATAACAACAACACATTCAATATACTAGGAATTCATATTACATTATATCAAAATTATATCCTATTATATTGTAAAGACACATTCAGATGACAAGTAATAACAGCAACATAAATGTGGAAACAAAAACCAATACTCTAAACAAAATCACAACAACACATTCAATATGCTCAAAATTCATACTAAGCTATAGCTATAAAATGCTTAAAATATACCTAAAAAATAAACCTGGCAAGAAGATTCAACCATCAATGTCATGTTACAAACAGCTAAGGTTAACAAGATTCATTGCTGTTATATGAATCAGCTGCTAGAATGAACTTTAATGACATTAAAACTGCAAAAGAAGACATGCATTGTTACCATATAATCCAAAACAATTATAGTACAGCCTCCAAAAATTCTCATGCAAAGCATTAAAAACAATTAACGTCAATAAAAACAATAGGATAAATACAATAACAATATCCTATTCAAAATACTTGGAAATTCATACTGTACTATATCACACTTACCCCCTATTATATTTTAAACAACACATTCAGATGACAAGTAATCACACCAACATAAATGGAAAAACAAAACAATACTCTAAACAAAATCACAACAACACATTCAATATGCTCTCAATTCATACTAGACTATAGGTATTAGATGCTCGAAAAACTAGCAAGAAGCTTCACCTGTTATTACTGATAGATACCTAATGTCATACCAATCACAGTTAGGCTTATGAAAACCTTTGCTGATACAGAAATCGGCAGTTACAGGATGCATGCTCTTTAATGTCATTTCTTGCTCTAATAGGTTGCATGTAACAATATAATAAAGAAATTTGCAAAAATTGATACACATGCTTCGCTAAATCAAACATACCTTAGTTACAATATTGATATCAACATTATGGTTGAGTAATAGTTCAACAATGTCTGTATGTCCTTTAGAACTTGCATAATGAAGAGCTGCACATCCTCTCTATTAGAAAAACACACAATCATCTGTAAAGTAAAACTGCTAACAATCTATTTTTCTTTTATTTCTGTACTTTGTCATTAACATATTACATTCATATATTGTCTACATGTAACTATTGTTGTATGTGTAGGACATGACTACATTTATTACTAGTAAGCCTTTATTACTTAAATACGTTTTTAAACACTAATTCATGCAAGATGAGTTAAAGTATATACAGTGTAATATGAGGGATTGATAAACAAGATGCAAACAGAAAATTATTAGAATTTAGGTCTATACTATATAAACCAGCATCTGACAAAAACATAACATGTAGCTCTTTATGTGCTACTACCATCATCATTGTATTTCCATAAGGCTCTAATTATATTATTCACTATTCTAACCAACATCATCTCTGTCAGATAATTATTGCATCTCACAAACTATAGGTCTATAACAGTTTCTACAATAAAAAAGGTCAGCATTTTGTTGATTATATTGTATTTGCAATCGGGAACTTGTTAATAATAGGAAGAAACATACCAGATACAGAAATATACCAGTGATATAATTATTATGAGCTTTAAATTATTCAATATTCTCTAGTTTTATAAACAGATGAAATTGTGCTCTCATCACAGTTGAAAAACTTAGAATAATCTCATGTATTTATTTAGTAGCCAGTAAGATACAAATTCAAGTAGTCTCCATGACAATTGTTGTCCTATGTATCTACACAACAATTCTTTTTTTTTTAAATATGATAGTAAAAAATCAAATACTTGTCTTTGAGGAAAAGGATTTATAATTTCTCTTCAGTTATACTGACTTTCTCATATAATATATACACATGAACACTTACTTTGTTAACAAGATCTAGATTGGCTCCTTTCTGTGTTAAAAACAAAACAACATCTTTGTGTCCATTCTCTGCTGCTAACATGACAGCAGTCGATCCATCCTAAATAGGAAAAGGATTTATAACTTCTCTTCAGTTATACTGAAGTATATATAGTCAAACAAAATACAAGCAAAAATCACTCTTAATAATTGGACATTATAAACACAAACATGAAACTTTACACTACTATTTTGATTATAGTAAAAGTTTATTTTTCAGTGGCTTAGAGGACGAGCTAGGATTCCTTATAAAATAATTCACTCATACCTTGTCTGAAAAGGTTACTAACAAACACTTATTTTTCTGATAAAGCAAATTCAGCAAATAGCTTCTTTATATGTACAACAATTGTCAATACTACAAATGCTTACCATAAAACAATCTTAACATCTTCACTATTACTAGCTAACAATATATTGATAATAAACATTTTACTAGAAATATAATATATTGGTAGCAACTTAATCAATATCATTCTTAACATTCACAGTAATACAACAAACTTTTATTAATACACATTATTATAATAGTTTTGCAACGATACTGAAGTCATTTTAAACAATATAGTAATAATAAACTCTTAGGAGAATAATAAGACAATTCTAAACAATGCTAAGTACTAAGAACAAACAATGGAGAAAAAGCATAAAAGTCAACAAAAGAGTTACAAGATTATAATCAAAATTCTTCAGATAGAATTACTAGAGCTACATTAAATAATTAGCTACAATGTCAATGGAAGACTATAGTTCTAAAATAATAAAATGATAGGCAAAGGAATAAGCTAGAAAAAGTATCCAAGGAAACGTTTAATGTCCTTACACTCACAGTTTGGGCTAACAAAATTCATACTAAATAACAAAATTCAAGCAATACTCTGAACAAAATCACAACAACACATTCAATATGCTCAGAATTCATACTAGGCTATAGCTATAAAATGCTTAAAATATACCTAAAAATAAACCTGGCAAGAAGATTCAAACATTATTAGTGACACTCAATGTTGTATTATAAACAGCTAGGGATAACAAGATTCATTGCTGATATACGAATCAGCTGCTATAGAATGCATTTAAAGATATTTGTTGATCTTATAAGTAGCAAATACAAAATAGTCACTAAAACTGCAAATCTAATATGCTGCAAACACAATATAATCAACAAAATTGCAAAAGCGAATACACATAGATACCATACAATCCAAAACAATTATAGTATAGTCTCCTATCAAAATTACATCCTATTATATTGTAAAGGACGCTTTCAGGTGACAAGTAATAACACCAACATAAATGTGGATATGAAAAGAATTATGGTAAACAAAATCAAAACAACACATTCGATATGTTCTCAATTTATACTAGACTATAGGTATTGAGATGCTCAAAGAACTAGCAAGAAGCTTTACCTGTTATTACTGATAGATACCTAATGTCATAGCAATCACAGTTAGGGTTATGAAAACCAATGATGATACAGAAATCGCCAGTTACAGGATGCATGCTCTTTAATGTCATTTCTTGCTCTAATAGGTTGCATGTAACAATATAATAAATAAATTTGCAAAAATGGATACACATGCTTTGCTAAATCAAATTTACCTTAGTAACAATATTGATATCAACATTATGGTTGAGTAATAGTTCAACAATGTCTGTATGTCCTTTAGAACTTGCATAATGAAGAGCTGCCCATCGTCTCTATTAGAAAAACCCACAATCGACTGTAAAGTGAAACTGCTAACACTCTATATTTCTTTTATTTCTGTACTTTGTCATTAACATATTACACTCATATATTGTCTACATGTAACTATTGTTGTATGTGTAGGACATGACTACATTTATTACTAGTAAGCCTTTATTACTTAAATAAGTTTTTAAAGACTAATTCATGCAAGCTGGGTTAAAGTATATACAGTGTAATATGAGGGATTGATAAACAAGATGTTAACAGGAAGTTATTAGAATTTAGGCCTATACTATTCTATCAAGTAAACAGACCTACCAGCAACTAGATCTGTATCTGCTTAGCATATCAACTACCATCATCATTGTATTTCCATAAGGCTCTAATTATATTATTCACTATTCTAACCAACATCATCTCTGTCAGATAATTATTGCATCTCACAAACTATAGGTCCATAACAGTTTCTACAATAAAAAAGGTCAGCATTTCAATCGGGGACTTGTTAATAATAGGAAGAAGCATACCACATACAGAAATATAGCAGTGCTATAATTATTATGAGCTTTAAATTATTCAATACTCTCTAGTTCTATAAACAGATGAAATTGTGCTCTCATCACTGTTGAAAAACCTAGAATAATCTCATGTATTTATTTAGTAGCCAGTAAGATACAAATTCAAGTAGTTTCCATGACAATTGTTGTCCTATGTATCTACACAACAATTCTATTTTTTTAAATATATGATAGTAAAAAATCCAATACTTGTCTTTGAGGAAAAGGATTTATAATTTCTCTTCAGTTATACTGACTTTCTCATATAACATATACACATGAACACTTACTTCGTTAACAAGATCTAGATTGGCTCCTTTCTGTGTTAAAAACAAAACAACATCCTTGTGTCCATTCTCTGCTGCTAACATGACTGCAGTCGATCCATCCTAAATATATTATTACTTATTACATTAGCATGAATCATAACATCAGTACATAACATAACAACACTTGGATGTATCAGTACACTAGTAACATTACAAACTTAGACAAAAGTATATATAGTCAAACAAAATACAAGTCAAATCACTCTCAATAATTGGACATTATAAACACAATATATTGATAATAAACATTTTACTAGAAATATAATATATTGGTAGCAACTTAATCAATATCATTCTTAACATTCACAGTAATACAACAAACATTTATTAATACACATTATTATAATAGTTTTGCAACGATACTGAAGTCATTTTAAACAATATAGTAATAATAAACTCTTAGGAGAATAATAAGACAATTCTAAACAATGCTAAGTACTAAGAACAAACAATGGAGAAAAAGCATAAAAGTCAACAAAAGAGTTACAAGATTATAATCAAAATTCTTCAGATAGAATTACTAGAGCTACATTAAATAATTAGCTACAATGTCAATGGAAGACTATAGTTCTAAAATAATAAAATGATAGGCAAAGGAATAAGCTAGAAAAAGTATCCAAGGAAACGTTTAATGTCCTTACACTCACAGTTTGGGCTAACAAAATTCATACTAAATAACAAAATTCAAGCAATACTCTGAACAAAATCACAACAACACATTCAATATGCTCAGAATTCATACTAGGCTATAGCTATAAAATGCTTAAAATATACCTAAAAATAAACCTGGCAAGAAGATTCAAACATTATTAGTGACACTCAATGTTGTATTATAAACAGCTAGGGATAACAAGATTCATTGCTGATATACGAATCAGCTGCTATAGAATGCACTTTAAAGATATTTGTTGATCTTATAAGTAGCAAATACAAAATAGTCATTAAAACTGCAAAATCTAATATGCTGCAAACACAATATAATCAACAAAATTGCAAAAGCGAATACACATAGATACCATACAATCCAAAACAATTATAGTATAGTCTCCTATCAAAATTACATCCTATTATATTGTAAAGGACGCTTTCAGGTGACAAGTAATAACACCAACATAAATGTGGATATGAAAAGAATTATGGTAAACAAAATCAAAACAACACATTCGATATGTTCTCAATTTATACTAGACTATAGGTATTAGATGCTCATAGAACTAGCAAGAAGCTTTACCTGTTATTACTGATAGATACCTAATGTCATAGCAATCACAGTTAGGGTTATGAAAACCAATGATGATACAGAAATCGCCAGTTACAGGATGCATGCACTTTAATGTCATTTCTTGCTCTAATAGGTTGCATGTAACAATATAATAAATAAATTTGCAAAAATGGATACACATGCTTTGCTAAATCAAATTTACCTTAGTAACAATATTGATATCAACATTATGGTTGAGTAATAGTTCAACAATGTCTGTATGTCCTTTAGAACTTGCATAATGAAGAGCTGCACATCCTCTCTATTAGAAAAACACACAATCATCTGTAAAGTAAAACTGCTAACACTCTATATTTCTTTTATTTCTGCACTTTTTTATTAACATATTACACTCATATATTGTCTACATGTAACTATTGTTGTATGTGTAGGACATGACTACATTTATTACTAGTAAGCCTTTATTACTTAAATAAGTTTTTAAAGACTAATTCATGCAAGCTGGGTTAAAGTATATACAGTGTAATATGAGGGATTGATAAACAAGATGTTAACAGGAAGTTATTAGAATTAAGGCCTATACTATTCTATCAAGTAAACAGACCTACCAGCAACTAGATCTGTATCTGCTTAGCATATCAACTACCATTATCATTGTATTTCCATAAGGCTCTAATTATATTATTCACTATTCTAACCAACATCATCTCTGTCAGATAATTATTGCATCTCACAAACTATAGGTCCATAACAGTTTCTACAATAAAAAAGTTCAGCATTTCAATTGGGGACTTGTTAATAATAGGAAGAAGCATACCACATACAGAAATATAGCAGTGCTATAATTATTATGAGCTTTAAATTATTCAATACTCTCTAGTTTTATAAACAGATGAAATTGTGCTCTCATCACTGTTGAAAAACCTAGAATAATCTCATGTATTTATTTAGTAGCCAGTAAGATACAAATTCAAGTAGTCTCCATGACAATTGTTGTCCTATGTATCTACACAACAATTCTATTTTTTTAAATATATGATTGTAAAAAATCCAATACTTGTCTTTGAGGAAAAGGATTTATAATTTCTCTTCAGTTATACTGACTTTCTCATATAACATATACACATGAACACTTACTTCGTTAACAAAATCTAGATCGGCTCCTTTCTGTGTTAAAAACAAAACAACATCTTTGTGTCCATTCTCTGCTGCTAACATGACTGCAGTAGATCCATCCTAAATATATTATTACTTATTACATTAGCATGAATCATAACATCAGTACATAACATAACAACACTTGGATGTATCAGTACACTAGTAACATTACAAACTTAGACAAAAGTATATATAGTCAAACAAAATACAAGTCAAATCACTCTCAATAATTGGACATTATAAACACAATATATTGATAATAAACATTTTACTAGAAATATAATATATTGGTAGCAACTTAATCAATATCATTCTTAACATTCACAGTAATACAACAAACTTTTATTAATACACATTATTATAATAGTTTTGCAACGATACTGAAGTCATTTTAAACAATATAGTAATAATAAACTCTTAGGAGAATAATAAGACAATTCTAAACAATGCTAAGTACTAAGAACAAACAATGGAGAAAAAGCATAAAAGTCAACAAAAGAGTTACAAGATTATAATCAAAATTCTTCAGATAGAATTACTAGAGCTACATTAAATAATTAGCTACAATGTCAATGGAAGACTATAGTTCTAAAATAATAAAATGATCGGCAGAGGAATAAGCTAGAAAGAAGTATCCAAGGAAACGTTTAATGTCCTTACACTCACAGTTAGGGCTAACAAAATTCATTGACAGCTATAAGAACTTGAAACCAAAGGATACAGTTTATTGTCATTGCTAGGTCTTACAAATTACACACAACAATATAATAAAATTAGAAAAGTTAATACTCATAGATACCATACAATCCAAAACAATTTACATTACAGCCTCGAAAGATTCTAATCCAAAGCATTAAAAATCATCAATGTCAATAAAAACAATAGAGTAAATACAATAACAATATCCTATTCAAAACACTTAGAATTCATACTATACTATATCACACTTACCCACTATTATATTTTAAACAATACATTCAGATGAAAAGTAATCACACCAACATAAATAGAAAAACAAAACAATAGAGTAAAAAAAATAACAATAACACATTCAATATACTTAGAATTCATACTACATTATATCAAAATTATATCCTATTATATTGTAAAGGACATATTCAGATGACAAGTAATAACAGGAACATAAATGTGGAAACAAAAACCAATACTCTAAACAAAATCATAACAACACATTCAATATGCTCAGAATTCATACTAGGCTATAGCTATAAAATGCTTAAAATATACCTAAAAATTAAACCTGGCAAGAAGATTCAAACATTATTAGTGACACTCAATGTTGTATTATAAACAGTTAGGGATAACAAGATTCATTGCTGATATAAAAACCAGCTGCTATAGAATGCACTTTAATGACATTTGTTGATCTTATAAGTAGTGAATACAAAATAGTCATTAAAACTGCAAAAGCAGATACACATAGTTACCATACAATCCAAAACAATTATAGTACAGCCTCCAAAGATTCTCATGCAAAGCATAAAAAAATATTAAGATTAATAAAAACAATAGGGTAAATACAGCCTGCATACATAAGTACAGCCTGCCAAGTTTCTCATACAAGACATTAAAAATCATTAACATCAACAAAAACAATAGGGTAAATACAATAACAACATCCTATTCAAATCACTTAGAATTCATACTGTACTATATCACACTTACCCACTATTATATTTTAAACAATACATTCAGATGAAAAGTAATCACACCAACATAAATGGAAAAACAAAACAATAGAGTAAACAAAATAACAACAACACATTCAATATACTTGGAATTCATATTACATTATATCAAAATTACATCCTATTATATCGCAAAGGACACATTCAGATGACAAGTAATAACAGCAACATAAATGTGGAAACAAAAACCAATACTCTAAACAAAATCACAACAAAACATTCAATATGCTCAGAATTCATATTAGGCTATAACTATAAAATGCTTAAAATATACCTAAAAATAAACCTGGCAAGAAGATTCAACCATCAATGTCATATTACAAACAGCTAAAATTAACAAGATTCATTACTGATATATGAATCAGCTGTTACAGAATGCACTTGAATGTCATTTGTCAATCTCATAAGCTGCAAATACAAAATAGTCATTAAAACTGCAAAAGTTACTATACAATCCAAAACAATTATAATACAGCCTTCAAAGCTTCTCATGCAAGGCATTAAGAACAATTAACATCAATAAAAACAATAGAGTAAATACAATAACAACATCCTATTCAAAACACTTACAATTCATACTATACTATATCACACTTACCCACTATTATATTTTAAACAACACATTCAGATGACAAGTAATCACACCAACATAAATGGAAAAACAAAACAATAGAGTAAACAAAATAACAACAACACATTCAATATACTTGGAATTCATATTACATTATATCAAAATTATATCCTATTATATTGTAAAGACACATTCAGATGACAAGTAATAACAGCAACATAAATGTGGAAACAAAAACCAATACTCTAAACAAAATCACAACAACACATTTAATATGCTCAAAATTCATACTAAGCTATAGCTATAAAATGCTTAAAATATACCTAAAAAATAAACCTGGCAAGAAGATTCAACCATCAATGTCATGTTACAAACAGCTAAGGTTAACAAGATTCATTGCTGTTATATGAATCAGCTGCTAGAATGAACTTTAATGACATTAAAACTGCAAAAGAAGACATGCATTGTTACCATATAATCCAAAACAATTATAGTACAGCCTCCAAAAATTCTCATGCAAAGCATTAAAAACAATTAACGTCAATAAAAACAATAGGATAAATACAATAACAATATCCTATTCAAAATACTTGGAAATTCATACTGTACTATATCACACTTACCCCCTATTATATTTTAAACAACACATTCAGATGACAAGTAATCACACCAACATAAATGGAAAAACAAAACAATACTCTAAACAAAATCACAACAACACATTCAATATGCTCTCAATTCATACTAGACTATAGGTATTAGATGCTCGAAAAACTAGCAAGAAGCTTCACCTGTTATTACTGATAGATACCTAATGTCATACCAATCACAGTTAGGCTTATGAAAACCTTTGCTGATACAGAAATCGGCAGTTACAGGATGCATGCTCTTTAATGTCATTTCTTGCTCTAATAGGTTGCATGTAACAATATAATAAAGAAATTTGCAAAAATGGATACACATGCTTCGTTAAATCAAACTTACCTTAGTTACAATATTGATATCAACATTATGGTTGAGTATTAGTTCAACAATGTCTGTATGTCCTTTAGAACTTGCATAATGAAGAGCTGCACATCCTCTCTATTAGAAAAACACACAATCAACTGTAAAGTGAAACTGCTAACAATCTATATTTCTTTTATTTCTGCAGTTTGTCATTAACATATTACACTCATATATTGTCTACATGTAACTATTGTTGTATGTGTAGGACATGACTACATTTATTACTAGTAAGCCTTTATTACTTAAATAAGTTTTTAAAGAATAATTCATGCAAGATGGGTTAAAGTATATACAGTGTAATATGAGGGATTGATATACAAGATGCAAACAGAAAATTATTAGAATTTAGACCTATACCATTAACTAAAAAGTCCAGCATCTAACAAAAATATAACATTAATTAACAATTACTCTTTATGTTCCTTAGCATATCAGCTCTCATCATCTTTGTATTTCCATATAGCTCTCTAATCATATTGATAACAAGTGTAACCAACAACATCTCCTTCTGATTATTATTGCATCTCACAAACTATATGTTTATAACAGTCTGTACAATAAAAAAAGGTTGATGTTTCAATTAGGGACTTATTAACAATAGAAAGAAGTATACCAGGTACAGCTGGAAAATATACCGGTGCTGTATCATTATGAGCTTTAAACACTTCAATACTCTCTAGCTTTATAAGGTATATTCATAGACTTTAATAATGATATAGACTTACGTAATCTTCAGCATTTACATTGCCTCCTCTAACAAGAATGTCTTTTACACCAGACAAATCTCCTTTCTTAGCAAACTCAATTAGACTGTTATTCTATTGCAAAAACAAAAACACTAAATGTATTACTAAATGTAAACTAGAGTTTCCATAAACCTAAGGATATTTTTAATTAAATATTCCCAGCAACTTATTTATTTATTTCAATATTTTGCAGCATAAAAATTTGTACAAGCACACCTATTAATTCCTTGTCCTCCTGGGGTCAAACATAGTATATATATAAAAGTTGGAGGTAGAAAAAATTTCAGGGGAGATGACAGAGTTTGTTCCTTTACATATGCAACAGCAACACCCTTTTATTTAATGCTTTTCAATGATCTTTCATTAGAACTAGCAAAGATGAAATAACTAATACAAAAAATGATGACACTCATTAGAAGATGGCCTTTCTCTGCTAGTCCTTTAGGCAATCATAAATCATTTTTAGTGTATAACTCTACGTGACAATTGTAATAACAGTTTATAACCACTATGTAAACATTGAGGTAGTACACACACATTCCACTCATTCCAATGGGTTAGTAAGCTCAGTTCACTTTTAGACCCTCCTCCTCCCGTCAGCTTACCAAAAAGAAGGAGGGTCTAGCTAGCTAGACTAGCAGTTGTAGGTATCCATTTTGAATAATAAACCATAAGTTATAACAGTATATAAGTATATTACATAGAAGTATGACCGTGTTGTATTAAACAGCAGATAATCCATAAGAATCATATGTTTTGAAGGCTTTGTAACAGTTTGCAGGAGACTCTTTCACACAGTGTAAATTCCAAAGTCCAATCATTATTATGATAACTGGAGCAACAAGTAAAATTTTAAAAATATTTCCTCGTGGCAGCCATTTTACCCTATAAAACAAGAACTACAAACTTCCCATTCACCTACATGGTTACATGTATGTATAACAAAGCTCTTAGAGAGACTGAAGCATACTTCCTTGTAATTTAGCTAGGTAGAACAATAATACAGTTAAACACAACTATTAACATGCAAAAGCATGCAATAATATCATAGGAACCTCAGTAATAAGTCCATAGAGTGACCATCTACTACCCATACATCGACACACTAATACATAGCAATAGAACTATGATGTGCCTACCAATTTCTTCTTGTACATGATAACAGCAAACACACAGACAACAATAATGAAAATTTCTGTTTCAGTGATAATTGATTTGACCGTAATATTCTAAATAATAGTCACGCCTCTGTATCCTGTCCCGTTTGTAGCACAAAATCATGGCTCTAGAATGCTATCCAATGTCATTATGATGACAAGACAAGATATGCGAAGAAACTTGACATTATTTTTTAAGATAGTGATTCTATTGAACGTTTTGAATTGTCTGATAAAAATTGGAAGGATGATGTGATACTCTACAATCCAAACAATTATAGTACAACCTCCAAAGCTTCTCACGCAAGGCATTAAAAACAATTAACATCAATAAAAACAATAGGGTAAATACAATAACAACATCCTATTCATAACACTTAGAATTCATACTATACTATAAAACACTTACCAACTATTATATTTTAAACAACACATTAAGATGACAAGTAATCACAACAACATAAATGGAAAAACAAAACAATAGAGTAAACAAAATAACAACAACACATTCAATATACTTAGAATTCATACTACATTACATCAAAATTACAAACTATTATATTGTAAAGGACACATTCAGATGACAAGTAAGCAACATAAATGCGGAAACAAAAACCAATACTCTAAACAAAATCACAACAACACATTCAATATTCTCAGAATTCATACTAGGTTATAGCTATAAAATGCTTAAAATATACCAAAAAATAAACCTGGCAAGAATATTCAAGCAACAATGTCACATTATAAACAGCTAAGGTTAACAGGACTCATTGCTGTTATACAAACAAGCTGTTATAGAATGCAATTTCATGCTATTTGTTGATCTAATAAGCTCCAAATACAATATAATTAATAAAATTGCAAAAGCAGATACACATAGTTACCATACAATTCAAAAATTATAGTACAGCCTCCAAAGCTTTTCATGCAAGGCATTAAAAACAATTAAAGTCAATAAAAACAATAGGGTAAATACAATAACAATATCCTATTCAAAATACTTAGAATTCATACTATACTATATCACACTTACCGACTATTATATTTTTAACAACAGATTTAGATGACAAGTAATCACACCAACATAAACGGAAAAAAAACAATAGAGTAAACAAAATAACAACAACACATTCAATATATTTGGAATTCATACTACATTATATCAAAATTACATCCTATTATATTGTAAAGGACACATTCAGATAACAAGTAAGCAACATAAATGTGGAAACAAAAACCAATACTCAAAAAAAATGAAACAACACATTCAATATGCTCAGAATTCATACTAGGCTATAGATATAAAATGCTTAAAATATACCTAAAAATTAAACCTAGCAAGAAGATTCAAACATTGTTAGTGACATTCAATGTTGTATTATAAACAACTAGGGTTAACAAGATTCATTACTGATATATGAATCAGCTGTTATAGAATGCACTTTAATGACATTTGTTGATCTCCAAACAGCAAATACAAAATAATCATAAAAACTCCAAAAGCAGACATGCACAGTTACCATACAATCCAAAACAATTATAGTACAGGCTCCAAAGATTCTAATGCAAGGCATTAAAAACAATTATGTCAATAAAAACAAAAGGGTAAATATAATAACAACATCCTATTCAAAACACTTAGTATTCATACTATACTATATCACACTTACCAACTATATATTTTAAACATCACATTCAGGTGACAAGTAATAACAGCAACATAAATGGAAAAACAAAACAATAAAGCAAACAAAATAACAACAACACATTCAATATACTTAAATTCATACTACATTATATCAAAATTACATCCTATTATATTGTAAAGGACACATTCAGATGACAAGTAAGCAACATAAATGTGGAAACAAAAACCAATACTCTAAACAAAATCATAACAACACATTCAATATTTTCAGAATTCATACTAGGCTATAGCTATAAAATGCTTAAAATATACCTAAAAAATAAACCTGGCAAGAATATTCAAGCAACAATGTCACAGTATAAACAGTTAAGGTTAACAGAATTCATTGCTGTTACGCAAATAAGCTGCAAATACAATATAATTAATAAAATTGCAAAAGCGGATACACATAGTTACCATACAATCCAAAAATTATAGTACAGCCTCCAAAGCTTTTCATGCAAGGTATTAAAAACAATTAAAGTCAATAAAAACTATAGGGTAAATACAATAACAATATCCTATTCAAAACACTTAGAATTCATACTATACTATATCACACTTACCGACTATTATATTTTCGACAACACATTTAGATGACAAGTAATCACACCAACATAAATGGAAAAACAAAACAATAGAGTAAGTAAAATCTCTACAACACATTCAATATATTTAGAATTCATACTACATTATATCAAAATTACATCTTATTACATTGTAAAGGACACATTTAGATAACAAGTAATAACAACAATTCATACTAGGCTCAGTAATAAGTCCATAGAGTGACCCATCTACTACCCATACATCGACACACTAATACATAGCAATAGAACTATGATGTACCTACCAATTTCTTCTTGTACATGATAACAGCAAACACACAGACAACAATAATGAAAATTTCTGTTTCAGTGATAATTGATTTGACCGTAATATTCTAAATAATAGCCACGCCTCTGTATCCTGTCCCGTTTGTAGCACAAAATCATGGCTCTGCAATGGTATCCAAAGATGACAAGGCAAGATACACGAAGAAACTAGACATTATTTTTAAAGATAGTGACTCTATTGAACCTTTTGAATTGTCTGATTAAAATTAGAAGGATGATGTGTCTCTGTGGCCTCCATTGGAGTTCGAAAAGATCTATTTGTATCTGATTGGCACTCTTGGTGAGTATACTAATGAGACGTTAAACGTTAAATGCTAATAAAGGTTTAGAAGCTTTCAACTATTATATATATCAGGTAGGAATTAGAAGTAAACTAACCATGTAAAAAAGGTTTTTTCTTTGTAGTGGTGGTTGTGTGCAGACAAATGTTTTGTTGTGATCTATTATCCAATTGTTCACTAAAAGCAAAGGTTAAGGCTTCACAAAGATTAACAGACACACCTCATGAAGCTTGCATTTGCATTGAGAAGAAAACATCGAATGTCATAACTGGTCACTGTACATGTATGGCTGGGTAAGGTATTTAAAAGTCTATTTACAAATTTGACTGTGTATTATGTGTTTTATGTAGATGTGGGGAGGTCTGTTCCTTATGTAACCAGAATTCTATTTAAAATAGAAGTTTGCATAAGACTTAAAGTTGCTTTTCAAAGTGTCACTTCACTCCCTTGTGTCTGCAACCAAGCTTTTTCAAAGTAGGTAAGTATAAATAATACATATGTGTGTTTTTTTGGATTTCTTATTAGATACAGCCACTGCCAGAATCTGATGTACCATTTCTTAATCCCATTAAAAAGAGAAGAGCTGAAACAAGGTTACAAAAACACCAGGAAGAAATGCCTACTTATTTATTATCTGGGAAGCCAAAGTTGGATTGGACAACTATATTAAATTGCTTGCATAGTTTTCAGGCCAACACAGTAGTATTTACAGTTCTTCCTAACATTACTTCATTGTCTCAACAAAGCACAAGTGTGTCTTCTGATATTCCTGCTATATCATCATCAGTGGAAGAGATATCATCTAATGATGATCCCAGTCTACCTCCAACTTTATATAAACTTTATGACAAAAATTACATGCTGTTATCTGATAGTGAGCTTTTAGAATGTGGTGATGTAATTTTCAAGAACATACAAATAATCAAGGAACAAGCTGATTTTCTAGAAAAGTCAACAAAAATACAATCAAGTCCTACTATATGGTTTGACCATCAGAAGGGACATATAACAGTATTGACTTTTCAATCAGTGATACACCATAAATGGAAAGATTATCCAATGTCCAGTGTCATGAAAATAATGTAGTATAACAATCAAAGTCTAATGACACCATCTCTTTGATGGGGAAGAGAACATGAGGTGTATGCTTGGCAAGCTTATATTGTGTTGATGAAAGCTAATTAACTGTATACCATTACTTGTATCATACATAGTGTCAACCTGTGAACTCAACCATACTAACATTGAAGTATATCCTATCATTATATAACAGTATATCTACTAAGTCAATGAAGTTAGTGACTGTATTACTAGATCACTCTATAGTCACATATACTAGGATCAGGAAATGGGACTTAGTTTGTGAGAAGGGACCATTTCTGTCAAAAATAAAATTCAGTATGGACAAAAAGTGATTTTAATATTTTAGTGAATTCAAGTTAAACTAATAAACGCAGACAATAGTACCTGACGGTTATTTTGAAGCGTTTAAAAAGTCAAAGTTCTTTTTAACTTAGCGTGTGGAGATGTTAGCATTCTTAGGACAAGTTAAATACACGGAATATAATACTATTAACACAATAGATATATATACTGCAGTCACCTACCAGTTTCATAGAGGGTCCAGCCATTATCTTGTACTACTGATATCAGTTGATTTCTTTCTCAATTCTCATAACAACAAGCCACACCTCCAAAATATGTTAATTAGTAATAATATAGGAATTTGTTATCAACTGGTATGTGTCAAAATTAAAAAAGTCATTTTATTAATTATTATAATATGTAATTATTATTCTCATAGTTAGTATGTCCATTATCTTCTCAATATCAAGTACTAATGTTAGAGTCATCATATCATTTGATGTATGAGATCATATACTGACAATATCTACAAGTAAAAACATTTCCATTATAGATAATAAAGTATATAGTTACTAGTAATATAATACTAGACTAGTTTATCATATTAATATAATAGAGAGGAACTGACAATGATATATTCAGTGTATTCTATTAATACATTACAATGGACATATTACTACATTAGACATAATTACTTTATGTCTCATAGTGATATGATAAGGATCATTTTAATAATATCTTGTTAATAACTTATGATATATTGATTTTATAATATGTCACTTACTTTTCCTTTAACTTGTCATAATATAATATTGAGTTATAATGTACTCTCTAGTCTAAGGAGAGAGAGATCAGTACTATACATGTACTAGATATATAAAGTACTCTAAGTACATGTATCTATCATAACATGTATAAGTACTCTATTATATAAAGTACTTTATAAGTATCTGTGTACATGTTAGTGGTTTTATAGGTGTGTTTAAATATGTGACTTAAGTGTTTGAGTATCACTACATTGTATACAGTGGATAATACAATACTCTTTAATTGCTAATATATTGTACAATACTGACATTGTCTCCAGCTAGTAGTCTGTGATAATACATACTCTTGACATTTCTTTCTCCAGTACAGTCCTGTCTATTAGATCTCTTTATCTTTTCATTTGTTATTCCTATTAATAATATATTGATAGTAGAGTATTAAAATATATGTAATCTATAGATCATTAACAATAAGAGTACATCCTTACATGTAACAATATATAATAAACCACTTCCTATCACTACTACTACAGTTTACTTAGTATAGTTATGTTAACTGATGTTATCTACTATGTGGTGAGTATATGTGATGATTTATGGATTCTTTTGATAGAGTGAACATCTGTTACATGAATACATACATTATTACATTAGATCAATAGTATTATTTGCAGTTAGCATTTTTGGTTAGAACTCAGTAGGTTTTCTTTGTACACAATAACATGATGGTATACAATAACAGTCACCTACTGAACCTTAATAAAGTAGTCCAAATATCATGCTGTTTCTGAATCTACTAACTATTTTATTATTCATTATAGTTCAATATTAGCAAAGCTATTGTCCCAACACATTTAATGTCACAGCTGACATCAGTATATATTATCACAAGGAATCAGCTACAACAAGCTAATGTGAATAAAGTGATGCCATTTAATCTAGTATTATTAAAGCAACTATTTTAATACTCCATACATACTATGTGCATTGTTTTATTAACACAAATAATTCACACACTATTATCTATGAGGGAATGTCATAACTGTGGTTTGTAATTTACTCCTACTAGCGTATAACAAGAGGTCTTTCATCTTTGATAATACTAGACTAATGACTTAATCAATCAATCTGTAATAAAAGATACACTGTGTTCATTCAAGTTACATGTGTTCATATGAAAAGTGTATAGATCAAAGCTTAGTACATCAAGGACATTATTACATTATAGTCACTCCATGTTAATATAAGTTATGAAAAAGAGCTATTAAAAACTTTAGACAACAGACTTACAACAGGTATACCTCTAAATATTGTACTGTACTGTTGTATGTCATACTACATGTAATAAATGACCTTCATTGATAATATTTCTGTTTTAAATAGTGTCTCGTCATCAAACCTTCTTTTATTGTGGTAGGTATGACAGTAGACATATCTGGTCAGTTTGTGGGTGTGTCTATCCTCTTAATAGCTTCAGCTAACAGTCTGTGAATTATGATTGGATTAATGGAGATAATGATGATATGAGAGATTAATGATCTGAAGTAGAACAATATAAGAGAACATTAAACTGTAATAATTATTTATCAACTAATATACATGTATATTACATGTATAACTACAAACTGATAATAGTAGAGTTAATTTCATTGATATTACTATTATAATGACATCATATATATTATGTATATTTTACTTTGTGAACAACAGATATGACATAATATTTATCATAATATAATATTGAGATGTAATGTATTTCTAGTCTAAGAAGAAAGATCACTCAGTATTATATATAGATCCAAAAGATAAAGACAATAGTCTCATACAAAATAGTAATACTATATGTTATAATATTCAGTATATGTATAAAATGTTCATGTAATACATGTACTGGTATGTGGTCATATTACAAGCTAATCACTACACAAAGTATGTGTTTAATTAGTTTGATAAACACTACAAAGACATTGATATATATAACAATACTAATTTCCTCCTAACACTTAGTAATTAGGAGGACTATTAATAGTTTCTCATATTTGACCAGTTGAACATTGATATTGTATTATACTATCAGTAATATATACGTACTAGATATATAAAGTACTCTAAGTACATGATCTATCATAACATGTATAAGTACTCTATTATATAAAGTACTTTATAAGTATCTGTTTACATGTTAGTGGTTTTATAGGTGTGTTTAAATATGTGACTTAAGTGTTTGTGTGTCACTACATTGTATACAGTGGATAATACACTATTTAATTGCTGATATATTGTACAATACTGACATTGTTTCCAGCTAATAGTCTGTGATAATACATACTCTTGACATTTCTTTCTCTAGTACAGTCCTGTCTATTAGATCTCTTTATCTTTTCATTTGTTATTCCTATTAATAATATATTGATAGTAGAGTATTAAAATATATGTAATCTATAGATCATTAACAATAACAGTACAACCTTACATGTAACAATATATAATAAACCACTTCCTATCACTACTACTACAGTTTACTTAGTATAATTAAGTTAACCTGATGTTATCTACTATGAGGTGAGTAAATGTGATGATTTATAGATTCCTTTGGCAGAGTGAACATCTGTTACATGATTACATACATTATTATATTAGATCAATAGTATTATTTGCAGTTAGCATTTTTGGTTAGAACTCAGTAGGTTTTCTTTGTACACAATAACATGATGGTATACAATAACAGTCACCTACTGAACTTTAATAAAGTAGTCCAAATATCATACTGTTTCTGAATCTATTAACTATTTTATTATTCATTATAGTTCAATATTAGCAAAGCTATTGTCCCAACACATTTAATGTCACAGCTGACATCAGTATATATTATCACAAGGAATAAGCTATAACAAGCTAATGTGAATAAAGTGATGCCATTTAATCTAGTATTATTAAAGGAATTATTTCAATACTTCATACATACTATGTGCATTGTTTTATTAACACAAACAATTCACACACTATTATCTATGAGGGAATGTCATAACTGTGGTTTGTAATTTACTCCTACTAGCATATAACAAGGAGTCCTTCATCTTTGATAATACTAGACTAATGACTTAATTAATCAATCTGTAATAAAATATACACTGTGTTCATTCAAGTTACATGTGTTAATATGAAAAGTGTATAGATCAAAGCTTAGTACATCAAGGACATTATTACATTATAGCTACTCCATGTTAATATAAGTTATGAAAAAGAGCTATTAAAAACTTTAGACAACAGACTTACAACAGGTATACCTCTAAATATTGTACTGTACTGTTGTATGTCATACTACATGTAATAACTGACCTTCTTTGATAATATTTCTGTTTTAAATGGTGTCTCATCATCAAACTATCTTTTATTGTTGTAGGTGTGACAGTAGACATATCTGGTCAGTTTGTGGGTGTGTCTATCCTCTTAATAGCTTCAGCTAACAGTCTGTGAATTATGATTGGATTAATGGAGATAATGATGATATGAGAGATTAATGATCTGAAGTAGAACAATATAAGAGAACATTAAACTGTAATAATTATTTATCAACTAATATACATGTATATTACATGTATAACTACAAACTGATAATAGTAGAGTTAATTTCATTGATATTACTATTATAATGACATCATATATATTATGTATATTTTACTTTGTGAACAACAGATATGACATAATATTTATCATAATATAATATTGAGTTGTAATGTATTTCTAGTCTAAGAAGAAAGATCACTCAGTATTATATATAGATCCAAAAGATAAAGACAATAGTCTCATACAAAATAGTAATACTATATGTTATATTATTCAGTATATGTATAAAATGTTCATATAATACATGTACTGGTATGTGGTCATATTACAAACTAATCACTACACAAAGTATGTGTTTAATTAGTTTGATAAATATTACAAGTTCATTGTTATATAAACACTACAAAGACATTGATATATATAACAATACTAATTTCCTCCTAACACTTAGTAATTAGGAGGACTATTAATGGTTTCTCATATTGGACCAGTTGAACATTGATATTGTACTATACTACTTGTTGAATTAATAGTGTGTCTTGTAAGTGACTGGTATTGATAATTAGTAACACTAAATATAAGTTAAATGACAAGTGATGTCCAGTACTGTCACATATTGTCTCATCTATTCTACAATCCTAAAGCCTCTAGTATAAATAACCTAGAATATTTAGTACATTTTGAAATGGTTGTTAGAGTGTAGAACAGCAATCAATTCCCCTAATACAACATGCTAAGATGATCCTTAGGGTACAAGTATGTCCTGGAACAAGATGTGGCAGTACTAAACATGTACAGTATGATAGTTGATAATAATTGAAACATTTGTCAAAGGATACAGTAAATATCAAAGCTAACACAAGGTTAGACCATATATTTACATGTGTAGAAACAACACAGTAATATAATACATACTTAATTAAAAAACCGTCTTTTAAGAAGTTATTTTAACATAAACGTTTGAAGTTATTAGAAGTATGTAAGCATACAAGGCTGCTAAGTAGAGGTTCCATAATTATTGATGGAATAGGGAATTGAACTGCTATAATATGCTGGATATTTAGTGTCTTAAAGTATGACATTCTATCTATCAGGGAAAATATGGATTTGAAGAATGACAATAATTTTGACTTTGAAACACTACATGACCAGCTGTTGCTGATAACCTTAAGTGAAAAAAGTTAAAACGATTGACGTTCATGAATATCCTTGGCATTGTATGGTGTCATAGTAAATTATAGGTACATTAACATAGTGTATACCTCATTAGCAATGTTAATATTGGCTTGTTTAGTGAGTGATTCTCTCACACCTTCCAAATTACCTTCTTTGTCTGATTTGAGTAAAAGAGTGTCCTATAAAAGAGATCACAGTACATGATTTATGTCCATATAACATAACATAGTGCTGATACAATATAATTCACTGAACATTATGTTACATCATACAATATATGTAACTGGTTAATGACTTATGATGTCCACCTAAACAATGGTCTTACTAATAGAAAATTTAATAATACTCTGACTGACATAATTATGTTGATATCGTTAGCTTTGTTTCTGATTTTAAAGTTAGTTTAATCAATTTTTATTTCTCATTAAATATCACATTTTACTTACAACTTTCACTGCTTCCAAAATACGTACCAGCAGCTCCTGATTCACTTAACAATTTGACAATGTCATCTCTACTTTCCCAGTAGGCAACATGTAGGGGTGTTCTGCCATACTAAATATTAAGACATACATTGTGTTATCAAAACATACTTTAATGTTAAAAATATCAAGCCAACATAGAAGTAATAATAACTCATAGTAATTATGAAAAAATATTTAAAGTTATATTGATATATCATGATTACAACAATAGCTGAACAATGACAATACATAGAGACTGTCTTGACTTCCATTGTATAAACATCAATAATATCCAGTACATGTACATGTCAATGTTTACATAACTTAAATAAAATACATGATATGTTACTGACATTGTCTGAAACATCCACTTGAACACCATGGTCTAGAAATACTTGTACTACTTTATCATGACCATTGTAACCCATAGTACATATCTGAGTCATAAAATATTAACTTAGGTAAGAAGTTATCTGATTATTCTTGTTTAAGAGGACAAGATGAATGTCAAAATTGACCTACTCTATTCAGTCATAAGATCTCAAGTACACTGCCATATATGAAGCTCACCTAAACCAGGAATTAATAAACGTCTCATAATGTTGTACAACAGCCAATGGAGAGAACAAGAACAAGAGTTTCTCTAGAAAAAGGATGGCTCATGAAACAGCCAACTATTACTCTATTACCCTTACCAGAAGACAGCAGCTTTACTAGAGGACAATGTCAAAAATTAGTCAGCAAGATTGTCTAAAATGAGGTTAAGTGAGAGGTGTTGAACATGCCTTGTGTACCACTACACATGTCCTTAACATGTAACACCAACATTATTTTGGTTACATGTCAGTATGTTTATTTATCACAGCTCAACTAGGGTTACTAGCCACATGTGTGTTTTAGGCTTGATAGCTTGTAACTTCAGTAATTTAATCACCAGTGACTCTACCTAGAGAAACTAAAGCAAGAAAATACAATCATATGTCTAGTCATAAAAACAAATTGATTAATTTTAAGTACATTTGTATATGATACTCACATAAGTCTGGACACAAGAAACTTATGATAATTAAGGTAATGTAGAAGAGAAAAGGAGAGCCAGTATATTTCAGCTTGAGTGCTTAACTCTTCTTACACAAGAAATCTGAAGAATTATTGAGTGTTCAACTCTCACACAAGTTCTGACAGGTCAATCCTAACACAAAGATTCTGAAAAAAATAAAGTGCTCATATAATAATTTGACAGCTAAGACAACAATGTATTCAACTAACCAGTAAATATAACTATTACCAATCTAAATATAAAACCACAAAAATATTGTGGAGCATGTAAAGACTCATATAATTATCACATAGATTATGCTCAATACCTTGCATGCAATTTAGACTAATTAGGTTCTAAATTTAGTAGTTGCTCACTAAAAATCCTAACAGAATTGAAAAGTAGCACAAAATTTCAGATTTGTATACGATCGAAGAAAGTAATTGATACATTGTAAGTCCACTTGTCTTGTATATAACATGCTTACATAAACCATGATTCTATGAACTTTTGAATACGTTGTAAGAAAACCAAATGGAGAGAAGGAGAACATGGTTTGATCTACAAAGATAGCATTGTGAATTATCAACAATTTTGTGAGAGTAGGCAATTTGTTTAGTTACTGGCAAGAAAAGGGTGTATTCAAGTAAAGAACACACTCACCGACTCATAAAAAAGCAACAGAACTCTTCTTCTGTTCTGCCTTCAAAAACCACAACATAACGTGACTGATCGCAAAAATGTATGAACATGTGTCATGTTAGTCAGCACTAATGATTGCTAATTAAATCAATTAGTGTATAACATAAGTGATGTGAATTAGTACATGCAATAATACAGTAACAATATAATAGAAAGGGAACTATTACTACTCTGTTATAATAGTCTGGGTTATGATTCATAGTATTATTTACTGAGGTTTTATAACACTGAATAGAGTGACATAATTGATCCCACATGTTGGACTATTAACCAGACAAAAGTTATTCACTTTTATAGTTGTCATGGAAACAAAATATATAGACTTGTTCAAATTTGATGATTGTACTCTACTAACAATTAGTGCATCCATGACAACACAGACAATACCATCTCTTATATTCTATCATTTTTATTAATGTTTGATAGGATTTAAACAGAATAAATGATAAGATAGGCTGGATATGCCTTTAAGTCATGTAAATGATATAATCCCCACTTAATCCAGTTACAGAATTGTGGCAGACCTGTTTTAAATTAACATCTGGTGACAACTCCATTGTCTTCACGAGTGGGATTCTTAGTGAACTGTTGAGCATGCAAATACATGTTGAGCCAGTCAGTACATTGGCTATAAACATTTGCCTATCTCTGTTAGGTAGCCATTGGGCATAGGAATGAGAGTATTTTGCATCAACTCCAAAGTAATTTGCACCCCACATACCATAACAACTGAATGCACAAAATGATTTCAACTGCCATAATGTCTTTGACAGTGCTGTACTAACTGCTTATATAAGACAGCAGTAATATGTACATGCATCCATCTGAAGTATGCTGTGAGGTAAACACTTAATCATACTTATCTATATATATATGGACATGTTAATGCTTATTCAGGTTGTTCTAGATAGAGATCACCTACATTTTACTAGATGTGAGATCTCTCTCAAGTGACAAAAGAGATATGTCTGGTAGTCTTTGGTCTGTCATGGTAGTCCTCAAGTGAGTCTTTATTCTGATCAAGGCTGAGAAAGATTTTTCACATTGAGCTGTACTAACAATTATGGTTAGTGCAATTTGAAATAGTTTTGTCAATGTTGGGAAACCAGATTGGAGTGGTAAAAGTTGATGAAATGCCTCTAAAACAGACTCTGTTTGCTCTTCTTGCACTTGTAGAGTTCTACTCGCCAACAAACATTCATTTGGGAGCAGCTCATGATTTGATTGGGCACTAGGGTTGAATACCCTTACATCAACAAATGCCTTTTCATTAGGTCTTTAGTACCACCTTCTTCTTTAATGTCAAATTCACTGTAACTCTTTTGTTTTTGTGCAGTCAATACCTCTCTACTATTACAGTTGGTTTTGATAATTTCATTACTATTTCTTCAAAAGATTTTGTGTTCAGTTTGTATGTTTGGCTACCTATAGTGCTGAGCAGAATAGCCAATTTCTTTCTCTCTTCTGTGACACCATTAGCTAGTAAATATTCCTCCATCCTTTCAGCATAGGATCACCATTGTGTTGTCCCTTGATCAAAAGCTCCTTGAACACCTACAAACCTCGTCACCATTTGTTATGTCCTTGACATTATAACAAATAATATATTTTTTTGTTAAGATACTCAGATAATTAGAATACTAAAAAAATTGAAAAGTCAAGACTATTTATACAGTACTGTAATTAGATGCATATTTACTAAATAAACAATTATGTAATGATTGTTTAATTAGTTGAACATAACACTAGCAAACTAGTCCTTGAACAATAGCATTGGTTGTATTTTGTAAAACAAATTGGTGGAATTTTGTGAGAAGTAATCCATACCAAAAGTAAGCAGAGATCAATAGAAAGCAATCCCTCTTCATTGACAATACTGGTAAAGAAACATCTGATCACCCAACCATGTATACCCTCAGCTCTGTTAACAATGGAAGCTCATAGAAGTGATCATGATTCTCATTTCATATACTTCAATCAATTGGATGGGGAAATAATTAAAAAATGGCCCTCAGATTAGAAGGTGCTGCTGGTCCCTCTGGAATTGAGTTAGCTGTACATGCAATGCATCAAATCTTTCATTTAGCTGACACAAAGATTTAGAAAATTTACACTAGGAATAGATTGTGTTCTCTTAACAAATAACCATATCTTAGCAGCATTACCAAATAAGTGGAATTCAGTAAATCATGCACATACACATAGCCAGAGGATCCCTCAGTATTGTACTCTCATCCAAGATAATAATATCACAATCTGTGAAAGCTATGTTGGGTTTCTGTAGGAGTTGATAAGAATGGTAGCCATGGATGGACAAAGCCACCTTATGTTGCGTAGTGGTGTCAGGCAATTTAATGAGTTAAAAGCATTACTGGTATCAACAAGGAGAAGCACTTTATGTTCAAAGATTGTACGTATAGAATAGACAGCAGCCTTCAACAAGGAAATGAAATTTAATAGCTCGCCCACGCATTCCGTATGTTAATTTTTTCCTCAATGAGCACATGTTTGTTAGTTTTTGTTATGGAGTGTGAAAGATCTTCTACAATCCAATTTGTTCGTGGGTTACAACTGTTACTTTTGTCAGAAGTCAGTTGAATAACTGTTATAGTTTATTGTGGTAACTATTCCAGAGGAAAGAAGTAGAAAAACGGAAAAATAGAACTTCGTCATCGGAACTATCAAATTGATCAGAATTACCAGACTCATCCATTTTATCTCCAGCTTGAATGATGAGCTTATACACTAACTCTTTAGAGAGGCCATCATTAGACCAATAGTGGTCTTCAAAGTGGATCTTAACATGTTGAATGTGGCTTTTCCAATTATCACGTGTCAAAATATTAAAAACCCTTCCATACCACTACTCTACCTCACAGAAATGAATGCATGAGTATTAGGTTTGATGTGAAGTTTAAGCTGTGCCTAAGCCAACTCAGTTAGGATCGAGAGTGCAGCAGTACCAGAGAGTCAGACTACCTCATCCCCTATAATATGATGTACTAATTAATAAATAAAACTGAGTACTTACTAGCACCAATTGCCATGTCATCAACAACATAGTGAGGAGTAGGTTTCAATCGTTGTATGATGCTATATAGTTCACCTTTCATGGCAATTGTTGGGAATTCAATCCCTTTGCCTGAAGCCAATCTTGCATCTTTTGCTTTGTCCGACTTTTCACTTGGACAGTGTCACTACGACGACTATGATATGAGGCATTATCCATTACAATAAGACTGTTAGGTGGAATATTGGGGAGAAATTTGGTAGTATACCACTGCTTAATATGATCAGCAGTTATCTCAAAATGGTAGTCACCAGTTTTGTTTTGGATCTGAATATGAGAATGGTATCGGGAATCCAACCCATCGGGCAATCATCTTGAAGAATAATAAGCCGTGTACCCTTCCCAGGAGGCCTTTTATACCACCAAGGGTTCCACCAATCACATTATCCCTCTCCACCCAAGCACAACCCTTACCATTGTAAGCATAGGTCCAAGTTTCTTTAATGTAAATAACTGACATGAAATGTATAGTGTAGCTGATATATGGAGTCATGCCTTAGCTGGACCAAAGATCCGTTGTGGCTGAGAAGTAGTCAACTATGCTTAGCTCTTGCCTCACTTCGTCTTTAGTCTCTGAGTATAAAGCAGGCAAAGCTGTTTTGGTGAAGTAACAGCGACTTGGGACTTCATACCAACTGTCCAAAGTGTACAAAAGTTTCTTGAACCCAGGCTTCTCAACAGTGTAGATTAGGAAGATTATCCTTAGCTATGTAGTAAGTCACACCGTTGGTGATCTCTTTCCACCTTTTTCCTTTGTGCTCATAGAGTTTAATGATGTCGGTAGGATGGCACATCAAACGGTTAACATTCACTGCCAATTCTACCTCGCCTCCATGCATATCACAAAAATGCAATTGGCAATGTTGTCCACCCTCTTTTAGAACCTTGTCATGATGGTTGTATCAATTGCAGGTCTCTTACCAGGCACTTCAAGGCCTGGGGTAGGCCACCTTGATTGGCAAACCTGCCCTAGTAGAAGCTCTCAAATTTTCTGGCATCTGTGTAGCCGCTGCGCACTTTCATCAAATAGTTACTGGAAGGCAGTTCCAGAACCTGCTCATTAGAGAGAGTTACCATGCTGTAGAAACACATCAGTGTTCTTCCTGTAAAAGTTTCCGTGCTGGTCTGGTCTCAGAAAAAGTCCTTGACCTGCACCAGCGATGAGGCTGTCATCAACAAATAGCATGGATTGGTAGAGGTTGCTTTTCTTCACTTTCACATAAAAGAAAACCCCACCAACCTCTGCCAATTGCTGAACAGTGCCCTTTTCTTTCACCTTGTCATGAAGTGCCCATGGCATGTGACCAGATTTGGCTGCACTGGGATTGGAAAAGACATGCTGACCCTTCTTCTCCACCAATACGGCAACTCTGAAAGCTGAATTAAAAAAGGCCATTGCATGGAAAAAGGCTTCCAGACCGAGGTTGTAATCAACTATTGTATAGTATTCATACATTCGGACGCCATAGCAATGTTTGATTTCCATGGCATCATGATGGAGATCTCAAAATGGTAGCCAGGTCTGATGCCTACTGGAATCTTTGAATCCCACACTGATGCCGTGGCGGCCAAAATTACTGATGAGGCCCAGAAACTTGTGCAGCACAAGGAAACTACCATCACCATCATTGAGGTGAATGGCGCATAGAGCAAGCACGCCTCCGTTGATAGACTGAACAGACTCGGCTTCATTCAAGGGAATCAAACGGCCCATAATAGAATGGTAAATGATGTTGTTGAAAAGGCCAGAAACTATGAGAGGCCTTGGGAGACTAGCACAAATTTGGCCCTTTGCAACAGATGAGGGGCTGTTTGTCGTGAATATGTGACTGTCGTACAAAGACATTTTGCCAGTAATTATTTTTCGCCATCACAGTCATTGCACATCAACAGGTGAGGTCATCATTTATCTCATATTTATCTTCAGTGAATGATGATGAGCTTTCCGACTGACCACGTTAGGATATTTGGCAGCCACAGTGAATCAGAATGTCCAGCATTTCTTGCTTTTTTGGGTCATTGAGGTGGCAAGCCACCATTTGTAAAATAACTGAGTTGCCAGGTTGTAAAATGCAGTGGTTTGTCAACATGTACAAAGGAACTACCTTTGAACACAGTTCTTCTAATAGCAAACCAGTGTGGAGCACACATCGGGTTTCATACTGCTTCCCGAGATTGTTTAGTCGGAGAAAATGTTATTACCAGCATCAACCAGAGCACTCATCCCCACTTTGCCTTGTATTACAATGTCTTCAGGAACCAACACCCTGAATCAATAGACAAGTGAACAGTGTCCATTCCATGATTTTGCTCAAACTCACTAATCGGAGTTAGGTCATCCAGTTCCACAGCTGTGTGAATAGACGCGCTGACTGTCACGCCAGATGTAAGCAAGGTGATTAAAAAGTTTGTTCGTTCCCATTGAGGACAATTCAATTCAAGTATTTTAGCCTCTTTGACTGTGGGCATGTTTATTGATCCAGTTCCGGTACTACCGGTAAAACCAGTAATGATGTTCCCAGTACTAACACCACCACCTGCACTATTGCTCGGCCCATCGCTGTTACCAGCACTATTGCTGGGAGTTCCTTGGCTACCAACATCATGTCTCGGCCACTTGGATCCTCCTCTAATAGGTGTACCATCGTCAGTTGATGGCCTTTTTGAACACAGTCTACTGGAGGAGAGAGCAGCAGACTGCCCACTACTACCTGATCCAGCATGACAAGAGGAAACCACGCTTGACAGGCTATCCCTCAATGAGGTGCCCAGTGCACCTAAAGACGCACCAGGAATCCATTGAGTTGCCTCCAATATCTTCCTCAACCTGGGAAGTATTTGTCTAGAAACTTCACTTGAGCAATCTGTTAAAGAAATAGGTTAATGTCACCACCTATCAGTTAAAACTAACAAACATGGGACATTACCATGTATAACATTACTATCATTGTAATGGTACTACCATTGCTATCATCAGTCTTAGTTACTTTTGCTGAGAGAACCATTTTCATTACTGTTGCCATTATCATTGTTATATTAAAAATTTCTATATTTAATTATTTTTAAAAGTTATGCATAAACAATGTCCTAATGCTGAATAAGATTTCCTTTAACATTGTATATGACCATCTGTCCTGGTACCTTAAGGAAAAGAAGTGATATTGTTGAATAACATATATATAATGTTTATGTTTACTTTTTTATTATGTTTACTCTTGAAGCTGGTCCTCTTTGGCTTTTTCCGATGAAGAAGCTAGAAGAAGACAGATATTATTACATTTATTGCACACTATATTATATATACTTACCCCAAGAGCACCAGCATGATAATGACAGACTAACTGTCCTATGCTTTTGGTGCCTATGCATAAAGCTATAGGAGCAGTTAGTCTGCATGTACCATTCCCATAACCTTTTCCCACCTTCTGACATCCAGTTCCACAGCTGTGCAAATGGACGTACTGACTGTCACGCCAGATGTGAGCAAGGTGATTAAAAAGCATGTTTGTTCTGTTGAGGACAATTCAATTCAGGTATTTTAGCCTCTTTGACTGTGGGCATGTTTATTGACCCAGTTCTGGTACTACCAGTAAAACCAGTAATGATGCTTAGTAATGATGCTCCCAGTACTGACACCACTACTTGCACTATTGCGCAGCCCGTCGCTGTTACCAGCACTATTGCTGGGAGTTCCTTGGCTACCAACATCATTCTCAGCCGCTTGGATCCTACTCTAATAGGTGTACCATTGTCAGTTAATAGCCTTTTTCATCCCAGTCTACTGGAGGAGAGAGAAGCAGAATGCCCATTACTACCTGATCCGACATGACAAGAGGAAACCATGCTTGACAGGCTATCCTTCAATGAGGTGCCCAGTGCATTTAAGGACTCACCAGGAATCCATTGAGTTGCCTCCAATATCTCCCTCAGCCTTGGAAGTATTTGTCTAGCAACTTCACTTGAGCAATCTGATAAAGAAATAGGTTAATGTCACCTGTCAGTTAAAACTAACAAACATGGGACATTACCATGTATAACATTACTATCATTGTAATGGTACTACCATTGCTATTATCAGTCTTAGTTACTTTTGCTAAGTGAACCATTTTCATTACTGTTCCATTATCATTGTTATTTTTATTATTATGATGTATTAAAAATTTCTATATATAATTTTTTATTTATTTTAAAGTTATACATAAAAATAAGATTTCCTTTAACATTGTATATGACCATCTGTCCTGGTACCTTAAGGAAAAGAAGTGACATTGTTGAATAACATATATATAATGTTTATGTTTACTTTTTATTACATTTACTCTTGAAACTGTTCCTCTTGGGTTTTTTCTGATGAAGAAGCTCGAAGAAGACAGATATAATTACATTTATTGCACACTATATTATATATACTTACCCCAAGAGCACCAGCATGATAATGACAGACTAACTGTCCTATGCTTTTGGTGCCTATGCATAAAGCGATATGAGCAGTTAGTCTGCCTGTACCACTCCCACAACCTTTTCCCCCCTTCTGATGTCCAGTTCCACAGCTGTGCGAATGGACGTACTGACTGTCATGCCAGATGTGAGCAAGGTGATTGAAAAGCATGTTTGTTACATTGAGGACAATTCAATTCGGGTATTTTAGCCTCTTTGACTGTGGGCATGTTTATTGATCCAGTTCCGGTACTACCGGTAAAACCAGTAATGATGCTCCCAGTACTAACACCACTACTTGCACTATTGCTCGGTCTGTTGCTGTTACCAGCACTATTGCTGGGAGTTCCTTGGCTACCAACATCATGTCTCGGCCGCTTGGATCCTTCTCTAATAGGTGTACCATCGTCAGTTGATACCCTTTTTGATCCCAGTCTACTGGAGGAAAGAGAAGCAGAATGCCCACTACTACCTGATCCGGCATGACAAGAGGAAACCATGCTTGGCATTTATTGAAATAAGACTCTTTTTTGTTTTGTTTTTTTATCAAAGATTATTACACTTGGTGTTATTGCTTTGATATGGGATCAAATGGATGAGGTACCTTGAGCTTGATGGTACATTGGAAATTACAATGGTACACTGCAAAATACTTTAGTGATTAGCTCAAAGTTAAAGTCTGAGGCAAGATAATACATTCCCCAAATTTGTTATAATGGTAAATGTGTGTATGTGTGTATGTCTAGATAGATAAGACAAGTATCTTTCGATAATAAAGAAGTAAGTTGTGCATATATCCAGACTTGCTGTCAGACAAAACATAAGCTTTTATACCCCAAGGGTTAGGTTTTTCTTTTATGTATTGCCTGAAGCTAACTCTACCTCTAAAGGAGATTACTGCTTCATCAATAGCTACTTGTCTGTCTGGTGTGTAATTACATTTTATGATTGGTAATAACAAATTGATGAATGGCTGTATCTTGCTTTGTCTAGGTCTTGCATCAATCTCACCTACATGAAGCATTTGAAGGATTTGGAGAAAACGGTCTCGTGACGTAACTTGGCGAAAGAAAGGAATGTAGACCAATAGTCACAGATGCGCTGTAACTGTATTATTCCCATATTGAGTATTATCCCAATGAACACTTTTATTTCGTTTATTGTAACTGTTTTCCAGTTTCTATAAACAGAATGTCTCCTGTTGTGCTTTTGTCGCTTGTGCAGAGCATATTCATTGGTTTTGTTAACTAGATACTGCCTTACAGCAGAAGTAAAGAAAAGATTAAGACATTGTATCGGTGGTAACCTGTCACTAAGATTAGCAGTACACCTGGTGTTTCAATGAATGGCAGTTGTACTTGTGGAACGTCAGTTTCTGTATCTATAGTAAAAAATTAGAATAATTGTATCATTTATTTCTTTCCACTTATAACAGAATTCTTTCTGATTTAGTATTCTTACTACTTTCTCCTCGTACTCCTCTCCCTCTGGTTACTCCTCTACTTTGTTCCATTCCTCCTCCTGTAGTCACAGCTGACTTGCCTTCATCTTCACCTTCACCACTGTCTTCACTTGATTCATCACTACTGCCATTGCTACTCTCACTACTTACTTCTTCCTCTTTCATATCATTACATCATCGATCGTCGTTTTTCTTCTTATCATAATATTACAGTCATAGCCAGTTATCTATAATTCAGTAAAGACACTCTGACAATTTTTGCTTGCCTTTTGCAAAAGATACGTTACTTAGCAGGCGTTCATAATGATGGATGCAAATTTGCATCCGCACCATATTTTGAACCATATTTACATAAAATGATAACAGCATAAGTAAACTTTTGTTAATATACTCACACTGTTATCGGGTGCTCTTTCTAAGCACCCTCTCCCTATGCAGGGTGGTTGGCCACACTGGAAATACTATGATATAGAGTGGATTAATGCATGGTATTGACAGTTGAGGATGTTACCTCCTCACTGTTATTTGCTTTGTTTTCTTCATCTTCTTCCGCTTCAATTTCTTGTACAGGCCGCTTTAATGTTACTTATGTCAAGCATTTCAGTGCATGTGTTCTTACTTCTTCAATGTCAGTCTATGTTATATAAAATTTTAATCAAATAAGATAGATCATTATAAAAATTGCTGTCTTACCTCCTCTCCACTAGTTTCAGGTATTGTAGTCTGTTGGAAAGATTAACAATGTTAAAGGTAACTGCATTTCTTTCCAAGTATTATGTTTCAATTTACTCTCTTTGCATTGCAATTGAAAATTTGAATAGTGTGAACTTTGGAGGGAATTTCTTGTTATGAATACTACTATCTTCACAATATTTCAATTTAGAACTCTTTATGCAACGATTACAGATATACAATAAATTTCCAATATAGGTTTAAGGAGTGCTCTAGTCAATCCTTAGCAGGCAGAATAAACAGAATGATCTAAACCCTCAGCAAAGAAATAGACAGATGGTGTTGAGAGCTCTTCACACACAACATTTAAAGATATAATAATCACAAAACTATATTTGACCTACCAAAAATGGCATTAAGAACATGTTTTTATCCTTTCTTCTTTGGCCAAGTACACACATTGCAATATTTAAACTGTATGCTACCATTTGTTCTATGATGGTATCAGTAAATTTAATTACATACACTTAAAATCACTTAGCATATAATATAATTTTCTGAGAAAACTTCAAAGATTTTTGTCAAAATCATCAGATGTAATATTTGCTACTAGAGCAAACTCCTTAATTAACTGTAACAACCTAAACATCAAATCAATGTTTTTATTCTTACTTGCATACTATTTGTGGTTGCATAAAACAAGGAAACTCCTCCAAAATTTCAGAAACATGTGTTTGATCATTTTCAATCCATTTTCTACGAATGGCTACATACATGTAAAATATGAAGATGTTTTTATGTATTATTATACCTGATCATTCTTAACTCAGTCCAATGTTTTGATGTGTACAAAGTTTTGATTGTTTTTACGTTATGTTTATACATGTTTATACAAATCAATATAATAAATGATAGGTGCTCACTTTCACTGTCACCCCAGATGTGAGCAAGGTGATTAAAAAGCATGTTTGTTCCCGTTGAGGACAGTTCTATTCAGGTATTTTTAGCCTCTTTGACTGTGGGCATGTTTATTGATCCACTTCCGGTACTACTGGTAAAACCAGTAATGATGCTCCCAGTACTAACACCACTACTTGCACTATTGCTCAGCCCATTGCTGTTACCAGCACTATTGCTGGGAGTTCCTTAGCTACCAACATCATGTCTCACCCACTTGGATCCTATTCTAATAGGTGTACCATCGTCACTTGATGGCCTTTTTGATCCCGGTCTACTGGAAGAGAGAGCAGCAGAATGCCTACTACTATCTGATCTGGCATGACAAGAAGAAACGATGCTTGACAGACTGTCCCTCAATGAGGTGCCCAGTGCATTTAAGGACTCACCAGGAATGCATTGACTTGCCTCCAATATCTCCCTCAGCCTTGGAAGTATTTGTCTAGCAACTTCACTTGAGCAATCTGTTAAAGAAATAGGTTAATGTCACCACCTATCAGTTAAAACTAACAAACATGGGACATTACCATGTATAACATTACTATCATTGTAATGGTACTACCGTTGCTATCATCAGTCTTAGTTACTTTTGCTGAGAGAACCAATTTCATTACTGTTGCCATTATCATTGTTATTTTTATTATTTTGATATTTTAAGCATTTCTATATTTAATTAGTTAATTTAAAGTTATGCCTAAAAAATGTCCTAATGTTGAACAAGATTTCCTTTAACATTGTGTATTATAACAGAGTTGCCAGGTTGTAAAATGCAGCAATTGCTCACCATGTACACCAGTATGGAGCACACATTGGGTTTCACACTGCTTCCCAAGATTGTTTAGTCGGAGTAACCAGTAATGATGCTGCCAGTACTAACACCACTGCTAGCACTATTGCTCGGTCCATCCCTGTTGCCATTAATGCCAGGAGTTTCTTGGCCGCTTAGATTCGCCTCGAATACGTGTACTAGCTTTGGTTGATGGCCTTTCTGAGTCTATTGGAGGAGAGAGCAGCAGAATATCCACTACTATCTGATCCAGCGTGACGAGGAAACGATGCTTGACAGGCTATCCCTCAATGAGGTGCCCTGTGCATTTTAGGAGTCCATTGAGTTTCCTCCAATATCTCCTTCAGCCTGGGAAGTATTTGTCTAGCAAGTTCGTTTGAGCAATCTGTTAAAGAAATAGGTTAACGTCATCTTTCAGTTAAAACTAACAAACATGGGACATTTCTATGTAATACATTCTAATCATTGTAATGGTACTACCATTGCTATCGTCAGTGTTGCCATTTTAGTTACAAATAATGAAAATCAAACCCCTTTCTACTTTAGTCTACTTATACTTAAGTTGAACCAACTTCAACTAACTAAAGCCATTGTAATGGATGGTCTAAATTATGTAACACAAAGCAACTGCCGAGAGAGCAAAAGTAATGATAACCGAGTCCAATCAACTGTAACTAGCTAAAACTCTTGTAGCAGATTGCACACAATGTTTGAGCCCTAATAATTATAATTAGCAAACGAAATGAACAATAAATCACATCATTCAAAAAGGAGAATGTTGTGTCTAAACCAATCTACATTCAGCACAAGAGCAATCGTACTTAATGACAGTTTTTAACGTTCATGAACTGTTTCCATATTTCACAATCATAAACATTAATTAAGGAAGCAGTGTTGTGGGAAATTGCAACTGAGGTATGAGTTGAAAGTTGAGTATGGTTTCATGATTTTGAATACTTCAGACATAAACTTGAACAAATCATCAATGGCATTGTCTGGTAAGTAGTACTGGCCTTGTAGGCGAAGAAGAAAATCCAAGTAGATAAAGTGGTAGCTGAAATGAAGTTTTCACTCAAGGTTATGTTCAATGATATTGTCGCACTAGTCCATCACTCCTTTCCTCTTCAACATCACTGTCATTATCACCATCCCAATGTTCCACTATAAATAAGAACAAATAATGTTGAATAGCATAAAACCATATGTATTATATGGGTAGACATAGTTGCCATTCATTACTGTGAATTGTTGTTTACGTTATGACACTATCTCAAGTTATAAGCATTCATATAACTCTTGTCAGTGTGAGATATTATAATTGATAAAAGATATATAAGATGGGTCAACACAGTGTTACGTTATTGTTACAATTATATATGCCAACTGCAGTGAGACTTGTGGCTGAGCAATACATTGAAAATGATCATCTCAATGTGATGTAACACTAACTCTATTAATAATATATTTTATTGACTCTTACCAGTTTGTTCCAGTGCATGTATATGTACATGTATCCCTACTGCTTATCATGACGAAGGTTGTGATATGGCTGTAGCCGAACTTGCCTCACTTTATCTGGATATAGCTTTGACAGGAATTCCATGGACTTCGCCTAGTAAGTGGTTAAATAAAGTGGTTAGAGTTCATGGTTAGACATTAAAGTAATTTGACTTCCTATTATACATATACACATAAATAGGTTTCATATAGTAACTTACTCTTATAAAGATTTCATGATATTGTAAACCTTGTCTTGAATGTTTTTGGGCGACATTCTGGTATCCAATGTATGACTTGCAAGAAATTTGCAACACATTTCCAGTGGTGGTTTGGAAAGTTTGTCGCCTTTAAGAAATTGACCAAAAAATGATTTAATTTTTGTGGTATCACTTTCAGTAAAGGGAAGTCATTTTCCTAAAGTAGAAATGATAGTTTTGCTTGTTTACCTAGATAATGCTACCTTTTTCAACGGACGTTTCTACTAGTGATGATGATGATGATAAATCTTTTTGAGTTAATTTTGACGAATTATCAATACCTACAAATATGAAAAACATTTGCTTAAATAATCAAGTGTTACATCAAAATGAATATTCGAGGTTTCTGTCTAAAATTCTGCATTTTTGGTTAGGACTTGCTGAATGCTGAATACTAAGTGTTGCCTTATTTTCAAGCCGTCCCAACACAGAATTGTGGGAGACCATTTTAATATTAACGTCTGGTGACAACTCCGTGTTTTCCCTAGTAGCATTCTTAGTGAACTGTTGGGTGTGTACTCACATGTTGAACCAGTCAGTACATTGGTTCTGAACATTTACCTATGCTTGTTAGGTAGTCAATGGACATAGGAGTCAGAGTATTTGTATAACCCCACATACCACAACAATTGAATGCACAGAATGCTTTCAACTGCCATAATGTCTTTGACAATGCTGTAAGAAAGCAGTAACACGTACATGTTAACCTTTGTTCAGGTTGACTTCATGTTCTTTGTCATGACGAACACTCTTCGAAACTATTGTGTGTGTTAGTGTTTTCACAGTTATTATTGTTCCATTGTTCCTTCCTTTGACAGATTGCTGTTAGTGATATCTTTCTACAGAGAGGTGACGATGTTTCCATATACAGTCACCTCTTACCTTGTTAAATTTCTTTTAGATAAGTTTGCGACATAAACTTGAAATTTTGAGACGTAACTATTGTGGCTGGCTGCATGCATCCATACCTTCATGCCATATTTTACTGGTTTATTTGGCATGAATTGTTTCAAAGAACTTTGCCCCTTATATGGAATCATAGCTCCATTAATTGTGTATTCGCAATGAGGATTATACACTGCAAGGAATCTCTCTCCTATGAGATTTAACACATGCCTCCCTTTTCCAATCTTGTCATAGTTGTGAAAACCTGGCAGTGGTAATAAGCTGTTATCGTTGAAATGAAGTTGTCTGCATATATGAAGTAATTTATTATTAATTGTCTTTACATATCAAATGCATTAATATAATATCATTTACAATTGTCATGGTATCATCTAATAATTATATTCACTAAAACTCACTTAATTTTCTAAGACATTGTTATCTTTCGTTTCCTCCTATATAAATAGTTGAAAAAAGTTAATAATAAATATGATATGAACCGAGTGCTACCAATCTTGTGAAGTTTTTTTAGAGCCTTCGGATTAAAGTGCATGGATAATTAATTAAAAGAAGCTTACTTGACTGTCAGTAAATCTGTAATAGCCAAAATTTCCATTGCTGATGTGACAAGTGTGTGCTGCTTCCCACAACCCATCCATCCTGTTGTACAGCATATTTTTTTTGGGACCTTGCTAGCCAGCCTTGCACTTGAAATTAGACTTTTTTGTTTTTTTTTTGTTTTTTTTTTGGGGGGGGGGGGGGTATCAAAGATTATTACACTTGGTGTTATTGCTTTGACATGAGATCAAATGGATGAGGTACCTTGAACTTGATGGTACATTGCAAATTACTTCAGTAATTAGCTCAAAGTTAAAGTCTGAGGCAAGATGATACATTCCTTTTTCATGTTACCAAATTTGATACAATGATAAATGTGTGTATGTGTGTATATAGTATATATATATGTGTGTGTGTGTGTGTAGAGGTATCTACACACATCAATCTTATCAGCAGATAAAAATAAAAGGCATCAGCTGTACTTAAAAAAGGTTCTTGAGTACATTTGCAATTGTTGAGTTCCTTGAAATAGTCATAGACATGCACAAAAACCTCCTTTGTTTGAGTATTGAATCTCTTTCCCATTGGCATCTTTACTAACACAAGAGAAAACGTGTTTGTTCACATGATATACACGTGAACAAATAATGAATACAATTAAAATGCACTTCCCACTAATTGAAGAGGAAATACCTCACCTTAGATTCCCATGTATAAAACACCTTTCTTTAATATGGGGCTCTTCTCAACTCGGATATACTATAGTATCTAGACCATTTAGTCAGTAACCCTGGTTTACTTATATTCTGTCCTAGTTTAGAAGAGTCATTCGGCTTTCTGGTACTATGAGAAAGTAACTACCTATAAAACTCTGTAAATTTTCAATGGCACAGCTTCAACATACTTCAAATTTTTGCGCTTTCGAAGATTTACAAATAAGTGTTAATATGTCATCCTCAACTCTTTCTTTTTGTACATTCCCCATTCTTTGTATTTTTATTGTGGTCAATCTATCATTTTCATTCCTTTATATAGCATTCAGACTTACACAGGCATCAACCTGCCCTAACCAAGGTCCACTTATGTCAGCAAAAACAATTAAGCCAGACCAAGTTCCTCCTATGTATGTTATTTTTTACAAGGTGCATCCAAAAAAAACACCAAAACAAAAAAAGGCTTTACTTGAAAGGCGTCGGCTATTGCATTGTCAAACAAATGACTTATTTTCAGCAATTAACATTATACAATCACTCACTCTAGTATCCATCATTGCTTTAATAATCATTTCCTTTGATTCATCATGATCAACTACATCAACCTGAGCAGACACATGCAATTCAATATCACCATTTCTGGTATATTCCTCTTGATAAAGTTAATTATGCAAACCAATTTAATTATACTCACAATTGAAGCTCACCTTCTTGGCTTGAGCCTCCAGAATCTTTCACAATACTTGGAGTTTCTACCATATTATGGTTTGAAGAAGTCGAAATAGTAATAACCAATTAAATGTATGTACTTACTACCTAAACCCTAAAATTCAGATATAAGAGACATGACCACATTATGAGCCAGGCCGTGCTCTGGAGATGCATTTCATTCTTTTCCTATGTGATGCTTATCTTACCTGTGCATTAATGAACATTCCACACATACCCAGTAACAGAGTCAGCAGCCACCCACACTTTGATACCCCACTTTATAGGCTTCTTGGACATATATTGAATCCAGCTGAGCCTATCCTTGAACCTAATCATGCTCTCATCAACTGCTATATTTTTAAAGGTGTGTAGGCTGATTTAAAAGCTGTAACAATAAGATTAAGTAGAAGGCAACATAGTTGTTGCTACCTTGTTCGGGCATTTTAGTTGAATCATTTGGAGGGAAGTACTTCATTAATAACTCGAATCTTAAGACAATACTTCCTATTTGTGCCTGATCATTGCTATGCAAATTTTTAAATTTTTCTCTTTTTACACCATGAGTCCTATAAAAGGAAAGGTAAAATTAAGAACTTTATCTGGATACCCAGAGTTTATAACCATGAGTTAAGGCTCTAAATGCTCCTTCAGTCAGTTGGTGACCTACATGTCCAGCTAAATATGCATACACTACACCTGCATGAACATGGCAAAAACACTTTGCAGTAACAAAAAAGATTCTTTAACCTGACGTGACTGGAGGTATTGATGTTGAAAATGATAAGTAAGTATCTTCATTGACCAAAGACCATCCTGAAATCCTGTTGGCATTGGCGTAGGTATACCAGCATCTGTAAGTGACATGAAGTTTTTGTACATATAAGATACAATCAACAACAGAGCAGCCATCTTGTTCAGCTTTGTACATTCTGTGAAAAAAGAACATGAAATTTTATATAAAAATCCCAACAAAACTGACTACACCCACCTTTCCACAAGACTCCTCTTATTCCAAGATGTTGGGGGATTATACCCCTCCACAGTAACCACCATCTCAGAGCAGCTGTTGTGTGTTTATCATATGGTTTTGAAATAACAACACTATCTATATCTTCAGGAGAGAGACTAACTTGTACAACAGTGCTTGTACTCATCGCAGATCTCAAAGAAAACAAGTTGTAACTTCCTTAAGTAATGCATGTAATATTATAGTTTTACTCTAACTATGATATATAAAAATATATGGTATATTTTTACTTGGCGCAAGTTTGGAAAGAACACTTCCTGAGTTACATCAAGACTCTTTTTAAAAGCTGTGATGGTATCCTTTAGATTTTCATTTGTTGGTATATTGTGTGCTACAGGATGTATTGATTCCTCTGTTGTTCGGCAAAAGTTAGAATCCAACAGTAAAGAAATGCAGAGTTGCTCTCCCCTAATTGCATTTAAAAGGTCTGGTAATCTGTTCATAGAACTTCCTCTATACTCTGGAGGCCTTGGATCAAAGTCCTCTAACACTTCATTTTGCGTTCAGTCTGTTTTGCATAATTACCTTCTGTTAGAGGTAATGTGCTATGTTTCCTCTTTCTAGGAAGTTTGCATTGGTATAGAAGAGAGGTAATTGGTATAGCTTATGCTTCTTGGTTATCATAATCACTGCATACTGGAATTGTGGTATGAACTGTAAACATAGCAGGAGCAAGGCTACTTAAAGCACGAAGTACTGCTGACATGTGGGTACAGCTTGCAGACATCCTGAGACAATAAAAAATAAATTACACATACTGTGTGCATGTACATTCACATGTAGCTGTACAAATCTTAGCAAGACCACTCTCATGGCTCAGTAGCATATATACATGATATACATCAGGCTTCATAGATGCTTTAGTTGTGGATTGAATGTGGCAGTATTCAGGGTTATTTACATTCACTTCAAGATCTTGTAATCTTCTGAATTGCCTCTACTGTGTCTTTAGAATGGTTACTTATATAAACTGACCTATATGTAATTAACCATTTGCATGTAAGACCTAAAGAATTTAATTATTGTAAATTGCCTATTACGTCATATCTGGTTGCTGTAGTTCCTCAAATAAATACATTGAATTTAATGGAGAACAGCTCAGTTGAAGATTTGAAGAAAAAGTGATACTCCTCCAGATGAATTAGTATTGCGAGTTTTCAACACCAGGCACCAGGTATGGGATAGAAAATGAAATGGTTGCTTTGGAATGTTCTTGGTGTAACTTGACTATGATGACATCATAATGAAATGATACATAATGATGTCATAATATTGACGACACCTAAACCCTAAACCAAACCTAACATTATTAACTCTATGACACATAGTGATGTCATCATGGACATGTTGTTATATCATCAGTCAAGTTACACCAAGAAGCACCCAAAAAAATTCAGTAAACCATGAAGAATGCCATCACTCTTTCCTTTGACGTAATGGACATCACTAAAATCGAAAGAGTCATGCATTATACATATCCAGCAAGTCCATTTGTTCATTTTACTTGAGTGATAGCAATGATAACATCTGTTTTTTTTTTCTGGCATAAGAAAGTGTTTAGTCAATAACAGTGCGCAAGATAGTATTGGTATAGATGATGATGGATGACTCCTCTATTTTCTATTGTTATAGTCGTCAATTAGCTGGGGCAACTCGAAAGTCAACATACTGACAATTATGATGACCAGTGGATGGTACATACCTAGACAGAGTGTAAGTATTTACAAGCACAACTTCAAACAAAACCAAAATACATACTTGTAAACTTTACGACTTTTCAATTGAATGGTGTTGTACTTTCTTGGTTGATCATTACAATCAACTCCTCCGACAAACTGATTATATATTATGTTTAGAGGGCAAGATACTGTAATTTTAGAACCATTCTTCTACTTTCTCCGAACAGTTCCTTTTCCTTTCTTATAGTTAGATGAAAGGATGGTTGTCCTACCATAATGAAAATCCCTTATTCCCATCCTTTATTTGTATGCTTTTGCCCTTCTCACCTAGACCTTTTTAAAGATATTTTAAATTTCTCTGGTATCCTTTCTGTTAGGTTTCAATGTTCTGCATGCATATATGCCATCCTTCAACAACTGTCAAACAATGCTATGCTAGTAAAAAAATGTCACAGTACACTGTATAGCATCCACCAACTAAGCTTCTTGTTAAATCATTCACAACTCTTTCTTCTAAACTATTTTCAGATCTAATCTTAATTTTACTTACATACACCTGAAATGCACATATATAACGATTCATGTTGTCAGCTCTAACCCATACTTTCTGTTAGAATTAGTTAGCACTTAACAGAGTGACAACATAATTTTATTTAACAAAGTGAATGACAGTGAGATGACTCAGACAAATAATAAACATAAACCACAAGACTTCTAGAAGATTCTAGAAACATGTGGTGAATAATAATAAGTAATAAATTAACTAACAATTAAGAGTGTATAAGTACTTGTCTCTAATTCAAACCTCTCTTTATAGTTTTTTTGGTACATACTGTTTCATAGTTGATCAGCTTTTGAACGGTATCATGGCCTTGTCAATTGCCATACAGCTGTGTTGACTATAGGAGTCAACAAAGGATTTTGAAAGTGCCATGATAACAGGTCTTAACTTCCAAAGTTGATTGTAACTGCAATCAGTCATGGGAATGTTGTATGCACTGTTTCACAAAGTGAAGAAATTGGGGAGATTTCCAATAACCTATTTCGAGAAATCCAATCTGCTATATGGGAATAAAGAAAGTAGAGTCATTCTTCCTGTGATGTGGGTAGTTTATTTATACCAATCATAGCCTTGTAGCATCTCAACAGTTACAATTTGGAACTTGCCAAACTAGGAAAGACTGACTCAAGCATCAGTACAGCAGACACCCATTTCAATCTCCACTTGTGACATCCATTCTTAACAACATCTTTCTTTTGCATTTTAACTTATATCAACTCGTTCATGGATATATGATCTTTTGTTGGCAAGATGTATTCATGTCAATGTGTTTACATCTTTCTCATCAATGACAGGACAACTTCTTTCCTTGGTTCAGCTAGCTCTAATTCTTTTTCAAATGCTAGCTTCTTTTGCGATTGCAAAGTTCTTCAGTATGGTGGGGCTCGTATGTGATATCACAAGGGAAACAAATGCTAGGTGAAATCCAGATTTTCTTAAAATGTTTGTGCAATAGACCATATAGCTGTTTAGGATGATTTTGCAATAGACCAGAAGGCTATAGGATGATTTTCAATAAATCACATACCTATAAGGTGATTGTGCATAAGACCACATGACTGTAAGCTATCCTCATATTAACACAAATGTGACCTTCTGGGATAGCACACATTTATAACAGCAACGTTCTCACATTTTACAATAATACACATAAAAGTCTTATAAAGTAGAACAATCACATCAAATTAGTTATTTTTAACACTCTAAAATTTTGAAACAAATGAAGAGGAGGTAAGACAGGATTTTCTATTATTGATTTTTTTATATACAGACGCTTACCTATACTTCCATTGCTAAGACAAGTTGTAAAAATGCTGCTTCTTTCACAAAGAAGGACAACAACAAAAACGTCTCAAAGCATGCATGTGATTGTGAGAAAATCAAATTAATTTGGTGACGTGATGTCATAGCATTAATTGAATTGTGGCACTTAAAGGGTTAAACAACCCCATTTATGTGCATGGCATTTACATGTAGATATATGAATGTTCAGTATGTAGCCCTATGCAACCCCGTTAACGCTTTCACAATGTTATACATTGAAATGCTTCTCCAGTCTTAAGGAAAGGTATGATTTTGTTGAAAGTCGATTTTTTAATTCATTACTATCCAACAATGTCAACGAAGAAAATGAAACTACAAGGTAACTAAAAACCTACATTTTGAAGATGAATGGTATAAATCATATATGAAATATTTAACTATATATATTGTATAATTATGTAGTCTACGTGTAGTAAACAAATTACTAACCTTGCTCCTGATGTTATAAGGTTTTTTTTATGATTTGCCCCAAACCAAAAGTTAAGCAAATCAAGAACAATACCAATATAAATTGTGTGAAGATCCTCAATATCAAAACCTTTTCAAAAAGGTCAAAGGGTTTATGTAAACAAAATACACTTGCTCCTTTCACACCTTATACCTATAAAAATTTTGAATTAAAAGGTATAATCATGACAATTCAACATACAGAAGAATTCACAGCAATTGCCTCTTTGGCATTATCCAACATAGATTGATGTGATCGTAAAGGATCGTCTTTCTTGGGCCATCTTGTAATTCATATATTCATTTAAAATTATGAATTTCTGTAGTAAATATGTAACAGTTAACAATGGTACTACAGAAGACGGACTTTGTCTCTTCAACAACATTCGCTGCTTAGGGGGGCCTGCCCTTCTGAACGAGGTTGACTGGGGTGTGTGTGTAGCGCAGAGGGCTTGCTGTGGCAAATCTTGGAGATGTGACCAGTTCTACAACACAAGTGACACTCTCTTTGATAAACTGACACTTGTTTGCTAAGTGAGGCCCTTCACAGCTGTAACAAAAAACAACAGAATGATTTAAGGCTTGCTTGAATGATCACCGACATGATGAACCTCGCGGATCCCATGTGATGCAGTTAGTGACTTCTTCAATTGAGCATTCAACTTTGCTCCCTTTAAACTGGTAGCAATCTCTACCACTCAATGAAACAAGTGGTCGTTTGTTTCTGTTAGTAACCTGTTCAAGAGCATCAGCCTTGAAATTGCAATTGGCTGAAGGTCTCCATAGGTCAGCAATGAAGTCAGCTAGGCTTTCTGAATCTCCCTGACGACAACATCCAAACTTGTATCATTCAGCAACAATTGGTGATTTAGAGTGAAAGTGGTTAGTCAATGTCGACCAATGTGCCAAGTTTTCCGTCTCAGGATTAGTGAATATATATGTTTTGTACACTACTGAACTGGTATATTTGAATTTCATTGAACAATAATTGAAAGCTTTTATTGAAAAGTATTGGAAAAACATTGAGCATCCCAAACTATCTGAAACGTATTTGAATTTGTGCACCCTGAAATATCTGAAATGAATATAAAATTTGTCTGAAAATCATTCCAATCTCAGCTGACATTTTATTGCACAATTGGCTAGGTATATATTGCTGTATATAATAATTATATATATTAGAATGAAATGATAACTTAACACAATAAATCAAAAAATAGGTACTTGTAATCAGTTATTATATGTTCATTGTTTTTTTGGGTTTTGGTTTCCTTTACCTGATTCCACAGAAGGCACAAAGATGTCCTTTGAATGTGGTACACCAATAAGGTACATTTTTTAATTCTCTCTACTTTCCAAAGAAATACATCATCCATCTGTAAAAGTTAATTGATATCTGATATGTAATCATGTTATAGTAGATTAACAAACCTCTAGATAATGGAAATGTGTTTTTTTTCCAATTACTTTTGTGAGTTCAGGATCAATAATTGTTGTATCATCCATTAAATGGTCTTCAAATGCAACTTCTGCATACATATGTGCATCTATACAATATTAACAATATGAGACTGTGCTTTTGGCTAAAAATGAACACAAACTATTGCAAAAGTTTACAATATTTCCAGTGGCTAAATTTCTCCGTGGTAAGTTATTAAAATCGGATTCCTGTACAATTAAAAGCAGTTAATTAATGTTTTATTGCAACTTGGACCCACAATCCACACTAACACTCTGTAGCTCGACAATATTAAGTTAACAGAGTTTAATAACAAATACCTTTGACTTTCTCTTCATTTTTGATTTTTCCTAGATTGCTATATACAGAAGCGCATGAGTGTCGCGAAGCGATGCGAAGGAGCGTCAAACTGCCATTATATTTGTATTCTAACCATTGTCAAAACACGGTTAAGGATTATTCCATATAAGGAAATTACAGTTACGTAGCATAAGTACTGCTAAGTACGTGACAGAACAACGAACATTATTACAATCATCTATAGCGAGTAAAACGAAGAAGTTGAAACTAAGAAAGAAAGAAGTTATGTACAAGAATTGGACTTGGAGGTTATGGATAAAGAGGTGGAAACAGTTGAACAACATGTATCATTTTATTCAACAAGACTAGTTCTCTGGCAATACATGAAAACTAGTCTCAGGCGATAGAAGTTGCTAGGGTTCTTACAGAGAACTTTTTGCCAGCTTTTTTGTGTCCATTACAAGGGTAACGTTCCTAGCTGTGTGGTACAAGGAAGTAGGCACTTTGGCTTGTGACACCTTGTCTACACAGAACACCAGTACACTTTGGAGAACTACTCAACTTAATGCTGTGGATAAGGAAAGTGAAGCAGAATCTGATGATGATACATCTTTGTATCGACTCTTTGGGTTTTCTTTGTATGTTGGAATTAAATTTAGAAAGAAACTCTTCATGGTCGGCTTCGCCACCATTACCATCCAAGTAGAAGAAAATGGTATGCACTTGAATTAAAAATGTTAAAGGGCATTGTTGAAACTGGCAAGTCTGTTATTCCTGCAACAATCAAGTTTCAAGACAGAGGAAAGATGATTTTCCCTCACAAAGCACTCATGCCATTTATGCGCAAGTGTTCTACTGACCAAAGAGTTGGTACTCAAAGATCAAGAAGTAATTAGTGATTTCAAAGATTTGATTAAGTTTCACTGAAGCACAGCCAATTTAGCTACTATTACTGAAGTATACCGAGATTTATTAACACGAGTGATCAATACAATGGCAAATCAGTTTCTAACAAATCAGAACATGCTTGAAAGAATTGCTACCAATAAGGGAGTGGATGTAGAAATGGCTCTCAGGGACAAATTGAAGGCATATGCTATTGATACTCAGACAAAAATACAACTATAATTACATTTTTTGTCACAATTTGATTCATTTCTATACAATAATCATCTGTGTTATTAACACCTCCTTTTGATATTAAGGTTAATATTATCTGCTATTAGGGTTAATAGAATGAACAGTTACTACTTCTTTCGGCTGTATGGGGTTACCTTTAAAATCATGTTTTCGGATAAAGAGTGGTGCATTTCTGTAGTCGCCACGGTGACACCTCAGCTTGCCGTGAACACTTCCTCTTGTTATTACTGCACCTCCGGCAATAGCATAGTTTACAGATGATAATTGCCCTGATGTGACATGCTTGACCTGGCTAAAAAAAGTCATCATATTCCACCCTCTCATCTGCTAGATGCTCTTCGACTTCCCCAGCTGTCTCAACATTTCCAGCACTTGGTAACTGTAAAAGATTAAATGTTGATAAAGCCTTGTAGGCAGCTGGACTTTGTGTATAGACTGCAAGGGCTATATAGCAATGAAAGTACAAGAGATAGATACATCAGATTTCTTACCCATTCTGATTGTTATCATACTCCATCTGTTCCCCTTTCTACCAGTTCCTATGACAAAAATAAACAATATGTGTTCATTCAGGCAATGCATAATCAACACATAATCTGTTAATATCATTAACACTTAGTAAATTGAAATGTACATTTGCACTTGCATTTGTCAATTCAACTAGTTAGCTAACCATTCTTCCTTTGGTCTCTCTGGAATGCAATCCTGTCTTCAACATCTTGTTTCCATGTCTCTTTTAACACATCTCCTTTACCAGCTCTCTCAGCTTCATATAACAAATTTTCAAGCTCTGATCTAGATTTGTAATTGATCTGAGAGGTCAATGTTAGCAATTCATGATGAGTCAAATCATCTACATTGACATCATAAAACATGAAGTGAGTAATCTACATAAAATTATAGACCTAATAGTAATATAACATAAGTGATTTACCTTTTGTTTTAAAGCTTTTCTCTCCAAAGATATTAGTCTCTTTCACTGTTGTAAACTTGCTGGAGATAAATATTTAATTGGAAAATGAGAGGATGCAAGGACTCTAGCTGCCTTATGTTCAGGTGTAATCGATTTCCGTTTGTTTGCTTCCCTTTTCAAATAGTACATAAGGTTAGAGCATTTGTCACACCTGTGAACACGAACTGATGATAATCCAGTGGTTGACACCGCAACAAACCACAATGGACAATCTCTGTGGTCTACACGGCCAAATGGTATTCCCCAAAAACGAGCACTTTTGGTTTTGAAAGTCATTTGTGAAGACACTTGAGATGGTAGACCTTGACACATAAAGTATCCAGATTCAGGAAGCAAGTTTTCACAAGTTCGTGAAAGTGAGTGCTATCAGCAGGTAAATGACCAGAAAATAAAGGAATGTAAAGAACTTCAAACTTGAATGAAACCAATGACTCATTTTCAACATTAATTACCATTCTTGGACTATGTATAGGCGCCTGTATATTTTGCTCCAACACAATTTTCCCCTCAATTATCCCCCACTTCTTCCCTCATTAATGATAGTTTCCATTTTTAACATGGGATAATCTGCGATTATGTTTGCAGTAACATCGTCAAACAATGAATTGGAAACTATAGCATTAAAATAGTGAACTGAACACTTGGTTTTTATGGCATCTGTATACCTTACCTGGAGTAGGTTTCTCATATTGTAGCTTTCTTGGTTTAAAGTTCTTACGTCTTGGGCTTCCAGTAAGCCTAAAATGCCCCATCTGTCCAGCCATTTGTGGGTATACTGACAGAGTCAGCCGCTGTTTTCGTGTAGCAGGGCCTTGTAACCTCTTAGTTAGGTGTGCTTTAAATAGATAAATTTAAGAGGAGTTAAGATGGCCAAGCGACCTTTTATATAGTTATTTTCTTTTCTATTTAATACAATCTCTAATTATCAAGCCTTACACTCTCAGATGGATCTCCTTTAGACTGCTTCTTCTCCTGTACGTGTTATGAAAAAAATGTTACGCCTCCAAGTCATCTGAGTCACTAGAAGAAGACTGTATATATGAGCATAGGTTGAATGGTAACATTGGTGAAGTATTGGTTACCTTTGATATTCTTCTTTCAATATTTTTGCCCTTTTGATGCATTAATGTAAATGTTTATGTTTATATATAAGTTATGCTAATGCATTAACACTTATAAGTTACCTTTGATTTACTGCTACTTGTTGACGTATCCTGTAAAACAGTGAGAACTAATCAGGGCATAAATATTGCTGACCTTTCCTTTAACATCACTGGTACTTAAAGTTCTTGAATTTGAAGGAGAAGGAGATGTGGTGTCTTTGGTTTCTTTGTCATTTTAGCTTTCTAAAGTGTTTTGTGTTTTTATTACATCTGACCTTGTAGCTCTTTATTTTCTGTACATCATCAATTTTTTATTACTTCAACTTTTTCCTTTCTAATGAAAACTAATCAAAATCTACAACAATTTCAACGTACCCTTTGATGATAGTATTTTGCTTTAATTAAAGATTTAGCTAATATTTTATCTATTTCTTGACAGAAAGACTAGTAACACTGACCATATCGTGTATTTGTTTGAGGTGTGAAGGCTGTAACTCTTTAATTGTCCCTCATCCCCAGAAGCCTTTTTTAATATGTGCTGAAAGAAAAAATGTTCTATTATCCTAAAGATATGTTGATAAATTAACTGTTATCAAAACAGTTCCTGATGACCATGACTGGTCACTGAAGCACTCCCAGCAATTAATATTCCTCAGTTATAAATACATCATTTCTATTGGAAAACAGAAGTTCAGGTTAGAACTTAGTATTTCCTTTACGTTCATTCTGAGTACAGTTAAACTCACCTTGACAAATGTATGTCACTTCCCATGACCCACAATGCATCTGGTTGAAGTCCAACCTGTTGTACAGCATATTTGGGTGCTGGCCTTACACTTTCTAAACTGAATATACTCCTCTAACTCCTTGTCAGTAAAACTACACTGGAGACATGCAGGTTTAAGGATGAATTGAGAGATTTAATAAAATCAGACCTTTTGTTGGGACTATCATCTGTGAAGTAACAGGGCCTATACATAGTGTATAGCTACTATTAACTCATTAATTGAAAATTGTAAGAAGTCAATATAGAAAGAATATACTTTCTTTAATGTGACAAAAACAAAGTACATGGAAATATCTCATGTAAGAGAAGCCATGGCAATAGTTTTGATGCTCATCATATTTGTGCATGCAGTGACAAGTGGAGCAACATAGACATCATCACATAGAAAAACTAAAATTTTACAAATAAAATTACATATTCATTTTAAAAAACAGTGTAATATAAAATATAAGCAATTAACCTGTAACAGCTGACATTTTACATCAAAAATGGTAGAAGAGACTTCATCACCATCAACACAGATAATGCATTGAAAAAAAAAAGTGGCTGGTCAACAAAAATCACAGGCAATAAAGGAAATTCCATGTTTTTATCTTGAGGACTATCACAGGTATACTCACAATTTGGATGACTTGAAATAAGAACAAATGGAATTGGTGTACGTGGATACTTCAGACTTGGAGTGGGGTGTGACATGAATGAAACAGGTGTATCTCCTTGATACAGATATATCATATACATGTATTGTTGTCTCATACTTGAATAATGGGAATCTTTGGTAATAATTCTTTGATGGTAGCAATACAACAATGTCATTGTATTCTAAATATGTATGCAGTACTTCTATAAAGTAGATTGTTGCACTCACCTTTTTGAACAATTACTTTAAAAATGTGAAAGTTATAACGATTAAAAGGTCCGTTTTTGTCCATCATACACAAAGTTCCCCCTGTTTTATGCCATGCCATACCTTTTCTCGAGTTAATGGCATAATTTTGTCTTTTGACAGTAGTATAGTGGATGTATAGAAAACACAAATGACTAACAATTACTTGACTTACTTGAATATTGAATATTTGTGTGTATAATAAGACTTGAACAGTGCCTATATTTGAGTGTTTTGTACAGTAAGCTGATATGCCCTTACCCATCTTTGATCATAGAGCTGACTCAGGCTCAAAGCAACTGTCAGCAAAGTGCTTACTACAAAGAACACTATGTTCACTAGGTCCACTCCATTGAGATCTGGTTCTCTGTACTTGCTTCACCCACTGTTGTCATGTAGCAGGATCCCTGGGAAATTTGTACAAGTTAAGACCATCGCTGCATGTGTTAGAACCCTCAGCTGCAACACAACTCTTTGCTTTTTCTAGTTAGTGAGTTGAGCCCCATCCTACTAGGAAGAACAATGTAATTGCAGAAGAAGCTTTGAAAGTGCTTTGAACAAAACCTTTCTTTTAACATTGATAACTTTTTTTTTAATTATGGAAACTTTTTATGTGACTTGCACATGTCAAAGATTATGTTTATGCAAAAAATATTTTGGGATGCCCTCCCACCCCCTTTAACAGAACTTGAAGAAAATAAACACTGTGCTGCATCTGTTTGAATGTGAATATTGTAGATGTTGGGTAGATTTACATTGTGTGGGCTTAGAAGAAGCTGTTGATTTCATTCTACGTGCAGCATGCAAGAATGTAATTTTGGGTTAACAATATTAACTTGAACTCAATCATTCATCTTACCTACACTTGCTTGAATTCCAACATCGTGTACTTGATTATCCTTACTAGGGATACCTGTAGGTTGGATATCCAGACTATATCGATGACCTTCTTCAAGCAACTATGCAATTCTGCATGGATAGAGGCATTCACTCTTCAACCTCCAATGTTCTTGGGGCTTTAAGCATTACTTATGATAAACACTGAAAAAACTTCTGCTAGCAAGAGCCACAGAAGTCCTTCAGCCTTCTCCAACATTAGTTCCATAATGTTATTATTTGTTTTGTTATGGAAATAATAAATATCATGAAAATGTTGCCTAAATTTTGTTGAAAACACAGCTAGGCAATACAACAAGTATTCTTCCAAGCCAACCCCAACACCAAATAGTAAACTGTCGATAGGAGATAAATCTGTATTGCCTGTATGTAATGGCTTACTGTGAGTGAGTTCAATATACCCTGTACTTACTCATATCCTGGCTGGTCCTGAATAATCATGCGTACCATAATGTTGCCTATAACTGAAATATCCTGCTTGAAGTACCCAAAATTTAGGCACCACTTCTGGATTGTAGTGTCCATCTCGCAACAACATATGCACTCAGCCACAGTAGGCATGACTACTATACAATGCCACACTTACACCTACAAGTAAATATAATTGTATCTATAACAACGTGATATTTTGAAGTTAGCTCAGATAGCTCATGGTAGCCATCTTATTCATTATTATAGGTGACTAACTATTCAGTATTTAATAATCTGTTATCATTCTGAGACTCATCGTCTGAAGATTCTGACTCACAGCCACTTTCCTCTGATTCATACTGATATGGAACAAGTATGTTCTTAGAGCTTTCCTACAGCTCAGATTCCACATATGAAAGAGGGTCACTGCCTTCAAGCATATCGAAGGAAGAAGAAAAGTAGGAGAGGCTTAATGTAGTGGAATACTGACTAGAAGCTAGCTTTTAACAATGATAACAATTTTTAATTATTCAGTGAACAAAAGTCTTTCTGGTTCTTTAAATTATTTTAATTAAACAATTATTAACAAAGTGACTTGCTGCTGTTTAACAGTCATTCGAGTCTTAGTACAAATAAAAGCATGTCCAATCTTTGGTTTTGTAAATTGTTTAAAATAAACATTATTAATTAAGGTGACTGACCAAGGTCAGAGACTGACTGTTGCTGCTTAACAGCCATCCTAGACTTAGTACAAGTTGAGGTTTGTCCAGTCTTTGAGGATCCTTCCAGTTCTGTAAGGTGACTCACCAGAAAATTATTAAAAAACATTAATAATTAAGGTAACTCATTGGTCATTAGTCATTTGACTTTTTATAGTTGAGCCTTGACCTCTTCTAATAATATAAATGTTTTATTCAATATAAATATTTTATTTGCTATTTTTCTTCTAATATTTTTCTGTTTTTAACACTAGTAACGATTGATCCACAGGTTTTATCATACAGTTCAGGTTTCAGCTAAATATGTTGTAACCTGGTTGAGGTAGATTTAACATGTAACGACAAATGTATATCAAAATGTACAAAATGCAACAAACAACTGACTACTCAAAATGTGCTCACACTATATATACAAGTGCTAGTTCTAAAGATTTCTTGTCATTTGTCCTTCTGAAAGTTTTTTGTTTGACAAATGTATGTTCTATATGTAATATGAATTGCCATTTTAAAACATGCTATTTAATAATAAGAATAGTAATGATATGAATGAGTTACAATAACTAGTTAAATTGTTTTTTCAGGTACACCTGGTGGAGGACGTGCTACTTCTGGAGCTACTGGAGGAAGAGGAGGAGGTGGAGTCCTGGATAATGATATTGCTGATATCCAGGTTGATGAGTCCCAGGTCGCTGATATTGATATTGACCATATTGATTACATGGTTGCCAGAACTCTGTGTTGTGTAAGTCATAAATGAAATATCATAAGTACTTACTTTGCTGTCCTTTGGGTTGTTTCAGTAGTTTGCCTAACTCTATATAGACATAAACTTGATATTTGTTATGACACTCTTACTTTCATTGATGTCATCTAACTTTTTATTGATCTTCAATATAACATCCTCAACTCTTTCTTTTTGTACATTCCCCATTCTTTGTATTTTTATTGTGGTCAATCTATCATTTTCATTCCTTTATATAGCATTCAGTCTTACACAGGCATCAACCTGCCGTAACCAAGGTCCACTTATGTCAGCAAAAAAAATTAAGCCAGACCAAGCTCCTTCTATGTATGTTATTTTTTACAAGGTGCATCCAAAAAAAACACCAAAACAAAAAAAGGCTTTACTTGATCACAATCAACTACATAAACCTGATCAGACACATGCAATTCAACATCATTATATACATATGAAGCTCACTTTCACTGTTTGACAGGCACCATTTCTGGTATATTCCTCTTGATAAAGTTCATCATGCAAACCCATTTAATTATGCACACAATTGAAGCTCACTGTCTTAGATCGAGCCCCCCATACTAGGTGCCATACCAGAGTCTATTTTTCCTTAGAATCTTTCACAATACTTGGAGTTCCTATAAAACACGAGTGAAGAAGTTGAAATAGTAATAACCAATTAAATGTATGTACTACCTAAACCCTAAAATTCAAATATAAGAGACATGACCACATTGTAAGCCAGGCCATGCTCTGGAGATGCATTTCTTTCTTTTCCTGTATATGAGATGTATTATGCATGTGTATGAGATGCTTATCTTACCTGTGCATAAATGAAAATTTCACACATACCCAGTAACAGTCAGCAACCACCCACACTTTGATCCCCCACTTCTTAAGCTTCTAGGACATATATTGAATCCAGCTGAGCCTATCCTTGAACCTAATCATGCTCTCGTCAACTGCTATATTTTTTAAAATGTGTAGGGTGATTTAAAAGCTGTAACAAAAAGATTAAGTAGAAGGCAACGTAGTTGTTGCTACCTTGTTCTGGCATTTTAGTTGAATCGTTTGGAGGGAAGTACTTCATTAATAACTCGAATCTTAAGACAATACCTCCTATTTGTGCCTGATCATTGCAATGCAAGTTTTTTAATTTTTATCTTTTACACCATGAGTCCTATAAAAGGAAAGGAAAAATTAAGAACTTTATCTGGATACCCAGAGTTTATAACCATGAGTTAAGGCTCTAAATGCTCCTTCAGTCAGTTGGTGACCTACATGTCCAGCTAAATATGCATACACTACACCTGCATGAACATGGCAAAAGCACTTTGCAGTAACAAAAAAGGTTCTTTAACCTGATGTGACTGGAGGTATTGATGTTGAAAATGATAGGTAAGTATCTTCATTGACCAAAGACCATCCTGAAATCCTGTTGGCATTGCTGTAGGTATACCAGCATCTGTAAGTAACATGAAGTTTTTGTACATATAAGATACAATCAACAACAGAGCAGCCATCTTGTTCAGCTTTGTACATTCTGTGAAAAAAGTACATGAAATTTTATATAAAAATCCCAACAAAACTGACTACACCCACCTTTCCACAAGACTCCTCTTATTCCAAGATGTTGGGGGGGCTTTATACCCCTGCACAGTAACCACCATCTCAGAGCAGCTGTTGTGTGTTTATCATATGGTTTTGAAATAACAACACTATCTATATCTTCAGGAGAGAGACTAACTTGTACAACAGTGCTTGTACTCATCGCAGAGCTCAAAGAAAACAAGTTGTAACTTCTTTAAGTAATGCATGTAATATTATAGTTTTACTCTAACTATGATATATAAAAATATATGGTATATTTTTACTTGGCGCAAGTTTGGAAAGAACACTTCCTGAGTTACATCAAGACTCTTTTTAAAAGCTGTGATGGTATTCTTTAGATTTTCATTTGTTGGTATATTGTGTGCTATAGGATGTATTGATTCCTATGTTGTTCGGCAAAACTTAGAATCCAACAGTAAAGAAATGCAGAGTTGCTATTCCCTAATTCCATTTAAAAGGTCTGGTAATCTGTTCATAGCACTTCCTCTATACTTTGGAAGCCTTGGATCAAAGTCCTCTAACACTTCATTTTGTGTTCGGTTTGTTTTGCATAATTACCTTCTGTTAGAGGTAATGTGCTATGTTTCCTCTTTCTAGGAAGTTTCCATTGGTATAGAAGAGAGGTAATTGGTATAGCTTATGCTTCTTGGTTATCATAATCACTGCATACTGGAATTGTGGTATGAACTGTAAACATAGCAGGAGCAAGGCTACTTAAAGCACGAAGTATTGCTGACATGTGGGTACAGCTTGCAGACATCCTGAGGCAATAAAAAATAAATTACACATGTTGTGTGTATGTACATTCACATGTGGCTGTACAAATCTTAACAAGACCACTCTCACGGCTCAGTAGCATATATACATGATATACAACAGGCTTCATAGATGCTTTAGTTGTGGATCGAATGTGTCAGTATTCAGGGTTATTTACATTCACCTCAAGATCTTGTAATCTTCCGAACTGCCTCTACTGTGTCTTTAGAATGGTTACTTATATAAACTGACCTATATGTAATAATCCATTTGCATGTAAGACCTAAAGAATTTAATTATTGTAAATTGCCTATTACATCATATCTGGTTGCTGTAGTTCCTCCAGATAACTTAGTATTGCGAGTTATTAAGCCAAAGCAGTTTTCAACACCAGGCACCAGGTATGGCATAGAAAATGAAATGGTTGCTTTGGAATGTGTTTTTTTGATCAATACCAACTACAGTTTTCTTGGTGCCTCACCTGGTGGTGTAGTGTATGATCCATCAGACACCCACAAACCATTTGGAGATAAAGTGCCCATATTCATTGAATTTAAGTGAAGTTTAACAAGCATGAGAAAAAATTGATTTAATGGATTCAGTTTTTTTTGTCAATTTCGTAAATGATTGACAGTTGGTCCTAAAAAGTTAAAAAATGCCAAAAGAACACTGAGACTTATGAACCCTGTGTATATCTTTAAGTCAGAAATAGTTTTTCTTTATCTGATTCCCTTTCGGCTTCTTATTTTCTGGTTCCGGATATTCTACACGAGCTAATAGGGCAATTTCCTGTGACCTGTGATTAAGATGCAACAATGTAACAGTTTTTGTTTGTTGATGTGGCGTTGTCCAAAAAAGTACAAAGTTGTCTTAACCAAGTAGGAATCTGTCCTCTGTGACAAATGTAGTGTTGAAGTATTGATACAGTATGATCTGAGTTTTTGGGACCAATTTCTTCTTAAAATACTGCAACGTACTTGCTATCCTCACGATGGTCTACTATTCCGAAAAGATCATGCGAAACCTTGCGTAGGTAATATGAAATGCCTGGTTGATCAGAATTAGCCCAATGGGGGATCAACTTAGTCATTTGGTAATCTGCACTTAAAACTAGTTCAAATGAATCTTGAAGTTGATCAAGTCTTGCACTTGCATTTAAGTCATTAATAGCAGACCATTCTTTAGTACATTTTTTAACTGTAAAGCGATAATATTAGCTCAAGTGCTTTCTGAGCAATATGTCAAGCCAAATTCTCAGTAGCTTCTTTCTGCAATCTTTTATGAGAAAGAAGTTCCACATCAGAAGAATTGCCAGCATTTCGTAGGCTTTGAAGAATGGTTGCTTGACAGTTTTTTTCCTCATTCAGTTCCTTACATTTGTCGCAATAGTGAGTATGGGGTGGCCATCTCTACCGTAAATTAGATAGATGGTTCAATGGAGTTTAGATGTTGATGGAAACTATCAACCAATGAGGGGTAGTAAGGCAACGCAGGTTTCATCTACATACCTCTTCCAGAAGATAGGGGGGTGTGAAAAGGTGTTTAGTTTCTTTGTTCCATATTTTCCATCACCATATCTGCTATGACCACCAAGACTGGGGAACACATAGCAGTTCCAAAGATCTGTTGGTAATACTTACCTCAGAACAAAAAATAAGTGGTTTTGAGGCAGAACTCAAAAAGCTGTTTGATGTCATTGATGGATAGAGCAGTCCCATCCTCTGCTGAAATGAGTTTTAGATATGGTTTATCTAGCTCTAATCAGGTAAATACTTTAAATGAAACTTAAAAACATTTCTAATTATATAGAGAATTGAAGAATTTATTATAATAAATTGCCAGGATTTGCAAATCAATGGCTGCTTTGATGATTCTTTGGAATACACACTGTGAGTTTATAATGCTAAATACTTAGCAATTACTCAAACAATTTTTGTTCAATTTGTAATGAGACATCATGTTACTGCTTTAGACCAATAATTGAGAAGGAAATAGATGTTCTTGTGAATGAGTGGAATCATCACTATATTAGAAAATGCAAATATTGTGAAACTATAGGTGGAATTCCTGAAATACTTTATTTTTTACCAGAATGATATGATAAGTGTTATATGATTTAAGTCATAATAAATTTAAAACTTAAACTAAGAACCACAGACTATAAATGTATGCTCGATTATGCATTGTTACAGTATGTAAAAAATAATTATGGACACAAATCATCTTTAGTCTCAGATGAATTTAGAGTCTATGCTGAGACGTTTGAACTTGATGAAAGCATTAGTACACCCACCACATCAAATGAAGCACTCCAGTTATTTTTGCAGTTATTACAAGACATTGAAATTATGAAAAAATAATTTTAAATTAATAAATGATATTAAATGCTGAATAGTACCGTGTAATGTCTCTTAATCCACATATGTTGCTAACAAAGTACTTTAGTTCTTAAAGCATGACAACTCTGGCATAAAGTCCAGATTTAATTGGAACCCAAACTGGCTTCATCACATAATGGGCACTCAGGAATTGGATCTTGATAATAAACAATTTTATCATCTGGTAGTATGCAATATGTCTCCTCTAAAGGTGGATGAAACTCCTTTTGACAAGTGACACAATTTTTTATGACAGGCTTAGTGTATCCTTTTAAAATTATATCATCATTCATGTGTTACATTATATGTACATATAGTTATGGATTGCTTCTGTCTTGTCTTGATCTTCTTGAGCTGATACATACAGGAGAATCAGTGATAGTGTTTTTTAGTATGTTGCTTTAAAAATATAAAATCTTAATAGAACCATTCAGTGTATACACCTCTGTCTAGTTCAAAACAAAATCATTCCTCCAAAATGGATCTAGTATGAAAAGTAAACAATATATATATATATATATATTTAGATGGATGGATAGATATTATGTATATATGTATATATATATGTGTGTGTGTGTGTATGCGTATGAATATTTGTGTATATATATATGTATATATATATATATATGTATGTATGTATATGTATATATATATATATATATATATATATATATATACATATATATATATATATATATAATATATATGTGTGTGTGTGTGACCGTAGATGCAAAAAGAGCACCAAAGTCGGGATTTACACATTTTTAGTTATTGTATAGGCAGGAATGTGCATTGTCTTGGCTACTGAATGGCGTTTGTCCCATAAGATTCAGACATTGTGTTTTGTAGTTACGCTACATTAAAGTCAGTCAGAGATAGCGTTTTTGTAGAAAAAGGCATTTTTTAATTTTCCGTATATTCGTTTGTTTATGTGAAATCACATGACTTTACCGCAATACCTCATGTGATGGTTTATACTAGAAGATACTAAAAAAAGCTCGTCTCTGTTGAAAGTTACCTACCTTAGGGCACGGAATGTACTGTTAAAAGTTGCAATAGTCATAAAAGAATATGAAGTTCACTGATTTTGTTCATGTGAAGAGTATGTTGGTGGCGCTTTTTACTAATTTTGTACAAAGTTGATTTTTATTTTGAAAAGTATACAGTAACTTCTCTATGTTTAGATATAAGGCTGTATATCTAGACAAGTAATTGATGATTTAGAGTATGACTTATGTGGAGGTAGTTGAAATCTCTTGCTATTCGGTGGTTCTTAAAAGAACCGTTTAAATAATAAATAGACAGAATGTAAGTGTTGAATTAATCATCTTCTTGTTTGCATGAACGACGATTATGTCCAGCTCTGCCACTTCTTTTAGTAGGTGGAGCATCTAATAGAGGAGGAGATGGACTTCGAGATGGATAATGAGATGGTGGAATAGTACGAGAGGTTATTGGAACGGTTGCTGAAGTTGTTGATGCTTGAGGATGATTTGATGGTATAGGACATGTCAAATCCATAGATCTCTCAGTGCAAAATGGGCGAATTTTTTCGTAGAGATACAGTTGTCTCTCAGGAGACAACCCTCGTGGCTAAACTAATGGTGGAAGGTCAGAGATACTAGGTTGCCACAAAGGATTTACACGCATATCCAGTTTTGTCTCTTCACTGTCACTGTATAATTTGCAGATGACAACTCCTGGATGATCTGTTGAAAATTTAAATTGATGGAACCTTTTGATGTTTGGTATTTCCTTGAAGTTAGGAGAGAGATATGTCTGCCAGTCGTAAGTTGGTATGAGAACTTGGCCCTCTTGTGTACCAACTAATCTGGCATGGTTGATATAGCCAGATTTGTTAACAACATCCACAATATCACTGAGACATTCTACATGTCTTCTCCGATAACGCTGCTTTACTAAGCCAAAACATGAGTCAGGAGTGAACTTAGTGTGTCCAACCACCATGAATGACATAGTAATGGAACAACTTAAGCCAACCATGAATTTCCATTGAAGGTACTATTAAAATGATAGCAATAGTTAACATTCATTATCATAATTATTTAAGACACACCTGAATAATGGTGTTGTACTAATTTTGTCCAACACAGTTATCACCATGTAATTGTTGAGTCATTTCTCCTAAACTGAGATTGGAGAAATAATCGTGTAGCAAGCTTGTGACAGTATCAGACCCTTTTCCTGTCTCAACAGCTTCATCTATGAGATAGTTAACCTATGTTTAAGAGTAAGATTAATTTAGTAAGAAATTTTCAAATCTCTGATAATACCTGCCCAGATAACTCTTCAACCTGGAAGGAGTATTCCATTAGCCTCTGCATAGTTTTTAATGTAAGTCACAGTATGGATTAGCTTGTGGGTTGTAAAGCCATTGTGTGGTCTACGATTACAATTCCCATATGTCCTTGAGGTAAGTCCATCATTTTCATAGAAAAGGAAGGTGGTTCGGCATACTGGAATGCCATGATGGTAATAGGACATTCTTGTCTTTTTTCGAATAGAAGAGTTCTGATGGCTACTTTGAACTGTAGAAGAATGAGAGTTTGTACCCATTATTTTATCCTAAAAGGACAAGGTCCAGTGAAGTGTGATCCAAGTCTTGACATTGGCTACAGATGCTTTGTAAATGTTCTGCTGAAACGGCTTTGTTAAAGGGACCTCCGAAGTACAAGGTACATCCACATCTAGTTCCCAAAAAGTTCGCTACCTTATCTTCTTCCTCTCTGTCATATATCATAGCTTCAGCAATCACCTCTTCCTCGTTTTCAGTTAACAAGTTCTCTCCTTCATAAAAATGCTCTAAGGGTATGAATAATACTTTAAGTACATGATAGTTCTGTCAATGATGCTATCCCCTATAATAGCTCTAATCTGGGAATGGTTTTCACAATCATAATCATATTCATCCTCATCACCTATAAAATTATTCATAGTTTTTGTATTCATTTTTATGTATATTATATGTGTGTGTGTGTGTGTGTGTGTGTGTGTGTATTTGTATATATAGACACACGAGGAAGGAAGATCAGGTGGTCTGTGCTTATAAACCTAACACTCAGATATATACCCATTGACTGTGTCTGCATGTAACCAAATTTTTATCCCTTGATTTATTGGTTTTAAGGGCATATATTGCTTTAGGGATGACCTCCTCTTATTAGGTTATCATAATTATGGTGAAAAAAAATAAAGTGTGTCATACACACCAAAACTTATATATACAAAATCAGAAAATATGATTAATTGAATGAAAAAAGATCTGTCCCTCAATTGACTATTAAAGAAAAGAAATTCCACCATTACCTCCAAGAATGAAAATAAATTATTGCCGTCTTTAGGATATCTAATGTTGAAAATGAAGTTAGATGAGAGCAGAGTAATTGTAACAGCTTCAGTGTCTACTTCTGTAACTATTATGCAGTCAATCACTAGAAAGAACTGATCCCCAAACATAATAAAGTAAGGTTTGGGCTGCAAGATATTTTTAAGAAAATGCTTTTGGGATTTTAACAAATAGGTTTAGAGTTTTTATGACTCCAATCTCTTTATCTCCTGAGAAAGTGAAAGTAATTACTCTAGCAAGTTGTGTTCTACACAGTTATCTTTGATCCCACAATATTGCTCAAAGTGTGTACATGCCACCACACAGTATTGACATGGAGACACAGTGACACATGAAGTACAGTTGTATAAAACTAGTGGCACATAGTGTCATGTATTGTTTTAGCAGCTAATTGATGTGCTTCTGTCTAAAATTATCTGTCTAGAACTAATATAAACTAAAATTATAAGAACCTAAAACAAAAAATGTACTAGATTAAAACACTACCACTCACCTTCCATTACTGTGCTAGCCTCTTCTTCATCCTCATTCTCTTCAGATTGAAAATGCATTTGGAGACTTAAGGCTAGGTGACAATGTTTGATGAAAAGATTGGAAGTAAAACCAGAAATGTTTCTATGATCATTATGGCATGTTGTGTCCTACATAATATATGTGAGATTCATGGAGAGGAAATTGATGATATGTGGCTAGAGGACAATGAGAATCACCCCTACCCTCAACCCAATAATGAAACTTCTTCAAATACAACACAAGAAAAATTTATAAAAACTTTCAAAAAATGATTGATGTTCCTTGAAAAAAGTGTAACTTAGAAAAAGTGGGGGTCTTGCTGGGGGATAACTTTGAGAACCATATGAAAATCATCTTCCCATTGGTAATACTGTTTCAGAACTAATTTCAAGTGATGGCTTAGTACCTGGTTTTACTCCAAGTATGGCATATAGTTCTTCAAAAAATTTGCAGCTTTTTCTTTCAGTAAAATTATTGTTATCTACAAGCTTCCTATATATTTTCTTCAGTTTTTATCTTCTCTCTGCATTGACTAATCTTTCTTTAAAAAGCTTTTTCGTGAAGCTTTGCACAAATCCTCCAGTAGACATCTTACCAATACTTTCCTCTAGTAGCCATATGCAATGGGTGTGGTGGAATTAAAATAATGTGGGTGTGGTTCTAATTTTTGGCCCAGACTAATGAAAGTATGTGTTTACACTGTAGGCCCAGATTAGCCTGGGTTAAAATGTTTGTCACCAACACTACAGTGTTTACACTTCATTTTATATCCTAGACCTGGCCTGGCTTTATTTTAACCTAGGCTAACTTTGCTAGTGTAAACAGGGTATGAGCTGTTCCATCTGGAACTTCATTAACAGAGAAAACAATATCATTGATAGTCACTCCTTCTAACTTTTTCTGCTCTTTGGTTGTCCCATCAGTTTTGACTATGAAACCCATATTTTGTAACTATCACAACCTCACTGAGGAACCTTGAGATGCCACATAAACAGATGGATTAAAGCTCTTAATAACAGCATTAATGATATATGTAATCTTTGAAGGTGGAATTTCAGATGCTAACAAAGTCTAATAAAGTTTCCGTACAGTGGGAGAGTATCAACACATCACACTCTGCTGTCTTCTTACATGTGTAGAGACAAATTGAAGACAGTTAGTAATGGCCACAAAGCAACTGTTCTCTGTCAGCAAAACTTCTGCAACAGCACAGTGTTCTTTTAAAAACATTGTGCCTTTTCTTGTGCAGAGTGTAGTTTTTTCTTTACAAAGCAAGTTGTTTGCTCAAATCACTAACTTTCGACATCAAATTCTCCGCACAATCAGTACATTCTTCTAAATCTTTTCTTGCAGCTCTTGTTTAAATGACTTATGGTCCACTGCACATGTACAAAGTTTGTCAATGAATCTATATACGTAGTCAACATGCCATCCTGTACTTGATAAATTCTTGTTAATAGACATGTAAAATTTTCCGGTTGTGACTTTCATTAGAATTACTAGGTGTGTCACCACCACTCCTTTTTCTATTGTTCATTAATCTTTTGTACTGTGAAAAAAGCTCCTTTACTAAATGAGAGATTTAGTAACTATCACAAACACTTAACTTTTCCTCCTGACTGTGCATTTGGGTGTATAATCTCTGAAGTCACGCTTGACTGACTATCAGCTCACCCTGAAGTAATTTAAATTCTTCATCATTCAAAGAAGACAAAATATTCTTTAACAGGATGTCTTGGACTATCAAACTATTTATAGTAGAGTCAGTGATACCACTCTCTTTTTGGCTAGCTCTGAATTTTTCATTCATTTAATAACAGCGTGGAAGCACGTGCGTACCCTGGAACTTTTGCAATAATAATATTCATATCAATCCTGCGCAAAATTAAAAAAATAGATAAATTTTTCATAATTTCCATTTTTAAAAAGAGAGTATGAAATAAACATTGAAAACTGAGAAGTAGTATTACATCAGCATTGATATGATAATACATCAACGCATCAGCTTCCAGCAGGAAAATAGTTTAAGATCAACAAAATTATCCAACTAATTACTGTCATATTCCCTGTGTACTGCAGCTGACACAAAATGACGATTTTCCACTTGACAATCCAGATAAACTGGAATATTTTCACATTATTGACAAAAAGTCATCAAAACTTACTTCCAAAACCATTTTCTGGGGCGCCGTACTTTCCAAATAATTTGCCGTCAGTGGTGCTGTTCTGGAATGCTTTTCGAAGGCTAACAGCTAACTGCATTGAACACAAGGTTTTGATGAGCTCAATAGTAGTACTTATTGTTTGTCAAGCCCTTAAACCTCAAAGTGCCACATGGTAATACCAATAATTGATTGCCAACGTGAAACATGCATGTTTATCATCTTCCATCGTTGAATTGTGCAACGTTTTCAAAGGTATTTCTTGACAAATCTGTTCTTTAATCTTCCTTTTTTTTCATGTATTACAGTTTTGAATGGATATTTCATCACAATTGATGGTAAATCCAAACGCATTTGCTCTATTGTGTTTTCAGCCATTTTTATCATGACTGCTGTCACACATAATCTTACCACACTTCAAAGAGACTTGTAAGATGTAGCTTCTACCACGGTATAAGTACCAAGAATCTTGCCTTTACCATTTCTGAAAGGTGAGTCACATGTGCATGTAGTGTTTTCATATGAACATACATAAACAATACATTGCAATTGCAATACATTAAAAATACATGACAGTACACATTATATTACAAGACATTACAATATATTATATTATTCTATTACATTATGATTTATAATTATTTAGTTCATGATATTTTTAAAACATAAATCAACGTGAAGTGGAGGATTACTTTTACAAGTCTTACAATAGTAAATTATGTCATGTCTCTGTCCTTTTGTTGGGTCATTACAAACTATACAACGTCTTCTGGTCTGTCCTCGTTCTATGTAATGTCTCCCCTGGAACCTCTCCTCTTGCCTGGTAGGTCGTATAAGACATCATCATACATCCCCTACAGGCAACTGTTCATAGAGGCCAACTACCATGCTACGGCGATAATCGGCATGTGACAACGGCTTAGCCATGGTTTCTGAATAAATAATGTACGAATTCACAATTGCGACCTCCATCAACCAGAACATGAGCTTTTTTCACCACTTTACACTCCTTCTTTCAAAGGAGTAGTACTCTGAATATTAGTCTGCTGTATCAACTCCACCCATGCTCTGGTTGTACCTTTCAATAATCACAGGTTTCTCCCTGATTTCCCCCCTACGGCCATTGACTCTTATCATTGTCGCCTGATGGACACTGGAGATCATAATAGTTGGCTTTCCCTTATCCCTCCAAGCCAAAACCATTTTTTTCCATCCCTCCAGGCCCTTTTTCTCCCTTGTTCATTTTGAATGACTTTGCTCTAACCACACTGGGTAGCTGGTGCCGACATTTATTCTGTGTTCCAGTATATCCAGTCCCTCTTCCCTCCAATTCATTTACCAATGGAACACTGGAATAAAGGCGGTCAGCATAGATATGATGACCCTGGACGCCTATATTTATTATAACAGACAGAACTCCCTTCATCTCGTTAGCAGTCACTTTCCTCCACTTCCTCCATCGACTCTTGGGTGTCAACTTCCCAGCCCTATCCTTCTCAGCAATTGTTCTCTCTGCAAAAGTGTTTGTTCCATCAACCAACATTTGGACAATTGTGTCATCAAAGAACAGGCTGAAGAAGTCAAGTGGAATCGAAGTGGTTCTCAATGTCATTCTTGGTCCTGGCTGTTGGTGGTGTGTCCAATTATATGTCATTGATGGGTATCCAGGTGTTGTCAATGTTCTTGGTGTTCCATTGACGGCGTACAACTCCACTTCCCCTTCCACGACCTCTACCACGTATTAGACAACTTGTTCTACGAGTCCCATGACCCTGATCATGATCTATACGGTAATAATGAGAATTACCTATTCAGTTAGTATTTAGTATTTAGTAAGTATTGTTTTCAGTATTAACTTAGTTAGTTTTCTGCTTACCTCCAACTAATATTCGAGATCTACTATGTTCATCATCACTACCTGTAATAGCAATAGTAAATTACAGTGTAAGAGAAACCATTATAAAATATTCTAGTTGTTCATGGATGTGACTTACGAGCAAGGTCAGGGTCATGGACTGGCATACTATCATCACCACTTTCCTCATCACTTTCCACTGTTATAGAATTTTTTTAGAATTTTTTATATGTTTATAAGAATCATTGTTAACTTACCTTCATCAAATAACTCTGAAAAATCAGAGAAATCATCATTGCTATCATCCATAATTTCCATAGCTTCCCCTACACATAACTTTTTCTTCATTTTTCAAAAGTTGTTTATTGAATATTATTGCTATTGGAAACGAACCGTATATTTTAACTTGCCATCCAACTTCCTGTGGGCTGTGTTAGTAAATTTAAAGTTCCATAATCCTACTAAGATGTGAGGTAAGTAAGTTGTGAGGACTTTAAGCTTCATAGCAGGTAGAAGAGAGGAAGGTAAGTACATTGACGTATATATGCATGTTTGGCGCTACCGGGCAATGCAATGATCAACCCATAAATGTGTCTTTGGTGCTTTAAGGGTTAACATTACATTTTTCACATGGGTTACTAGATTCTTAATGTTGCTCATGAGAGCACCTTGTATTCCTGAATTTTCAGACTTAACATATGCTTCTTCATATATATATTCTTCAACTTTGTCGTCAGGAAGAGACTGACTCATGTAACATTTTGTTAACTAACCCACTTAACCTGTACTCTTTAAGGTCATCCAATAAACTTATTGAACCTAACGAACTATGTGAGATTATCACATAATTATCAAATCATTATTTATTTATTATATTGCATCTACCCTATTGAATGGTATAATAATGGTGACTTTGGTAATAGGCAATTTAATTTAGAGGTACCTATTGTTTTGTAGTGAGTGATGTCTCAAGGACTTTGTTACCATAAGTGTAAACTGACAGTGGGCAAGCCTATCAACATGATTCACTTAAGGATTTAGTGAACATGAATGATTACCTGGGGACAAAACATCTTTAAAGCAGACATTACTTCTGGCACAGCATAATGTTTCTAGTAGAGATATTCTCCTTCTCTTTATCCCTAGATTAGATAATTCCACCTGGGTCCCTTTACAATTCCTGGATCTGTATGTTCTATGTTCACTTTTTTCGTACCTCCGGTCATCCTTGTCAACAGAGACAACCTTGTCTACAAGACAGTCCCCCCAATCTTTAATTAGGGTTGTCCTAAGATTATCAATTATTTCCTTCTTTTCTTTTGGTGACATGAACTTATCACTGTCTTTTAGAATTGATCCTACTTCCTTTGCTATGCCTTTTCTTGCCTGATCTGTTTACTTTTTGCATTTCTTTACAAAAGTCCCTTAGTGTTTTTGAAAGGTTTTGAGCTAGGTTGACTTCTTTGTTAATAGTACTTCCAATGGAATTCATGATTTGCTTCACCTTCATTTCCTGTTCTTTGATTTGCTGGTAAAGAATAGTTCTTACACTTTCAGGCATGTCTAAACATTTTATAAATTAAAATAAATAATAATTTATTATTTAATAGTACCTTAAAATTTTCTCAGCTTCTGCGCATGCTCCAGTAGATATTTCTATACAACCTAGACCTAATATAGGTGTACTGCCTTTACATTCTCTCACTAGCCGTTAATTAAGTAATATTTCTATTGAAATGAACATAATACAATTCACTTGTCAATTTCATTCATTATCTTTAGTCTGTCGAAAGGGGCCCTAATTAGGGATTCCTCTGTAGACACCTCAGATGAATAATTTACTGTTACAAAATAAGCCTACACAATATATAATTACAATTGACTTATTATTATTTTTGAACTGACAATAGAGGTCTGTGAAAGTACTTTGTGGAGAAATGAATCAACAAAGGTTTTAACTTTGTTTTCATTGCAGAGCTTAGGTGTGAGTACTTTGAGTTTCTTAGTTGCATCATTGACAAATTCTGGGTAGTAAGAAATACTTTACCTTTTACTCTTCTGTGTATGAACTGTGATGGAGTGTAAACTGAGAAGGGGAGTACTGGGTAGTCAGCTTCATGTCACAGTGATCTCAGGAAATTGTTCACCTAATGCATTTACTCCAGCTTTTGCATCACTGTACATTTCTTTAGCTGCTAAATATTTCTCTTTGGGTGCTGCAGCCATTTCTCTTGCAAATTTCTCAGCTTTTTTATATATTATGTTTCCAGTTTACATTTTTTGTTTAGTACTATTTTTTTGGCTACTACACCTGTGTTGGGTGTATAATGTCCTTTTATGTTCTAGAATATACTTTCTGGACCTAAAGTAAGGGAAGTGACATTCTTCTTTCTCTTTAGTATCTAGAAGAATACAGATTATTGGACACCATATTATATATACTTAGACCCAGAGCAACAGTAATGTATATTGGCAGACTAACTGTCATACTTGCTTTGTACTTGTACATGATGTAACATGTCGGTTAGTCTGCCTCTCTCTCTCCTGCCACTGTTTTACTCCTTCTAAAGAGTTTTGTATTGTAATGAACTCCTCCTGGTCTGCCATGATGCTAAGGTTCAAAAGAATATGATAAACTCATAGGTAACTTCTTTTGTGATAGTCCTTTAGTATCATTTAAAATTTACTGTCAGTTGGAAATACAGTGTAACCCACATAATTCGTTGCTGAGGGGAGAGTGCGATCCCTTTGAAATAGAAGGGTTTTTGAATGTATTAGATGCCATTTCAGTCAGAAAAATCTCTAGATCTCTCAAGATATGATACAATCGGTTGGAATCCTTGCTGTAACATTGTAGTGAGTAAGTCTGTATATCCTTAAATGCTGCAAATGCTTGGCAACAAACAAACAAGAAACCTAGCTAACTAGAAGAGACGCACGTGGCCTTCAGGAGAGCCCCGTATATTACGTGACTGATTTCCGCGTATTTCCGTATACGCAACCAAACACGCTTCGAAAAGAGCGGTTTTTCCACCTACGAAATAACATACTGCATGATGGTAGGGAAATGACAACTGACTCTAAATAAGCAGAAATTCGCCGTAAGCGTTTTTGAATTATGTCGGTTACACTGTAGTATCTAAAATACAGTTTGTCTTAAAGATAAAAAGAAACAGTGATAATGCAATTGTTAAGTGGCCTATGCTCTTTTTATTCTCCTATCCCCACCCACACCTGAATAGATTTGAAAATTAAAAAGCAAGAAGATATAAATTCTATTACTACAATAGTGTTCAAGTTAATAACCTAAAGTCAAGAATTTTGTCTTGTAACGAGGTCTTCCTGGTCTGCCGTGATGACAAGGTTCAAAAATATGATAAACTCATAGATAATTTCTTTTGTCTCTGAAGACTAGCCAGGGCTGTGAGATGCTTCACAGTGTCTCCTAAGCCATCGCATGCTCCTTTACCATGAGATGTCGCACTAAAATGCCATTCAGCTTTCACACGAAAATCCAACTCATGGTGGCATAAGTTACTGAAATTATTTCTATTTTTATATTGCAAGGCTGCTCCATCAGAGAAATACACTATCTACTTCAGTTGGAATGGTAGTGCTTCCTTAAGGAACATGATTAGCATCTTCTGAAAAAGATACACAGCTATGGTGTCATGCTTGAAAACTATGCATTAATTCTTCAAGACTCAGCACAAGGATTTCACTGGAATAATTCCCAGGCAACTGTACATCCCTTTTGTGGTTTATTACAATTATTCTCGAAAGAAACACCATATCAGCTTTGTCATGATATCTGATTGCCTCAAAGAAATCTGCTTATACATCAACTTCACTCCTTTTTTGGTTTGACTTGCATTCACTGAAGTATGAGGAGTGCTGAGCAAAAAGCCTACTCTCATCTCTGGATGCCTATCCTTAAATAATTGATATAGTTCCCTTAGATTAGTCTGCCCTTCCTTCTTCCACTATTTTTCTCTTTCTGAACTCTTTGCAGCAGGATGTCAATTCTATCACTGAAATAGAATTCAGTCAAGAACTTTATTTTGTAACGAGCTCTTCCTGAAAAATATTGATATGGCATTGAAACTTTTTTGCATCTCTTTCCAGTGCTTGGTAACACATGATGTTATTTTTGAGTCCATGAGTCAAGTGTATGATGTTATTTTTGAGTCCATGAGTCAAGTGTATGAACAAATATTCTGACTGAGTAGTGTTTTTTAAAAAGGGTTAACAAATGACCAACTGCTTTTGCTGGTATACCAAAAATAGTGTCAGCTTTTGTATTTATTATATATTATGTTACCGGCTTACATTCTTTGTTTATACACCTATATTGGGTGTAGATTATACTTTCTGGAACTAATTAGTAACAGGAAATGAAATTGCTTTTTGCCACCACCTCTGGGCTTTTTTCTCTTTGGTATCTAGAAGAATACAGATTATTACACACTACATTATATATACTTAACCAGTAATATATCAGCAGACTGTCGTACTTGCTTCATATCTGTACATGAGTTTTATTCTGCCCTTCCTTCTTCTTCCACTATTTTCCTCTTTCTGAACTCTTTGCAAATGTAATATACACTCTGTTGAAAACGTTATTGATTTCTTGAACTACTTAGGTTGTAGGATATGAATTATTTTTTCCTTAAGATTGGTTAGTAAGTCCAATATAACTTCACCCAAACATTTCAGTACAAATTTGATTATTAAGAGTATCTGATTCATATTAAATAAAGTGCAGCAGGATGTCAATTCTATAACTGAAATAGAATTCAAGTTTATAACCTAAAGTCAAGAACTTTGTTTTGTAACGAGCTCCTCCTGGTCTGCCATGATGGTAAGCTTCAAAAGAATATGATATACACATATAGGTAACTTCTTTTATGATATTCCTTTAGTATCATTTTAATTTTTTTTCAAGGATAAATTTATCCTTTATAACCCGTTGACATCTTTTCGTGGAACGACCAATGCTGTCCTAGGACATCATGGAAATAAGGTTAAGAAATGCATGCATTGTCGCGTTATGTTTAGGTGATTGACAGGTCTTAGTACATCGTTATTGCAAGCGAAAGCTCGTGTTCTATGTAAGCTGTCTTTATTTCCAGTCTCTACCAGTGCTACTCAGTTCCACTTACCTGTTTTTTCTGCTATTTGGCTTGCCATTAGACCAGTACTTATCAGTCCTACTGTGTCTACTCATTTTTCCTATTGCTTACCTGTCTCACTATTGCTGTAGTGACCTTCTTGGAGTACTTTGTACGACTTCACAGGTGAGCAAAGTTAATGGTAGATATATAACTAATGTAAAGAAAAACGTATAAGTATTTAAAATGCATATTTGCAGGATTCTCATAATGGCCAGGCAATATTCCAGAGATCACATGATTGAGTTTTTAAGATCTTACTGCGGGGACAATTGCTCTGATTCCTTTTGTAAGATGCCCCTCCCCCACGGCATATGGAGTGGGCACTAGCTCTACTACATGGGCTTTGCCTTTGATGATGTTGATCCGCCCAGTCCATTCCCGATCATCATCAGAATACAACTCATGGGATGCTTTACAGGCCGATACAAAAGCATGGAAAACCTACCAAACCCAGGCCAAAGAGGCCCTAGAAGAGCTGCAAATAGATTGGTCTGACTATAGACGTGTGTGTCTCCCTCACGTAACGTTTTTGTAGGAACTACCAGTGGTGCTTTCATGTGCATGCATGACGGCCAGCCCTTGTGCCAGGTGTGCTTGTAAAATGGCTTTGCCTAAACTGTCTTGCGGACTGGTACAGCCACCCCCGACAACAGGACCAAGACTAGAAAAATCATTACTGGTGAAAGCATTTGCCAGCAGAAATGCCAGCATGATACACAAAAGAATTTAAGTATTACGGGGAAATTCATGGTATACATATTACATGAACAAACATGATTACCATGTTTCATGGCTTCATTGCTCTAGCCCTTTGAAGCCATTCTATTGCCCATTCACCATGTTTGGCCAAGAAATACCCACCTGCTTCACTGAAATCTTTATGTAGGGCTTTGCAGGCCTCACGTGTTAAATTCCAGGTAAGACAGCGCTTGCTGCCTACCATTATTGGAATATGTGCCACCTGGAAAGCCGGTATGTTGACCCGCCTTTTTTCTTTCCGTCCATCTGTGTAATAAGCTGTGAGCATTACTTCCATAGCTAATGAGAGGGGCGCTGTGTAAGTACGCCCTGAGAGCCGGGCCTCATTAGGGTACAGGGGCACGATTTTGTGGACAGGGTACGTTGCGTATGTGGGGCTGCCCACATTGACATCGTAAAACTGTATCTCGATCTTGATTGATTTACGCATGTGGTCTAACTCCGTCTGGTCCCAGTCGTCTTTAATGACATTGTTGATGTGGAAGAGATCTGTTAGGATCTGTGGTATGCTTTCATCAATCAGGCCGTTGAAAGCTTTTATGTTGTGACGTACAAGTCCTTCATGCAACACCATCGCCACGACTACCTGCATCATGTCATCCTCTGTTAAATCAGTATTGTTGACCTCGCCTATCGGCACCCTTTTGGCAATGATGTATTGTTAACTTGAGGTGTCTCTTCCTGCAAATAGGCGAGTCACTCTTCTTTGCAATAAATGAATGTTTTTTACAAGTTTACTCTCGGGGTGCTCGGGATAACTTGGCTGGTATGGGGGACCTTAGCCTAGCCCATATGAAAAACCTGGCTGAGATTGCTTGGAAGTACTTCTATTATGGGGTGAATAATTATGTATCACTTACATAATGAGTCCTTATTTCATTATCATCATCACTACTACTGTTTAAACCAAAATCTTCATCACTTCCTTCAAAGAAGAAGTCAAAATCTTCATCCTGTATTTGTTGGATGACTTCCTCAACGCTTATTCTCTTTGCACTACTCATATTACAAGTTCAGCTGAATATTACAATTTTGTTTATCAGTTTACAAAATTTTTTTTTAAAATAACAAACAAATAATAATAGTATACAGTAATATATTTAAATAGAGACAAATGGTTGGCTGAAAAGGTAAAAGTGAAATGAGGTAAAGAAAAAAAAGGTGAGCAAACACGATTGGCACCATATGGCACATTGGTCGTTTGAGAAAAGTAAATATTTGCGCCATATGGCGTATTGGTCGGGAAAAGGGTTAAACATTCTCAACAACATTCTTGAAGAAATTTGTCCATTTGATAAGTCTATTTCGAAACATTTTTGCTAGAATGCATGGTGAACGGGAGGTATGAATTCATCAGTGATTTTAGATCATCAAGTTTTTTTACATTTATGGGATGGGGACCACTATATAGTTGAACTAGGGATACTTTACCAATATCTGATGGCTGACCTTTTCTTTTTCTATGAATATCAAGGGTCTTCCAAGGTTCTAGACTATTATGGCTATGGTGATACAGGATTTGAAAGGGGCTGTCTTTTTTTAACCTTAGCCAACGAATATTTAGCTAATTAACTTTTTCTTTTTCAGTATTGACTTTCCAATAGCCTGCAATCTCCTTTTTAATATTACTAATCGATACAAAATCTTCCTCAGTCATCTTTATAACTTCAAAGGGATTTCTTTCTTCTTGCTTTCCATACTTGGTATACCAATCTTTTGATACAAACACATACTCGGTTTTCAGATTTGCCTTCTCAATTGACCCAAAATCTCGGTCATTCAGCAGTCAACTTCAGTCCATTGTTCAAAATGTCCACACAGAGAGTGAAGATGATGATTATGATGAAGAGTAAAAGTATGTGCTGTTTTCATGGTCAAACTAGGGAGATGAGTTCCTAGACAAACTGACAAAGAGAGAAAGAGTACCAGTGTGTCAATTGATTAATCTACCAAAAAGCAGCCATTGTTGATGTTATGGTTTTGCCCTCCACAGGCATCACTAACAAGCATAAGCCAATCTCTTGCGATCCTCTGGATGCAACAGACTCTGGCCAACAACAATCATGAATCCCAAAGTTGTACGTCTACATTTGCCTTTTGTAGAATACAATATTTGTACCTAGTTTTGGTGTGGGTAGGGACTGTTAAAGATCAAAGGTGAATACATCTACTTGTTATGATGACTGACTTAAAGCTGCATCTTCTTTCAATTGCTGATAGGCTCTTGTATACATAATGAAGATTATTCTAGAAAAATTTTATGCAAAACATTGATAGTCTGATAATTAGCACCTAATATATCAACGTAAATGTCATTATCACATTAAAAGTATGCAACGTTGTTCTCCTTATAGACAACAATGGAGGGATGAGCTTACCTGTAGCAGATATACACATCTGCACTCTAATGTTTTCTCTACCTGAACCTCCCAGCAAAGCTTGTGGAGACTTTTGACCATGTTTACTTAAAATTGTTTTGGTTTCCAAATAAAGCTTCCAATTTGAATATTTGACTTTGTTTGTTTACTAAATTTAAACCTATTAATACTGGCTTGAGGCATTGCTGGAACCAGTGATTTACAGTATCCTTCTTCATTGCTTTCGCTTTCACCATTCAAAAGTTTTGTGGCTTACGTTTACTACATATAGCAATTCCGCCCACAAGTCCTAGTCCTGTAGTACTGCCTAAGTTGATCATTTTTACCAACACCACCCATATTTTTATTGTACTTAGCTATAAGTTTGGGACATTGAATGAGCTGTCTCTCACCATTTTTTGCTTTCTTTTTATGTCAACTATTTTATTTCTTGACTATTTGTTGAAAGAACCATAAAAATTTTGGTATCTTTCCACAGTGCAATGACTAAGTTTTCACTTTGTAAAAAATTTCCTGTTAGAGCGTATTGTTCAGAGATGTCTCACTGCTTGTAGAAGACTTTGACCGTAATGTGACAATGTTCCATGAGATGATTACCTATCATTTTTAAGGTATTTAATGAAATCATTGAGAAGACGAGAAGATTGCAATTGATACTACCTTTGTGACCATTCCTCTGACTGTAATTGAGGAACACTATGACATAAAAATAACGCACCAATCAGTTGGTCCAATTGACCACTTTCGTTTTACTTTGGACATGTTGTATTCTTGACTGTGCCAGGTGTTAGCGGTACCCCGTGAGATTCAATGAGCTCGGAATTTATCTCTATCACGTGTTAGCTCATCAGTCATCCAGGAATCTAAAATAAGCTTCTTTCTTTCTCTCTTATATTTTTCATTTCATGCACTTGCAGCAGTAAATGATTCCCTTTTTTGTCTTTCAAGGGCTCAATAGATTCCCCACATCAGTTACTTTGGGTAAACATTCTTCTAGTGACATCAATTTCTTGTATTCGTCCTTATATTGTTGACTATCCTCTCTTCCATCATTAAACATTTTTTTGTTAACTGATATTAGCTTTTCTTTTCTTAGTAGGACAAGTTCATTTGATGTTGTGTAATAGTTTTCAAGACCTAGTGTTCTTTTTTTCCGAGACATTGTGCTATTGTCGTATATCCTTACAGGATTCGAGATTGAGATTGTAGCCATTTCAACTTCTGGTAAAATTTTTAAAACTTTTTGTTAAGTTCTGTCTGTCTGACAAGGTGAGCTATTTGTCACCTTTAAGAAATTTTTGTGATTTCATTTTCACTGAATGTGAGTTGTTTTCCTGTAAAAAAGCAGGTCACTTTCCGATGTTGGTCAAAAGTCTATCTTGTCATCCTCCAAAGTGTCTCATTGTTTATAATTTTTATATATTAACAAGACATCAAGATTTCTGTCAACATCTCTCATTTATTCAAGCCCTCTAACACCTAAATTAAAATGCATTCCAAGCTGCTTCCTGACGATTTTCCTATAAAAATGTACACAATTCCAATTTTAAAAAAGTTTTCTTTAACATCTTAAGGATAGTCACTCATTTTTTTTATTTAACACTTCATTAATTTGGAGATTATCTTGATAAGCAAAGTACAACCTTAACCTTAAAAAAGTATAAGTATATATCATACTTCTTTTGGTAGGAAACAGAAGTTACATAATTCTTAATTCTCTAATGAACACTTTTGTGATTGTTTCTTTTCCCACTAACTATGCTGGTGGGCATGGTTTCTTTGAAGAAGCTGGTGATAGTGGTCGGCGGTTCTTTCTGTAAGTGCTCATGCACCTTTAGATGGATTTTCTTACCTTTCTGGTAAAATGTTCACACGACACTATATTCTAATGTGTCTTTATACTATGTGTATTTATACTTTTAAAGCAGCCCTTCTCTCTGATTGTGTGCTCCGATTGTGTGAAGTTAGTGTGCTTCTAGGTCAAGTGATTTGACAATTTTTTAACAGATCCCGTTGATCCACATTGTTTCAAAAAAGGACAGCATCAGTTGTACTGAGTGTCTTCTTTTTATTTGGCTGAATTTTGTAAAGCTTCCATAATTCAAATCTTCTGCCAGACATGATATGACTGAAGGTATCACTATGAAATGGCCATTTGCTGCTCTAATATGATCTATACTAAACTTCATAAACTTCATTTGAAGAGACAGTTTCCTTTCAGTTGTAATCAGGAATCATTCATAACGGGTACACATGGATGTGTCAATAAAATGTCCGGGGAGAGGGGGGGTGACTGCAAGAAAGGAGACATACTCTCCATTCTTCCTTGAAATGACTGTAAATCACTGAAGAGTTTCTTTATCAATTTTAAGGAAAATGTGCTTCAATCTGGATCACAAGATTTGCAACAATTGAACACTATACAGTATATATGGGTGGAAACATTAAATTCCATTTTTCTCAAAATTGATTTTGTGTAGTACGCAATGTTTTTTGTTTGTATATCATTACTTTAACAATCCATGCATTTGTTGAAAGTATCAAAAATTCAATGTCAAAAGTCAAAATGACTGAAACTACTCAAGTGATCAGTTTTCACAAATCCAGTAACATATAATCAAGAAGTAATCAAGTAACATCGTTACTATAGCTGAATTGTATTTTTTTGCTCTTCTATTGAAACATCAAAAACATTTATGCTATTTTGTTTCTAAATTAATGAATGTGATAGCAAATACGTTTACATGTCTTTGCAGAAATGGTAGCATAAATTTCCAAAAACACTATACATGTAATTTGACAGAGTTCCACCAACTTCAAGAAGTTAAGCTTAGCTGTACTAACAGAAATTTACTAGCAGCTTCTATTTTTGTAATGTAACTATGCTATTGTTGCCAACTCAACTTGGTCATACTATAGTTTTGTAAACATGCTCCGATGCATGACAGCAGAATTGATTTTTTGTTTCGTCTGTAATATCGTTAGCCATAGGAAAGTATACCAGTCTTTTGGAATATAAAGTCTACAAAGTCTACTATTTACTATGCTGATCGAAGACAAAGCTTTCCATGAGCCATCTTGTAAGTAAGATTATCTTCAAATGTTTCACCCTCGTCGCCAAATGAAATGACCAGAACACATGCATGCACAACAAAAATTCAGACTTAACTCAACAAATAACTAGTAAATAACATCAAACGATGAAACTCCATAAAGCAATGACTCTCTATAAATTCCTGAACTTTATCCATCTTGAAGTGGTCTCAATTTCTCTGATGTGTAAGACATTAAAAATTTGTGAGAAGCGATTACATGACATTACTTTGTGAAAGAATGTTGCATTACAGGTTTGTAGAGTGAAACAGTAATCTTTTATTCTTGGTAGACGAATAACTCCCATTAACAAGATAATAACTATGAAAGCCTTCATTTCTTCAATTGAAACGTTGGTCCATTTAGGTACCTCATATGCTGCATATTCATTTGTCTTGTCTACAATAAATTGCCAAACTCTGGCTGTAAAAACCAAACTAAAGCACTGGTATGGTCAAGTGTTGAGATGTGTCGACATTTGGTCCACTTACAGAACTATATTGAAGGCTAGTTTGTGTGAAGTTATCTGTGTCTACATTTATATTATTTTTTTGTAAATAAGTGAACTGTTTTGTTTACTTTGTATCCATCCTTGGGCATTTGGAGTACTTGTATCAAACTTATTAACAGCTATGCTAGCATCAGTATCAGTGCTAATATGATCACTGATACTCTTATCAAAATCAGTGCTATAGTCAGTGTCAATATTAGACAAGCAGTTTAGCACTTGGTCTCCATTCGTGTCTATTTTAAAACAATAATAATATACTAAACAAATACTTACCTTATTCAATAGCCACAAAAAATGCAATCTAAAGTATTATCAAAACAGGCACTATCACAAAAACAGCTGTCACAATACTGTGACATCAACTCCCGCACAAATAATTAAAAAGGGCATGTCACGGAAATGTGAGTTTCGTTTTTAAATTTAAAAATCAATTGTCACAAATGCTTGACAGTGGTCAAATAGGGGTAAAAAATATGTGTAGTGTACTTGATACCAGAATATCCAAACGTGGTGTCGAAGCATAGAGTACCCACAATTAATGATTTCTGGGTTCAGTATAAGTGAACTTAGCCTTTTTCTCATGCTTGTTAACTTAAATTCAAAAACAGCTGATCTTGCTCTATGTTTTCTGCTTCTCAAACATACTGATATATCACTACTTAAATCTGCTTTTTGTATGGAAGTGAGGTATTTATGAAGCCAATATAAGCACCATGAAACTGGCAAGCTCTTAGTTACATGCAACCCCACCACATATGCTTTATTTCTCCTGTTTACATAGGATCGATATGTGATGCTGAGCTCACTAGGATTAGTGGATTTTTGACAATCTTAAAAGGTAAACCCAGAGTATCTATCATGGGAGACCATGGTTTTACTATAACATTCCTCCATTCCTTGAAGGTAGATGTACAAGCAGGTAGAAAGATACCTTCTTTACATATTCATGTGGAAAAGCTATTGGGAGGCTGAGGTATTTCCACATTTTAAAAGGTACAATACCAATCTCGATGACTCAGATAACAAACATCAGGATACCCACTGTTACGTTGATGAGAAACATAATGTTCCATAATCATGCTTATCAAAGGTAGTTTCTGTTAGAGGTATGTGCTATGTTTCCTCTTTCTAGGAAGTTTCGATTGGCATGTAAGAGAGGTAATTGGTATAGCTTCTGCTTCTTGGTTATCATAATCATGAATACTGGAGTTGTGATATGAACTTGTAAACATAGCAGGAGCAAGGCTGCTTAAAGCATGAAGTACTGCTGACACCTGAGTACACCTTGCAGACATCAAAAATAAATTTCACATGGTGTGTGTATGTTAACTTACCCTGTACAAATCTTAGAAAGACCACTTTCAAGATACCCAGTGTTTATACACTACACCTGCATGAACATGGCCAAAACACTTTGGATTAACGAAAAAGGCTCTTTAACCTAGTGACTGGAGGTATTGATGTTGATAATGATAGGTAAGTATCTTCATTGACCAAAGACCATCCTATAATAGGAGGAGGAGGAAGGCCTGTGGGCATTACTGCAGGTATACTAGCATTTGTAAGAGACTTGAATTTTTGGACATATAAGATCCATCTACATCAACAACAGGGCAGCCATCTTGTTTGGCTTTGTGCATTCAGTGAAAAGAGGACACTAAAATTTTACAACAGTGCTTGTACTTTCCTTAAGTAATGGATGTAGTATTATAGTTTTACTCTAGCTATGCTATATAAAAAATATACGGTATATTTTTTGCTTGGTGCAAGTTTCAAATCTTCAACTGAGCTGTTCTCCATTAAATTCAATGTATTTATTTCAGCAACCACAGCAACTGGATATGACATAACAGGCAATTTACAATACTTAAATTCTTTAAACATCCTGTTAGTCTACTGTATGCTCTAAAGAAGCTAGGAAGGCCAAATGTATCTTTTAAAAGCTCTGAATACTGGTAGCAAATAGAAAGACCACACTGGGACAGTCTTCTGTGAAGAGTTCTCAAGAGTAATGTGAGTGTTACATCCATTATAATCATTGTCTTGAGTTGGTAATGTCAGCTCAATGGCACATGTGGCTGTTGGGTAAAGATCATTAGGATTAAAACACAGTAAAGGATCACACGGAAATGTCATTGGAGGAATTTTTTCTACTCTAGAAAAAAAAATCTCCAGAAAAAAAGTTAAGAATTGAATGCATAGTCACCTTTATCTCTATTGACAATACAGTGATGAAGCTCCCTTTATCTCTTTTTAGCAATGTGTACAGAAGACAGATAATCAACAAATTTATGTAGTGCCTTAATCAACCATTAGCCAGTTAAAGTACCATTTTTACTTGACTATATTGAAATCTCTTGACAAAATTTCATTCTAAAAATAACAAAAAGGCAAAAGTGAGTTTAGTACTTCTACATTCTTTACTCACCCTCACTTTGCAGCCAATCTCAGAATACATGACCTTCTTAAAAGAGATTCTTTATCATGTTTACATAGTATAATAACAGCTAATATAACAACATAATGATCTTTTAGATATAGATTTATCATGCATATGAATTGTCTCACCTGTTTTAAGTGTGATGACCTTACAGTTGGTGAAACATTTGACAATATAATAGGGTACTCTCTTATAGTACCTCTGTTACCTAAGCTACAATTAGTGTGTTATTTTAGTATATAGTTTGTCAGCGCAACTAAGCAATTTTTCAGTATGAAAATTACTAATAAGTTAAATTACTATTCGTTTATTGAGAATGACAAAACACAATTAATATTGTTAGCATGAAATATTTCAATGATTTTATCATGTGAGCAATTACAGAATTACAATACAATTACAAGAAATGTCTTAGTCATGATCAAAATAACGTGAAGGGTATTCTTCTTTAATGCAATTGTAAACTCGTGAAATTCCACTAAATAATAGATTTGGACACAGGTGCATATTAGAGTTGTACCAATATAAAATTTTACTTAACTACCGATACTGAACCAATATATTTTGCCAATACTAATATTTTTAAAAATTTAGAAAAAAGTCTATTATAATTTGAGAGAATCACATATAAAATCAAAAAGAACATTTACAAACATACTTTAAAAAATTCTATCACAGTACAAAACTTATATTTTATGAATATTTCAGCCTTTTCAGGTAGCGAAATATCTGTTGCACCTGAAAATAGATGCAACTTATCCCTTTCAAACACAATCACACGGGGTTGGTTGTTATTCTTGTCCGGGAACTCTGATAGAGGTGTTTCAAAACTGGAATGTCACCATCACTTTGTTTCATTTTTATTGGTATTAACAAGAGGCCAAGACATTGCATGGTGCTAGTGATAAGCATGTCATCACCTACCAAATGTATGTGTTTATACATACAGGCATACACACAAACATACACAAAGTAAAATGAAAAACAGCCTTACATTCATGATCAATTCTCTTGATAATATTCTGTATGGTTGTAGATAAAATTTTGTGTCTCCTTGCTGTAGGTCATAACTGCTTTGCACCACAAGAAATACTCATCAAATTCTTCTCTTATATTTGGCCCTTGCATGACCAGTTCAAACTCTTGAGTCATCTATATAAGGTAAGTGGTAACTTCAAATTAATGGTGTAAACACATAAGGTACAATATAGTCCACCCAGACAGCATGACGTAGCAGAAATGTGTTTCAAACCCACCCAAACAGTATTATTTCAGCACAAATGTTTCCAAGCATGCTATAGATAATTACAAACATACTATAGTTATATGCTTGTCAAACCAACACATTACTTGAGAACTCTCACCACCTAAGAATGGATGTTTCCGATGTAGTGCCTCTGAGACTTTAAGCAATCTTTTTAATGAATGCCATTGCTGATAACTCATTAACATAGTAGCTAATGTCTGCACCATATATTTTTGATCACTTTCCAAGCTGCTGCCTGATGATGTTTATACCCTTCATCAGGATTTGCTGCAAGACAGCAACTTTATTTACACCCACCTTTAAAATGTTGAAGTATATATCAATACTTCTTTTGAAACAGATGTATTTTTTCCCCTCTATCTGCTGACTGGAGGTAGGAAACAAACTTACGTAATTCTTTATTCTCTAATGAAAACCTGGGGCAATGGTTTGTTTTCCCACAATTGGTTTTTTGCGATTTTTCAATGGATTCGTTGATCCACATTGTTTCAAAAAAGGACAGCATCATAAGTACCAGGTGTACTCTTTTGATTTGGCTAAATTTTAATAACCACAAGCAACACTGCCACATTTGTTACCTTTTTTATGAATGTTTTACCTAAGTGGAAGCATAAATCATCATAGTAACATTAAAAGTGACCTTAAATACCTTGTTCTTAACCCTCGTCACTTTCAGATTTTAAGCATTTGTGTATTATTTGTATTGTATATGTACATACCAGATTTTTGCTGAATACACTTTGGACATTTTGATTTACCTACAAACATTGAATGTTTGTTATGGGCTTTTAGTTGTATACGTAGTCATTACTAAAAATTATATAAATAAATCATGTTGGAACATAAATTTTCACTTATCATTTCATCACTGGACGATAATTGCACCAATTTTGGATGGCATGTTTGATTCACAGTTGTTTACTTTAGATGTGTATCTTGTAGTGAATGCTACAAGTATGTATATATTAGTGATTGGCAATAATCAAAATTTTACAAACAATTATTGCTTTTAGCAAATATTGCAACTAATGACGATTATTGGCACACTTCATAAATTGAAATGAATATTTTACTATTACAAAAATAGAAAGTAGCCACGTATTAATAATTATTATTATATGCATTTAGTCCATGGTTCTTGCTAAAAATACAAGTTTATTGACATTTTCTGGCAACAATCAACTACAAGTAGGACTAGAAACATGGCCTGCCGTGCTAAACGTTCTCTCAGAGTTCACACTGGTTCCACAAATACTTAAATGTTTTTGGGCTATGTGAGCTAAATTAGGGAATCTTCCATGTTCCTCTTTCCACCACATCAATGGATCAGTATCTGCTTCAACAGGTGGAAAATCCAGGTAAGAAATAATTTCAATCTGCTGTAGAGGTGCTGAATTATTATTGGCTTATAAACAATTGAGTTGTTAATTTATTTTTAATCCAAATGTTGCAGAATTTCTTGATTTTTGACTTCTTCATTATAATAGACTCTATCTTGAGCTACAAATGTGGTTTTAAATGTTTAACGATCATTGCTTTGCTTACTGTTACTTTCCAGGTATACTTGAATATCTTCCTTGAATTGGCATTAGTTTTTCTGCAAGCTTTCTGGTTGTTGTTGCAGTTATTGGAATTTCTAGACATAGTCAGTATATTTAGCTCCATAAGATGTTATGATGAACAGCTCCGAAGCTTCAGTCTGGGGCCTTAAATGCCTCATCTAAGTTACAACTAGTTTCTCAAGCTCTTTGTTGACCACAATATTTGCTGTGCCTTATGTAGTCCCTGTCTTATGATTTTGTACTCTAATGATGACTCTCCCTTCAACCTCCACCCTCTTCTTGAACTCATCCTCATGCATATGTATAATTGCTCCTGGGCACTGAGTGTTTGTGTACATTACCTAGGATAGCTTAGGCTTGACCTTGTATATAAGGTATGGTAAGTATGGTTTGAAGCCCCAATGCAAGGCTTGATTCAAAGGTGACCTTTGAGTCTGAGGATGTTGTTATGTTGCATGTTGTCATTTTTCATGATAAGCTCACCAAGTAAGTAAGTCAGTTATAAGTTCTTTTTAGATAAATTGTGATGTGCTAAATTATACATAACAATTTGTTAATAGTAATAGGTATTGTATTATATTATGTTTGTGAGGATGTCAGTGTAATGATATTAATGTTATAAGTGTTTGTTTTCTTCAAAGCAAGTTACGATGCATAGTGGTATGTCACCTCTTGTCCACAAATTTTTCTTTTGCTGCATACTGAACAGTCATGCTGATGTACTTTGCCATTTGTTCTGTCTTGTATTTTGGATGGAAAGTGTAGATCGATAAGCTAAAGTGGAGATACTACACTGAGTTGACTTTGACAAGCTAAGTGTCCTCCTTACTCAAGTAATTCTCTTGTAAGTCCTGCTAAATACTCCTTTAGGGCTTGATAACGGCTACTTTGATTTGACAGTTTGTATAAAATGTAGCTGTTAACTGCAGCCAGCCACTTCAGTAAAATGAAATGCAGCCCTTTTCCACCATTTAATGGTCCTATGGGAAAAACTGTAATACCACAACAATTGATCTGCCTTATAAGCCCCCACCCATGTGTCCATTATATTCTTCAGTCATCACAGATTTCATGACCTCTTCCCATACTGATCATTGTAACAGTCCTCTTCTTGTCTTTCCATTTAGTGCTTTTAAATTTTTTCATTCTTATTTCTCCTTTTTTTAGGGGTGGTGATGTCTTTACTGTCTCTTTTGTACTTTTACTTGTTTTGCTTTGTTTTGTTTTTCTGCCATTCTTTAGGTATCCCTGTTCTGTTTATTGATACAGTTCCACATGCTCCAAAACCCTTTTCATACAAATCAAGGAAGAGAGTTGGACTCGAGTAGTAGTTATCCATTTCTGGGCTTCATTAGAGGGTCTGGAAGCCCATCATGTGGTGAAGTCCATGGTCCAGTCTCTCCAATTTTGTTAACTGACCTCTGACTACATTGAAATCTTTCTGCAAATATAATGTATAATAATGAATTGTATATGTTATTGACTTACTTGTAGCCTGTCAGTGTAACATAAAACCTGCTCCTTGTTTAAGAAAGAGCTAAAGTCAACTGTTCATGGTAAAGAAAATGCAGATACATTGACACATCAATAACGTAATCTGTGCTTTAAATGTAAATATTGTTAAGAAAATAACCTCACCTCTTTTGCAAATTTGGGCACCTGCTACTACCATCTGGTGTCTGTAAAAAATTTGAGAAATTCTTGCAACTTCTTGTTTGCTAAGGAGAATTTGTTGTAATCGTTAGTGTATCCTTTTCATTTGGCAAAGGTTGATATATTGACCTCTGGTGGTTTGGTCTCGGATTTCTTAAGAGAAATCTCTATTGTCGATTGTGATGGTTAGCTTCCTCTCTTAGCTGCCGCTTTCTTAAAGCTGGATGAATTTTTTTGCTTGATGTCTAGTTATTTTGAGGTATTTTGGAGATACAATGACTTTTGCAGAGGGTTTGCTAGCATCTTCCACTAGAAGAAGGTCTTTCTGAAAATATAAGTCAAATAAAAGAATTATACATATATAATATATATATATAATGTGTGCGTATATATATAATATGTATATGTGACCCAGTATGAGAAAATCAGTCATTTTGTGAATTTGGTACATTTTCAGTATACGCAAATTAAAAATATAATATAATAAAATAATTTCTGGAAATTTCTTTTTTGATATAATATTGTTAAACGAAGATTTACCGTTCATTCAACATCAAGTTTGAACCACTTTTATTCACGAGCACTGAGAAACAAGACAATTTTTTTCTCTCATTGAAAATGTATGGAGTGCATGTTGCATCTTTTATGCGGACAATGTGATGGCAACCATTTTCTGTAAACAAAATCTAAAATGGCCAATTCCAATGAACAAGTGATCGCTCAGCTGCTTAACAGTGGCAGAATGCCACAAAATAACGATAAGGGCCTTCTTAGCCTTATTGAAGACTACTTTTTCAAATGTGATGATAAATTATCATGCAGTTAGTATTTTACACATGCGACAGGAAACTGCTATGATTCTACTTATTATGGTTATTAATAACAATAGTGTATAATGAAGATGAAAATGAATTAGATTTACAAATGGATGATATTGAGATCAAAGTAGAAGTAGTAGATGATATGACACACGAGCTTGGAGATCACTTTGACCATCAATCCGAAGGTACTATTTGTTCAAGGAATACAAAATTAAATTTTCAATTACAGAACCAACCAAATCTGTAGAGTATGGCCATGTATTGTTATTATCATGTTAGTTATACCTTGACTCCATTAAGCATAAATTGTGTGTTAGGAGTGATCCCTTTCTTTTGAGGGATGCTTCAAGGCTGGATGTACAGTTTCCAGGCCGTGTGGTAGCTAGAAGCTGACCCATTATTAGAAGGTCCATTTCCTGTTTTGACAGTTCTGCCATATTGTTTCTTATGGCCCTGTAGTGTGACTCAGGAAACTGTTAAGAACATTTAGCTGGACATCCACACTCCCCATTAAAAAAGGTTTGGTATACACTCTCCTCCTCAATGTCTGTAGGTCTTTGACTAACTCCTACATCTGTTTCAGATCTACTTACTACAGGCCATAAAACAATCTTACCTAAAGTTATTCAATAAAGAAATACCATTGTAATTATATTGTTAGAAAAGATGGTATCGTTGGAAGAGAGACACAGGAAGTGACACACTGCTATTGCCAAAAATGTTGTTAGCTTGTACACCCTCCATTTTGAACTATCACATCAAAATGAAAAAATTTCTTGCTGTCATACACTTCATGCAAGTAGTGCAATGAAAGAGCTTTCAGATAATATCTGGAACATGGAAGTTTATTGTTTAATATTGGAGCTATTACCATCTGAATTGAGATTTATCCAAGTATTGATTTTTCACTGTAGTATTTATAATTCATACAACAGATTCAGTTACTATTTTTGTTGGTGTATCTATGTATCACTGAAGATACTTCTCAAATGATTTAAAAACTCCTGTAAATTTATAATTAAATATTAAGCATGAAATTATTGTTTGCATACATCAGAAAATAATATGTTTTTAGCGAAAAAAAAAAGAACGAACATGTTATAGTGAATAACAACAGCACATGCCTTTTTCTCTATAATGTGTTTTATTAGTTTCAAGGTTACTTGTTGATTTTAACATACTTCATCAATGGTCAAATCTGCATTACAACACCTGTGGGTCACTTTGCAGGTCTTTTTCGAGACAATTGCTTATCATCTTTAAGGAAATAAAGAAATCGTCGAGAAGATTCCAATACAAGACGTCACTGATACTAGTTTTGTCAGTGTTCTTCCAACAATAATAAAGGAACACTGTAAAATAAGAATGACACACAAATCAGTCAGTCCACTTGACATTTTTTGTCTTACTTTGGATGTGTTGTATGGTCTTTTTGGCTGTGGGATGCGTTAGTTGCGTCCCTTGATGTTCTTCAAAACAATTATGCAACATCAAGCGTACTTATACTGCTAACAAATGAAATAGAATGCTGAGGCCTACACTCTCGTGATGCTGACAATTTAATGCTTTCGCCCACGCACTTCCTATATTAATTGTTTTTCTAATTGAGCACATGTCTCTTAGTTCTTGTTAAGGAGTGTGAAAGATCCTCTACAATCGAGTGTGTTCGACAATTGCAACTGTTACTTTAATCCTAAACCAGTTAAATAACTGTTTTAGTTTATTTTTGTGACTACTACTATTGCTGTCTTACAAGAACTATTGTCTCCTAGTGTCTAGACCATTTAGTGAGAAACCATGCTTTATTTGGTAATTGAAATGTTGTAGCGATTGAACATAACAAAGTCTTCTGGGCAAGTTTACCTGTAGTAATGCTAGACAGAAGTTACCTTGTTTATTAAGTATACCGGGTTTATCAGAAAATGAAAACTTTTACGAGGATAGATCAAGTACCCAGTGTATACTTGACATATACATTATGTCATACACTCATAGAAAACTATTGAGAAAGCTGTCGAGAATATCTTGTTTGTGTTGTTTGTTATCTTCTGATGAAATCATTTGTCAACACAAGGTTTCACAGTTTCTTTTAAATTTTGCTTCCCTCATATATCTAAATAATGCCCATTTGAGCAGCACCCACCCTACAACAACAAGATTCTTCCTACCAACACAAGTTAACACTTATAGCCGCATAATTGTAAACTGTACCACCAACCACATTTTCTGGATATTGGTCCTTGTGGATGCTGGTGTAAATTCCATATATCCCATAACCATGTTTTTTACTTTGTACGGCTTGTGCTTGTGTAGAGGGATAACCTGTGCCCACAATATGTCACTGGTGGTTGGATTATCTGACCCCTTGGATCAGTAAAGACATTTTTTGCTTTGTTGATGTTAGCAAAATGTAAATGACTGTTGTCAGCATTTCTCTTAGTGACACAAAATATGTGACCGTAGATGCGAAAAAAGCACCAAAGTCGCTATTATGTATTTTCCAGTACAGCCTAAATACCACAAAAATTTTTATATTATCGAAATTTTGATTTTTGTCACACTAAATTCTACAATCTTCAAGCTACAAATTGATATATCGTTTGCCACTAAACACGTTCTGGTTCTTGAGTTATGGTATCTTTTGTTGTCTTTGTTCTGCACGCGTTTAAATGAACGATAAATGACGCGATTAATATTCAATTAATAATCGGATTTACGCCAAATTTTCTATGGCAACGCTACTCGAGACGCAAGCAATTTTACAGCTGTGTTCTTTTTCAAAATGAATAGCAAGAAAGGCTCTATTGCTAAGGCTCTCAACGAACTTTGTTCATCACATCTTATCGATAGCGACCAGGCAGCACTCGAAGCTTTCATCCAAGACTTCTTCTTTGATGAATCGCAGGAAGAGGAGGACCCAGAACCTCCCAGTAAGATTGATAAAAATGAATACAAAAACTATGAATAATTTTATAGGTGACGAGGATGAATATGATTATGATTGTGAAAACCATTCCCAGATTAGAGCTATTATAGGGGATGGCATCATTGAAAATGACTCTGAAGACCTCGTAATTAGCGATGATCACGGCACTACCTCTGACTATGAAGGTAACAGAACTATCATGTAGTTAAAGTATTATTCATACCATTAGAGCATTTTTATGAAGGAGAGAACTTGTTAACTGAGAACAAGGAAGAGGTGATTGTTGAAGGTACGATATATGACAGAGAGGAAGAAGATAAGGTAGCGAACTTTTTGGGAACTGGATGTGGATGTACCTTGTACCTCGGAGGTCCCTGTAACAAAGTCTTTTCAGCAGAACATTTACGAAGCATCCGTAGCCAATGTCAAGACTTGGATCACACTTCACTGGACCTCGTCCTTTTAGGACAAATAATGTCTACAAACTCTCATTCTTATACAGTTCAAAGTAGCCATCAGAAACCTTCTATTCGAAAGAAGACAAGAATGTCTTATTACCATCATGGCATTCCTGTATGCCGAACCACCTTCCTTTTTCTACATGGAATAGGAAAGAGGAGATTAGATAATGTCCGGGTATCTTATGAAAATGATGGACTTACCTCAAGGACACATGGAAATTGTAATCGTAGACCACACAATGGCTTTACAACCCATGAGCTCATCCACACTGTGACTTACATTAAAAACTACGCAGAGGCTAATGGAATACTCCTTCCAGGTCGAATACCTGGATTTAAAAGAACGGATATTCAACTACTACCAACACAAACAACCAAACGATCAGTCTGGATGGAGTACATTGAGGCCAGTAGGTCTTTTGATATTCGCACTGTGGGTTACCACAGCTTCTGTAAAATTTGGAGAAAGTTTCTCCCTCACATTATCATCACCAAACCCAAATCTGACCTTTGCTGGCTGTGCCAGAGAAACAACAGAACTATCAGTGGCACAACTAATCTATCTGAGAGTGTGAAACAACAAGTAAACTTTTAAATTTTTTTATTGTATAGGTTTACTTACCTTTTATAGGCACTCCAACAAGCCATAGCTCATTTAGAAAGAGCGACAAATGAGAGATCACACTACAAACTCCAATGTACTCAGAGCAGGGAAGACCTGAAAAGGATATTTACATCTCCAGACGGTAATTACTGTCCTCCTCTGATTGGATCTCCTTTTTCTCCCTGCTCTTTGGATATCACTGTACATACAAGTTTTGACTTCGCTCAACAGGTTCATTATCCTTCCAATCCTCTCCAACCAGGACCCATCTACTTTCTCACACCCAGAAAATGTAGCATTTTCGGAATTTGTTCTGAAGGGTTACCTAGGCAGGTATTATCAGAGATTTGAAAATTTCTTACTAAATTATTCTTATTCTTGAACATAGGTTAACTATCTCATAGACGAAGCTGTTGACACAGGAAAAGGGTCCAATACTGTCGCAAGCTTGCTACACGATTATTTCTCCAATCTCGGTTTAGGAGAAATGACTCAACAATTACATGCTGATAACTGTGTTGGACAAAATAAGAACAACACCATTATGCAGGTGCGTCTCAAATAATTATGACAATTAATGTTAACTATTGCTATCATTTTAATAGTACCTTCAATGGAGAATCATGGTCGGCTTAAGTCGTTCCATTACTATGTCATTCATGGTAGTTGGACACACTAAGTTCACACCTGACTCATGTTTTGGATTAGTAAAGCAGCGTTATCGGAGAACACATGTAGAATGTCTTAGTGATATTGTGGATGTAGTGAACAAGTCTGGCTATATCAACCATGCCAGATTAGTTGGTACACAAGAGGGTCAAGTTCTCATACCAACTTACGACTGGCAGACATATCTCTCTCCTAACTTCAAGAAGATTCCAAACATCAAAAGGTTCCATCAATTTAAATTTTCAACAGATCATCCAGGAGTTGTCATCTGCAAATTATACAGTGACAGTGAAGAGACAAAACTGGATATGCGTGTAAATCCTCTGTGGCAACCTCGTATCTCTGATCTTCCACCATTAGTTCAGCCACGAGGGTTGTCTCCTGAGAGACAAATGTATCTCTACGAAAAAATTCGCCCATTTTGCTCTGAGAGATCTATGGATTTGACATGTCCTATACCATCAGATCATCCTCAAGCGTCAACAACTTCACCAACCGTTCCAATAACCTCTCGTACTATTCCACCATCTCATTATCCATCTCCTCCTCTATTAGATGCTCCACCTACTAAAAGAACAAGACAATGTAGTAAGTGTGGCAGAGCTGGACACAATCGTCGTTCATGCAAACAACCAGAAGATGATTAATTCAACACTTACATTCTGTCTATTTATTATTTAAACGGTTCTTTTAAGAACCACCGAATAGCAAGAGATTTCAACTTGTTTAACCTCCACATGAGTCATACTCTAAATCATCAATTACTTGTCTAGACATACAGCCTTATATCTAAACATAGAGAACTTACTGTATACTTTTCAAAATAAAACTCACCTTTGTACAAAATTAGCAAAAAGCGCCACCAACATACTCTTCACATGAACAAAATCAGTGAACTCCATATTCTTTTATGAGTATTGCAACTTTTAAGAGTAACTTCCGTGCCCTAAGGTAAGTAACTTTCAAGAGAAACGAGCTTTTCTTAGTATCTTTTAGTATAAACCATCACACGAGGTATTGCGGTAAAGTCATGTGATTTCACATAAACAAACGAATATACGGAAAGTTAAAAAATGCCTTTTTTCTACAAAAACGCTATCTCTAAGTAACCGACTTTAACGTAGCGTAACTACAAAACGCAATGTCTGAATCTTATGGGACAAACGCCATTCAGTAGCCAAGACAACGCACATTCCTGCCAATACAATAACTAAAAATGTGTAAATCCCGACTTTGGTGCTCTTTTTGCATCTACGGTCACATATAATAAATGACATGATGCCAAAGGTTAATTGCATCATGATTCTCAGGAAGTTAGTATACAAGTTTTATGACAAATGGCTGACAAATTGTGCATTATTATGACTGACATATCTCATAAGTTATACCTTCTAAAGGTAACACGTTTTCCAATTACACCAATCAACAACTTCTATGGTCAGTCAGATTATCACCATTCATCCAATGTGAATTGAAACCATTTTCTTGCAAATGAGTGGCAGCAAAGCTACTTCAATATGATTAATGAAAAATGTCATCCTATAACAAGTTTAATATTTATGATCTTCAAAATCCTTAATAATAACTTTGTATTGCTTCGAGATGTTAGACAAAGAATAGATTGCAGGGGTGGCACAGGATTAGAAAAAGTGGTGGGGCTAAATTTGGCTTGTCATTTTTGTGGTTGGTTGGGCTTGCTTAATATGATGTCCACTCCCTGATGCAACGCACAATGAAATACCGCCCATCTCTACTTCAGCTGATTTGCTGAACAGCGTGTCACTTTCGGCAGATGTGCAATCAGAGTTAATATCACTGCTTTCTGCAAGAAAGTGGTGGGGCTGTTACCTCACCAGCCCCACCCACTGTGCCGCCCTTGGATTGTACTCTGTCCAAGTCGAGTTGAGCTACCAAGACATGTAAACAGTGTAGGTAGTGAAGGCAGATTGTATGGTATGTATGGAAACTTGTGCTCCAGTATATGTGATGGATATTTTATAATCGTAAGCACACTCACTGTCAGTCTGTAAATAGAACATACAACAAAGGTAACAGATGCTAAAACCTACATGTGTTCACGCGTTCGTTCTATCCTCAGTCACTTACTAGGAAAACCAAGTCACTGTCACAGCTATTGGGAATTATATTCCTGTGATGGAGTAAGTAGTCTCCCAGTATGTTTATGAAGTATGTGTCTTGTGGACATTTTGAGAGTTGTGGTCGTGCAGAACTGGCCGTCTTGTATTCCATCAGGTATAGCAGTATAGCATGGACTTCCTTTGTAGTCCGAGTAGTGGATAACATTTGATGAGGTGTCCAGAGACCTACAGATTTCCCCTTAGTGGAATTTGAACTTTAGTTTTCGATATTCTTTCTCTCTCCTGGGAGGGAAGGCTGTAGGAATCTATTCAAGTGTCAATGGATGCTGGGCGCACGACTCAGCAAACCCAGAGGTCATGTAGACATGAACCTCAGTTCACAATTTTGTGAACTGTCTATGCTTGCAATGCAGCAAATATTCGGTTTCATCCCACTATGGCTACATGATGCTCAGCAATAAACATTGCAACAACAATCTCTCCTCGCGGAACATCTTAATTTATTAATAGATAAGATTAATAAGTCAATTATGCAGTTATCATGCTATGGTTAAAGTATACACCTCCTTTCAATAATTACTTCCGCGCAACCCTCTATATGTGTATGTCATAATCTTCGTATCTATTGACACCATATCCGAATTAGCTTAACAAGCAAGTAGTGAATGCATTAGTCTGAATTAATCTTGACTTTTTAGAAAACAACAGGCTACATAAACTGTCATTAATCAGGAAAATTTGACCAGCTAGATTAGATTATTTGTTCTCTTTAGAACTCAAAAATATTAACAACTTACGCCCAGGGCAGAAGCATCATCCTGGCAGACTAAATGCCCTATTTTCTTCATTCCTTTGCACGAGATGAAAGGACAGTTAGTCTTACCTCTCCCTCCACCTCTTGTACAGTTATATTATGTATGTTTTCAGATGTTGTGGAGGCGGAGGAGGTCCTCTAAATTCCCAGAAAGATCACAATCATTGTGCAATAAATTATGTGCCATTTAATTAAAATGTTAATCACTTTATCGAGATTTTTCTTGGTTGTTGGCTATCTGCACGAGAAACAGTAACACCAATGCTGCAATGAAGTTTCACAACTTATCAGTAGTGATATGGCAGGTTCAATAGTACCATAGCTTTCACTTGAGAGGACCTTTCAAACTAATGCAATGGATCTGAATATGAGAATGGGATTGGGAATCCAACAAATGTTTTGGCCACGTAATTGTAATATGTACCACCAAAACACATAGATTAGTTATAATAAATATTCACAATGTGAATGAATGATATAGTACAGTCATTATATACCACTAATGCAATGGAACATCTGAATTCTGTACACTGCTAGAAAGTGCACAGTTTCCATGTGTTGCCCAAAATATAAAACACTCCAAGTAGACATCAGAGTGACACTTTTGTGCGCAACATTATAATGCATGCAGATGACCTACTAATTGGAATTATATGATTATAGATTATATTTATGCAGTGCTCCATCTTTTAGAAAAGGTTATCACTGGCCATCATGGTCAACATAAGAAATATTTTACAATAGCATGTTTTAATAACAACAGTTAAAGACATTTTTAACATTGTAGCTGATCTGCTTTGTCCAAAGTACAGCATATTCTGGTAGCATGGATGCGCTGCTCATATATTTCACATTCTCTTTTATATCAAGCTGCTTTAACACACAATTTTTTGTTTGTTGCCTTCAGATGTGTAGTTAAGTTATCACCAGCCAGTATTGTAACATCTTCCAACTCAAAATTACTCTGTCTCTCCATCTGATATTGAAGAATGTCTTTATCAACTCCAAGCCTCTGAAAGGACTGATCTTCATCCAATGATAGAGTAGGTGAAGTAGGTGACCCAAGACTAGTACCAGTCACCCATAAACAATTTTGTTGGATTGCGTAACTACTAGCAACTGAATTTTCAACATTTTTTTCTCTTTTCCATTGTCTGTATTTCTTTCATCTTTCTCTTCTTACTTCTACATGTTATGTTGGGTGTGGTTATCCCTTAGCCAATAAACAATAATTATATAACTAAAAGATAGAGGCTGTGCTACTCGGTATTGAGCCTAAGTATGCATGTCTGCTTTTGCAGTTTCGATGACTATTTTCAATGCATCAGAGTTGAGAGCCTTGAAATAATTTAGTTAAAAGATTACAAAGTCTTTCTGTTATCAGATCATGGCTGCATTACTTTAAGTTCATGAAAAGGAGTTCTCAGTTCGTACCAATTCTTCTCTTGCAGTAGAACCAATCGAGTTCTGTGACCAAAGTTTTGAGGTTTTCTCAAAATGAGAGCCTAGGTTTAGATGGTACAGTCCTGACATTGTTTCCATCATCTTGTTTAGAAGAGTGGATCCCGTGAGTCTACAGCAAACAAAGCAACATGTCTCCTTTTAGCACGATTGTGGCTTCTTTGTCGCTGCTGCTTTTGATGTACATTAGAGATGGAGAATTACTTATTCTTTTGGAATTGGCATGTTGGTATTTCAACAAGTGTCACATAAATAATGTCAGACTGACCGTCACTGTTTTGGAAACTTGTGCTCCGGTAATGTGATGAATATTGTATAATTGTAAGCACACCCACTGTCAGTTTGTGAATAGAACACACAACAAAGGTAACTGATGCTAAAACCTACACGTGTTCACGCGTTCGTTCTATCCTCAGTAACTTACCAGAAAAACCAAGTCATTGTCACAGCTATTGAAGTATGTGTCTTGTGGACACTTTGAGAGTTGTGGTCCTGCAGAACTGACCGTCTTGTATTCCATCAGGTATAGCAGTATAGCATGGACTTCATTTGTAGTCCGAGTAGTGGATAACATTTGGTGAGGTGTCCAGAGACCAACGGATTTCCCCTCAGTGGAATTTGAACTTTAGTTTTCGATATTCTTTCTCTCTCCTTAGAGGGATGGTTGTGTGAAAGAGAAGGAGAAATAGACTGCTTAGGGATTGTGCATCTCCGATTCAATCTAAGGAATCTATTCAAGTGTCAATGGATGCTGGGCGCACGACTCAGCAAACCCAGAGGTCATGTAGACATGAACCTCAGTTCACAATTTAGTGAACTGTCTATGCTTGCAATGCAGCAAATATTCGGTTTCATCCCACTATGGCTACATGATGCTCAGCAATATCTACCAACAGTATGAACGGTTCCACTTTAGCCTAAAATAGTGTGAACTATAGAGCAACTAATGATAAATGAACTGCAATCATAGATACTACAATGAATTTCACAACTTATCAGTAACGATATGGCAGGTTCAACAGTACCATAGCTTTCAATTGGGAGGACCTTTCAAACTAATGCAATGGATCTGAATATGAGAATGGGATTGGGAATCCAACAAATGTTTTGGCCATGTAATTGCAATATGTACCACCAAAACACACTTTCTTGCACTGATAAATTGTTTTACCAATATACTGATAAACAATATTAAATTGCAAACTAAAGCCAATACTGATAGCCAATCTGATATAATTAGTTTTACTTTCTTTGACTATAGATTGGTTATAATAAATATTCACAATGTGAATGAATGATACAGTAAAGTCATTATATATTATTACCACTAATGCAATGTAACATCTGAATTCTGTACACTGCTAGAAAGTGGTCAGTTTCCATGTGTTGCCCAAAGCACTCCAAGTAGACATCAGAGTGACACTTTTGTGCGCAACATTATATCGCAAGAAAAGGTTATCACAGGCCATCAAGTCCAAAACCTGATCATTAATGACCAGTTGCTGCCAAGTCATGATTGATAGAATTAACTATGAGTTGACCCCACTCAAGTCACGATCAATGGAGTCAACTATGAGTTGATCCCATTCAAGTCATGATGATCAAATAAGTGTTGATTCCACACAACCCGAGTTCTTTAATGGTGGTGGTGTCTACTGACCCATACAATGGTATTGGGTAGACTTACCTTGACAGGACTAGGACAAGGAAAACAAGCCTCATCTTCACTTCCATCTGGACTCAACGAGATCATGTGAGCTTAGTGTGGTTATCCCTTAGCCAACAAACAAGAATTTGAGATATACTATTACCTGGTTAAGGATTTCCAAAACAATTATAGTACAGGCTCCAAAGATTCTCATGCAAGGCATTAAAAATCATCAACATCAATAAAAACAATAGGGTAAATACAATAACAACATCCTATTCAAAGCACTTAGAATTCATACTATACTATATCACACTTACCGACTATTATATTTTAAATATAAAATGATTAAAATATATCTAAAAAATAAACTTGGCAAGAAGATTCAAGCATCAATGTCATATTACAAACAGTTAATGTTAAGATAAGAAATCAGCTATTATAGAATGCACTTTAATGACATTTGTTGATCTCATAAGCAGCAAATACAATATAATCAATACATTTTCAAAAGCAGATAAACAACACATTCAGATGACAAGTATTCAGTATAAAATCACAACAACACATTCAATATGCTCAAAATTCATACTAGGCTATAGTTATAAAATGCTTAAAATATACCTAAAAATTAAACCTGGCAAGTAGATTCAAGCATCATTGTCATATTACAAACAGCTAAGGTTAACAAGATTCATTGCTGATATACAAATCAGCTGTTACAGAATGTACTTTAATGTCATTTGTCGATTTCATAAGCAGCAAATACATTTGTCGTTTTGGAATCACGATTCTGTTTCCACACAATCTACGATTATGACCAGCAATACCACAATTACCTGATGATTATCCTTGACTTTGTAAGTCAGGAGTTTGAACATGTTGTTCTGAAGAGGAAACCTGTTCTGAAGAGCAATTTTGTGGTCGTAAGGTGGGACAAGTGAGGTCCTTTGATCTCAAAGAATAAAATGGTTGAATTTTCTCAAAAAGATACTACTGGATGAACTACAGGTGGTAATTCAGCTGAAAGAAAAATCTGTCTTCCTGATATCAAGCTCATGGTACTGCTTGATGTTTGGCACCTTCTTGGAATCATTGTCTGTCCATCTTCTGTTTCTACAAGTTTTGTTTCATTGAGAGCTGCAAAATTGTTAACCAATAGGTGTTCAACATTTGTTTTTTTTATATTTTTGTTTTATTAATCCAAAACCTGTCTGGAGTGAACTTAGTATGTCCAACTACCAGCATAGATACTAAATTAAGTTAATATTAATAAAATTAGTGATTATTATTCTATCATAATAACTATGTCATTCTCATTTTGTCCTATGCAGTTGTTAGCATGCATAGACTGATGCATCTCCTCGACCCCAAGTTAGTGAGAAAGTCATGCAACAAGCTAACATCCGTGTTCGATCCTTTGCCAATGTCACAAGACTCATCAATCAAGTAGTTAACCTAGAAAGAATTGCCATGCTATGTAAGTATTGTAGAAGCTACGTTCAAGCTTTGTTCGGTTGTTGCTTGCTCAATGTGTGTAATGAATAATTTATCCTAGATTATTGATTCACCAAATGTTGATATAGCTCATGTACCCAGCTATATGTCTTGATGATGGTCCATTTGCACGAATATAATCGTTCCATATTCCTCTTTTCATCATATGATTGGGAAATAGTTGTATATCCATCCTTTTATGCACTTAATTCATAATTGAAGTAGCTCATTCTACTAATGCTGTGATGAAGAGAAAGGTTGTCCTACATGACTGGATAGTTTGTGTTATTGAGCTTACGTTCAGCATTTTCTCTTTCTGGTAGAGTAATAACGCTAACTGTATTCCTCTGTATTCCAGTGCTTAAAGTGTAAGAATTGTACAGTATGTGTCTGTTTTACCTTGTGCATCATTAACTTATGCTTCATTAGTATATGTGGGATGCTGACTATGTTTCATCAATGTAGTGTTTACCTTCTAAAATAATGTTTGAATATTAAATTGTTAGTAAAAAATTAATGATGTAAAATCAGAAATAGTAAGAATTTAACAAACATATTAGAATAATCATTGGAACTCTCATGTTTATCCAGAACAAAATGATCTACTTGTGGTGTGAGATCATTCAAAACTTTAGCAATCTGCTTCGTTTTCTTCATCTAACTCTGAGTCACCGGGGTAATGATCGCAGCAACGCATGACTCATTTTGTGTTAAAACCGTTTTATCAGAAAAATTGTTTATGAAGAAATAGAGTTTCATTAAGTTTAAGCTATCAACATAAAGTATGATGTTCGTAGAGTTTGGTCGTACTAAAATCTCAATTTCGATTAGTCAGCCATTTTGAACACATTTTTGCCTGTAGTGAAAAAAACAATAATTGTATGTTAGGTACCATTTTTGCATTTATGGTCACATATTAGGAAATAATTGTGATAGAAAAGCAGAAATATAATAAAATTAATATTAGGAGAAAAGAAGAACAGATCGCATTGAATATTTAAATATGAAAAAAGAAGGGGTACTAGTCTATCTCATTAATATATGAATTCACAATTTTTTTCAACAAAGGCTCAAGAAACTACCATGACCATATTGTTATTCAAGGATCTCCTTTCATTGCACCTGACTTAATCTAGTATGATTTAACAATACCTTTACAGTTAGGCCAATGACATGATAACAATATCATTTTATTTGGATCCCAAAAGTAAGACAGCCACTACAATGGCAAACCTCTATTATATCTATATCATACTATTATGCTAATAAGTCCTGAGGAAGTCTTAGAGTTATGTTGGTTATTTGAGGTTGATAGATGTGTAGTTGGAGAGGACATACATGGCTTCATGGAGAGAAAGTGAAGGCTTATCCGTTTGAAACCTTAGTTGCGGAACATTTGTGAATTGCTTCAAAGATGGCTCTCAAGGGCAGCCTCCTCAATGTTGGAATCGTCATATGCAATAGACTCATAACTAAATTGTTTTATTATTAAGTTACTTGTAATTAGATGAAGCAATTATTGGAGCATTGAAGCTTACATGGTTGGCAATTCCTACCCTTAGAAGCAGGATTACCACTGTATATACTACCTATTAAGGCTAAAATTTGATTGTGAGATGATTCCTTAAAATAATCAGGGGGTAATTCATCCATTTCAATTAGATCAACTTTGTCCAAGTATTGAAGTGAGAATTTCATATTGCATTTAAGTGTTACATGTTACAATGCCCATCTCTGAATAGGTGCCAAATAGGGAATACCTTTCTTTTCACTGAATAGAAAGAATAATGGTTTGTGATCAGATTCGATTGTAAACTTTTCAGCTATAAAGATAATTGTGAAACGTTTTAGTGCCAAAAACAATGGCAAGACCTTTTTCAAGTTGGGCGTACTTTTTCTCAGCGACTGTGTTAGAGTTCTTGAGGCTATTGGTCTGTTGCTACCATCTTCCATGGTGTGTGACATAAATTATATAACTTATAAGTCCTAAAAAGGACCTTAGTGCGACATTTTTGGGTTTAGGCACATCTTGAATTGCCTTGACCTTTTCAGTGGTTGGGTGAAGCCCCTGGTTATCAATAATATGGCCTAGATATTCAACATTTGACTTTAAATAACATTTCCCCCTATTTAATCACAACCCACCTTTATCTAGCTTGTCTAACACAACACTGAGATTCTGTAACTACCTGCAACAGTTGAACCTGCTACTAGTATGTCATGCTGTTACTCCCTTCCATTCTTGGAGGAGGTCATCTATGTAACGCTGAAAAATTGCCAGTGCAAATGCAACTGCAAATGGTAATTTGTTATAATTAAATAGCACCTTGTGGGTGTTTATAGTAACAGATTGCTTTGAACTGTTTTCTAATGGCAATTGAAGGTATGCTTGAAACAATACTTCTCACCTGATAGCTTCGTCGTAAACAGGAAAATTGTACTGGTGATATGACATTGGATGCCACCAGCCTTTCTAATTCTGCTTCAACTTTCTCTCTTAATACAAATGGTACTGGTCTGGGCTTGAAGAATTTAGGACAAGCCTCATTGTTTACACTAAATTGTACACCTTTGAGGCAACCCAATTTCTCTGTAAAAACACTCAAGTACCTTTTTAAGACTTAATACATTGGGTGAATCTAGATGACAGACCAGTTTTGCAATTGTATCATGACTAATGCTCTGGAACTCAATAGAGATGCATCTGTCTTCGTTATCAACAAGGATACGTACAACCACATCAATACAGTTGCTACAACTCCCATCACAAAATCACCAGTCAAGTGAAAACCTACATGGGTTATTCCAATTATCAGCAGCATTAATGTAAGTCTAAAGTACAAAGGAGTAGAAGAGGAATTGCTACACCTTGTGGTTGATGGAAATGGTCCAAAACCAGGGATTGGCTTCGTAAGCGTAGAGTTAATCTGTTGAAATATTTAATATAGAGCTAAACTATGAACAACTTTGTAGATTTTGGGTAAGTCATCACAGTTGGCAACAAGGGTAAAACTATGTCCCTACATGGAACTCTGTCTTACAATTTGACTAAGGAGTCTTGGTCTATCTATAATGAACGAATGAATCAGTATTTCATCGCAAGTGATGTAGTAGACAGTAATTAAAAATGTGCTATACTACTCTTTGGCATGTGGTCCCATAAACTTATATTTGTGATAAAATATTAGAATGAAACGAAGGGACACAACCAACTCATAAAATACAACAGCAATTACACAGTAGTGAGCACCAACTGAACTAAAAATAAATAAGCAACAACTTAAATATATACGATTACATTATTATGACAACATTACTAACATTGGGTATACATGACACATACATTAGAAAAGTATTACTCAACTACAATCAGCACTGCATAATTATGTTTTAACACATAATGTAGATTAGTTTAATCCTTATAAGCAGACTGAATACTCTGCTGGAGCAATTCACTTGCCAATGCAGAATCTGCCTCAATCTGAGCAATAGAAATTTCAAAATTTATATTAGTAGGAATCATTCCAGGTCCAAAACAGGATTTGGAGTTCTTGTATGTACTACCTTTGAAGAGCATTTTCAAATCATCAACAAATTATAAGAGATAGGTATAATATTGGATCAGATTTACCAGCAACACGAAAGGTATGTGGATTTTTATCATATAATGCAGAAAAGGTGGCTCTAAATTCCTAAAGTCATTTCGAACAGTATCATTTGGGTAAACACACCACCCAACATTGATAGATTTACAAGGAAGGTAGAATCTGGATTTGCAACATTTACAGCTGATCAATGGAAACATTGGATTCTAATATGTTCACTACAAGTGGACAGGCACACTTCCGATTTGTAACTTATTTCTTTTGTCATGAGTTAAAACTAAAATGCAGGTCAAATACACGTAAACCTACAAATAGCAATATATTAACGCATTTCAAATGGCTGGATATTGTGCAGATGCTAAGACTAATGTAAAGCTAGATTTGTAATTATGACATCAGTTACAAAGTAAAAGATGTACTTATAAGCCTTATATCCTTTTGCATTGAGGCAGTAGTATTGCTTCAGTTGACTACTCCAATCAACTTGAATTCTCCCCTCTCCTTGAACCTTTTCTTTGTCATCTAACAGATCCTTAAAAGTGGAATGCCTATAAAAAAGTTATCACTGTATATGTTTTTTGTTCTGACAATGATTCTTGTTAAGTCTCAGACAACCCGTGACCCTAGTACTGTTTCTAATCTTTTCTCCTTTCCACAGTATACTTGGTGTTCACATACAACCATGATGCTGCATTTAATTAAAGCCAACTCTAGGTCGTCTTCATCCTTCAAAATAATCTTTAAACTTTCTGAAATATCTTTTGCAACCAATGGATACTATTAGCATTACCATAAATGTCTGCAGTTTTCTGCTTTTTTTTAAAAAAGGGGCAAAATTGGCAGGCTGATGACTTTGTGTCAAACACAAACAGACTAGAGAGAAAAATAATTTAATTTAGATCAAAGGTGTGGCCCATCCGCCCACAGTGGTATGCAGCATAGTAATCTCGCAACTTCCACTTAGAAAGATCATCTATGTCTATAATATTACCAGAGGAGTCGGCCAACATGATGTTATTTACTGTAACATCACAAAATTCTTGGTAGTATAATTTGATAGATTTTGTGTGAAAACTTCAAAGATACTGGAATTTTTGCTCATTTCAAGTTTTGTTGTTGGGTTTGGTTCTACAGCAAAATTCAAAAGGTAAAACCCATACTCACATACATGTACCTTTTTTTTGCTGCAGTCGACATCGCAATTACCAATTCCTTTGTCCTCTCAAAGTTTTTCCTAATTGGAGAGTATAACTCAAGAAAAAGGAGAGGCCGTCCAAGCCTTCAGCAACCAATAAAGCGCTTCTGCACTGCCCACTTTCCTGTAATGTTATCTTTTACTGTATATAGGAACAACATACCTATGCTTTAGATTGTCATATAGTGTCTGGATATATATACCTTGTATTTCCATCTGCCAGCACCCACACCTTAAAACCTCTTTTGACAGGCTTCATCGGAAGGTGCTGCTTCATGCTGGATCTTCCCTTGAAAGGTAACATTGCCTCGTCTATAATCTAAGAGCTATGAGTAGTCCCACTTTATGGTGTGTAATTGTAAAATGAGAGAAATTTGGTGTTATTAATTCTTCAATTAACTGTTATGTGTGATATTCCAGCAGGTACATTTGGGTTTATATGAGGATAGCCTATGGTGATGTGGTCTTATGCACAGTCATCTTATAGGTATGAGATCTATTGAAAATCATCCTAGCTATATGGTCTATTGCACAAACATTCTAAGCAAATCTGTATTTTCATGTACATACACATTGAGCCAGTTAGTTTATTGTCAAAAATATTTGCCTATGTCCATTTCTTTGGGTACTTAACATCTACTACAAAATCAATTTGTTATTCTCAACCTTGATTTTTCATCACATCATCATTCGAGGTACCCTCACATTTACTCAATCCAGCAAATGCTTGTACCATAACAAATTTGTTTAGAGATTATTTTAATATAAATGCTGGACATGTTAGATGTACCAGTTAAACAACAATTATTTAAGATTAATAATCAAGTGTTACATCAGAATGAATTTCGAGGTTTCTGTCTGAATTTCTGCATTTTTGGTTAGGACATGCTGAATGCTGAATACTAAGTTTTGCCATAGCCATAGTTTTTACCTTATTTTCAAGCCATCTCACTACAGAATTGTGGGAGACTTGTTTAAAATTAACATCTGGTGACAAGTCCATGTTTTCACTCGTAGCATTCTTAGTGATCTGTTGTGTGTGTGTTCACATGTTGAACCTGTCAGTACATTGGTTATAAACATTTACCTATGCTTGTTAGGTAGCCAATGGACATAGGAATCAGAGTATTTTGCATCAACTCCAAGTAATTAGCATAACCCTGCATACCACAACAATTGAATGCACAGAGTGATTTCAACTGCTATAATGTCTTTGACAGTGCTGTAAGAAAGCAGTAACTTGTACATGTTAACTTTTGTTCAGGTTGACTTCAGGTTCTTTATCTTGACCAACACTCTTATAAACTATTGTGTGTGTTAGTGTTTTCACAGTTTTTATTGTTCCATCTGATAATCTCAGTATATACACATGGATAAGATGGTTTCGTAAAGTAAGAGTAAGTATCAGCTAACAGAGTAGGATCTTCTGAAATGCTGTCTGTGTCCTTTTGCATATAATTCATATGTACAAGGTGAACATGTTTACAAGCAAGTGCAAGTTGTAGTTATGAGGACAAATTTGACAGTCTGTACATCTAAGCCTAGATCCACAGTTTTCTTGAGCTTTCTCGACCACATATTTGTATCAGATGATTGTGATTGTACTTTCCATTTTGTATTTTCAATTTGTGTAGCAGAAGACAATTTTAAGAAAAGAGCTCTCTTGTGGCGTTTGTTTACCTCGCATATTCTATGTGAATTTTTTCACATTTCAAACTTACAAAAACAGTCAAATGCTTTATTTCTGGCTACTCTCATTAATGTAATAAGTAAACTGTCAATTCTGTCTGTCAACTTGACAGGCAATGACAGTTTTGTTGTAGTAAATATTTAAGTAAGTGATTGAGTGAAACATTTGGTTTGACTTACACAAGGGCCATGAGCATAGACATCTGAGTACTTAACATTTACTAGCAATTCAGTGCCTCTTTGTAATTCATATATTAATTTAAAGCTGTGAAGTAAGCTCAGCCACAGCAACAGGTGGGCTGACCTTACTTTGGATGTCCAACAACAGCACCATAGTATAAGCATGTGTTTGACTCATAGTTGGTGTCTTTGATCCTCTAGAAAAAATTTTTGAAGAATGATTGGCTACTGCCAACCTTGTTCCATTTTCCTGATTCCAATTATGACAATTGTTCTATTACTTGAGCATATTTGCCTGGATTGTCTCTCGTCTGTGGCATGGTTAACAAAAGGGGACATAAAATTTATAGAGACATGTCATGTTGTTGGAGTATATGTACACTTCCCAAAATGAATAATGAGATGACTCTCTTGAATGTTTTCTTTTCATCCAATCATTTGTCATAGCAAAAAAAAAACAATATGAATTGTGAGTAGACAGAAAATTGACAATTGGGTTTTGCCATTCAGTCTTAGTAGATAACTGACCATATACTTAAATGGGATGGTAGAACTCTGACAACAGAACTAACTGAACTGATGGAACTAAAACTAAAAAAGGTTTCACAGCACTATATATATATATATATATATATATATATATATATATATACATGTATAAGGTTTCACCAAAATTAAATAAAAAGCCTAACAGAAATAAAATTTTGGACATTTTTGTACCACCTGTTAACTTGCTAAAAAAATCTTTCTCCTCCCGAAACTATAACTGGTATTGATATAAATTTTCTGAGAGTAACACATTTCGTTTACCAGCACCTGAAAAATACTGTCTATCTGACATCTTGAAATTGCACAATACACCATGCAGTGGCACATGATCAACACGTGCTCCTAATTAACCTCGCTGTGCGTGGGCGCATAGCGAGGGTACTGTAGTCTGTTTGTGTGTGTGTGTGTGTGTGTGTGTCTGCACTGCCTGTTTTTTTTTGAACTGCTATAACTTGGCAACCGAAGCATTAGCAGCTACCAACGTTTAGCAACGAATAGAAAAGCATGTGGACTTTACAACAGTAGTGTCAAGAACATCGTCAAGGAAAACAGAAGCTTAAAACTCGCAAAAGAATTTTCAGGCTGCAGAGGTCAAGTGCCGTTTCTCAAAAAGTAAAAAACTTAACGTGGAGATTTTTTAGTATGTTGTAAACAATCTCAGAGGAATACGGATCAGCAAGATAGAAGGCCGTTGGTCGAAGTAATCGTTAGAAAAGTTCTGAAAAATGTTTTGTGGACTTGGAGCAAAGTAACCCATTCAGGAAACGTCTCCAAGCACTGAGAAGACTGCTACTAATAGATAATATATCGATTTATATTTGTACTACGGGACGTTTCCAAAGAACGTTTCATCTTCAAGTTACAATAAATTTTATATATGAAATATTGATACATTTTAAATGGTCATGTAAAGACTCAGAGAAACTTTTCATTACGAAATTAGCACTTAATCTTGCTTGGCAATTGAATGATACTATCACTTACTCAGTTACTGCTTCACAAACATGGCAAAGCTAGAAATCAAGCAACAATTAATGAGCATATACAGAATGACAAAAATTACCATTTTATAACCACACCTTCTGGAATGTTAATAATAATAAATTTTCTTGCAATAACAACATCATAGCTGGGCCTAAGCTGGCATAGAATTTATAAATAACTTAGAAACTACAGCGAGGTTCGGCACTTTAGTGCCTTTCATTTTACACTTCAATGATTACACTTGATTTTATTAGTTTTCAATTGAAGTGCTTGCAAAATTGGTTTTGCTGATAATGATCCAGGATAGAAAAAAGGGAAGTGAGATGGCTGTAACATGGAGGAACTGGCCTACTTGCTTCATGCCTGTACACAAGACTTTGTATGCAGATGTCATTAACACCACATACTAGATGATCTCTGATCATTTCGTTCAATTTATCACTGAATTCGTAGTCTTCACCTAAATGTTTCAGTTCTGCCACGTATGCAGCTACTGATTCACTATCCTCTTCTTATCGTAGTGTTGAATTTGAAGTGTTGCATAGTGACTGAAGGAGTTGGGTTGAAGTGATTACTAGCAGGTCTGTGAGGTCAGAATAAGATTTACTCTCTGGTGTATTGGGTTGTAGCAAGTTCTTCAGTAACTGTAAGGTCGATCGACCACTCACTGTAAGTAAAATGGCTTTCTTCTTAGCCCGATCCTGAATATCATTTGTTATGAAGTAGTATTCTAATCTTTCGGTATAGGACAACCAGGTTTCTTGGCTTGAGATGATTTTAGAAATTTTTCCATGAACTAATATGACTTTACCCTCGTAGCCAATGATGTAGCCGAGCACACGATGAAAACAAACTTTGACAGAACTCTTTGACAACAGAACTAACTGAACTGACAGAACTAATGGAACTAAAAGTAAAAAGGTTTTACAGCACTATATATATAAGGTTTCACCAGAAATTAAATAAAAAGGCCTAACAGAAATAATAATTCAAAATAAATATTTATACAGTTTACCACAATATGACAGAAAAAATCCTTGACCTGGACTAGCAATGATGCTGTCATCGACAAATATTATGTACATTAATCACCGTGAAGTTCTTTAGCATTAGTCAGATGGCATGCCAAATGATCAATGTTCACCATCAATCCAACCTTGCCTGTTTGCATATGATAAATAAAACCATAATTGGGAATGTCATCCAACATCTTTTAAGACCTCATCATGACAATTGTACCACAATTTCATGTCCTTTGCCAGGGGTTTTAAGGCCTGCAGTAGGCCAGCTTGATTGGCTAATCTACCCAAATTCAAGTCCTAGCAAGATCAAGACTATGATGGTTCTTTATTATCAACATATACTAGTGTTACTCAATTTATTGATTTTCTTCACTGTGGACTCCTTGTATCTTCTTATTTTAATATTTATGCCCTTGTCATTGTATTTATGAAGCAATATCAATTCTGATTTTAAGCTATAAAGTTACAGAAAACATCATGAACAACAATGTTTTTGCCTCATTTTTCATTAATGATTGATTCATAATGATCTACATAGTAGAGTGTACTAATGTTCTCCAGAGTGACGAGAAAGTTATGTTTACAGCTACAATGCTTCATTTAGCTTCCTTAAGCTTCGTTAAATATTGGATGTGCAACATATTTGTCATTCTTATTATATTTAGTTCTTATACTTGGATTATCACTGGCCATACCTTACAGTGTCTTTGACTCTTTGTATCGATTCACTCAAAATCTGGTATCATGAACTAAGCATTTTCAAGGATTTTTTAGAGCCTTCTTGCTCACTCTGATTGAATTGCATGGAAGAATACTGAATACCATAGAATTAACTTTAACTTTCAACTACATTATCTCCATGTGGAAGATTCATTATGTTGTAGCTGAAACACTATTTTCCGCCACAATCCACCTAACCAAGCAAACCAATTCATTGTCTCCAGGGCAGACAAATAGTTCAACCAATATTGAATAATATCCTAATTGACATAGAGTTTAATGATGTCGGTAGGATGGCACATCAAATGGTTAACCTTCACTGCCAATCCTACCTTGCCTCCATGCATATCACAAAAATGCAATTGCAATGTTGTCCACCCTCTTTTAGAACCTTGTCATGATGGTTGTACCACAATTGCAGGTCTCTTACCAGGCACTTCAAGGCCTGGGGTAGGCCACCTTGATTGGCAAACCTGCCTAAGTTGAAGCTCTCAAATTTTCTGGCATCTATGTAGCCCTTCTGCACTTTCATCAAATAGTTACTGGAAGGCAGTTCCAGAACCTGCTCATTATAGAGAGTTACCATGCTGTAGAAACACATCACAGTGTTCTTCCTGTAAAAAGTTCTGTGCTGGTCTGGTCTCAGAAAAAGTCCTTGACCTGCACCAGCGATGAGGCTGTCATCAACAAATAGCATAGATTGGTAGAGGTTGCTTTTTTTCACTTTCACGTAAAAGATATCCCCACCAACGTCTGCCAATTGCTGAACAGTGCCCTTTTCTTTCACCTTGTCATGAAGTGCCCATGGCATGTGACCAGGTTTGGCTGCACTGGGATTGGAAAAGACAGACTGACCCTTCCCTTCCACCAATACGGCAAAAAGGTCATTGCATGGAAAAAGGCTTCCAGACCGAGGTTGTACTCAACTGTTGTATGGTATTCATACATTCGGACGGCATAGCAATGTTTCATTTCCATGGCATCGTGATGGAGATCTCGAAATGGCAGCCAGGTCTGATGCCTACTAGAATCTATGAATCCCACACTGATGCCATGGCGGCCAAAATTACTGATGAGGTCCAGAAACTTGTGCAGCACAAGGAAACCACCATCACCATCATTGAGGTGAATGGCGCTTAGAGCAGACACGCCTCCATTGATAGACTGAACAGATTTGTTGGATTCATGCAAGGGAATCAAACTGCCCATAGTAGAATGGTGAATGATGTTGTTGAATATGTGACTGTTGTGTAAGGACATTTTGCCAATAATTTATTTATTCGCCACCACAGTCATTGCACATCAACTAACAGCACAGGCGAGGTCATCGTTTATCTCACATTTATCTTCAGTGAGTGATGATGACCTCTCTGACTGACCACGTTGGGATTTTTGGCAACCACAGCGAATCAGAATGTCCAGCATTTCTTGCTTTCTTTGGTCATTGAGCTGGCAAGCCACCATTTGAAAAATAACAGAGTTGTCAGGTTGTAAAATGCAGTGGTTTGTCAACATGTACAAAGGAACTACCTTTGACAACGGTTTTTCTAATAGCAAACCAGTGTGGAGCACACATCAGGTTTATACTGTTTCCCGAGATTGTTTAGTCGGAGTAAAATGTTATTAGCAGCATCAACCAGAGCACTCATCCCCAGTTTGGCTTGTATTGCAATGTCTTCAGGAGGCCAACACCCTGAATCAATAGACAAGCGAACAACGTCCATTCCATGATTTTGCTCAAACTCACTAATCAGAGTTAGGTCATCCAGTTCCACAGCTGTGTGAATGGATGCACTGACTGTCACGCCAGATGTGAGCAAAGTGATTAAAAAGCATGTTTGTTCCCGTTAAGGACAATTCAATTCAGGTATTTTAGCTTCTTTGACTGTGGGCATGTTTATTGATCCAGTTCTGTACTACCGGTAAAACCAGCAATGCTGCTTGACAGGCTATCCCTCAATAAGGTGCCCAGTGCACTTAAGGACTCACCAAGAATCCATTGAGTTGCCTCCAATATCTCCCTCAGCCTGGGAAGTATTTGTCTAGCAACTTTACTTGAGCAATCTGTTAAAGAAATAGGTTAATGTCACCTATCAGTTAAAACTAACAAACTTGGGACATTACCATATATAACATTACTATCGTTGTAATGGTACTACCATTGCTATCATCAGTCTTAGTTACTTTTGCTGAGAGAACCATTTTCATTACTGTTGCCATTATCATTGTTATTTTTCTTATTATGATATATTAAAAATTTCTATATTTAATTATTTATTTATTTTAAAGTTATGCATTGTATATGACCGTATGTCCTGGTACCTTAAGGAAAAGAAGTGACATTGTTGAATAACATATATAAAATGTTTATGCTTACTTTTTTATTATATTTACTCTTGTAGCTGGTACTCTTGGGCTTTTTCCGATGAAGAAGCTAGAAGAAGACAGATATTATTACATTTATTGCACACTATATCCCTTTACACGCGAAATTTTTGCAGGACCATGAATAGTATGGTAAAATTGAAAACAGTCATCTTCTCGACCATTATGACAAAGAAACAACTGGCAGTCCATGCAGTACCAGTCTGTTTCTTGGTTGTGCATTTGTAGATGAACAAAAAAATGGCTTGGGTGTCTTGCTATAGAGTTATAACAAGGTTTCCACACTGTACAGCCACATGTTGTCCCCGCTCTGGTAGACCCTTCTTGACATTCTGATGGAAACCATTTCTGATCATGTCTCATGGTACCATTGCTATATATCACCCTTCGTTGCAAATCTAGTAGTAAATTTTTAGAGGTAAAAAAGTTATCGAAGTATACGTGATGATTTTTATTTCTTATTTTGTCAGTTAAATTCATCACAACTGATGTACCAAGCCCTTTTTCCACTCTGTCAACTTTCTTGCCAGTATAAACATCAAATTCAGAGACATACTTACTCTTAGACTCAGCACGCATCCAGATTTAAAAGCCATGTTTGATTGATTTCTTTGGCATGTATTGTTTCATGCTAGAGCGGCCTTTGAAAGGGACCATTGCTTCGTCAATACTCTGGTCTCTACGAGGTGTAAACAAAGATGAGAATTTATTGATACTTTTAGCCCTGTTGTTGGCCATCCACAAATTGGCTTGGCTACTTTGGAGTCTGTAACTAGTAAACCTATAAGAAAAAGATTGTGTAAAGAAACATAAATCAATGTGTACTTACACTGCTCTCTCTTCCTACTTCAGTTAAGTAATAAAGACCGCTCGCATTTTCTCTGAAATGAACTTTTAAAGTTTCCAAGGGTAGGCATTCCTCACTGTCTTGAGCCAACTCTTTGTCTTCAGTATGAAGTCCATAGTTTATTGCTGCAAAGCAAAAAGTCATGGGAAAAAAGTTTGCTAAAAAAAATCATGGAATAAAGGTTACTTCAAAAAATCTCTTATACACAGACTTGCAAAACACCAGCTTTTATAGTGTAAAATGCATGGAAGTAGGCCAGCTTACCTGTTTTAATCATCAAGAGGTATGTATATTTTTTACATGTGCAACCCTTACACTATTGCAACAGAAGGTTGCTAGGACTGTAAAACCTTCATTCATGAAGGTATACAAAGGTTTTGAGGCACTACAAGCCACATTGATACATCTATTTTGTTTTTTATCCAAAATCAGAAAATATGATTAATTTAATTAAAAAAGATCTGTCTGTCAATTGACAATGAAAGAAAAGAAATTTCTGGCATTTTGACTTAGCTTCTCACCATTACCTCCAAGAATGAAAAGAGATTGTTGCTACCTTTAGGATATCTAATGTTGAATACGAAGTAAGATGAGATCAGAGTAATTGGAACAGCTTCAGTGTCTACTTCTATAACTATTATGCAGTCAATCACTAGGAAGAACTGATCCTCAAACATAATAAAGTAAGGTTTGGCCTGCGAGATATTTTTTATCAATTCTTCCATCCCCAGAGCTCCACCCGACAACAAGGTACATGTTGAAATAAAGTTCGTGCACAACCAGACACTTAGCCCTATCCTTGTACATGAAATTAAAAGGACAGTTCAACTTCCCTACGACTAAGACATATGATGATATTTGACATTTCAATGATGAATCCACCATAATTCCTGTATTTGGAAATTGCATTCTCTTTCCAGTGAAACGAACATATATTTTACATTTTACATTGTATAGGTACCTACAACAGAAAATGAATGGCTAAATGTTGCAAGAAAGTACACCAGTCATTACACTTGCAATAGTGTAACTAATATTTTTTGGTGCGCTCTTAAGCACACTTCCACAGGTGTGTACACCCGAGTTAAAGCAGCAGCTAATAAACTCCTCAATTCCACTGATAAGTTGCATATACATATATATATACATTAAGTACATATTTACTTAAACCATATTCTCAAAATGCCCTCACGAGGGAGAAAATAATTTTTAGACTAAGCAGGGCTAGGAGAACTGTAGAGAAAGTGGAAGTAATTACTCTAGCAAGTTGTGTTCTACACAGTTATCTTTGATCCCACAATATTGTTCAAAGTGTGTACATCCCACCACACAGTATTGACATGGAAGACAGTGACACATTAAGTACAGTTGGTAATTTGTTGAAAAGAACAAAGTAATGGACTTACATTGACAAGGTAGCAATTATTCTAGAGCTGCTAAAACAATACATGACACTATGTGCCAGTACTTTTATACAAAAGAAGGTGAAGTTTCGTGGCAATACAACATGATATAATACCACTTATAATAATTGTAATTAATTACTAACCTCTATTTGAAACCGTAGATTTGGTATAATAAAATCATTAAGGAAATGTAAATCTTCAAAAAATTTCCATGTCTTTTGATCAACTTCATCAACTCCTGTCCCAGTTCTTTATATTTCTTTCTTCTTTTCCCTGCTATATGTAGTATGGAGCAACTTACTTTTTCTTTTAACCTCAATTCTTAGATATTAAACTTAATTAATGGGAGGACCACAGTCCTTTTGATGTTGATGCAACTTTGTTGTCATAAATTGAATGCATTTCAATTTTCTTGAAACCATGTTTTTTGCTCTATGCAACAAATTGACTCGTGTATGCAGGCCTTAACACACTCTAATTCAGTTTTTAAAACTCTACCCCCATTCCCCATACCCCATACCAAAGCACTAATACAGAATAGCAATTACTATTCAGTGGAAGCAAACGGCAACATTAGGAATTACGAAGAATTAATGGCTGTACATTTTTGTGACCATTGCAATCAATTGTGATTGAGAGGATGACTGACCACCTGAATGAGAGATAAGGACAACTAAAAACTTTGGTAAGAGATGAGGACAACTCACTGACTACTCGAATGACTGAGACGATGATGACTGATGAATTGGGTAAAATGATTGGTCTGGCGTGCTTGCACAGAGGAAATTTTTTCCAATCTAAATAAATATTCATGAGGGTGTGGTCAATAAGAAGGTTTATATAATTATTGTTAGAACTTGGCAAAAATGGAACTATGATGTACAGACTGGCCTACAAACTCATTACATACAATTTTCAAGTCAGGATTTGTCAGTTCTACTTTTGTGAACATACAGCATCATTAGGTGATTAAGTCAATGTTGTCTCATCATGGTCCTAAGGTAGTTTTTGATATGCCTAAGAATCGTGGGCAACCTGTTTAACTCTGTGTTTTCACTGGTAGCATTCTTAGTGAATTGTTACATGTGTGCTCACATGTTGGTTATAAATATTTACCTATCCTTGTTAGGTAGCCAATGGGCATAGGAATCAGACTATTTTGCATCAACTCCAAAGTAATTTACATAACCCCACATACAACAACAACTGAGTGTACAGAATGAATTCAACTGCCATAATGTCTTTGACAGTGCTGTAAGAAAGCAGTAACATGTACATGTTAACTTTTGTTCATGACCAACACTCTTATAAACTATTGTGTGTGTTAGTGTTTTCACAGTTATTATTGTTCCATCACTTTCCTTCCTTTGACAGATTGCTGTTAGTGATATCTTTCCACAAAGAGGTGACAATGTTTCCATATACAGTCACCTCTTTGAAGATCACCTACGATATCACACACACAATATTTACCTTGTTAAATTTCTTTTAGATAAGTTTGAATAAATTTTGTATCTATTGAGAAGCTTCTCTAACAAAGGAACAGTTGTAAAATAGTTGTCGAACAGATGGTAGTTCCCTCCCACTAATTCCCTTACTATATAACAACAGATCATTTTCTCATCTTTACAACTATATATTTCAAACAGGCAAATGGTAACCATTTGAGATATGTTGTCTTACCCATGTTTGACGGCTATTCTAATTGATTTCTTAGGGACATATTGCTTTAAACTAGATTTAAGTAAATCTGAATCATGTCACTCATGTGCTTTCTGAGCATGCCAAGATTCTACAAAAGTAGCAAATCAGACAATACCATAAAAAGCATTGACAAACAAAGGAGTATGAGCTTACTAATGACGTAACTAAATCTCCCGAGACACTGTAGCAGCCTTTAGAATTCTAAATACAACTATTGCAGCTTCCAGAAATAAGAAATGTGTGCCAATGTTATCTGACGAGTATACATGTCTATAGAACTGAATACCAATTATTTAATGACATGTATACACATCTACACCTATTAAAGGGTTAACTATGAAAAACAAAATTCCAATTTAGAGTATATACCCATATAACCAGTTGTGTGTGTGTGTGTGTGTGTGAAGCTCACTTCCTCCACTACATCTTTACTTGGACATACCCGAGTAGATACATGCAAATTAAATATAATTATTAATACACACAATTGAAGATCACTTTACTAAACACTAAAAAACTCATGTTTCAATTTGATTCCAATAACAGTTCCATGGCCACAAGTGTGCAGATGACCTTCACAATAATTCAAGGAAGACTTCTCAACAGCACTCTGTGCAGGAATCCCAGCTGGGGCAAAGACATTCTTGACAGAGCACCAAGAGGATGGAGAACTTAACATAGAACAAACTGTGTTGTTATTCTTGACCCATTTTTCAATTTTCTTGTTGTTGAGACCTTGTCATTTGGATTAGCTTTTATTGATTCACAACAAAAGGACTTTGTATCCTACCAAATAGTAATGACTAAGTTTCCATTTTGTACACTATTGTATGCTGTCTTCTTTTAAAAGTTGTAGGAAAGCCTTGTCTGTCCAGTTTCATTGTCCCACATGCATATATCTTTCTTTTCAACAGTTCCAAAGGGAGATTAACTCCAGTGAAAAAATTATTAAAATAAATGTGATGAAATGGCAATGTATTTCTTCTGTCAATTTCAAAACAACTGCAGCACCTAGACCCTTCTCAATTTTGTCACCTTTTTGCCAGTTTAAGGGTTAAGTTCACATACCAAGTATCTGCTTTCATCTAAATTTTAAACCCATGATGAACTGGTTCTTATGTCATGTACTGTTTCATTGATGAATGTCCTTTCAATGGAACTATAGACTCATTTTCACTGAATTTTATATTCATGTATGTAAGAATTGGTTGACTTTTTGTAGCTTACTATAAGTTGGTTCACACGTAGTGTGGTAAATTTCTATTGTCAACGAAATAAAGTAAGCGATGAATGTCAAGAAATCATCTCCTACTAATCCTACTAGCAATTGGCTCGTAATGGAATGTTGAATCCTTATACCTGTAATCGTCAAACACAAGCAGTCAAGTTTGAGCATTGTTGACTTTGCAATACCATCCTTTCTCCTCTTTCAGAGAACCTTTTTAATTCATTGGGGAATCTTTTGTGATTCATCTGCATTGTACCACATCCATATAGACCAATTTCATGCAACTCCACAAAGTAACAGAGGGCTACTGAAGAAATTATCAAAGTAACTATGATAATATTGGTGAGTAATTTTAGATGTTTTACAACTCTTGAGCCCAAGCCTTTTTCACTATTTCCAGTTTTCGCAAAATAAACTTGAAATTTTGAGACGTAACCATTGTGGCTGCCTGCACGCATCCATACCTTCATGCCATGTTTTACTGGTTTATTTGGCATGAATGGTTTCTAAGAACTTCACCCCTTATACGGAATCATAGCACCATTAATTGTGCATTGACAATGAGGATTATACACTGCAAGGAATCTCTTTCCTATGAGATTTAAGACATGCCTCTCTTTTCCAATCTTGTCATAATTGTGAGAACCTGGCAGTGATAATAAGCTGTTATTGATGAAATGAAGTTGTCTGTGTATATGTAGAACACAAATATTATCACACTTATTGCATGCTATATTATATATACTTACACCCAGGGCAGCGTGATCCTGGCAGACTAAATACACTATTTTCTTCATCCCTTGCACGAGATAAAAGGGCAGTTAGTCTGTTGTACCTGTACCTCCACCTCTTCGCTCCTTCTGAACTTTTTACAAATAAAAATATGTATTGCAAGACTGACAATAATGTCTCTAGAATGTCAACGAGAGTATTTGAGGATTGTTTGTCCTCTCCCACTCTAGTTCAGAGGTAATGTCCCCATAGTCCCAGAATAACTGAGATCCTTCCAAGATAAGCTTAGTTGAGATAAAACCAAAACAAAGCTTACCTCGGACTTTGAACACTGGGGTGTACTTTGTGTGAATGGTTGATATATCTGCCAAACTGGTCGAGTCATCTTGTGGCATCAAATATATTATTGTCTGACTCTCATCAGCAAGTAGAGAGAAGGCACCAGCAGACATGACAGAGTCACGGATTTGCTTCCTAACCTTACTACCCATGCTTTCAAGCAAATCAATAAAACATTGCTGTTAGCAATTGTCCATAGCAATGCACACTTCATTACATATCAGTTGTTTCATCACACAATCATGATATTACTGATTGTTGTGTGATTATTGGAGTTGTTCAATGTATCAGATGTAAGGGTGGACTTGCAGGTTTACCAGAAGTGTATTTGAGGTCCACCAGCAAGTACACCATCAATACACTGTCAGTTTGAAACCAAAAATTTACTTCAGTGCATCCCAATCCCATTGTCAGTATATTAAAACAATTTCAATGAATTAATTCATCAAGCAAATCTATGAATAATGACAACATGATTCTAATTGATTGGAATCAATTACTTTTTCTTATTAATGTTCTCAGCAGTCTGCTGCTGTAATTCACCAAAAACGAATTCTGGATGGTCAGTAATACCAAGTGATCTAAGGTATGAGATACCTTTTAGCCATTCATTGTCAATGCACCATGAAGGTGTATCAATGTGCCACAATACATTTGGACTTGCAATGTTATATTGTTGACAATGAAGAGTAATACATAGTCTAGTTTCCAGTCTCAAGGGGTCAACATGATGAATTGACTCTCTTACTCCTTCTCTTTGCAATATCATACCATTAACTTTAATTAGGGCCTGTATTCATCATATACAACAAGCAGGTAAATGTGTTACAATCTCCTTAACTAGGTAATCCAAATCTCAATTAGTTATTTCATTGAATCAATTGAATTCTATCCCAAACTTCTTTAGTTTTCTTTGGATAATACCTGTAGAGCAACCAATCAGTGTTGCAATTTCAGTTTCTTTAAATCCATTTTCAACCAAGAATCTAACTCAATCCTCACATATGTCTAAAAGTCGTCTCACACCTGAAGTAATCACCTCATTATGTGTGCACAACACACCTCCAAGCACACTCTTCTAAAGGTGACTAGCACACTTCTCATAGAAAGGTGTCACTAATTGCTCACTTCAAACACTGTGACGGGAATGGTATATTTGAGTATGAATATACTACAATTTGAAAAAAAGTCAATTACTTATAATATTGATTGTATAACTGAAGGTGATAGCTTACCAAAAATGAATAATAGTTCTTACATGCCAGAGGATAATAAATATTGATTGACAATAATCATAATATTAATTAATGTCAGAAACACTTGAAAATTAGAAGAGTAAAAGTCATCAACATCAGAAGAGATATTCGAGTCCTCATCATAAGACATGTTAGCTCCTACATCAGGAATAATATCTTTATTATCAGGGATATCACTTATATCATGTCAATTTTTTTCCTTTTTACTTGTGGAGTAACAAAATCAATATCAGCCAGCTGTGAGAAAGGGATATTGTGAAAAGATGATGGTAGCCAGGAGCACAGCAAAGAAGTACATGACAAATTCTTTTGATCTTTACCTAAGCCAGCCATACATGTACAGTGCACCGATACAACAATTTCCTCAGTTTTAACAGCAACCCAATGTTTGGCAGGTGTAGCTGATAGGCTTTGTGAATGCTTCACACAGCTGATGGCCAAGTAGCTATTAGGACAGTTTGGTAATTTAAAGACAGTGGCCTTATCTATCCAGCCATTAATGTAATAATCTTATGCATCCAGGCTTTTATAGGAAAGTTGAATATGTCCAGGTACTCAACCATTGGCCAGTTTTGCCAATCTTACTCTCTGATCAGCAGAGGTAAGGGTTTTCCAGTCCCTCAAATTTGTTGAGTTCTCTTTGCAACATGTTTGGAAATCCCATCTAACCCACAAAAGTAATCTGAAGCACTAGAGGGTCCAAGTTCAATTGATAGACTACTGAATTCTGGGCCTCACATTTAACTGTAAGATCATTTTTGACTTTGGTGTAACTTCCAATTCTTCAACCACTCCAAGAAATTTTTGGTGCAGGTTTGCTTTTCAAAATTGAGAGTAGTAACTGACAAATTTTCTCACTGTCACAAGAAAAGTGAAAGCAAATGAGAAGTATTGTTTTGCTATTTCTGACACTTTTAGTAAATTAAGGACTGTAACTTGACAGTCCAATTGATGTTTAACAAGCGGAATAGGTTGAAGTATCTCATGCTAAGAGTAACATTAGTTATATCTGACTCGGGATTAGGTTTGTTATTATGTAAAAGTAATGTAATGGGCAAATGTTAATATAAAATCTACCATGTATAAAAAGTACAAAAACATTCTCAAATTTGTGAAACTCAGAGTCATTTTGTAAGATTTATTGACAAAGTCTATTTAAGGTTCTCACATTAACAATTCCATGTAATGTACACTAAATATGTACTTCTAATTAATCAACTTACTAAGATATTCTTGGAATTCTGAACTTAAGTTATGCTTAAGTTTCTCTTGTTACATCTTTAAGCTTTGGCTAGATCTTCGCCCATGTACACCTTAAAAGGTGTGGGTAGTTTAGTTTAGTAGTGATTCTGATTGGTTACATGTGTATAAATCATTTTTTTAAAATCAATCAATTTTTAAATTTTCAAACAAAACATTAAAGGTCTATGCCATTTCTAGAACATATATGTAGTATATCATTAGTTAGAAACAAATTTCAAAATATTATCTCATAAACAGGCACAAGCATAGAGGTTTGTCTGGTCAGCTAGATATTGGAGGATGTCGTGTGAAGAATAGGTAAAATAGAACATTGACAAGTTGAGGATTTTCTGGCAATTGTCATTCAATTTCAAAAACAGAATTCTTTTCTAATGAGTGACCTCAAGTTCATTGAGTGGTTAATCTTTTTAGTTCCTTCGAGTATTGGTGGTGGTAAGTTCTCCTCCAACACCTCCTCAAAATTTTTTTTATAACAGATTTGACCTGTTATGGTATAAAATACAATCAAATCAAGTGTGAAAGACTCACTCACTCTTTCATCTTGCAGATTTTCAACTACAATTTCCATTACTTCTTCCTTAGTCTAAAACAGCATTTACAACACAACACAAAAACGCTAATCACTACTTACTGGTGATTGCAATGAGTATCTCTTGTAAGTGCCTTTGTAACTGCTAAGTGTAAATTGTGACCAAAACAGGACAATCTTACCCAAGTGTAGGTGGGAACATATTAGGTACATGTATATAATGTAGTTATAGTTTGAATGGTTAAACTGTATTTCATTTCTTTATAGGTATTTAAAGCTACTACCATATATAAGAAATTTGTTTAGAGATTATTTTAATATAAATGCTGGACAAGTTAGATGTACCAGTTAAACAATAATTATTTAAGATTAATAATCAAGTGTTACATCAGAATGAATATTCAAGCTTTCCGTCTGAAATTCTGCATTTTTGGTTAGGACTTGCTAAATGCTGAATACTAAGTTTTGCCATAGCCATAGCTTTTACCTTATTTTCAAGCCATCTCAACACAGAATCGTGGGAAACCTGTTTAAAATTAACATCTGGTGACAAGTCCATGTTTTCACTGTTAGCATTCTTAGTGAACTGTTGGGTGTGTACTCACATGTTGAACCTGTCAGTACATTAGTTATAAACATTTACCTATGCTTGTTAGGTAGCCAATGGACATAGGAATCAGAGTATTTTGCATCAACTCCAAAGTAATTTGCATAACCCCGTATACTACAACACTTTGATTGTTCAATAACAATTGTTGGTTGAACCATTTCTCTTAGATCCTCTCCAAAGGCAACTAGCACTGGATGGTTGTACTCTACCTGCTCTATGGCTTCATCTATGTCAATATATTGTCCCTATAAAAGTAAATTAAATTGCAAATTATGTAATTAACATACACTGCTTACTGTAACAAGCAATATTATGATCATTATTATTAATTACCTGAAAGGAAATAAGCATTGACGGTTTTGCTTTACCCCTTTGATTTGTTAGGGAGGAGGCAATAGCAAGAGCAAAAACCACCACTTGATCTGTTAAAAAATAAGATGTAAGTTTACATTCTGTTTCTTTGTTGTTTTTTTTTAATTAAATCTTACCATTTGTAGGAGAATCAATAGAATTATATTTACAAAAAAGAGTCTTTACATCTTTCTTTGTTACAGCAGCTGCGTAACTTAAAATCCTTTTACAGTTAAAAAGTGCTTTTGGTTCAGTTATACCCGTCACAAGGTGAAACTCGTGTAGCAAGTAAATAAGGAGAACATAAGTTACACTATCAAGTTGTAAAAGCAAGCCTTACCAGTTGAGGATCTTTCAAATTTGGAAATTCCAAGATGATTTCTCTCACAGAAGGACTTTCATCACAAATCCATTTTCTCTATATAGCTAAAAAATTATTATCTTATATGTAAGAAAATAAATTAATTGATTGTACCAAATGTCTCAGTCATCAATGAACACATTCCACTGTACACCTAGTTGCTTGAATCAATGTCTGTTGTATCTTTTTTATGTTTAGAGTGTTCCTCTAGTTGAGAAGTTGACAGAGTTGTAGAAACTTTTTCACTTCCCAGTTTGAACTTCTTTAATGTTGGTGTCTCTAAGTCTATTCCAGCATTTTTGCCTGATTAGGCCTGTGCAAATTTTTGAATTTATTCTGAAGTTTCCTTTTCCAAGAAGCTTTAGCAAAATTGATAAACTTAATGTAATTTACAATAATTACACTTACATAAGGAGTACCTCCTGGCACTTTATCTGAAGCAATTGGGTAGAGACCAATGAACCTCATAGCTACTTTTTCTAACTGTGCAGTAGAGGGATGTGTAGTGTTTAACATTATCACTGTTGCAATAGAATCAACAATTTCATTGCAGTGCTGCTGGAAGCAAGACATTCTCAGACTTCAGAGCTGCCATTGTTGCCTGAAGTGCATCATACTATCGTGTACTTATAGTCAATAACTAACTTATGAGAATCTAGAAGGAATAGTCATTGTGTCAGGACAATTACGAGAGCTTGGAGTGCTAATAAGCTCTACTTTCTTCAGAGAAGGTGGAGCCTCAACCAAATAGTCTGAACTTACCCCAAACAAGAGATCATCCTATGAAAAAAGTAACAAAGTTCTCTCAGTCTTTCTAGATTATATATATAATATGGTATGCAACAAACCTCAACAACTGAATCCGACATTACAGAAGCACATGGTGTGCTGCTATTAGTAGCATGAGGTGAAGAATATAAAGGACTTTCAGTTACTGACGCTGGTTCAACTGCTGCAGCAAGAACTGTCTTCAACATAATTCTATCTCCTAGCAAAGGTGCGACTTCTCTAAGATATTCATCATTCAATTGGAGAAAGACTTGGCCGTCGATTCTATACTTCCTGAAGTTATCCAAAACAGTATTGTCCAGGTCTGGTATTTGTGTTAGTAAGTAACTACAAAGATCTTCAACACTTTTCCCTTCTACACAAGCCATTGTGATAAAAGGTTAACCAACACGTTTCTTCTTGACCTTACATAAATCACGTGTAAATGAAATTTAATAGGAAGTAGTTAGCTTAATTGTGCTCCTGGGAATTAATTCCAAGAAAGCATGGCTACTTCTGCTTACAAGTGTCCCTATTGCTCCAGCAATGAAACCTACTGTGCTCCTTCTCAAATACTCCTTGAACGTCACATTAAATATGTTCACTCACAAGAACCAGGATTTTGTATTGAATGTAAACAGCCTTTTTGTACTCGCATTTTTAGTAACTATCGTACATATCAAAATCATCTTATTCTGAGGTAGAAACAAGTGAAGAACCTGATAGTCAGATGCAAAGCGACTCCAGAATGGATTTTGAAGTCAGATCAGATGAAATGACAAGTAATGACAGAGCTCATTCAGTTAGCAATTACTTACCTGACTTTACTGATTACTGTGCCAAGTGGATATTGAAATTTAGTGAGACAAGCAAACTTACCAGAACTGCCACTGTTGGCATTGTTGAAGATGTTGCAGATCTTATCAAGGAAGTTTCATCGTGTCTGGCAGACCAGGTTAAAAACTGTTTAACAGAAAATGGACTAGACTTCAATGCTATTGTTGGATTATCTGATGTGTTTTCACCAAGTAATGAAGCTACTGTTTCATTTTAAACATTATGACATTCCACCAACAGCTTACATACTATAAGCAGAAGTACAACTTTATTGTAAGCTGCTACATGTGTATTATTAATTTTTAGATAAAAGTATACTGTGCATCATGAATAACACACATTATTCTATTGTCCCTTCAATAGGAACCTTGTTGTATAGTGCTGAAAGAATCTAGAAGTATCCATAGAGGAATAAATAGTCGAATGCACAATCAAGTGAAGAGGCAAGAACTTTTTTATGTTCCATTTTTATGTACTATTCAACAAATGCTTAATAACAATATGATTCTTAAGGAGGTAAGGTTATACATGTACCTTTGGTAAACTTCACTACACATAATTATTGTTTTAGGTTATGATTGGTCATAAGAGTCATTCAGATATACTTTCTGACTATTGTGATGGAAGTCGATATCAATGTCATCCACTTTTTTCTGCTAGTCAGCCAACACTTCAAATACATCTGTATTATGATGAATTAGAGGTTTGTAACCCTTTAGGGTCCTAACGCTCAAAGGATAAGATAGGTAAGTTGCTGTAGAGTGTATAGTAAATATGACAGCATTATTATGTTATATTAGCAGTAAGATATGCACATATAGCAAGTATGTTAACAGTAGGAGTTAACAGTTACATTGTGATCCTAATTATTTGTATCTTTTTTGAGTATGATAGTTTTGAAGCATTCATCTGGGCATAGAGCAGGGTTGTCAGTACATGTAGAACAAACATACAAGGTTAAACATAAGCCTTTCACCATTTTTCTGAATAATTACTGTATACAACACAATCTCTTCTTTTTTGTCACTTTTCTAGGAAATGAGGCTGTCCACTTAGTCGGTCAATATTGGATCATGCACTCAAAACTGGTCGTGATGTCTGGACTGTATCTATTGAGTAATCAATTCTTTTCAAAAAGCAAGGTGTGTCATATTGTGTTATCAGTGTCAGCCAGTGTTTTTTGTGTGAATTATATAAGCATTGACAACAATCATCTCAACAATCCAGAAAAAAGTTTCCACCACCACTTTATAGATTTGTCAAGGAAACTGTAGTAGCTCATCAAATGATCAAGTTTGTTAACACCTAATTTAAAATTGTTATAGTCTGTGATGACATCTGGTTTATATAAGGTTGGTTCATTATACCTATTGGGAGAATTATGACAAATATAAGTAAACATGTTGCTAAGAAAATGTACTTACCTTTTGGATTGAACATCACTTGTGTCATTAGAGTGCTTTGTCAACAGCTACTTGTTTGTCTGGTGTGTGATACTTTTTATGATGGGTAATAACAAACTGATGAATGGTTGTATTTTGCTTTGTCTAGGTCTTGGATCAATTCTACCTACATGAAGCATTCCAAAGCTTTGGAGGAAATAGTCTTGTGACATAATTTGGCAAAAGAAAGGAATATTACATGTAGCATAAGTAGACCAATAGTCACAGATGCACTCTAACTGTATTATTTCCATATTGAGTATCATTCCAATGAATGCTTTTATTTCCTTCATTGTAACTGCTTTCCAGTTGCCTATAAACAGTACATCTCTCATTGTGCTTTACTTGCTTGATGAGCAAATTCATTTGTCTTTTCCACTAGAAAGGTCCAAATAGCACTGGTAAATAGTAAACTATACCATTTGATAGGTCTTGAGTGAAACACAGGCAATGATGTTGGGCCTGGTGTTACAGTAAAGCTTTTTTCAGCTGGTTCTGTGTCATCAGCTGTATCAGAGAATGTTTTTGTAATATTTTAAATACATTACGTGTTTTACTTACTTGTAATTTAACTCCACTTGTATTTGTTATTAATTCCATCTCTCTCTTTACTTTTTCTTCTGACTCTTCTTCCTCTTTCCCTTGTTCCTCTTACTCTCGTACCTCTCTCTCTTCCTCTACCTTGTTTAACACCTCCTCTCCCAATACCAGGTTTTCCTCTTGTTGTTGTTTCCATTAGATCACTCACAATGCTGTCCTCTTCAGACTCACTAAACTCACTGCTTCCATGTTTATCATTAACTTCTAGGATATCATTGTCTACTTCATCATTGCTACTACTACACTCATACTCATCATTGCTTTCCTCCTCTGTTTCAATGTCCGAGCAATTTTCAAGCACCTGGTCAACATTCATTGTAACTCTATATTAGTAATTTTTAAAGATTATATATATATATATATATATATATATATATATATATATATATATTTATAAATTTATTTTATAAAAACAAACAAACCTTATAAGAACCAGTAAATGGTAAGTTGAGAAGAAAAGATTATTAAAATAACGTACTATACACAGCTGGTCACTGTATTGTGACAGTGGTTTTTAATTAGCATTCCTCGTGTCGCAAATTAGTGACAGTGGTTTTTTAATTAGAATTCCGCGCGTTACGAATTAGTGACAATAGTCCTCAAATGGTTAAAATAGGGCAATGGTTTTTAGAAGTAGGATAGTGTCTTTTAATGTGATAACATTGAATAGGGTTGTGTTTTTTAAATAGTATAGTATCTTTCAGCGTAAAATTTTTTCTTGTGTGTAAAATGATGGTCTATTTTACAAATACAATAAAAACTGAGCTTGCACTCTTTTACTGAGTGATAACATTGAAATATGATATATAGTCTGTTATAATTATATTATACTTCTTTTAGAAATCAGGATAGTGTTTTTATAGTGATAAGATAGTAATTTTTAAATTGTGTAAAATGATGGTCTACTTTAAATAGGGCAGAGCTTTTAGAAATAAACAAACATTCGATCCCTTTACAGACTTTATGTCCATAATGTCTTCCCTTTTCTATATAAGATTATTAATCACTAGTTTATAATGAAGTCTACAATTTAATTTTCCCTTTCTGCAAACATAGTTGTAAAGGTTACTTTGACAATATTTGTAGACCCAGTATCCTCCATGAAGAATAGTACTCTAATATTGATTCTTAATAGTTTTGTCAGAATCAAACATGTCTGGATAAATAATAGTAGTGTTCATGATATAGGAAGAAAAATAGGATTAAAGTGATTAATGATTAACAACACACCTTTATTTTGTATAGCAAGTATGTCAAACATGGTACCCATATCATCATCATCATCATCACTGTTGTCATTTTTATCTACATTGAGAATATTATTATTTCATATTCTTTAATATAACTAACTGATTGCTTGTTGAAGATTTGATATTAAATTACTTATATCATCATCATGTATAGCTTATTTTTATAGTCTTCTACAGACACTACTGCTAAGTATTGATTTAAAACATTTAGAAGAGGATGAAGTTACTAAAGGACCACTATATCATAAATACAAAAACAAAGCAATAATTATAAGTCCTGTAATGAAACCCTATAATTAGGTGGTTTAATACCATCATTATTTTGCTTTCCTATTATTAATTATTTTGAAATTTTATTTTTTACAACAATTTTAGGCTTACACTTAAAACGTTATGGCTTAGGGTCAGGATTTAGGTAACACTTTCCATTGTTTTCTTAATGTAAACTAGATTTACTAATTTACCTGCTACCTAATGCTATGTATGCATAATACATAATATTATATATAGCATATAGTTATAAGACTATAAAAATCATATAATAACAAGTCTTTTATTCACTACTACACTATTACTAATGACAAGTTTTTAGGATATTGTCAGAGTTATAAGATTCTGTAAAACATGTCATTATAGGTAGAGGATCTGTTGCTATTTATTAATAAGAAAATCTGTTATCCACTACTGTTTATTAGAATCTCATTATGTATTATTCGCAACCAAAATGACAATGGATTAGTTAAATCAACCAATCAATTTTTAAAGTGATATAGCAGTATATGTACACTATACATGTGTAAACATAAGTACATTTATGTTTTACTTTAAACAGGAAAATATTAACTAGACACCATGCATGCAGTCTTTACATAAATATTTTACAATATACCAGATCCATAGTCTGAAGTCGATCTGATAGTTTGCAAAAGGAACTTCAGATTAATTTAAGGAGCAGATAAAAGGAAGTAATTAATAAAAACAACTACAACTTGGCTTATTAGAGATTTTACTCAGGCAGTTGTACTTCCTACCAGATAGAGTCAACACATAAAATGAAAGATAGCACATACACACACAGACACGAGTGATAAAGTCATTCTGTATGTCATCTAAGATGTTTTTAACAATGTCATTCTAATGTTGAGAAATTTTTTCATTTTGACTGACAATTGGACATTAGAAAGCCTAAATCGGTTAAAAGAAAATAATACGCAATAATTTATACAAAACAATGTATAAGGCACATACCACTGATTCCAGATTTTTAAGAGCAGAAAAAACCTTTTATTTATAAATACATTATCGTGAACTAAAGTACTATATGAACCAAAAAATTAATAAACAAAATATTGTCTATCAATGAGTCATGTTTGACTTGACCAATTAGTAATAAGAACAGAGTGGTGTTTATCAAACATCTCAGTATCTCATCATGTAATATAATTATGTAATAAAATACCATTGGTTATTTAACCAATCTATTTTTATAGTACCAGTATTGTTGTTGTTAGTACTTAGTTTTGGACAAAGAAAGAACACGTGAAAATGCACATTATCAAGTCTCTATATCAAAGTAACAGATCTTCTGTTTTAGTGATATGACATTTAATACATGTATCAATGTAAGATAAGGTCTTTACTGAAATTGCTTAATAGATTTTCATTTGAATTTTAAATGTCAAAAGAGCTTTTTTTATGCTTATCTTTACTAATACACTTTCTAAAGGTTTTAAGTCATAGAAAAATGTAACAGTTACTACTACAAATAATCATAGGCACACTTAAGTCAGTACTAATTTATTTGCACCTGCTATGCGAATATATGCATCAATAAGTAGAGAGTGAGGCCTGTTTTGCAAGCATAATTTTGGGCAAATTTGTATTAACTTTCATAGACTATAATAAAAAGTAAGTGCCCATACGGTTTGCATATGCCTATTATTTATGCATAAAACATCTTTTTTTAATAAGAGGCCCAACTCAACTCGGACAGAGTATAGCTATAGTATGTCCAAGTTGAGTTGAGGCCCTTCATTAAGAAAAAGGTGTTTTATATATGAATGGAATGTAAGGTGAGGTATTTCCTCACCTATTATATGCATCACAGTTTGGAGGATCATCACAGTTTGGAGGGGGAGTTAGCTATGATAACAATGAGTACTATATGACTTTGATAAGGAGAAAGATTATGTTACCTGTCTCTAGTCCAGCACTCCCACAATTGTCAGAGCATTTTGTTTATATTAACTACCAGTCACGTTTCACACCATTGTAGTATACTAGATAAAATAAGGAACCAACATATAATGTATATGTTAGCAACAATTACAGGAAAAAAGTAAATATAGAGAAAACAATCAATATTCTGACAAACCAATTTTCTGACAGCTGTTGCTCTTGAGCGACATAAACTATGAACTTCAATTTACATGAAAATATATCTAATATTTATGTCTGCTGCAATTGTAGATGGCATGTCGTTACGTAAGGCATCCAAGTCAACTTTACATGATAGAGTGACGGGTAAAAATATATTTAGTGGTAAATCTGGCCCTTCACTGTATATCATTTATATTATAGGCTTCTATTCCAATGTATGGATTAGAAGGAAGATATGCTTGTGCTTTGTTTTTTGCTGCAAAAAATCATTAGAAAAAGTGGAAGAGGAACTAAAAGACTTTCAAGTATTTTCTTATTGTTAATATAACTCCTATTGTAACTTCTAATGAATAATTTATATAAAGTCATTTAGAGCATAGTACTAGTTTATCCAATTGTTGTTAATTGCTTTCTTTTTATAGATGCTAATGTAAGATTTACCAGCTCTCTTTGGTCTTACAAATAACTCTCACTATATCAACCTCTTCAAGTCCTTAATCCACAGTGTGATATATTATCTGTTATTTTTGTCATAATGATTTACAGGTGCACTATAGTTTAAAATAATATCATTTAACTAATATTCCTGGACTAATTAAAGAAATAAGGAGTATTTTTAGAGGAACAGTCAACAGTGTTGTCACTACTGATAAGGTATATTCATTATTAGGTACATATAATTATATACTAGTTTCATTTCATAAAGCCATTAAATGATAAAAACAATAGCAATTGTGTATAATCATATGTTTGATATTTACGTCTTCCTTTCTTTCTTTCCATAGACTGAATTTGCATTCTTTGATGATAAGGTATTATATAATATTAGTAATAAATACATTGAAATGTTCACAGATACAAACATTAAAAATAGTTTACTAGTCAATAGAACAAGGATCATTAAGATAATAAACAACTATACTAGATTATTGACATATTTTCAGTTATTACACCCAAGACAATTGCAGTTAAATCTATCAAGTGGGGGTGGTTCTTGGTGTAACTTGACTATGATGACATCATAATGAAATGACACATAGTGATGTCATCATATTGATGACATCACCTAAACCCTAAACCAAACCTAAGATTAACTATATGACACATAGTGATGTCATCATAGGACAAGAATGTTACATCATCAGTCAAGTTACACCAAGAAGCACCCATCAAGTGGTCATTTTGCCATATACACTTCTCCATGGTACCCTCCCACTTTTAATAATATTATCATTAAATAAATTAAATGCAGCAAGAAAGGGAAGTTACATAATAATTCTTGTATTATGTAAAAATGTTCAAAATATAATGCAATAACAGTCCATATAAGGTAGTTTAGTGAGCTAATTATTGACGTCTGGGAAGACCTAGATGGTCACATATTTCATTAGCTTTTGCTAAGTTATTAACGAGCTTTCCTTCAAGAGTAGATATCACTGTCTTCCAGGTAACAGACGATGGCTGAGAAGTAAACCAGGTGTTGATTACCTTAATGAGTTTAAACTTATTATCTTCTGGACTCTTTTGTAAACCATTCAAAACATCATTGGCAACTCTTAAAGCCTTGCCAATGACATATCACTGGTCATTGATATCAACTAATAACTTGAGTAGATTGTATTCATCAGGGGCAGTATTTAAAATATCTGGAGTACCTGCATAAAAAAATTAAACACAGTAGCTAGAAGTCATTGTAACATGAGTATTGTTTGTTCTTGCATGAACAGTACATATTAGCTTGTATGCCTGAGAATCTTAACTAACTGACATTTGAAAGTACATGTAACAACAAAGAAAACCCTATATAAGTTTTCAATAATTGTTTATAATACTTTAATGTATACATATATAAATTCATTAATACATTACACATGTATAGGTGGCTTAACAAGTCAGATTGATGTATTATGTATTGATGGCTTAACACATCAGACTGTTAAAAAACAACCAATAATTCAAACTACAAAATACAAGTACAATAGTCATAGTTGGTGGTGCCTACTAACAAAGCAAAACAAATTTCTGAAATGTATGTTAAACGTTTTCTTAGAATAGACATTAGCTGCTATTAGTGTGCCTTAGAAAAGAGTGAAACAAAGTTTTTTCAATTAAAAAAAGTGAAAAAGGAATGAATTTGCAAGTTAACTAACTTTCTACATCATTCTTAGGGAGTATATATATATATAGGTTGTTCTGACAACATTAAAATTAGCCATTTGCATTCAGCTAGTACTATTGGTTATTGTTTAAGTCAAAAAATCCATTAATTTCATGAAGATGGTATACACTTTGTGCATAAGGAACATATATTAAAAAGAATAAGGAATTGTATTTTATTCCAAAGAAAAAACACAGTATACCTTACTTACATATATAATTGATATATATATATATGGTGACTGGAATAATGTTTTCTATTATATAATACTATATATTCAGTTTACCAACATATCATATTTATATTGTTTATATTTTATGTGATAGACAATGTATTGTTTAGAAATATTATTGTGTGATTTAGTTCTTATTGTTTTGGTTTAGGCTTTATCGGTGATACTTATTTTGCTATTAGATATGATGTTTGAATATTGTTAATGGACGTTAATTATCCTCTTATTGTTTTTAAACTATTAACAGATGTTTATACAACAATATTTTTATTGTAGTTGACAAGATATCTCTGTTTGTGTTAATGTTTTCCCTTAGCAATAAGTTCCTTTGTATGACTTTTTAATTTACACATGTATGATTTATTATTTAAACTGTGTTTTTATTAAATAAAAGAGTCTTTGTGATTTTAAAATCAACCAGTCAATTTTGTGACTTAAGCACTTGTGTAGTTCTAGACGTTCTCAATACAATCCTTCACATTTTACTAAAGTGAAAAGTATTTTAAACTGTTTTTACAACTTATTTAGTCAGATTTGATGATATTATTATAAAGTAATATAGTTTTAGTGCATTAGTGTAATTATTTTGTCCTAAATTAGAAGACAGCTTTACAGATTGCCTCAGTTAAAAATCATTGTGAAATCATCCAATCACTCTTACAATTTAGTGCAAATCTGACTGTATGTTATAAGGTCAGTAGATTGGTTCATTATGTGTATGTATTTTACAAGCAAAAGTCTGGCATGTGTACACATTAATTTTAATTTCTTAGTACCTAAAATTAGATCATACTTAATTTAGTTATTCCACAATTTACACAATGGCTACAGTCTTTTCTCTTGTTCTTGATAAAGATATCTCATCAAATGTACCATTAACTTATCCATGAAGGTAACATTACATTTCTTACATCACAAACAATAGGGTAACCCCTTGTCATAACAAAACTTTCTTTTTGTGGATATAATCAATGTCTATCGAGGTACATCATATTTTATGATACCAGTAATGAAAACATTTGTGTAGGTTGTATTAATATTTTTTTGGGGTTTTAGCTATTTTGAATCTCAGTTAATTTATATTTTGTCTATGACATTTACTGCTCTAATATTGACTGAATTATTAGTAGTTGCATTATCCATTAGAACTTAGCATAGATTTATGATACTGGCTGACATAATCAGCAATGATATTGCATTTTATCATTCATTCTTCTAAAGAATATTTTGGTAAATATATATTAACTTAATAAATAATATGTATCTCTTATTACAAGGTACTTTTTCATGCTTTCTAAACATGTTTTGAGCTTAAATCGTGAGTAACTAAATCAAATGGAGTATGATACCTATGCTTGTCTGATGTGTGATACAATAGTTTGAGAGAAAAATATCAATTCTAACTCACATACTACATTCTAATTTAGTAATGTCCTGTTTAACAGTTTGAATTGCATGTTCAGGCAACTCATTGGAAGAGAGACATTACAATAAAGTCAGAGTATTGTTGATTCCATTTTTGTTCAAAACAATTGAATTATTGGATTGTAAATCCAGGGGCATATCAGGGATTTCATGTATTGCAAAGATTTCTAGTTTGTTAATAGTTGTTTCAGGTTGAGGTATAAATGGCAACAACAAGGGTTTCCATCTATTTTGAATGGGTATTAATGACAATGTAAAACAAATATATGAGACATACTGGTTCCTAGTTAGTGATGAATAGTGTAATGATAAGTTTCTAACATGATTGTCTACCAGTGAATTTGAGATAAGGCCATCACTGGTTCCTGTGGACATACAACAGGTATTTAATGTTCAGTAATGTAAATGAACATGAACGTCTCTTCTATGGAGATATTATGACATTTTATGGCACCTAATATGATGGCCAGGACCTCTTTTTGTAACTGTCAGAGGAGAGAGTAGAGAGATGAAGGTGATTGATTTCCATTTACTGTCTTTAATCTTATGACTAAGAACGCCAAAAGTACTGATTGGTAGGGAATATAAGTTCTTTCTTAAGATCTAAATGATCTAACAATGATGAGAACTGATGTATCTCTTCATTCTGTTTAAATACTTTCTCCAATTCTGTTGAGGATTGTCCAAGAGGTACCTTTATTCAAGAAACTGTAGAGAGAGAAAGAAAAATAGAGAAGTTAGGTAAACGTATATTGTAACAGTTAATTAGTCCAAGAAACAATATATTTTTGATACACTTGTGGGACTGGAACTTGCTTTATGGCTCTGATTTACTTACATGAGGAATGGAGTCTATTTCCATTGATACCATGCCCCAACATTGCACTGTGGGTAATGTAAAGACACACTTAGATCTTTTAAGAATTAACACTAGCTTAAGATTGGAATCAATATTGTGGAAGTGATCCCCTTCATCTACTCTTGTAATGAGGATGCCATCCATGTAGATTGAGACTCCTGGTACACCACTGGTATAGCACTTTGCAGTCTTCTACTCTTAGTAATGGAAGAGTGTTTGCTTTGAGACCAAATTTGGTGATATTGTAGTCCCTACAAATACAATTATTAATATCTGATTTAGTCACAGGTACTATTGGAGCTGTTCAGTCCAAGAATTGATTCAAAGTAAGAAACAGGTCAAGGTTGGCAGAAACAAGGTTTTGCATCAGTATTAGCTAGGTTTTAATCAATTATGACTTGTAACACTCAAAATTTCTCTCTGAATACTTGAGGATGTTTTCCAACACTGTGTCTATACAATTTTTCTGCTAACAAAATTAAAATTTGTCCAGAATAACATCACTGTGTTCATCTATTTTTGTCCAGGACACTTTCCCTTAATCACAAAATATTGGGAGTGTAGCTGCTTGTACTTCATAATAAACTTTTAAGTCTGTTTTCCTAGATTTTGGAGAGGTACACCAGTGTATGTACTTGGGGAGATATTTATAGGGCCAATTCCTTAGTATATAACCAATCAGTTTGTATGTTCCCTTAATATGGATGGACAAGGAGGCCTCGATCAGAATCTCTACCTAGTTGAGATACATTCTGACAAATATAGGCTGGGGCTTTCCATGTATGGAGAAGAGGTGGTATCTTTCTACATTTCATTTACTGTTACTTGTTTCAGGAGGAGGAGTGACCTTTGCCACTGACTGTGGTTACTTTATTCACCTACATGTCTTTGGCTACAGTCTCCATTCACAGAGCAATTTCAAAAGATCTTTTATATATGAGTTTAGTACTTTCATTATTCAGCTATTGCTAACTCTACAGACCAGTCTATCTCAAAAGCCATCTAAGCTTTCTCCAAACCACAGTGTTCACCCAAAGGTTTGAGTGCTGTTTAATATGCAATTTACATATCTATTCAATAGGTGAAGGCATTAGGATATGGGTCTGTTTTCACTGTGTCCATCAATTGATTATAGGTCTGTTATTTTGGGCTCATTGGCTGAATTTAACTTTTCAAGTGTTGGTTTGTGGTGGAGCCTCTGGTGACAAAGTTTCACCTCATGCACTGGTGCTGACATGTTGCCATATATAAATATATATGTGTGTGTGTATGTATGTATGTGTGTGTGTATGCATATATGTATGTATGTATGTATGTGTGTGTGTGTGTGTGTGTGTATGTATGTATGTATGTGTGTGCAAGTGTGTATGTATGTGTGTATGTATGTGTGTGTGTGTGTATGTATGTATATGTGTATGTATGTATGCATGTAGTGAACTACCAGAGTTAAGACAATGTACATACAAGTCAACAACAACAACTAAAAACTGTTCATGTTCACTGAGTGCACTAACATTTATACTGTTTTATCTTTTACAATCATCAATATACTTACATACACATTAACATGTATTATGTATATAACCCCCAAAGTAATGATCATGGTGAGGTAATATATATCCTCATGTATTGACACGTGAAAGTAAACGTTTTATGTACAGCCCTGAGATGCATAAATCATATTTGATCTTGATGTTCAGCATATGAATTGCTCCATGTGTACATTGTATACAGTATCTATAATTATAACCTCAAAAATTGACATATTGTCTCACAAACAGCTGTTTACATATGACTTAACAATTTAAATGTTAAATGAAATTATTATAAAAAAACTCTCCATTATATGTTGTAATGAAGTATTAACAACTATAAAACTGACATGAAAATAACGTACATTGTCACTCATGATATGAATACTAAAGAGGAACTAATACAGATTAACAAAACTAAACTACAAGTCTTACAAAAGATTACATTTCTTCTTAGAAGGAGTGGATGCTTTGCTGAAATCTCTCTTATGCTCATATTTCGAATACACCTCCGGAGAGATATCTGTAAAATATAAGAGTAACTAATGAGTTAAGTCTTAACACAATATTTGATAACATAGAGTGCAAATCACTAGCTAGTGTATAAATATTATCTTGTGTTATAAATATATCAAAGTCAATATCTTAAAATTTAATTAGCAACTCATTCTATGTCCTAGTAGTGATGATGTAGATCTTACCTAATATACTCTCTACTGCTGTAGTAGGACATGACAAATCAGTAGTGTCAGGTCTTATTCCTTTATAAATGAAGTCTTAACAATACATTACAATACAGAATTTTTTACCTGAAGATGATGAGATAATTGGGCTAGTAGTTACTATTGTTTTATCAGAACCTGTCAAATAATGTGTAATAAAACAATACATTACCTAAGAAACATAGACTAACCTTGGTGTGTCTTCTCAACAAGTGATTTAGAGGCACATTTGATGTCATCTTTAGTTAATGGAGGGGAAGCAAGATCCTGCACACAAAGTAGATGAGCAGTACAGTAAGATAATGTTAAAAATTAAAACTACATGTACATTGTTACATGTACATACACTTAAAGTAAATAAGTAGACTTACCAAAGGATTACATTTAGAAAAGACATATTTACTATACTCTTCAGGTCTCTTTAGAAATCTACGAATATCATCACCAATTTGACGATTATTAACAACTGGACCTTCCACTTCCTTTAATAATGCTTTCCATGTGGCTTCATTTGATTTCTCCTCTAGCCATTTATTGATCACAATTGACAGGTTCATCTCTGTTGAGGTATTGCTTATCTTCAAGCTCTCTAATTCTCCAGTGTTGACTTCAAGTGAGACTCCAATGAGGTACCATTTGTCTTTAATATGCATTAGTAAAGCTAAAACATCTTTCATTTTAGGAACTTTAGAAAGAACGGGATTATTATCTACAAAAGAATATACACAAAAAAGAAAACATAAAAATCAAGTTAAAATAAAGTTAAAACAGTGTTGCAGTATTAATTAAATTTATTATTAACAATAATAATAATTATTAATGGCTATAGCAATAAACATATGCTTATATAAAATATGTCTGTTATAAGCAAGATTATAACTGAATGAGGTATAAGCACCCACACTATACCATCTTTATATGGACTGTTAGTACTATAAGAGTATTATAACAGTCTGATATTACTGTTATAATAGGTGTCAGATAACAGAATATTCTTAGCAATTTACACAGTCAAAGAGACTAGAAATTTCAATGAGATATTGCGAGATTGTCTGGCGTAGATAAATTTAGTCAACAGCTTTTTTTGAAATATACTTTAAAATCCTACCCAGAAAGAGAAACCAACTCGTTTTTTCAATGAATACTATACAACATGAAAAGCACTAAAGTGCAGAACCCTGGAGCTACATATAGTATGATACAATCATATCTTGTAAGTAGCAGTTCTTCAAGGCTATATTTATCTTGTACAAGTATATCATCCACCTAACATGTTTATATTTAGAAAAATCACATTTATTCGAACAAAATGGAAAACCTATTAACAAATTTGTATAGAAAAGTAAGGAGGGACAATAGCAAAACATCATAGAGAACGAACTATAAATGTTCTGTGATAATTGTTAGTTTACATTATATTTGGACTTAAGAATAGCTTCAGCTAGAGCTGGTTCATTGACAGGTTCCTTTTTAATGACTTCAATGATAGCTCCCCAGGTCACATTAGATTGGTCTTCAGTGTCAATCCAGGTCTGTAGTATCTCTGATAACTTGAGAGTGTCATCATATTGAGGATCTCTGTTTATGGATTGTATTGTACCATAAGATATCCCTAAGCCTTCACCAATCTGTCTCCATTTGTATTTAATAGGAGCAAGGGCTTGTTGGAGGTGAAGTTTCTTAGGACATTTTTCTAAGCATAAAATGAAATATAACTTAAAATTAAGAATGGCAATTGTGATTATATTTTAAATAGCATTCCCATCTCTGTTAGTTTGAAGTACATGTAGTCAGGAAACAGCTTTGTATATGTGTTAATAACAAAGGGTTATATTGTGTAGTATCTAAACTTTCAGACACTTATAGGAAATATTATTTAATACAACAAAAACCACTAATGCTATGCACAAACCTTTAAAGAGGTGTTGTTCAGATATCCTTTCAATATCACGTTCATTTAATGGAGGATAAGCAAGATCCTATAATAGAATGTGGTATAAGTATGATCCAGTACAAAATGTGGTAAAGTATGATGCAGAACAGAATGTATGATGCATGACATTACATTTATTGAATAATCAGACTAACATATACTTACCAAAGGATTACGTCCAGCAAACATACTAAGCTGACTGCAACGTTCCTTTACTGACATGTGACTCAATGAAAATGAGAAAAAAGAACACCTTTCCATTATGTGGTGAAGGTGGTTATGTTGAAGTGGTAGGTCAGCACTGAAAAGTGCCCTTGTCACTGAAGGAGCAATACAAAAAAAAGGATCACTAGCTCCCACAATCTCTTCAATGTTTATCTTCTTGGTGTTTTTGTCGTCTGCAACATTATGTTTTGTAAGCACTGATCGAGCAACATTTTTAATATTATAAAGTGTCCGTTCTCGAACAGGAAGACTGCGAGCTTTCTCTACGTCACTAGAAGAAATAAGGTACTCCTCACATTCAAATGAATGCATCTGACTCTTCAATGTTAATATTGTCTTAATAACGTTATTGAAAACATCGTGGCTATTTTCAATGTCGTTCATTGATGTAAGTACTGTAACGCAACGATAGTGCTCTGTCACTTCAACAATAACTTTGACTTCATTCTCCCAATAAATGCCATTTGTCCATACATAACAACAACGAGCCAACATTTGGACTATTTCATCACCATCATCAATTTCACCAGCTCTACTGAGGCGTGGAAGGCAAAACGTGTAGGAAAGGCTAAAGAGAAGAAGGTGAAGAAATCGTGTTGAGAGAAATTGGTTAGGACTAGGACACCAGAGGGACCATCCTAACCCTTTTTTTATTTTGATATCTACAGGGGGTTCAGCATGAATGAGGGATGGAAAAAATAGTAGCTCATTTGATGGCAAAGGAGTCAAAACTGATATATTGGTTTCGAATTTTTTTAGTGAATTAGAATCTAAAACATGACAGAACTGAAGGTTTCTAAGGAAACCAATTAACATATGAATATCATGATTTGGAAATATTTTCTCCAAAACAGACATAGGCACGATGCCAGTATTACTAGCAATATTTTGATGGGCATGTTCAATTTCCTTTGGAGCAAAAAGAACACCATTGACTTCGTTGAGAAGAGAAGCTCTGTCAATAACTACCCAACTTTGAGCATCATCCTCATTTTTAATGAATAAAATGAGACCTTTGTCACTTAAAGTGGTTAGAAATTGCAACAAGACTAACCTTTCTGAAGGAAGTGAAGGGTCATCACGTTCTCTTAATATGATACATAGCTTCTTTAGGCTAATAGCTTTAATATTCTCTTTGCTTTGAAGCAACTGTAAGAACGAGAATTGAACATGGCAGTAGAAACTAATTTTATCAGATCGATCAAGTACAGCTTTGCAGCTATAAGAAAGCATAGAAACAAACTCATTCACACCTTTTCCTCCAGGACGATGACATTCCATAGGTAGGAACCCACAATATTCTTGTGAATGATCAGCTTTTTGAGCAACTTCAGAAACTAGTTTTGAAATTTTCTCACAACCATCAGTCATCTCATCAAGTCGACTTCCAATGACAAGTATTTGAGATGGCCTTGAGCTTGATAAACGATGACTGACATTCTTTATAAAATTAAACCAGTAATATAAATCACATTTAATTGTGTGGAGATCGTCGGTCATCTTAGAAAGTATTGCAAAAACAGCAGGCGTACTTAGCATGAGATTTTCGAGAATTGCTGCATGGCTACTGTAATATTCCTCATGCCCAGCAAGATCATAAAGGACCAAATTTCCCACTTCGTGACTTGAAAAGGTATGTGCATTAATCCCAGCAGTAAGTACATCTACTGGAATAGGATCAGACGTGTCAAATGTGTAGTTAGGTGGCTTCTTAGCTCGTTCCATAATGACTGCTGCAAGTGAACTTTTACCGGCACCGGTGTTACCACAAAAAAAGACTTTGCTGTAAGATTCTACAGGAAAGTCTTTTCGACATTGTTCAAATGGCTCAAACATCTTTAAAATACCAAAGCGATTTACATTGTAACGATAAACAAGTTCCATTGCTGTTTGATCACTTAGGTTCTTAGCCATTGGGTTGACCTTTCCTGATGACAAAAGGGATTTCACAACATCACCATAACAACCCTGACAAGCAGCATGAAGGGGTGTATCACCAAACTAAAAAAATAAAATGTATTTCCAGTAAACTGTAGTAATTGACATTCTATTCATTTCAGATTAAAACATAACAATTAAAATTACTTTAATTAATATTACTTCTTTTATACTTAAATTGGAAACCATTTTGTATGTATGTTAGCCAGTTAATTGTAATGTCACAAACCAACAGTAAGAATTTTGTACCAATTAAAACATTGGTAGAATATTTCTGAAGGAATGAGAATTACATATTTTGAAAAAGGCTCAACTCATCTAAGCCTCCATTTTAAGAAGCTTTGTTTTACTTCACTTTCTAATGGAATTATATCTACAGTGAGTGAAACTGACTGATATCAGAGTTAATTTTCAGAAAGCTCTAAAAAATATCTTATCAATTGTGCACTTACTTTCAACAATAATGTTTTGAGCATCTTGTTTAAAATGTTTTAGGACATGGTATATATTATACATTAATTTTATCTTATTTAATGAATAAACCATAAATGCATGTCACAACTTACATAATTAGCAATGTTAGGGTTAGCACCATTATTAAGAAGAAGCTGAACACATTGATTGTCGCCTTCCTTGGATGCAATGTACAAAGGAGTTTTGCCATCCTATGTAAATATAAAACACAAATAATTGTAAGTGTATATACAAATAACAAAAAATTTTTAATAAAATGTTGCATTTTACCTTCTAGCTACAAAAATTATGAAAGAGACGTTCTTTAATATAATAACAATATTAGATTACTTATTAATAATTCATTAGGAAAAATTTTAATGTAGTGAACTGTCACACAATGTTGGTACAGATTAGACAATAATTGTCTAAATGAGTCTTAGTCTTCATCCTTTGGCTCTCATGTGCTTACATAATGACCAAAGCTGAGTCAAACTATAACTATTACTAAGTGGCAGAGGTTGTTTGCTGTAACATGTTAAAGATGATATGATACAAAGGAGCTCAAAGTGTCAATAAACTGCTTTAACTTGTTAAATGACTGTATCAGATATAACATAGCACTTTATCAGATACAACAAGGCTGTCACATCACTTTGAGCTTCCATGGTAATTATTTAAGCCACAAACAAATTATAGTCCAACCTAGATCATACTGTATTGCACATGTACTTTGCTGTGACATTAACAACCTTTGGGTTTGTTGGTCCTTGGGTTTGATTACATCACAGCACCTGTATCTGACATATAACCCTCATAGTTGTGTATGTATACTTAACACTGTTAATTACAAATCAGCATACTTTATTTCCAATGTTAACATTAGCTCCCCTGGACAGAGCATCCTTAGTACCTTCTAAGTTTCTTTTTTTGGTAGACTCTAAAAGTAAAATGTCCTAAATAGAAAGGTAAAATTTCTTACTTTTAATATTAAAACAAAATACTCTTTCAAAATTTTAAGATGTACATACACTTACATAGAATGCTTATATTTATAGTATGTATGAACTACTAAATGTGACATTACCTTGATACACTAAAACTGTTCATTCAACAAAATGTTCTTAACACTACCCAAACAATATTGACAAATAATTGCTGTAACATTTTGATTTATAGTATATATGTGTGCACATTTACATATAATGACTGTTATAATTACATAAAGTGTACACTACAACAAGCACTACAAATATAGAGCAATTTGAATAGAGTTTTGGTGCATAATACATAGAAATGCATATAAACTTATAACATATGACTTACAGCCTGTACAGCTTCTAAATTGTTGGCATTAGCCTTAACTAACATCTTTAGAATGACATTATTTTTACTCCAATAAGCTGCATGAAGTGCTGTACGTCCATACTAAATGATAGTTGTGACAAAGATATGATAATTCAAAACAAACAAATAAACAAAACATAAATACAAAGGTCAAAGGCTAGAGTATTGGATACCTCCCTCTGAAATGATTTTAAGCTAAACTATTGGCCAAAAATAGTCTCTCCTGAAGTTTCACCTACTGCCATAGTGCCACATGAAAGTTTTTTCTTTGCACCATGTGCTCATGGTTGTATTATAAGACACAAGGTCTGCAATTATATCACCAAAGAACTATTCAAGTCAAATGTTAATCATAGACAGCAAAGACCATATAAAGCTATAAAGGTTTGGAATTTAAATTCCTTCTGAATTTAAGTATTATTTGAAATTTAACCCCTTCTGAAGGCTCATTTTATTAATCGTTGTCAACTTTAACCAGCCTCATTTCTCAAAGCAAATATTCGGAAAAAACATCTTAATTACAAAGACTTGTTAAGAAATTTGTGCTGAAGCTGGATTGGAAGGCTATTACAATGAACATAGTTAAAAGGTGACTTGTATACCATTGAGCACAATAAAAAAATCTGTAGTGAAATGTTCATCCAAAGTGAAGTGGTCATTATAATACTGACCCAAAAAAAGACTATGAGAGACAAAGTGAAATCCGTATTGAGGAAGTTACCACAGCTCTGCAAACATCTCCTGCAAAACGTCTGCTCAGTTACAGATAACTCAATAAATCAATAAATAAGATCAACAAAACTGCAGTTGCTCCAAAAAGGTCACAAGTCCCTTTCAAAATCAATCCATTGCCTGAAATTATTAAGAAGGTTGAAGGATCAACTCCCTGGGTCTCCCACTTAATTGTTATTCCAAAGAAAATTGTGCTGTTAGACTCTTGTGTTGTCATGAGAATTGCTAAGCTATTTATTGTGAAAGACAGTTGTTATATAACCATTTTTACCAATTATGAAAGGTTATGATAATATGCCCAATTGAGTTTTGGAACAAACGCAGCAACTGAAATATCCCAAAAGGTAATTGATGAACGAATTCATGATATTTCAGGTGCATTGAACATCAGTGATGATATTATAGTGTTTAGAAAGACAGAAGCTACCACTTAAGCATTTTCCAAAATTATCTGAGGTTGGTGTAACCAATAACAAGAACAAGTGCCAATTTAACAAGAACTCTGTTACATTTTTTGGTTTTGTGTTCTCAGTCACAAGAATTTATCCATACCCAAAGAAAGCTGAAATAATCTACAAGGCCTACCCACCAACTATAATTGCTGGTCTTAGATCTCTTTGGGAATGATAATGTATTGTGTAAACTTAAATTTTAGTGAAGTGTACCAACCACTTAAAAAACAACCCAGAAAAATGTTCAATTCCAATGGACACAGCAGCACAATGATTCCTTCAAGAACATTAAGACACAGACATAACTTCCTTTGACCAAAACAAAGAAACCTAGCTAATAAAAGGTACATTGCAATGTCTCGCAGAAATAATTCACTCTTACCATTTGGAGCCCATGAACAGAAGACAAGTTGAATGTCAATTTGAAAAAGTTGATTGGGCAGACTACAGCTTTTGGTAGAACCAAAGAGGAATAGACAGTAAATAACGACTCAAGTATTTTTCTTTGTGGAAACTGTATTGTAATACCAACATCTCTACAAAAAACAGCCATATCACTAGCTCACAAAGGTCAACAAGAACAAGTGAAACCAAGACATTATTAAGAGATGTGTGATTTCTGAGAATTACTGAAAAAGTCAAAAAATTATTGATAAGTGCATTCCATATCAGACCAATAGACCTGAGAACCGTCCAGATACATTACAGATGTCTCCTCTAGAGTATGTTATGATTCTGGTGGTAGAGGCTCTACCATCAAGTAATTCTGAAGTTGAAAAGTTTATGAAATCTGTCACCAAACTAATTAAATTATCACATATTGAAGAGAGAAATTAGAAAAAAAGATCTTTACTGATCTCTGTTAAAGTCACATGCTAAAACTTCAGATATAAAGTTGGTGATAATATTTTGATTCAGTACTATAAGTAGCAAAAGGTCTACCAAATATCTAATGCCATTTCATACTATGAGATGAAAAAAACAATGATAACAACAGTTTGAAACAAGAACTATGTGCTTGTAATATATCATGAATGGACTCATCCCTTCATCTGTTGATACTGTTGCGCCAAGCAATGAGATTGTCTCAAGAAGACATTCCACACAGGTTAAAAAACAACCTCAATGGTATATAAAATTGGTTAGTTTATAATGTTATATGTCATTTTGAAAGAAGGGGACATATATAAAATGTTTAGTTACCTCATTATAGTATTATATTATTATTATTAATTAATTATACACTATCTCATTAATTTTCCAATGTATAATCACATGACATTTTCTGTAGAGTTATAAGAACACATGTTAAAGTTTGTATTCATTGTCATTGACTATAGTCAGAGAGTATAAGAGGGTGGTTCTTGGTGTAATTTGACTATGATGACATCATAATGAAATGACACATGGTGATGTCATCATATTGATGACATCACCTAAACCCTAAACCAAACTTAACATTATTAACTCTATGACACATAGTGATGTCATCATAGGACATGTTGTTACATCATCAGTCAAGTTACACCAAGAAGCACCCGTATAAGACATTATAAGGGCTCTCTTTGTATGACAGGGTTCTATTTAGGGCAAGTAAAATATTCAGGGACCTTGAACAGTTAGTCCTCTCTCATGAAGGGGGACAAGATTAAAATGACTTTAGGAACATTGAGACACCACTGAAGTTAGAAGCATGGTGACAGTGTTTGGCAGCATACCCTGATCAATGAGTGTGGCCTATAGGTATTATCCCAAAACCCCATCTACCTTGGAAGTATTGTCTGATAATGGATCTGTTATTCTGAAAACATTACAGTGTCAATGAAAGGCACTAAAGTGCTAAACCTTCCTGCAGTTTTTAAGTTATTTATAAAAGCTATGCCAGCTTAAACCCCGTTCACACGAGCGCACCAGCACAGTATTGAATGGCACAGTACGTTAAAAATTATACGTGTGAACAACATCTATTCGAACCTTATCGGACTGGCCTCGGCCTCCTTGTGACAGCCATGCTATGCGGTACAGTGCAGTACGACATGGCACGATTCACCCAGTGTGAACAAATATCCAGGTCTGTATTATCCACAACCATACCCACACCTATAACCACACCCAACATGTGGCAGAAAAATGTCATGGACCAAGCCAGAAGTCCTGAAGTTGAACAGTATCTGGAGCGACGAGAGTATTCAGGCCCAACTTGAAAGCTGTAGGCACAATCAAGATGTGTATGAGAAGATAAGTAGTGAACTATCTGAGGCAGAATTTTCAAGGACATATCAACAATGTTGTAAAAAACTAAAGAAACTCAAATGTGAATACAAAAGGATCAAGGACAAAAGAAATAAGACTGATGAAGGAAGGCTTCCTGAGTTGGACTACTTTGATGCAATAGATGATGTGCTAGGACACAGGCCAGAAACTGAACCAGCTGTTGTAATAGACACTTTGAAACATGTCACAGCAACAGAGCAAGGTTCAGGCTATGACATACCTAATACTGCTGATCCAAGTAGTGTGACATCAGGTACTAATGTAGAAAGTAGTGAGGAAACTCTTGTTTCACCTGCTGCATTAACAAAAAAACGGAAACTCAAACGATCACGAGCAGAAACAATGGCTGACGATATTGTTGACACGTTGGTGTCTATGCAGGCTAAAAGTGACCAAATGATGATTGAACTTGAAGAGAAGCAATTACGAAGCGAGGAAAAGCAAAGAGAACAAGAACTTCAAATCAGACGAAAGAATGAGAATTCCAAATGAGGCTCATACAGATCAAGATGATGGGACCTGGTCCATCTCAGTTTTCCTATGGGAGCCACTTTACACCCCCACATAATAGGGAAGAAGACTACTACAATACAGATGAACAGTAAATAGATGTATATGTAATTATCATCATTATCACTTATTTATCATTCATTAATTCATTTATTCAAATCACTTATTTACCATCAATCAGTGTAACAACTATTCAGCAAAGAAGCAAAGTGCATGCCTGATTTCCTTTGGTCTTTCATTAAAACCATCTCTGTGCAGAACACAAGCCGCTGCAATGATGGTAGGGATATTGTCAATATGCATGTCGTTTCGCTCCATTAGGCGACGCCATCTGCCCTTAACTCTACCATAACTATTTTCAACAACAATTCTTGCTGAAGAAATCCTATAATTAAATAGCTGTTCCTCCCTTGACAAAGCACCATTGTGGTGGAAAGGTTTCATAAGCCACGATTGAAGAGGGTATGCTATTATGTAAAGTGGTACACCAACACCATGAAGCTGTTCGGTCTTGTTTGGCAATACATTCTCATTACAAATTTTGTCATACAATGAAGAGTGGGCAAAAATTCTTGCATCATGAACACTTCCTGGCCATCCAACGTTAATGTCAAGAAATCGAAATTTGCATCAACTAACCCTTGTAATACTACTGAATACCAACCCTTCCTATTATAAAAGTCATTGCGGTTACCAGCAGGACCGCAAATAGGGATGAGACTGCCATCAATTGCCCCAACACATTGAGGAATGCTAAATTTTCTCTTAAACCCGAGCACAACACGATCCAACTCTTCACCTTCAGGGAATTGGATATATACTTTCAGTAACTGTTGGACTATTGCAGCACAGACCTCATGAACAATTTCACATACACTGGAACGAGCTACTCTAAACAGATGACCAATTGTTCTATATTCTGTAGGTATTGCTAAACACCACAATGTTATTGCCACTCTTTTCTCCAAGGATATCGATTGGCGCATGACAGTATCATGTCTCTGTAAAGTTGATAGTGACGTATACAAATACTGAAAAGTTTGCTTGCTCATGCGGAAATTTTCCACCCAAGTGGGAGTAAATGATTTCAATATGATATCATTCCACCAAACGTTTGACCTAAGCATACATATATAACATCTCACTTCATACATTCTCATATCACTCACCTAGGGGCACACCATAATCTTCTATCGACATGTGTAGTGGAAAGAAAAGAAGATAGAAATAGCATGATTTTACGTCGACATTGTTCTCTCCTGAGCATCTTCAAGTTTCTAAAGCTAACTAACTTCCTTTCCCTACACTTCATATTCGCTGAAACGTTCTGTAACTCCAGTAAGACCTTCAACACGAGCACTCTCAACTTTGCATCCATTTTAAGAAGGCGTGAGGGTTAACATAATATATTGAATTGGGTGTGGTAGCCAAGTTAAATGCGTAAAGAAATCTCTCGTGTGAATTCTACACAAAAAGTGCCATACCGATCCGTACCGTGCTAGGCGCAGCTATGATGTAGTTAGGTTAGGTAGCATTGCAAGAAAATTTTTTATAAAATTCCAGAAGGTGTGGTCACAACTCAACCTAGGCATGCGCGGCCATGCCTTGCTAACCAATCCATATCAACTAGTCAATCAACAAGAAAGACTAATACAAATGAATAAATCTTGCCATGTCTTTGAAGCGATAACTGAGTAAGTGATAGTATCGTTCAATTACCAAGCAAGATGAAGTGCTAGATTCGTGATGAAAGTTTCTCTGAACCTTTACATGACGCTTTAAAATGTATCAATATTTCATACGCAGTGTCTATTGGTCCGGAAGCCGGATACGGTATATTTATGCTACGGGTCCGGTAGTTCTACTGTACATGCGCATAACCACGTGGTCAATCGTACTTGTGCTTAAAATGTTATAGAATAAGTGCTGGTATTGTGGGACAGTGGGTACTATGGGACACTTCAGTAATAATTTAAAATAATAAACTCCATATCTTACTTTGACCTACTAGAGAAAAAAGCAGAAATTTCAGAGCTGGTAACTATTATTGTTGCTGAGAAAAGTTAATAACAATATTAATTAAAGCTTTTAATTTATTGATCTCCACCCCAACATTAATAACTTTGCACGTGTTATTTTTGCTAATGTCAGTTGCTAACGAAGGTGCTAGACTGCTAGTAAGGTACATTAGCGTGAATTGGTGCTAGGTAACTACGTTTTTGTGTCACTTTTAGACATAGACCTGCTATGGCTTGTAAATGGAAACAGTGGTCAGATGATAGCATGGCTCCAGCTGTGGACAGTGTGCTAAAAGAAAACAAGGGATTAAGGGAAGCTGCTTGTCTTTATAATATCTCAATCGAAACTCTTAGAAGACGTGTAAATGGTTCTGTCAAGTTAGACTGTAAGCCTGGGCCAGCTACTGTTTTAACTGAAGAAGAAGAGAACAGGTTGGCAGAATATTTGATTAAAATGTCATAAATGGGGTTTGGTTTGACAAAGGAAGGAGTTATGGGTATGGCATTCAGTATTGTTAACAAAAGCCAATGCTTCCACCCTCTTAAGAATGGTAGTGCTGGAAGGGCATGGTTTGAAGGTTTTGTCAGGCGTCATCCACAGCTAACAATCAGGTCGCCCCAACCATTGTCTTACAGTAGAGCTGTCTGTGCCAATCAAGATACCATAACTGACTTCTTCGGTAAGCTTGGAGCAATTTATGGAAAACTTAACTTAGTATCAAAGCCTATGCAAATATACAACTGTGATGAAACAGGAGTAACTATTGCTTTCAAGCCACACAAAGTAGTGGCTGAAATAGGATGTAGAAATGTGTATGCAGTTTCTGCAGCTGAGAGGGGGGAAATGCATACAATTTTGTCATGCATGTCTGCAAGTAGTCTTTCTCTACCACCAATGATAGTGTACCCTCAGAAAAGGCCAGTTCCTCAACAACAAAGAGAAGGTGCATATCCTAACACTCTTTTTGCTAGCAGTGAATCTGGATGGATGAACACTGAACTCTTTATTGAGTAGTTTAACTTCTTCCTCCGTAGCATACCACGAACTCGACCAGTGCTTCTCCTTCAGGATGGGCATCGTACTCATGTATCAATTGAATTGATTGAACTGGCTTGCTTAAATGATGTTCATCTTCTGTGTTTACCAGCACATACTAGTCATCTGTAACAACCTCTAGACATTGGAGTTTTTAAATCCTTTAAAACCAACTTCAACAAGGCATGCAGTAAATACATGTGTCAAGGTCGAGTTGTTACAGCAGATGTTCTGGCTTCATTAGTTGCCGATGCATATGCTGCATCCTTCACTCCTGTGAATATTATGAAAGGCTTTAAGAAGACTGAAGTGTGGCTGATCAATCCCTGTGAAGTGACAGACAGACAGATAGCACCATCAACAGCTCTACATGTTGAAAATTCTCAGACTCCAGAGCCAAATAGTAATGATGATTCAGGTAGTCCACTGTTTTCACCTGAATTGGAAGCATGCTATCAGAAGAGGTATGAAGAAGGGTACGACCTCAGGGATCCTGGCTATGTTGCATGGTTAAAAATTAATCACCCAGAACTGGATATCAGTGACTCTTTCTCTGATAGTTCCTCTGAGAAGCATTCTCATGTATCAAATGAACTAGGCCTAGTAAGGCCTCAAGTTCATCTGATGTACTGAGTGAACTCTTAGTATTGCCTGAGCCAAAGAGAGCTGGTACAAGGAGAGGAGGTGTTAATGCCAGAGCTATTTGTATCTCCGAGCCACATGTCCTGGAGGAGATGAAGTTGAAGGAGGAAAGAAAGAAAGCAGATGAGCAAATGAAGTTAGAGAAGAAGGCTGAATGTGAAAGAAAGAAGTTGGAGAGAGAAGAGATGAGGAAAGAGAAGGAACAATGACAAAAGGAAAAGCAGTTAGAGAAACAAGAGCAACAGAGAGTGAAACAAAGAAAGGTAGGAAGAAGAAACAGGAAGAACGTGATGTTGAAAGTGAGATAAGTGCACTGAAATTGGATAAAGCATCAGACAGAACAGATGATAATGCCATTTGCCCCAAATGTGGAGTTTTGTTTGTTGACATTGATGATTTATGGAGAGTGTTTTTCTTTGTTACAATTACTCAAGTCTAAATGGTTGAATGGTGAACATCCTGCTCTAAGTACTTGTGGTATGCACATAATTATTGTTGTTTGCTTTTGATTGTGTTTACTGCATAGGCAATGAACCTGGCAGATGAGTTTTAATTGCATTCCCCCTGTTGTCAGTCCAGAATTGATAAGTATGTCATGCATAAAAAAATGAAATGTCATTCATAATTATCATTGGAATTATTATTTCTCATGTACTTTTAGTTCAGTCCTCATACAATGAAGATAATGACAGCTCTGTGGATTGCAGAAAAGATTGTGTAGAATCACCAGGTAGTGAGACATTTTCACTTTCATTACAAACCTGGGTTACCAGTCATATCATTTTCCTAGATAATATGCAGGACAATATTGAGAATGCAAAGACCCGTGGTGAATACAGTAAACAATATACATCATACATCAAATTCTTAATTTGTATATAATTAGGTGGTACGCAGGACAGACAAAGCACAGGTTGCAAATACATCTACATGTATGTGTTTGAAGGAATGATATCTCAAATTATTGAAGTTTTTAGGTGATTTGGCAATAGTAAAAATGCCACCTAAACTATGGAAAAGAGGTAGACCGAAAGGTGCTGACAAAACTGTTATTGGTTTAGCAAAGAAGAGAAGGAGACTAGGACCTGTTCCATTTGTTAAAAAAATGCCACTGGAAAAAGAGAAGAGTAAGTTAACTCGATTTCTTGTCTGACACTAATTCCTTCTTTAGTAATATCGTCCTGGTTTGTTGACAGCAAAGTTTTGAATGCTGCCATAAATGGTAACATTATAGGTGAGTGTCAAGTTGAAACACAACTGGAGAAAGTGCCATCATCATGTCTTGATGAGAATGTTTGTATAGAAACTTGTCAGAAATACTTCAGTCATGATGCACGGGCAGTAGTTTGCAATGTAGTTGATACTGTTCGCAAGAATCCTATTTATTACTGTGGTAGATGTACTTGTCCTATTGCTGATGATAAGCACCAATCAATAGCTTGCGACTGTTGCTTAACATGGTTCCATTTTACATGCCTTAGTATGACAATGCCTTCTAAGGCCAAAGTATGGATTTGTAGAGGCTGTTGTGCTATGTAACTTGTGCATCCTATACTCTTGTCACCAAAATAACTATTATTATTATGGTTTATTTCTTTGTGAGTATAATTATGATCGTAATGATTGCTACAAATACGTGAACAGGTGGTTTTGCCCATGCGCAGTAGTACTACCGGACCCGTAGCATAAAAATAGCGTATCCGGCTTCTGGACCATTAGACACTGCGTATTTCATATACCGTATGCCGGGATTTATTTGCGACGATAAAATTTGGCGGAATTGTAAAATTTTATAATTGGCGAGATTAAATTTGATGAATTTAGCACATGTCTTGATACCACATCCACTTTAATGAAATAAAATTGAGTTCAGGTAGATTCTGTTGTTAAAACATAGATATTAGAATAATTTCTAATGTGTATGGTTAGAGACTACCAAGTGTATGGAATGCTATTGTTGGAGAAAACTTACCTCGTGGGCATGTGAGCGTGGTGACTAAGTGATAAATTTTGACTGTTATATATTTAATTTGGCGATTTTTCGAAATTCGCCTAGCCAAAAAGAGGGTTAAGCAATTGTCCATAAAATCGACTTTGCACCATTTAATGATATCCAAGGGAGGCTAGGAACCATTTAAGGATACATTGCCTCAGCTAGTGTAAGGCATAAAGCAAACACAAGGGAGCTTGAGCTAAATGTAGTGTGCCCTATATAGATTATCCAGCAATTCCTCACACTCAAAGTACATGGAAGTGGACAGTATGTTGCATTGGACTCTTGAGAAGTAGGAGTTCACATTGAACTCCAGTTTTTGATTCTTTCTCCTACTTCTGTCCAACTGACGTAGCAGTTGACAGTAATTTAAGGCATTCCATGTTCAGATTATGGTTGAAGGCATCTAAAACAGATCCTTTCAGCCATATATTCTCTGGAAACATAGCTGGCCTCCTCTTTCCTGTTGATGCTCTCAGCAACTATGTTGTAGGGTAGGATAAAACCAGGCTGCTCTTTGTTTTCCAAAATGGAAGACTAATGACAAACAGTAATTAATGGAGAAGTCAGATCAGCTCTTCTTATGGTAGGAGTACCACCAGTTAAGTAAGTATGCTGGACACAAGTATGTTATCATCTCTATGGGGTTAAGGACTCTACAATCAAAAACATTGTTTATGCACTACTTTAAACTCTCTGTGTTCTGGTGTCAGCCTCTAAAGCTCAGGCTGAATAGGTAGACGGCCTTGTTGACAATAAGATCATGTATGGTATTACAGGTTATATTTTATGTTGTTAATTGTCTATTTAGTATTTTTTTATTGTTACTATCTTTGTTTTGATATGTGTTCATATCCCCTGAGTTTCTGGCAGAGTGCCTACGGTGGGTTGGGTAAAATCAGATTATACAAGCCATGTGTGTAAAAGAAACAGTGACAAATTATGGATAAAGACAGTATTGTAGATAATTGTCACAATCATATCTATACATGGGCAAGTATTTCATAACAGGAGACGACTAGCCACATAATCAATGTTAAATCTGTTGTTTTGTATAGTGTAGCTGTTTCTCTTGTTTCTGCAGTCTGTATTTATTTGCTAGTGCTTGTTTCATATTGATATGTATTTATTGTGTGTGGTATTTAAAGGGAATTTTTTGTGCTGCATTCTACGCTCGAACTTGCAATTTGGTAAAATGTAATAAGATGATAAAAAGATGTATTTTTTGCATTATTAGTTCTACATAGACAAAGAAAAGATATAGACAGTTATGTCATAATGTACAGTTAGTGTAGAGTGTGGACAATGATTACTACTGAATATTTCGTCTATTATGGAATTTATATGTGCCAATGTGTTTTGTTATGTACATTCTATATTTTGTGTAATCAGTTACTCCATTGCTGTATTTACAAACATTTAGTAGTAGTTTCAAAGTCATCCCAGTGAGAGGAAGAAATACTTATAAAAAGCTTAGATGAACATAAACAGATAAAACTATCCTGTCACTAAGCAGAAGAAAATATAGCAAGTTCTTTGTGACTATCCAACTGAAAAATTGCAATTTGGGAGAAGACAAGGCTCTCAGCCTGTACTTACACATGCTGAAGAGCAATGCTAACTAGTGATAACTAGTAGACTACTGATATGTCTAAAATAGGGTATGGTCAAAAAAAGACAACATGTAAAACTGTGAAGAAAAGTCTTAATAAAAAAGAAAGAGTAATTCTTTTTGTAGAAAATAGACACAGAAAAGATTGGTGGTATGCCTTTTAACAAGCAACAACTTACTGTGAGCTCTTTATCAAGATTGAACATGCAATGAAAAAAGGCTCTAACTAGAGTACATTGACTTTGAACAATTACACTTTTCAAGGTGTTGATGATGACCCAAGATGTATTCTGAATTTAAATAAGAGTGTTTTTCACCTTTGCACAGAATCTGGCACAGTCTTAGCTCCTGTAGGTGTAAAGACAGTTTAGGGTTCTTGTTCAATTTAGAAGCAGCAGATAGTAACACTTAATGTCATTAATGCAATTGGAGATAAGATTCCACCGATGCACACTTTTCCAGGTGAGATATTGGTATATTTTCCATTATGAGGATTATTTAATGATGAATACTTAAGATGTTCATCAAATGGTTGGATTAACACTCAACTATTCTTTGGGTGGTTAAAACCTTCTAGCAAACACATTGGGAGAAAGAGACCAGTATGTTTGCTATGCAATAGCCACTCAAATCATATTGATCTGGAAATCTCTAATTCTGCAAACAAAAGGGAATTACTCTTTATTGCCTATAACTCCATTCATCACATATCACTAAGCTTTTATGACCTTTAAAAGCTAATTGTGGAAGATTTGTAGATGCATACAGAATGGCTAACATATATAGGAAAGTCTGTTTCAAAGGGGTTTCTGAAAAGTCTAGATTGACAACGTTAAAGTATGAACTATAGTTAATGCTTTAACTATGTTTCATACTTTAAAGTTACGAGATGCATCCAAAGCACTTGAAGAAAAACAGCTACTTCAAAGATCTACTCAGACCATTCTACTTAATATTTCTTTAACTGGAACACAACAGTCAACTCAAATTACCAAGTCTATACCTTTCCCTTTTCATATATACAAGAAGATGAGAATGTATCTAAGTTCCTTAAATCAACAGACAAGGGTATCTTCAAAATAACACAAAATAACAATCACTTGGATTGTAAAACCATACCATTATATTTATTAAAGATATTGAATAAATGTGTGACTTTGTATCATTGATTTGATCCATCAACATACAATGTCAATAACATGTGTTTAATATGTTATAGGTGTATATAGTAGGTATGTAGTAAACAGATAATGGTTACATTTTGTATACAAACATGACACTGACCTTGTCTGGAACATTCACTTTCACACCAGCATCTAGAAGGACTTGAACAACTTTGTCATCACTTTTATAACATGATATATGGAGAACAGTTTCGCCAATCTACATAAACAATAAAATATATTTGTGATAATGAAACATATAACATATGCACATGAACTCTTACTTCGTTAACAAGATCTAGATTGGCTCCTTTCTGTGTTAAAAACAAAATAACATCTTTGTGTCCATTCTTTGCTGCTAACATGACTGCAGTCGATCCATCCTAAATATATTATTACTTATTACATTAGCATGAATCATAACATCAGTACATTACATAACAACACTTGGATGTATCAGTACACTAGTAACATTACAAACTTAGACAAAAGTATATACAGTCAAACAAAATACAAGTCAAATCACTCTCAATAATTGGACATTATAAACACAAATATGTAACTTTAGACTACTATTTTGATTATAGTAAAAAATTTTACTTTTCAGTGACTTAGAGGAAGAGCTAGCATTCCTTATAAAATAATTCACTCATACCTTTTCTGAAAAGGTAACTAACAAACACTTTTTTTCTGATAAAGCAAATTCAGCAAATAGCTTCTTTACATGTACAACAATTGTCAATACTACAAATGCTTACCCTAAAACAATCTTAACATCTTCACTATTACTAGCTAACAATATATTGATAATAAACATTTTACTAGAAATATAATATATTGGTAGCAACTTAATCAATATCATTCTTAACATTCACAGTAATACAACAAACTTTTATTAATACACATTATTATAATAGTTTTGCAATGATACTAGAGTATTTTAACCATATAGTAATAATAAACTCTTAGGAGAATAATAAGACAATTCTAAACAATGCTAAGTACTAAGAACAAACAATGGATAAAAAGCATAAGAGTCAACAAAAGAGTTACAAGATTATAATTAAAATTCTTCAGATAATTTTTCAAGAGACATTGACTTACCCTGACTACAGCTACATTAAATAATTAGCTACAATGTCAATGGAAGACTATAGTTCTAAAATAATAAAATGATAGGCAGAGGAACTAGCTAGAAAAAGGTATCCAAGGAAACGTCTAATGTCCTTACACTCACAGTTAGGGCTAACAAAATTCATTGACAGCTATAAGAACTTGCAACCAAAGGATAGAGTTTATTGTCATTGCTATGTCTTACAAATTGCACACAACAATATAATAAAATTAGAAAAGTTGATACACAAAGATACCATACAATCCATGTAAAGCATTAAAAATTATCAACGTCAATAAAAACAATAGGGTAAATACAATAACAACATCCTATTCAAAACACTTAGAATTCATATAATACTATATCACACTTACCCACTATTATATTTTTAACAACACATTCAGATGACAAGTAATCACACCAACATAAATGGAAAACCAAAACAATAGAGTAAACAAAATAACAACAACACATTCAATATACTTGGAATTCATACTACATTATATCAAAATTACATCCTGTTATATTGTAAAGGACACATTCAGATGACAAGTAATAACAGCAACATAAATGTGAAAACAAAAACCAATACTCTAAACAAAATCACAACAACACATTCAATAGGTTCAGAATTCATACTAGGCTATAGCTATAAAATGCTTAAAATATACCTAAAAATTAAACCTAGCAAGAAGATTCAAACATTATTAGTGACACTCAATGTTGTATTATAAACAACGAGGGTTAACAAGATTCATTGCTGTTATACGAATAAGCTGTTATAGAATGCACTTTCATGCTATTTGTTTATCTCATAAGCTGCAAATACAATATAATCAATAAAATTGCAAAAGCGGATACACATAGACACCATACAATCCAAAACAATTATAGTACAGCCTGCCAAGTTTCTCATACAAGGCATTAAAAATCATTAACATCAATTAAAACAATAGGGTAAATACAATAACAACATCCTATTCAAAACACTTTGTATTCATACTATACTATATCACACTTACCCACTATTATATTTTAAACAACACATTCAGATGACAAGTAATCACACCAACATAAATGGAAAAACAAAACAATAGAGTAAACAAAATACCAACAACACATTCAATATACTTGGAATTCATACTACATTATATCAAAACTACATCCTATTATATTGTAAAGGACACATTCAGATGACAAGTAATAACAGCAACACAAAAGTGGAAACAAAACCATTACTCTAAAAAAATCACAACACCACATTCAAATATGCTCAGAATTCTTAATAGGCTATAGCTATAAAATGCTTAAAATATACCTAAAAAATGTCATATTACAAACAGCTAAGGTTAACAAGATTCATTGCTGTTATACAAATAAGCTGTTATAGAATGCACTTTAATGACATTTGTTGATATTATAAGCAGCAAATACAAAATAATCATTAAAACTGCAAAAGCAGACACGCATAGTTACCATACAATCCAAAACAATTATAGTACAGCCTCCAAAGATTCTCATGCAAGACGTAAAATCAATTAACGTCAATAAAAACAATAGGGTAAATATAATAACAACATCCTATTCAAAACACTTAGTATTTATACTATACTATATCACACTTATATATTTTAAACAACACATTCAGATGACAAGTCATCACAGCAACATAAATGGAAAAAAAGCAATACTCTAAAGAAAATCACAACAACACATTCAATATGCATAGAACTTATACTAGGCTATAGCTATAAAACGCTTAACAAATACTTTTAAAAAACAGCCAAGAAGATTCTAGATTATATTGTAAAGGATGCATTTAGGTGACAAGTAATAACAACAACATAAATGTGGAAATGAAGAGAATTATGGTAAACAAAATCAAAACAACACATTCAATATGCTCTCAATTCATACTAGGCTATAACTAGATGGTAAAAAACTAGCAAGAAGCTTCACCTTGAAACCAAAACCAATACTCTAAACAAAATCACAACAACACATTCAATATGCTCAGAATTCATACTAGGCTGTAGCTATAAAATGCTTAAAATATACCTAAAAATGAAACCTGGTAAGATGATTCAAACATTATTAGTGACACACAATGTTGTATTATAAACAGCTAGGGATAACAAGATTCATTGCTGATATACGAATCAGCTGCTATAGAATGCACTTTAATGTCATTTGTTGATCTCATAAGCTGCAAATACAATATAATCAATAAATTTGCAAAAGCAGATACACGTAGGTATCATGCCATCCAAAACAATTATAGTACAGCCTGCCAAGCTTCTCATACAAGGCATTAAAAATCATTAACATCAATAAAAACAATAGGGTAAATACAATAACAACATCCTATTCAAAACACTTAGTATTTATACTATACTATATCACACTTACCGACTATTATATTTTAAACAACACATTCAGATGACAAGTAATCACACCAACATAAATGGAAAAAAAGCAATACTCTAAAGAAAATCACAACAACACATTCAATATGCATAGAACTCATACTAGGCTGTAGCCATAAAACACTTAAAATATACCTAAAAATAAACCTGGCAAGAAGATTCAAGCATCAATGTCATACTACAAACAGCTAAGGTTAACAAGATTCATTGCTGATATACAAATCAGCTGTTACAGAATGAGTTTTAATGTCATTTGTTGATCTTATAAGCAGCAAATGCAAAACAATCATTTAAACTGCAAAAGCAGATACACATAGTTACCATACAATCCAAAACAATTATAGTACAGCCTCCAAAGATTCTCATGCAAGGCATTAAAAACAATTAACGTCAATAGAAACAATAGGGTAAATACAATAATAAAATCCTATTCAAAACACTTAGAATTCATATAATACTATATCACACTTACCGACTATTAGATTTTAAACAACACATTCAGATGACAAGTAATCACACCAACATAAATGGAAAAACAAAACAATAGAGTAAACAAATAACAGTAACACATTCAATATACTTGCTTAAAATATACCTAAAAAATAAACCTAGCAAGAAGATTCAAGCATCAATGTCATATTACAAACAGCTAAGGTTAACAAGATTCATTGCTGTTATACAAATAAGCTGTTATAGAATGCACTTTAATGACATTTGTTGATATTATAAGCAGCAAATACAAAATAATCATTAAAACTGCAAAAGCAGACACGCATAGTTACCATACAATCCAAAACAATTATATTACAGCCTCCAAAGATTCTCATGCAAGACATAAAAACAATTAACGTCAATAAAAACAATAGAGTAAATACAATAACAACATCCTATTCAAAACATTTAGTATTTATACTATACTATATCACACTTACCCACTATTATATTTTAAACAACACATTCAGATGACAAGTCATCACAGCAACATAAATGGAAAAAAAGCAATACTCTAAAGAAAATCACAACAACACATTCAATATGCATAGAACTTATACTAGGCTATAGCTATAAAATGCTTAACAAATACCTAAAAAAACAGCCAAGAAGATTCAAGATTATATTGTATAGGACGCAATCAGGTGACAAGTAATAACAGCAACATAAATGTGGATATGAAAAGAATTATGGTAAACAAAATCAAAACAACACATTCGATATGCTCTCAATTTATACTAGGCTATAGGTATTAGATGCTCAAAAAACTAGCAAGAAGCTTCACCTGTTATTACTGATAGATACCTAATGTCATAGCAATCACAGTTAGGGTTATGAAAACCTTTGCTGATACAGAAATTGCTAGTTATAGGATGCATGCTCTTTAATGTCATTTCTTGCTCTAATAGGTTGCATGTAATAACAATATAATAAATAAATTTGCAAAAATGGATACACATGCTTCGCTAAATCAAACTTACCTTAGTACCAATATTGATATCAACATTATGGTTGAGTAATAGTTCAACAATGTCTGTATGTCCTTTAGAACTTGCATAATGAAGAGCTGCCCATCCTATCTATTAGAAAAACACACAATCATCTGTAAAGTAAAACTGCTAACACTCTACATTTCTTTTATTTCTGCACTTTGTCATTAACATATTACCCTCATATATTGTCTACATGTAACTATTGTTGTATGTGTAGGACATGACTACATTTACTACTAGTAAGCCTTTATTACTTAAATAAGTATTTAAAGACTAATTCATCCAAGATGGGTTAAAGTATATACAGTGTAATATGAGGGATTGATAAACAAGATGTAAACAGAAAATTATTAGAATTTAGGTCTATACTATACAAACCAGTATCGGACAAAAATGTAACATGTAGCTCTTTATGTGCTACTACCATCATCATTGTATTTCCATAAGGCTCTAATTATATTATTCACTATTCTAACCAACATCATCTCTGTCAGATAATTATTGCATCTCACAAACTATAGGTCCATAACAGTTTGTATAATAAAAGGTCAGTATTTCAATTGGGGACTTGTTAATAATAGGAAGAAGCATTCCACATACAGAAATATACCAGTGCTATAATTATTATGAGCTTTAAATTCTTCAATACTCTCTAGTTCTATAAACAGATGAAATCACGCTCTCATCACTGTTGAAAAACCTAGAATAATCTCATGTATTTATTTAATAGCCAGTAAGATACAAATTTAAGTAGTCTCCATGACAATTGTTGTCCTATGTATCTACACAACAATTCTAAAATCAAACACTTGTCTTTGAGGAAAAGGATTTATAATTTCTCTTCAGTTATACTGACTTTCTCATATAACATATGCACATGAACACTTACTTTGTTAACAAGATCTAGATTGGCTCCTTTCTGTGTTAAAATCAAAACAACATCTTTGTGTCCATTCTCTGCTGCTAACATGACTGCAGTCGATCCATCCTAAATATATTATTACTTACTACATTAGCATGAATCATAACATCAGTACATTACATAACAACACTTGGATGTATCAGTACACTAGTAACATTACAAACTTAGACAAAAGTATATATAGTCAAACAAAATAAAAGTCAAATTACTCTCAATAATTGGACATTATAAACACAAATATGAAACTTCACACTACTATTTTGATTATAGTTAAAGTTTATTTTTCAGTGGCTTAGAGGACGAGCTAGCATTCCTTATAAAATAATTCGCTCATACTTTCTCTGAAAAGGTTACTAACAAACACTTATTTTTCTGATAAAGCAAATTCAGCAAATAGCTTCTTTATATGTACAACAATTGTCAATACTACAAATGTTTACCATAAAACAATCTTAACATCTTCACTATTACTAGCTAACAATATATTAATAATAAACATTATACTAGAAATATAATATATTGGTAGCAACTTAATCAATATCATTCTTAACATTCACAGTAATACAACAAACTTTTATTAATACACATTATTATAATAGTTTTGCAATGATACTGAAATCATTTTAAACCATATAGTAATAATAAACTCTTAGGAGAATAATAAGACAATTCTAAACAATGCTAAGTACTAAGAACAAACAATGGATAAAAAGCATAAGAGTCAACAAAAGAGTTATAAGATTATAATTAAAATTTCTCCCATAATTTTTCAGGAGACATTCACTTACACTGACTAGAGCTACATTAAGTAATTAGCTACAATGTCAATGGAAGACTATAGTTCTAAAATAATAAAATGATAGGCGGAGGAACATGCTAGAAAGAAGTATCCAAGGAAACGTTTAATGTCCTTACACTCACAGTTAGGGCTAACAAAATTCATTGACAGCTATAAGAACTTGCAACCAAAGGATAGAGTTTATTGTCATTGCTAGGTCTTATAAATTGCACACAACAATATAATAAAATTAGAAAAGTTGATACTCATAGATATCATACAATCCAAAACAATTACAGTACAGCCATGAAAGGTTCTCATGCAAAGCATTAAAAATCATCAATGTCAATAAAAACAATAGGGTAAATACAATAACAACATCCTATTCAAAACACTTAGAATTCATACTATACTATATCACACTTACCCACTATTATATTTTAAACAACACATTCAGATGACAAGTAATCACACCAACATAAATGGAAAAACAAAACAATAGTGTAAACAAAATAACAACAACACATTCAATATACTTGGAACTCATACTACATTATATCAAAATTACATCCTATTATATTGTAAAGGACATATTCAGATGACAAGTATTAACAGCAACATAAATGTGTAAACAAAAGCATTACTTTAAACAAAATCACAACAACACATTCAATATGCTCAGAATTCATACTAGGCTATAGATATAAAATCCTTAAAATATACCTAAACATTAAACATGGCAAGAAGATTCAAGTATTGTTAGTGACACTCAATGTTGTATTATAAAAAGCTAGGGATAACAAGACTCATTGCTGATATACGAATCAGCTGCTATCGAATGCACTTTAAAGACATTTGTTGATCTTATAAGCAGCAAACACAAAATATTCATTACAACTGCAAAAGCAGACATGCATAGATACAATACAATCCAAAACAATTATACTACAGGCTCTAAAGCTTCTCATGCAAAGCATTAAAAAAAATTAATGTCAATAAAAACAATAGGGTAAATACAATAACAACATCCTATTCAAAACACTTAGAATTCATACTATACTATATCACACTTACCGACTATTATATTTTAAACAACACATTCAATTGAGAAGTAATCACACCAACATAAATGGAAAAACAAAACAATAGAGTAAACAAAATAACAACAACACATTCAATATACTTGGAATTCATACTACATTATATCAAAATTACATCCTATTATATTGTAAAGACACATTCAGATGACAAGTAATAACATCAACATAAATGTGAAAACAAAAACCAATACTCTGTACAAAATCACAATAACACATTCAATATGCTCAAAATTTATAGTAGGCTATAGCTATAAAATGCTTAAAATATATCTAAAAATTAAACCTGGCAAGAAGATTCAAACATCATTAGTGACACTCAATGTTGTATTATAAACAGCTAGCGATAACATTGCTGATATACGAATCAGCTGTTACAGAATGCACTTTCATGCTATTTGTTGATCTAATAAGCTACAAATACAATATAATTAATAAAATTGCAAAAGCAGATACACATAGATACCATACAATCCAAAACAATTATAGTATAGCCTTTCAAGCTTCTTATGCATGGCATTAAAAACAATTAATGTTAAACCATTAACATCAAAAAAACTATAGGGTAAATACAATAACAACGTCCTATTCAAAACACTTAGAATTCATACTATACTATATCACACTTACCCACTATTATATTTTAAACAACACATTCAGATGACAAGTAATCACACCAACATAAATAAAAAAACAAAACAACAAAGTAAACAAAATAGCAACAACACATTCAACATATCTAGAATTCATATTACATTATATAAAAATTACATCCTATTATATTGTAAAGGACACATTCAGATGACAAGTAATAACAGCAACATAAATGTCGAAATAAAAACCAACACTTTAAACAAAATCACAACAACACATTCAATATGCTCAGAATTCATACTAGGCTATACCTATAAAATGCTTAAAATATACCTAAAAATTAAACATGGCAAGAACATTCAAGCATCGATGTCATATTACAAACAGCTAAGGTTAACAAGATTCATTGCTGATATACGTATCAGCTGTTATAGAATCCACTTTGAAGTCATTTGTCCATCTCATAAGCAGCAAATACAAAATAGTCATTAAAACTGCAAAAGCAGATACTCATAGATACTATACAATCCAAAACAATTATAATATAGCCTCCAAAGATTCTCATGCAAGGCATTAAAAACAATTAACATCAATAAAAACAATAGGGTAAATACAATAACAACATCCTATTCAAAACACTTAGATTTCATACTATACTATATCACACTTACCGACTATTATATTTTAAACAACACATTCAGATGACAAGTAATCACACCAACATAAATGGAAAAACAAATCAATAGAGTAAACAAAATAACAACAACACATTCAATATACTTGGAATTCATACTACATTATATCAAAATTACATCCTCTTATATTGTAAAGGACACATTCAGATGACAAGTAATAACAGCAACATAAATGTGGAAACAAAAACAAATACTCTAAACAAAATCACAACAACACATTCAATATCCTCAAATTTCATACTAGGCTATAGATATAAAATGCTTAAAATATACCTGAAAAATAAACCTGGCAAGAAGATTCAAGCATCAATGTCATATTACAAACAGGTAAGATTAACAAGATTTATTGCTGATATACGAATCAGCTGTTACAGAATGCACTTTAATGTCATTTGTTGATCTCATAAGCAGCAAATATAAAATAGTCATTAAAACTGCAAAAGCAGATACACATCGTTACCATACAATCCAAAACAATTATAGTACAGCCTCCAAAGATTCTCATGCAAAGCATTAAAAACCAGCAACGTCAATAAAAACAATAGGGTAAATACAATAACAACATCCTATTCAAAACACTTTGTATTCATACTATACTATATCACACTTACCGACTATTACATTTTAAACAACACATTCAGATGACAAGTAATCACACCAACATAAATGGAAAAACAAAACAATAGAGTAAACAAAAGAACAACAACACATTCAATATACTTGGAATTCATACTGCATTATATCAAAATTACATCCTCTTATATTGTAAAGGACACATTCAGATGACAAGTAATATTAGCAAAATAAATGTGGAAACAAAAACAAATACTCTAAACAAAATCACAACAACACATTCAATATCCTCAAAATTCATACTAGGCTATAGATATAAAATGCTTAAAATATACCTGAAAAATAAACCTGGCAAGAAGATTCAAAGATTATTAGTGATACTCAATGTTGTATTACAAACATCTAGGATTAACAAGATTCATTGCTGATATATGAATCAGCTGTTATAGAATGCACTTTAATGTCATTTGTCGATCTCATAAGCACCAAATACAAAATAGTCATTAAAACTGAAAAAGCAGATACACATAGTTACGATACAATCCAAAACATTAAAAACAATTAAGGTTAATAAAAACAATAGGGTAAATACAGCCTGCATACATAAGTACAGCCTGCCAAGTTTCTCATACAAGACATTACAAATCATTAACATCAACAAAAACAATAGGGTAAATTCAATAACAACATCCTATTCAAAACACTTAGAATTCATACTGTACTATATCACACTTACCTCCTATTATATTTTTAACAACACATTCGAATGACAAGTAACATACCAATATAAATGGAAAAACAAAACAATAGAGTAAACAAAATAACAACAACACATTCAATATACTTGGAATTCATACTACATTATATAAAAATTACTTTCTATTATATTGTAAAGGACACATTCAGGTGACAAGTAATAACAGCAACATAAATGTGGAAACAAAAACCAATACTCTAAACAAAATTACAACAAAAAATTCAATATGCTCAGAATTCATACTAGGCTATAACTATAAAATGCTTAAAATATACCTAAAAATAAACCTGGCAAGAAGATTCAACCATCAATGTCATATTACAAACAGCTAAGTTTAACAAGGTTCAATGCTGATATACGAATCAGCTGTTACAGAATGCACTTTAATGTCATTTGTCGATCTCATAAGCACCAAATACAAAATAGTCATTAGAACTGCAAAAGCAGATACACATAGTTACCATACAATCCAAAACAATTATAGTATAGCCTCCAAAGATTCTCATGCAAGGCATTAAAAACAATTAACATCAATAAAAACAATAGAGTGAATATAATAACAACATCCTATTCATAACACTTAGAATTCATACTATACTATATCACACTTACCAACTATTATATTTTTAACAACACATTTAGATAACAAGTAATCACACCAACATAAATGGAAAAACAAAACAATAGAGTAAAAAAATAACAACACCACATTCAATATACTTGGAATTCATACTACATTATATCAAAATTACATCCTATTATATTGTAAAGGACACATTCAGATGACAAGTAATAACAGCAACATAAATGTGGAAACAAAAATCTATACTCTAAACAAAATCATAACAACAAATATGCTCAGAATTCATACTCGATATAGCTATAAAATGCTCAAAATATACCTAAAAATTAAATCTGGCAAGAAGATTTAAATATTATTAGTGACACCCAATGTTGTATTATAAACAGCTAGGGATGACAAGATTCATTGCTGATATACAAACAAGCTGCTACAGAACGCAGTTTAATGACATTTCTTAATCTTATAAGCAGCAAATACAAAATAGTCATTAAAACTGCAAAAGCAGATACACATAGCTACCATACAATCCAAAACAATTATAGTACAGCCTCCAAAGCTTCTCATGCAAAACATTAAAAACAATTAAGGTTAATAAAAACAATAGGGTAAATACAGCCTGTATACATAAGTACAGCCTGCCAAGTTTCTCATACAAGACATTAAAAATCATCAACAAAAACAATAGGGTAAATTCAATAACAACATCCTATTCAAAACACTTAGAATTCATACTGTACTATATCACACTTACCGACTATTATATTTTAAACAACACATTCAGATGACAAGTAACACACCAACATAAATGGAAAAACAAAACAATAGACTAAACAAATAACAACAACACATTCAATATACTTGGAATTCATACTACATTATATAAAAATTACATCCTATTATATTGTAAAGGACACATTCAGATGACAAGTAAAAACAGCAACATAAATGTGGAAACAAAAACCAATACTCTAAACGAAATCATAACAACATATTCAATATGCTCAGAATTCATACCAGGCTATAGCTATGAAATGCTTAAAATATACCTAAAAATAAACCTGGCAAGAAGATTCAACCATCAATGTCATATTACAAACATCTAGGATTAACAAGATTCATTGCTAATATATGAATCAGCTGTTACAGAATGCACTTTAATGTCATTTGTCGATCTCATAAGCACCAAATACAAAATAGTCATTGAAACTGCAAAAGCAGATACACATAGTTACCATACAATCCAAAACAATTATAATACAGCCTCCTAAGCTTCTCATGCAAGGCATTAAAAACAATTAACGTCAATAAAAACAATAGGGTAAATGCAATAATAACATCCTATTCAAAACACTTAGAATTCATACAGTACTATATCACACTTACCGACTATTATATTTTAAACAACACATTTAGATGACAAGTAAATCACACCAACATAAATAAAAAAACAAAACAATAAAGTAAACAAAATAACAACAACACATTCAATATACTTGGAATTCATACTACATTATATCAAAATTACATCCTATTATATTGTAAAGGACACATTAAGATGACAAGTAATAACAGCAACATAAATGTGGAAACAAAAACCAATACCCTAAACAAAATCACAACAAAACATTCAATATGCTCAGAATTCATACTAGGCTATAGCTATAAAATGCTTAAAATATACATAAAAAAATAAACCAGCAAAGAAGATTCAAGAATTATTAATGACACTCAATGTTGTATTATAAACAACTGGGTTTACAAGATTAATTGCTGATATATATGAATCAGCTGTTACAGAATGCACTTTAATGTCATTTGTTGATCTAATAAGCTGCAAATACAATATAATCAACAAAATTGGAAAAGCGGATACATATAGATACCATACAATCCAAAACAATTATATTATAGTCTCCTATGCTCCTTATGCATGCTTCGCTAAATCAAACTTACCTTAGTAACAATATTGATATCAACATTATGGTTGAGTAATAGTTCAACAATGTCTGTATGTCCTTTAGAACTTGCATAATGAAGAGCTGCCCATCCTCTCTATTAGAAAAACACACAATCATCTGTAAAGTAAAACTGCTAACACTCTATTTTTCTTTTATTTCTGCACTTTGTCATTAACATATTACATTCATATATTGTCTACATGTAACTATTGTTGTATGTGTAGGACATGACTACATCTATTACTAGTAAGCCTTTATTACTTAAATAAGTTTTAAAGACTAATTCATGCAAGATGGGTTAAAGTATATACAGTGTAATATGAGGGATTGATGAACAAGATGTAAACAGAAAATTATTAGAACTTAGGTCTATACTATACAAACCAGTATCTGACAAAAATGTAACATGTAGCTCTTTATGTGCTACTACCATCATCATTGTATTTCCATAAGGCTCTAATTATATTATTCACTATTCTAACCAACATCATCTCTGTCAGATAATTATTGCATCTCACAAACTATAGGTCCATAACAGTTTGTACAATATAAAGTTCAGCATTTCAATTGGGGACTTGTTAATAATAGGAAGAAGCATACCAGATACAGAAATATACCAGTGCTATAATTATTGTGAGCTTTAAATTCTTCAATTCTCTCTAGTTTTACAAACAGATGAAATCATGCTCTCATCACCGTTGCGAAACCTAGAATAATCTCATATATTTATTTAGTAGCCAGTAAGATACAAATTCAAGTAGTCTCCATGACAATTGTTGTCCTATGTATCTACACAACAATTCTATTTTTTTTAATATATGATTGTAAAAAATCAAATACTTGTCTTTGAGGAAAGGGAGTTATAATTTCTCTTCAGTTATACTGACTTTCTCATATAACATATACACATGAACACTTACTTTGTTAACAAGATCTAGATTGGCTCCTTTCTGTGTTAAGAACAAAACAACATCTTTGTGTCCATTCTCTGCTGCTAACATGACAGCAGTCGATCCATCCTAAATATATTATTACTTACTATATTAGCATGAATCATAACATCACTACATATATTGGTAGCAACTTAATATCATTCTTAACATTCACAGTAATACAACAAACTTTTATTAATACACATTATTATAATAGTTTTCCAATGATACTAGAGTATTTTAACCATATAGTAATAATAAACTCTTAGGAGAATAACAAGACAATTCTAAACAATGCTAAGTACTAAGAACAAACAATGGATAAAAAGCATAAGAGTCAACAAAAGAGTTACAAGATTATAATCAAAATTCTTCAGACAATTTTTCGGGAGACACTGACTTACACTGACTAGAGCTACATTAAATAATTAGCTACAATGTCAATGGAAGACTATAGTTCTAAAATAATAAAATGATAGGCAGAGGAACAAGCTAGAAAGAAGTATCCAAGGAAACGTTTAATGTCCTTACACTCACAGTTAGGGCTAACAAATTCATTGACAGCTATAAGAACTTGCAACCAAAGGATAGAGTTTATTGTCATTGCTAGCTCTTACAAATTACACACAACAATATAATAAAATTACAAAAGTTAATACTCATAGATACCATACAATCCAAAACAATTACAGTACAGCTTCGAAAGATTCTCATCCAAAGCATTAAAAATCATCAATGTCAAGAAAAACAATAAGGTAAATACAGTAACAACATCCTATTCAAAACACTTAGAATTCATACAGTACTATATCACACTTACCCACTATTATATTTTAAACAATACATTCAGATGAAAAGTAATCACACCAACATAAATAGAAAAACAAAACAATAGAGTAAACAAAATAACAACAACACATTCAATATACTGGGAATTCATACTACATTATATCAAAATTACATCCTATTATATTGTAAAGGACACATTCAGATGACAAGTAATAACAGGAACATAAATGTGGAAACAAAAACCAATACTCTAAACAAAATCACAACAAAACATTCAATATGCTCAGAATTCATATTAGACTATAGCTATAAAATGCTTAAAATGTACCAAAAAATAAACCTGGCAAGAAGATTTAACAATCAATATCATATTACAAACAGCTAAGGTTAACAAGATTCATTGCTGATATATGAATCAGCTGCTAGAATGAACTTTAATGACATTTGTTGATCTTATAAGCACCAAATACAAAATAATAATTAAAACTGCAAAAGAAGACAAGCATAGTTACCATATAATCCAAAACAATTATAGTACAGCCTCCAAAGATTCTCATGCAAAGCATTAAAAACAATTAACGTCAATAAAAACATTAGGGTAAATACAATAACAACATCCTATTTAAAACACTTAGATTTCATACTGTACTATATCAGACTTACCAGCTATTATATTTTAAACAACACATTCAGATGACAAGTAATCACACCAACATAAATGGAAAAACAAAACAATACTCTAAACAAAATCACAACAACACATTCGATACGCTCTCAATTTATACTAGGCTATAGGTATTAGATGCTCAAAAAACTAGCAAGAAGCTTCACCTGTTATTACTGATAGATATCTAATGTCATAGCAATCACAGTTAGGGTTATGAAAACCTTTGCTGATCGGCAGTTACAGGATGCATGCACTTTAATGTCATTTCTTGCTCTCATAGGTTGCATGTAACAATACAATAAAGAAATATGCAAAAATGGATACACATGCTTCGCTAAATCAAACTTACCTTAGTAACAATATTGATATCAACATTATGGTTGAGTAATAGTTCAACGATGTCTGTATGTCCTTTAGAACTTGCATAATGAAGAGCTGCCCATCCTATCTATTAGAAAAACACACAATCATCTGTAAAGTGAAACTGCTAACAATCTATATTTCTTTTATTTCTGCACTTTGTCATTAACATATTACCCTCATATATTGTCTACATGTAACTATTGTTGTATGTGTAGGACATGACTACATTTATTACTAGTAAGCCTTTATTACTTAAATAAGTTTTTAAAGACTAATTCATGCAAGATGGGTTAAAGTATAATACAGTGTAATATGAGGGATTGATAAACAAGATGTAAACAGAAAATTATTAGAATTTAGGCCTATACTATACTATTAAGTAAACAAACCTGCAAGCAACTAGATCTGTATCTGCTTAGCATATCAACTACCATCATAATTGTATTTCCATAAGGCTCTAATTATATTATTCACTATTCTAACCAACATCATCTCTGTCAGATAATTATTGCATCTCACAAACTATAGGTCTATAACAGTTTCTACAATAAAAAAGGTCAGCATTTCAATCGGGGACTTGTTAATAATAGGAAGAAGCATACCACATACAGAAATATACCAGTGATATAATTATTATGAGCTTTAAATTCTTCAATACTCTCTAGTTTTATAAACAGATGAAATCGTGCTCTCATCACTGTTGAAAAACCTAGAATAATCTCATGTATTTATTTATTTATAAGTCAATGAAGTTAGTGACTGTATTACTAGATCACTCTATAGTCACATATACTAGGATCAGGAAATGGGACTTAATTTGTGAAAAGGGACCATTTCTGTCAAAAATAAAATTCAGTATGGACAAAAAAGTGATTTTAATATTTTAGCAAATTCAAGTTAAACTAATAAACGCAGACAATAGTACCTGACGGTTTTTTAAAGCATCTAAAAAGTCAAAATTTTTTTAACTTAGTGTGTGGAGATATTAGCATTCTTAGGACAAGTTAAATACACGGAATATAATACTATTAACACAATAGATATATATACTGCAGTCACCTACCAGTTTCATAGAGGGTCCAGCCATTATCTTGTACTACTGATATCACTTGATTTCTTTCTCAATTCTCATAACAACAAGCCACACCTCCAAAATATGTTAATTAGTAATAATATAGGAATTTGTTATCAACTGGTATGTGTCAAATTTAAAAAAGTCATTTTATTAATTATAATATGTAATTATTATTGTCATAGTTAGTATGTCCATTATCTTCTCAATATCAAGTACTAATGTTAGAGTCATCATATCATTTGATGTATGAGATCATATACTGTCAATATCTACAAGTAAAAACATTTCCATTATAGATAATAAAGTATATAGTTACTAGTAATATAATACTAGACTAGTTTATCATATTAATATTATAGAGAGGAACTGACAATGATATATTCAGTGTATTCTATCAATACATTACAATGAACATATTACTACATTAGACATAATTACTTTATGTCTCATAGTGATATGATAAGGATCATTTTAATAATATCTTGTTAATAACTTATGATATATAGATTTTATATTAAGTCACTTACTTTTCCTTTAACTTGTCATAATATAATATTGAGTTATAATGTACTCTCTAGTCTAAGGAGAGAGAGATCAGTACTATACATGTACTAGATATATAAAGTACTCTAAGTACATGTATCTATCATAACATGTATAAGTACTCTATTATATAAAGTACTTTATAAGTATCTGTTTACATGTTAGTGGTTTTATAGGTGTGTTTAAATAAGTGACTTAAGTGTTTGTGGTAACACTGCATTGTATACAGTGAATAATATACATTTTAATATAATTATTGTACAATACTGACATTGTCTCCAGCTCACTTCATCTAGTCGCTGATAGTGTATTCACCTAACATTTCTTTTTCCAGTAAATTCCTGTCTGTTAGATCTCATTATCTGTTCATTTGTTATTCCTATTAATAATATATTGATATTAGAGTATTGTAATAATATATATAATCTATAAATCAGTAACAATAAGAGTACATCCTTACATGTAACAATAATAAACCAATTCCTATCACTACTACTACACTTTACTTAGCATAATTAAGTTAACTGATGTTATCTACTATGCGGTGAGTAAATATGATGATTTATGGATTCTTTTGATAATATGGACATACACTACATCATTACATCAATAATGTCATTTGCAGGTGATATATTTAGGTTAAAAGTCAGTACAGTTTCCACGTACACAATAATATGATAGTGTACAGTAACAGGTATCTACTGAACTTTAATGAAGTAACATAAATATTATCAATCTACTAACTACTTTATTATTCACTCAAGTCTAATATTGGCAAAGCTATTGTCCCAACATATTTAATGTCATATTTGTCATGTGAAGAAACAGCTGCAACAAGTTGTTGTTGATAAAGTGGTCCCATTTAGTCTAGTATTATTATTGTCTCTACACTTCATATCTGATGTGATTTGTTTTATTACCACAAACATTCCGCACACTATTATACATAAGGGAGTGCCATACTTGTGGTGTGTAATTTACAACTACTGGCACATAACAGGAAGTTCAGTATATTTGATAATACTAGACTAGTGACTAAATCAATCAATCAGTAATAAGGACACTCTGTGTTTATTCAAGTTACATGTGTTAGTATAAAAAGAGTGAAGATCAAAGCTTAGTACATCGAGGACATAATTACTTTAAGCTATTCCATGTTAATACAAGTTATAAAAAAGAGCTATTAAACACTTTATATGACAGACTTACAACAAGTATACCTTAAAATATTGTACTGTTGTATGTCATACTACATGTAATAACTGACCTTCATTGATATAGTTCTGTTTTTAAAAAAATATCTATTGTCAGGCCTTCCTTTATTATAGTGGGCGTGTGAGTAGATACTCTGTATATTTGGTCCTTTGTGAGTCACTTAATGTAATAGCTTCAGCTGACAGACTGTGAATTATGTGATTTAACTTATATTTAGTGTTACTAATTATCAATACCAGTCACTTATAAGACACACTATTAATTCAACAAGTACTATAGTACAATATCAATGGTCCAATATGAGAAAACATTAATAGTCCTCCTAATTACTAAGTGTTAGGAGGAAATTAGTATTGTTATATATATCAATGTCTTTGTAGTGTTTATATAACAATGACTTTGTATGTCCTCAAATCTAATTAAACACATATTATCAGTTTTTAATTATACATGTAATATACATCTATATTAGTTAAGAGATAATTACTATGGTTTCATGTTCTCTTATATTGTTTTCCTTCAGATCATTCATCTCTGTCTCATCTATTTTAAGACAATCCTAATACCTCTAGTATAAATAACATAGAATATTTGGTACATTTTAAAATTGTTCATAAGGTGCAGGATAGTATCCATTTCCCTTTATACAAAGTATCCAGGAATTACTTGAACATTGTCCTTAGGGTACAAATATGTCATCTTATTATTAGGATGTCCTGGAACAAGTTGTGGCAGTACTGGACATGTAAAAGTATGAAAGAGGTTGTGTTAATTGAGGATAAAATGTTGATGCACTGTCATAATAAGACACTTAACAAAAATATCTTTTCCCAACTATAAGAGTTTAAGAGGACTACATAATTAGAATTATAGTTTATTACATTATTTTAATAGTATAATGAGTACTTTAATACAAGTAAGTCCTTACACCTGTAGGATAGCTAGACCTTTAAAAATAATTTAGTAATCATAAGGGGTGTGGTTGCATCATTTTACTCTAGAGTCTACTATTAGTAATAGCAAAACAATCCAGAGACCTGTCATCTTATACATGTACATGTACATGTACAAGTTTATATTAAAGTCAACCCTCAATATTTATGTTTGAGAAGAATACATGAGCATGTAGAAGATACAATGATACATGAATACTAGACAATTAATATCCACAGTGTTGTGAGTCCACTCATATAATAAAGATACCATATATGTGTACAATACATGTATATATATGTATAAGATTATATACATGTATATCTTAACTTGTGAACTACTATATTGATGTCTCTATTAATGACACCTTTCAATGTAATCATGATATAGTCTCTGTCACTTGATATTATTGTCTCTGTAACTGTTGCTGAAATTATATTGATTGTGTAACATAATTCCTTTCCAGAGATAACTATATTATTAATCTACCACATGTTATAAGTTAAATGGGATAGTGTAACTATGACCTTAACTTAAGATAGTGTTAATATTTTTGTCAGGAAATGTCATTTTAATAGTACCCTGATTGTCCTATCTTAGTGAGGTTTGTTGATATTGTCCTTTGTGTAAAAACAATAATTATATTGATGTATCATAATTTAGTGGATGGGATAACATGGAATTCTTTATATTAGAATGTCTACTTGTGTAAACAAGTTAGAATGACTAGTTATAATTAAGTAAGTATAGGTCTTTACTGAATTGCACAGTTGCTATTAGTAATAGAGTTTTTAATACATTTTATAACTTCCTTCATTGGTAGGTTTATATAGTGCATATAGTCCTCTGAACTATGAACAAAGAGATTTATATCATGCTTCAGAAGTCTATACACATTGTATATATAAACATACCAATGAGGGAATATATCACCAATAGGTCCAATGACTGTAGACATTAAGGCAACCTTCTTTACAAAATACCATATTGGCAAGTTTATCAATGAACTATGATATAATAATATGATATAATTTATCTTGACATTTATACTAACCTGTCACTATCACTCAGTAAAATAGCTTCTTCTTGATTTTTGGTCTTTCCTATAGAGGAGAGTCCACTCAATGTAGGGAGATCAAGTTAGTTCTTATGAGAGGAGATATATATGCGACAACATTTGTGTAACTCAGAGATGACTCATCTTAGATTCTTTCACATAACAATTATAGATATGTAAAGTCATGTAAGAATCTAAGTCACCATATTTCAATATTTAACCCTTCATGACCTAATCTTCACTATTAGGGTTTAGGTTTTAAATTTTAAATTTCTTATAGTATAATATTGTCAATGTGTTGGAGGAATGTTGAAAGGTCATGATCTAATACATCTCCTCTCATGACATCTCTTTATACAAATACTGTCTACTTAAGAACTCTTCAACAAGTTATTAAACATGATCCATTAAAAGGTGAGTCTAAAAAATTGTCTTACAAACTATGATTTTAAAAACTAAGACACCATATTGTGGTCAATTCAAATGTTGTAAACTTCATTTGAGCACCAGTAAAATGATGAGAGACAATAATTAATATTAAGTGGAATGTGAAGTACAGCAGAGACAGCAACAATTTTTAGAGTAACAACAATTACTTGAGGAACAAAAGAAACAAGAACAACAAAAGTTGCTTGAAGAGGAGACGTATCAACGACTTATTAAACAACAGAAGAAACAAGAGCTCTTAGAACAGTAAAAACAGCAGGACCAGTTAAAGCCAATGATATATCAGAATATACCAGCTAAGAAACAGAACTGCTTCTAATAGAACAGCCACAACTAGAACAGTTATATGAGGTAATTTATAATAGTTATATGAGGTTCTTAAGTACTGGATACCTTCATCCTTGATTCTCCAGTTCTTATTATCAGCTCTTACATTAATGATAATCCAGTACCACAACTAAGACAATTTGCTAGTTTGAAGATGAGACATGTCTGATAAGTCACCAGTATCATAGTGATTGCTATACAATGACATAACAATGGTCTCTATCAAGTATGCACAATATATCTACCTATAGAAATGTAGGGCTTATCACAATAAAGTCTTGCTTGAAAATTAATTTCAACTTCTGTGTTCTTTTTATATTGTCTACATTGTATTTCCATCTTAAAGGTATTATGGTTGCTAATAATGTTGTTGTAATTTAAAATTCATTAATAAACTATTTTCATTAACAAAAGAATTAACTGTTTGTATGTCTTCTATAGATAGTAGAGTGTTATGAAGTATACAAAAAATAAGCTAGAACTGCAATACATATAGCTCCTATGATAAAAATAAAATCTTTCAGATTGATGGGATGTTTTCTTTCAGCTGGAGCTGTAGAACATAAAAAAAGAATATAATGTGATGTCTATTAGGAATGTATAAGTTAATTGAATACCTTTCTTGCTAGAATTGCACTCAACCAATAAAACATTGCATATTTTGTTGGCTAAATTCACATTCTCTAAAGGTGGATTCTTTATAACAGTGATGATTTTTTTCCAGGAGACTTCACATTTTCTCTGATTTATCCAGAGCTGTAAAACCTTTGAGAGTTTATCAGTATCATTATGTTGTACATTGCGTTCTTCACATTGTATGTCACCATAGTCTATACTAAGCACTTCACCAATAGTTCTCCACTCGTGCTTTACAGGATCCAATAGACTTAAAAGTTGGTCCTTTCCTGGTTCTTGCACTAATGTTGATTCATGTGAACAAATAAGCATATGTATTGAACCAGACTCACTTAATAGCTCCTCAGGGATATTATGATATGTTGAAAGCACTGTTCTTTTAGAAGTACCAGGCTTAGTAACTTGATCTGCAAAAAATAATATTGGTAATGTTAGTAAATTTTTTGGATAAAAAGGCAACTATTTTTGTTGTTTGGTTATTATCTGAATGTGTAACATTTGTTGATCTGGAATTTAAACAACATAAAACAAAAACTGACTTTTGCATTTCTTTTCAACAAGTGATTTAGAGGCATGTTTAATGTCATCATCAGTCAATGGAGGGTCAGCATGGTAGGCAAGATCCTGTACATGATGTAGATAGAGAAATACAATAAGATAATGTTAAAACTACATGTACATTGTTACATGTACATTAAAACTAAGTAAGTAATAGTACATTTACTTACAAAAGGATTACGCCCAGCAAAGACACTCCAACGGCTACAATGCTTTTTTATAGAAATGTAAGTACATTCAACAGATGATACAAGTGTGTCACCACAGAAATCACGAATGTGTTGAAGATAATCATCTTGAACTGGCAACTCAGCATTACTTGTATTGAACAGGGCTTTCGTTACCAAAGGAGCAATGTGAAGAAATGGATCTTCCTTTCCTACAATCTCTTTGACATCAACAGCAATGCCATCTGTATCCATAACATTAGTTTTAACAAGGACAGCAACTGCAACATTTTCTATTGAATAAAGTCTGCGTTCACAGACCTCACGAGTACGAGCAGTAGATATCTGATCTGGTGCAATCATATATTCATCACTTGTACATGAACAAAACTGCTCCTTAAGACTCAGGACTTTCTTAATGACTGAGTTAAAAACTTGGCGACTTTCCTCCATATCCTTGTTTGATGTAAGTACTGTAACACAACGATTGTGTTCAGATACTTCGACAACAACCTCAAATTTGTTCTTCCAATATATACCATTAGTCCATACTGTACAACAACGAGTTAACTTTTGTACAGCAGGGTTAGTTTCATTAATTATACCAGGTTTTCTTCGAGGACAAAGGCAATAAATATAGGCAAGACAAAGAAGAAGGACATGAAGAAATCGTGTTGAGAGGAATTCATTGGGATCAGGACACCACAGACACCATCCTAACCCATTCTCTATTTTGATATCAGTGGGAGGTTCAGCACTGACTAGTGCTGGGAAAAATAGGAGCTCATCTAATGGTAGAGGTATTGATGCTGATATGTTAGTTTCAAGATCACCAAGAATGCTTGATTCAATCACGTGGCAAAACTGTAGGCTTCTAAGAAAACCAACTAACATATCAGTATTGTGATCAGGAAATGCTTCTTTGAGAGCTGATAGAGGTACAATGCCAGTATTACTAGCTATGTCTCGATAAACACGTTCAATTGCTGCTGGAGCAAAGAGAACACCATTGATTTCTGAGAGTAGAGCAGCTTTGTTAATAACTACCCAACTTTGACCTACATTATTTCTGAGGAATAAAATGAGACCCTTGTCACTTAAAGTGGTCAGAAATTCAAGTAATACTGACATTTCAGATGGAAGAGAAGGATCATTACGCTCTTTCAATAAAGCACATAGCTCTTCTAAACTAATGGCTACTCTTTCAAGAAGTTGCAGGAAGGAGTATTGGACATGGCAATAAAAACTAATTTTGTCAGATCGATCTAGAACAGCTTTACAGCTCTTGGACAAAGTTACAATAAACTCTTTGACTCTTTTACCTCCAGGACGATGGCATTCCATTGGTACAAACCCACGAAATTCGTGTGAATAGGACGCTTTCTTAGCGACGTCGTAAACCAAATCAGAAATTGGATCCAAGCTAGTAGTCAGCTCATCTAGTCGACTTCCAATGACAATAATTTGTGATCGCTTTGAACTCTTCATTCCTTTGCTGATGTTTTCAATGAAGTTAAACCAGTAGTATAACTCTTTTCTCATAGTCATCCTGTCATTAATTAACTTGGAAAGGAGCAAAAACACAGCAGGTGATCTAAGCATTAGATTTTCCAGGACAGCAGCATGACTACTGTAATATTCCCTATGACCAGCAAGGTCATAGAGGACAACATTCCCAATTTCATGGCTTGTAAAGGTATGTGCATTAATACCAGCTGTTAGTGGTTGTACTGTGACACATTCGGATGTATCAAATTTGTGATCAGCTGGTTTCTTAGCTCGTTCCATGATGACAGCAGTAAGAGAACTTTTCCCTGAAGTAGTGTTGCCACACATAAAGACTTTACCATATGATTCCACAGGGAAGTCAGCTTGACTTTGCTGAAATGGTTCAAACATTTTTAAAATTTCAAAACGATTCTTGTGATCTTGAGGAACAAGTTCCATAGGTGCTTGTTCGTCATTATTCTTGGACATTGGATCCACTTGCCCAGATGATAAGAGAAACTTGATAGCATCTACTGAACCTTGAGAACAAGCATCATGAAGTGGGGTGTTTCCACTCTAAGAGAGAAAGAATAGATTTGAAGTTCTACAATATTGATTTTACACATAAAATGAGAAATAGCAATAAAATGTGAAAATCTCATTACAATTACATGTATTGACTTTAAAACTTATGGTCAAGTAGTATCAAGGTAGAAAATGATAATTCAGATTATACATATCTTTCTTTATAATAATCAATTGATGTACAAGTTAATTAATAAAGTAATGAAAGTGATCATTATTTAAAGCAGTCAAAGTGCTTTCAAGGTTTATTATAATATTCTGAACAGACGACATATTTTCTTACTTTTAAGAATCAATTAAATAAATCAAGAATGACATTTCTAAAGTCATTATTATTTTAAAGGCATGATCAATCAATTTATAGACTTGATACACAGTGAGACATTATGCATTTCCTGTAATTAGTGCCATGGTTAACTTCTTAAAAAAGTGACCGTAACTTGATTCATAATTTTTTTGAAAGTAAAGAGTACACATTAGCTTTATATCTAATAATGACTTTGGTTACTAAATTATCTAAACTGTTTAATGGCTACCTACATAGAGTATAGTAAATAATATCTCCAATTATTCACATCCAGAGCAAATTTGAGAATGGTAGATCAAATAAAGTTTGGATAGTTTGTCCATATAATGTCTGACATGAAACCAACACAGATTGATAAATAAAAAATAATGAAGACTACATTGTCTATTTCAGGAACTCATAAGAGCTCTTTAAGGTTATACTTTACATTCTTGTGTATATGTGTACATTTGTCATATTGTGTTTAACATTATAATAGGAGGTAAAGGTCAAGTGCTTGTTAAAACAATTTAAAGAATGCAGACCTGTGACTTAAATTATCCACCATCAATGGATTGTTACTGTACAATTTGTCAGTGAGCTAGACAGCTAAATTTTGTACATCAAAGACTACAAAAGTATCTTTCTATCAAAACAATATCTTACTGTTGACTGGTCATACCTATCAGTTAATTAGTAACTTCAATATGTCAGTAAATCTGTTTTCAGTAGTATCATGAATAATATGTTATCTGTCATTAAAACCTCTAAGAGCTCTCAATATTTGTATATTTATAAGTACAGGTGGCATATAAGTTTTAACAACCTATTTAACAGTCATTATCTATGTAATAATATGTTAGTTTAAGTTCTACTGTTAAAATCCATTTACAGTGAATGTAGATGTCAATACAGGATATAATGCCATCATCATAACAATGTCTGAAGTCCCTAGTCTTACAACTGTTTCAAAACAAATGTGATAGAAACAACACAAATGAACTAACTAACATAAACAACTGCTGTGCTAACTGTTGATTCTAATCTGTTGTTTTCTTATATTTGTTTATAAACTTAAAAGTTGTCATGACAGTACTAAAGTCTCCTTATAAATTTGAATCATCAACTACTCTCTATTACTAGTCTAAACTAAATACAAAGACCCTAAATTCAATTGTCATAATACAAACGTGCACTGAAAGTTTAGCCTACTTACTAAATTAGAAGCCAGTAAATTAATTACAAAGCAAAAGGATCCTAATATTATAGCATGTAAAAATGAAAATTGACCAGAGGGGTACTTATATTGGAGAGGTGCCTATATTAGAAGTTATTGGGTAACAAGTTTGTGTCATAATACTATATCCCACTTTATTAAATTCCACTCATACAGATAAGTTGGGTACAGTAGAACGTCACTTATCTGAACTTTATTCAACCGAACATGTTGATTAACCAAATGTCTTGCTGGCTGACACACTCACCAGACACGCCTTATAATTATTGCACATGTACATGTGTAATCATGGCTAGTGAGATTGCGTCTCATAAAAGAAAGCTTGTAGTCTTGAGTATTCACGATAAACTAAAAATCTGTGAACTTGCCAAAAAAGGAAGGACCCTACAAAGCATACCTAACGAGCATAAGATTGGTAAATCTACCGTTCACGATATTGTGAAGAACAAAGAGAGAGTTATGAATCAAAGACAGAAACATATTCATGATTACTTTGCCAAATTGTGATTTAAAAAGTGTTCAATTATATAATAATGTTTGTTACATGCTTGTTATGTATTGAGGTAACCACCACTTCAATTATCTGAACAATTTCAATTATCTGAACAACCTTCGGGCCCAATGTGTTCGGATAAGTGACATTCTACTGTATTGCCATTTATTGCCTACTAGATCTCCAATGGCAAGATTTTAGAAAAGCATTTTAAAAAATCAGAAAATGTTTCTGCTGTAAAAGATTACAATAATTATATCCTTGACTGAAAGTATACTTTGAATAAGCATCTGCCATGAATAAATGTCAAGAGTAAGCATCATGGTTGTACAAGTAAACACCTGATGGCATGAATGCATGGGTGTTGATGCATCTGCAAACATGCTAGCATTTCCCAATCATATTTTACTATTAATTGCAAGTGTTAGTGATGTCTCAGTTAAAACATAAAGAAATGTCTACTTTGAGTAAACACATAGTCATGAATAGTTGTGATTAAAATAACCACTGGGACATTTAATTGAGAGAAATACAGGATACATATATATATGTGCTGACTAAGAAAATTGGAAATTTGAAATTTTAATAGCAGCAATTACTAAAATTCATCAATTGTCATGTACATCAGCAGTTACTATAAGTGAGATCATTTCATTCAAAACACACTTTAGACATTACAACAATATGATGAAAGTAGACATATATGTTTATATATACATATGTATAGATAGTCACAAATATTATCTTGTACAAAGGATGGTTTTTAACGTAGTTGTACTTTCAATTATACTAACCTTATTCTTAACATCAATCTGATCAGTGTGATCCATAATTGCCCTAATAAGGTCAACATTGTTATAGTATGCTGCACAGTGTACAGCAGTGTCATCATCCTAAGAATACAAAGACAGTTGTAACAAGTTATTTCTTATTATGTAGGAATAATGCTACTACAGTAGATTCATGTACATCATTATAAATATTAACAAGATATAATATAGATGTAATGTAACTTAATATACCACATAAAGTATACATGTAAATATAATATGATGTATGTATCTTATAGACTCTCAATATTTTAATAATACAAAATTGATAGAGAGAACACACTATGTACACATTCCATTCGATGTAATAAGTCTATCACCTAGTATATTACATTATACAAGGTGCTAGAGGATAAATAAGCTAGCCCTCCTACATTGACAATTGATTGACTAAAGTAGTTTTGTTCCCAAACTACCATGCTAAAGAGAGATGCATTGTAGTAGGTACACATGGTCCAGGGGATCATATCTTATGTTTGGAATTATCCTGGGAGATGACTTATGGTATGACAATGCCAGGATCCATAATAAATATTACTCAATTATAGTTGGCTCTAGGATTTTTTGCATAAGCATACTTCAATGTCATATGAAATCTAAACTATCCAGCTGGATTATGTTGAATGTCAAGTAAGGATATTACAAGTACCCTTATAGTGATACTGTAGAGACCTATGAGACATTGTGCTCTATTCTATAAACAAGAAAACTAAGTGTGTATTATAGTAGTGTAGGATGTTTTTAATATTAGCAAGCCTAAAACTAACATCAGTCTATTTAATCAATTTTCTTGGGACAAAAAATGATATGCATACCAGTATTGAGCCAATAAATCAATTACCATTTATTACATAAATGTTATTATCATCACATGACATCTAAAACTACAGTTACTATTGCTAGACGTGACAAGAAACAGGACTTGGACATCATTATTCCTACATTTGTTGTCTCAAGAAAGTAAATACAAAGATACATGACTTTAATTGACTGTAGTAGTCTGGGACAAGTCTACTCTCCTAAATTCCACATATTCCATTATAAAAATAGGCCTAGTTTGCTTCCAGACCCTGTTACTCTCGTCGGCTTGTTGATAAGGATGATATATTGACTGTGAAGAAGCAAACTTGATAAAATACATATATGTAAACTACTGTAACTGGTTTTGTTAACTAGTACTACAACCTATGTGAACTCACATTATTCTTAACATCAACAGAACAGCCACGATCAATCAGAAGAAGTGCAATCTCTGTATGGTTATTCTCAGCAGCCACATAGAGTGCAGTCTGTCCATTCTAATAAGATATGACATAAAGGGAATAAACAGATGTACATGTACACTGTATTTGTATTTATGTACATCTATTTAGAAATTTGTTATTGTTTTTTTTTAAGATCAAATCTTAACAAAAATTTGTATGATGTGGTTTTAGAATATACTTTACCAAAATTAAACCACTAAATATTGGATGGATGCATTCAATATGGTATGTGAGATATATATTTATAACAGTCCATAAAATCACAGTTTCTTTAAAGACTTCTGATGTTTTTAAAATTGATAGCAAGGCTATTATTCTACTTTAATTTTAAGGAAGAAATTAACCGTAATGTCATATTATTATCATCAGATGACTTCTGAACCTAGAGTTACTATTGATAGATATGACAAGAAACAGTATTTGGACATCATTATTCCTATATTTGTTGTCCCAAGAAAGTTAATGCAAAAATACAAGGCTTTAATCAATAAACTTTAAATAATTTCTCCATAATGTCTGACATGAAACCAACACAGATTGATAAATAATAAATAATGAAGACTACATTGTCTATTTCAGGAACTCATAAGATGTCTTTATGGTTGTACTTAATATTCTTGTATATATGTGAACATAATTGTCATATATTACATTTAACATTATAATAGGAGGTAAAGGTCAAGTGCTTGTTAAAACAATTTAAAGAATGCAGACCTGTGACTTAAATTATCCACCATCAATGGATTGTTACTGTACAATTTGTCAGTGAGCTAGACAGCTAAATTTTGTACATCAAAGAGTACAAAAGCATCTTTCTATCAAAACAATATCTTACTGTTGACTGGTCATACCTATCTGTTAATTCATAACTTAAATATGTCACTAAATCTGTTTTCAGTAGTATCATGAATAATATGTTATCTGTCATTAAAACCTCTAAGAGCTCTCAATATTTGTATATTTATAAGTACAGGTGGCATATATGTTTTAACAACCTATTTAACATTCATTATCTATGTAATATTATGTTAGTTTAACTTCTACTGTTCAAGTCTAATTACAGTGAATGTAGATGTCAATACAGGATATAATGCCATCATCATAACAATGTCTGAAGTCCCTAGTCTTACAACTGTTTCAAAACAAATGTGATAGAAACAACACAAATGAACTAACTAACATAAACAACTGCTGTGTTAACTGTTCATTCTAATCTGTTGTTTTCTTATATTTGTTTATAAACTTAAAAGTTGTCATGACAGTACTAAAGTCTCCTTATAAATTTGAATCATCAACTACTCTCTATTACTAGTCTAAACTAAATACGAAGATCCTAAATTCAATTGTCATAATACAAACATGTACTGAAAGTTTAGCCTACTTTAGTTCTAATTAATTAGAAACCAGTAAATTAATTACAAAGCAAAGGGATCCTAATATTATAGCACGTAAACATGAAAATTGACCAGAATGGTACTTATATTGGAGAGGTGCCTATATTAGGAGTTATTGGGTAACAAGTTTGTGTCATAATACTATATCCCATTTTATTAAATTCCACTCATATAGATAAGTTAGGGTATTACCATTTATTATCTACTAGATCTCCAATGGCAAGATTTTAGAAAAGCTTTTTAGAAAATCAGAAAAGTTTTCTGCTGTAAAAGATTACAATAATTATATCTTTGACTGAAAGTATACTTCGAATAAGTATCTGCCATGAATAAATGTCAAGAGTAAGCATCATGGTTGTACAAGTAAACACCTGACTGGCATAAATGCATGGGTGTTGATGCATCTGCAAACATGCTAACATTAACGCTGATATTTCATCATGGCTGAAATAGCATAATAAACGCCCAGTCTCGAATAATGCCTGGGTGTGGTCAATATGCCACATGGTTCCTCGTGTTATAATAATGGCGGCATCTAAAGAAAGTCACCAAAGCTTTGACATCAGCTTTAAACTTCATGCTGTACAAGTTGCTGAAGAAACTTCAAAATCTAATGCTTCGCACTTTATTTTACCTCCATGCTTTAAAAAGTGCCATGAAACGTTTGAGATGGAACAAGGCATGTGTCCTATGATTTTGCCATCTCTCGTTAACGATATGGCGTATCTATCATACACGTTGCCTTCTTCTATCTCAGCTGACAGCATCTCTCAAATAAATGGAGTCCATATAGTCTTGTAGATATGGTGGCCAGTAACAACGCTATTTTTCTTGAGTGTCTCCATATCGGTAGGTGGGCCAACATACGCTTACTTAATAAGTTACTGATAAACCCCCATCACCGAATAAACGCCTACTTTTATAGTCAAGATAAAAAATAAACACCTAGGCATTTACTAACAAGATATAATATAGATGTAATGTAACTTAATATGCAGCATAAAGTATACATGTAAATATAATATGATGTATGTATCTTATAGACTCTCAATATTTTAATAATACAAAATAGATAGAAAGAACACAACTATGCACACATTCCATTTGAAGTAATAAGTCTATCATCTAGTATATTACATTATACAAGATGCTAGAGGTTAAATAAGCTACAAAAGTTAACTCATGGTTGTACAGTATGGACTAATGGTATATATTGGAAGAATAAATTTGAGGTTGTTGTTGAAGTTTCTGAACACAATCGTTGTGTTACGGTACTTACATCAAACAAGGAAATGGAGGAAAATCACTAAGTTTTGTACTCAGTCATTAAGAAAGTCTTAAGTCTTAAGAAGACTTAAGACTTTCTTACTGACTTTCTTACTTTCTCACACACACACACACACATATAAATATACAGATAATAGGATAAACAATATTGTATTGTTGTTGTTATTCTCAAAACATAAAACATAGAGGCAATATTTTAATGTGCATATGACAATTTGAGTTACATGACCATTACCATACACATGTTTGTAAGTTAGTTTTTCTTCATAATTAGGTTCGTTTCTGATACATCCTACTGCTGTATCTACTCCTGATATTGACAGGCAAAATCTTATTTGCTTAGTGAAGAAACTTGTTACAATTTAAACCAACAGCCATGCTAGTTCTGCTATTTATGTCAACTTGACATATATCATTTTCATCATTTTTGCCAATGTCAGGTGTAACAGACAGTCTAAACTAAATTGTTTGATGTTATATACTTTGCACCATCTGTTTAAATTCTACGATTTCATTCAAATCAATTGTACAAATCATACAAAGCAATAATTCATAACATAAAATAAATATGTATGCTCTATGAAGTATAAGTAATAGTATATACTATGAAATATCAGCCTAAATCTTAAAGAAGTAATGTAGGTATTTTATAATGAGATGACAATTCATATACTTTATGTGAAAATAAGTGGGTATTGAATTTGATCTAATTGCTATATAGTATTGTCATTAATATAGGAACTTTTCTCTCACCAAAACATTTGTGTAAACAAAAAGATTGCATTAACCTACCAAATATTGTTTCTTCTCAACTACTGTATATTAGTTTTGTTTTAATGTTTCGTTTATACAGTAAGCCATATCAAACACAATTCATATTGTTCTATGGTTGTCCTTGGAATGAACCTTTTTGCACCTTTTGAATTAACAATGAATGTATTCAACAAATGAAGTACAATTGTAATCATTACGTGTCAATACTAATTACTTTCACAGAATCTGAACTCAACATAAAATTTTATGAATATTATTACAAATCTTCAAGCTATATTATATATATATATATATAGGCTATATAAATGCTAATGCTTGCAATTCTCACTACCATTCCTGCCTCTATTATTCCTTCATGGCTACAGCTTTAGAAGACCTTGTAAGTTGTTGAGATCAACATTATATTCAGTCATCATAAGTCAATTATAGTCTTGTGAGCCAAACCAACCCAAAACAAAAATGGGTTGGTCTTGCTCAATAAATTAGTAAAACAATAACATAAAAATCAATAGTAAATATACAATTCTACACACACACATACATGGTCATGTGTGTGTGTGTGTGTGTATGCAGAATTGTAGCCTCTTTTTTCTCTAAAGGTGACAGACTTTTAAAAATGCTGCATTAATTGATCAATCTACTCTGTCTATTTCTAATTATTTACATTTGTCTATACATAATATATGTAAGAAGGATCTATTGAGTCTACTTCACAAGATGAAGGAATTCTGTCATGAAGTAGCTTCTAATGTCCAGAGCTTTAAGGATAAATGTTTAAAACAATCATGCTAGCATATATAAACAACTGGGTTTACAAGATTAATTGCTGATATATATGAATCAGCTGTTACAGAATGCACTTTAATGTCATTTGTTGATCTAATAAGCTGCAAATACAATATAATCAACAAAATTGGAAAAGCGGATACATATAGATATCATACAATCCAAAACAATTATATTATAGTCTCCTATGCTCCTTATGCATGCTTCGCTAAATCAAACTTACCTTAGTAACAATATTGATATCAACATTATGGTTGAGTAATAGTTCAACAATGTCTGTATGTCCTTTGGAACTTGCATAATGAAGAGCAGCCCATCCTCTCTATTAGAAAAACACACAATCATCTGTAAAGTAAAACTGCTAACAATCTATTTTCCTTTTATTTCTGCACTTTGTCATTAATATATTACATTCATATATTGTCTACATGTAACTATTGTTGTATGTGTAGGACATGACTACATCTATTACTAGTAAGCCTTTATTACTTAAATAAGTTTTAAAGACTAATTCATGCAAGCAGGGTTAAAGTATATACAGTGTAATATGAGGGATTGATAAACAAGATGTAAACAGAAAATTATTAGAACTTAGGTCTATACTATACAAACCAGTATCTGACATAAATGGAAAAACAAAACAATAGACTAAACAAAATAACAACAACACATTCAATATACTTGGAATTCATACTACATTATATCAAAATTACATCCTATTATATTGTAAAGGACACATTCAGATGACAAGTAATAACAGCAACATAAATGTGGAAACAAAAACAATACTCTAAACAAAATCACAACAACACATTCAATATGTTCAGAATTCATACTAGGCTATAGCTATGAAATGCTTAAAATATACCTAAATAATAAACCTGATTCAACCATCAATGTCATATTACAAACATCTAGGATTAACAAGATTCATTGCTGATATATGAATCAGCTGTTATAGAATGCACTTTAATGTCATTTGTCGATCTCATAAGCACCAAATACAAAATAGTCATTGAAACTACAAAAGCAGATACACATAGTTACCATACAATCCAAAACAATTATAATACAGCCTCCTAAGCTTCTAATGCAAGGCATTAAAAACAATTAACGTCAATAAAAACAATAGGGTAAATACAATAACAACATCCTATTCAAAACACTTAGAATTCATACTGTACTATATCACACTTACCGACTATTATATTTTAAACAACACATTTAGATGACAAGTAAATCACACCAACATAAATAGAAAAACAAAACAATAAAGTAAACAAAATAACAACAACACATTCAATATACTGGGAATTCATACTACATTATATCAAAATTACATCCTATTATATTGTAAAGGACACATTCAGATGACAAGTAAAAACAGGAACATAAATGTGGAAACAAAAACCAATACCCTAAACAAAATCACAACAAAACATTCAATATGCTCAGAATTCATACTAGGCTATAGCTATAAAATGCTTAAAATATACATAAAAAAATAAACCAGCAAAGAAGATTCAAGAATAATTAATGACACTCAATGTTGTATTATAAACAACTGGGTTTACAAGATTAATTGCTGATATATATGAATCAGCTGTTACAGAATGCACTTTAATGTCATTTGTTGATCTAATAAGCTGCAAATACAATATAATCAACAAAATTGGAAAAGCGGATACATATAGATACCATACAATCCAAAACAATTATATTATAGTCTCCTATGCTCCTTATGCATGCTTCGCTAAATCAAACTTACCTTAGTAACAATATTGATATCAACATTATGGTTGAGTAATAGTTCAACAATGTCTGTATGTCCTTTAGAACTTGCATAATGAAGAGCAGCCCATCCTCTCTATTAGAAAAACACACAATCATCTGTAAAGTAAAACTGCTAACAATCTATTTTCCTTTTATTTCTGCACTTTGTCATTAATATATTACATTCATATATTGTCTACATGTAACTATTGTTGTATGTGTAGGACATGACTACATCTATTACTAGTAAGCCTTTATTACTTAAATAAGTTTTAAAGACTAATTCATGCAAGCCGGGTTAAAGTATATACAGTGTAATATGAGGGATGATAAACAAGATGTAAACAGAAAATTATTAGAACTTAGGTCTATACTATACAAACCAGTATCTGACAAAAATGTAACATGTAGCTCTTTATGTGCTACTACCATCATCATTGTATTTCCATAAGGCTCTAATTATATTATTCACTATTCTAACCAACATCATCTCTGTCAGATAATTATTGCATCTCACAAACTATAGGTCCATAACAGTTTGTACAATATAAAGTTCAGCATTTCAATTGGGGACTTGTTAATAATAGGAAGAAGCATACCAGATACAGAAATATACCAGTGCTATAATTATTATGAGCTTTAAATTCTTCAATACTCTCTAGTTTTACAAACAGATGAAATCATGCTCTCATCACCGTTGCGAAACCTAGAATAATCTCATATATTTATTTAGTAGCCAGTAAGATACAAATTCAAGTAGTCTCCATGACAATTGTTGTCCTATGTATCTACACAACAATTCTATTTTTTTTAATATATGATTGTAAAAAATCAAATACTTGTCTTTGAGGAAAAGGATTTATAATTTCTCTTCAGTTATACTGACTTTCTCATATAACATATACACATGAACACTTACTTTGTTAACAAGATCTAGATTGGCTCCTTTCTGTGTTAAAAACAAAACAACATCTTTGTGTCCATTCTCTGCTGCTAACATGACAGCAGTCATGCCTTCCTAAATATATTATTACTTACTATATTAGCATGAATCATAACATTACTACATATATTGGTAGCAACTTAATATCATTCTTAACATTCACAGTAATACAACAAACTTTTATTAATACACATTATTATAATAGTTTTCCAATGATACTAGAGTATTTTAACCATATAGTAATAATAAACTCTTAGGAGAATAATAAGACAATTCTAAACAATGCTAAGTACTAAGAACAAACAATGGATAAAAAGCATAAGAGTCAACAAAAGAGTTACAAGATTATAATCAAAATTCTTCAGACAATTTTTCGGGAGACACTGACTTACACTGACTAGAGCTACATTAAATAATTAGCTACAATGTCAATGGAAGACTATAGTTGTAAAATAATAAAATGATAGGCGGAGGAACATGCTAGAAAGAAGTATCCAAGGAAACGTTTAATGTCCTTACACTCACAGTTAGGGCTAACAAAATTCATTGACAGCTATAAGAACTTGCAACCAAAGGATAGAGTTTATTGTCATTGCTAGGTCTTACAAATTACACACAACAATATAATAAAATTAGAAAAGTTAATACTCATAGATACCATACAATCCAAAACAATTACAGTACAGCTTCGAAAGATTCTCATCCAAAGCATTAAAAATCATCAATGTCAAGAAAAACAATAGGGTAAATACAATAACAACATCCTATTAAAAACACTTAGAATTCATACTGTACTATATCACACTTACCTCCTATTATATTTTAAACAATACATTCAGATGACAAGTAATCACACCAACATAAATGGAAAAACAAAACAATAGAGTAAACAAAATAACAACAACACATTCAATATACTTGGAATTCATACTACATTATATCAAAATTACATCCTATTATATTGTAAAGGACACATTCAGATGACAAGTAATAACAGGAACATAAATGTGGAAACAAAAACCAATACTCTAAACAAAATCATAACAACATATTCAATATGCTCAGAATTCATACTAGGCTATAGCTATTAAATGCTTAAAATATACCTAAAGATTAAACCTGGCAAGAAGATTCAAACATTATTAGTGATACTCAATGTTGTATTACAAACAGCTAGGGATAACAAGATTCATTGCTGATATATGAATCAGCTGTTATAGAATGCACTTTAATGTCATTTGTCGTTCTCATAAGCACCAAATACAAAATAGTCATTAAAACTGCAAAAGCAGATACACATAGATACCATACAATCCAAAACAATTATAGTACAGCCTCCAAAGCTTCTCATGCAAAGCATTAAAAACAATTAAAGTTAATAAAAACAATAGGTAAATACAGCCTGCATACATAAGTACAGCCTGCCAAGTTTCTCATACATGACATTAAAAACCATTAACATCAACAAAAACAATAGGATAAATTCAATAACAACATCCTATTCAAAATACTTAGAATTCATACTGTACTATATTACACTTACCAACTATTATATTTTAAATAACACATTCAGATGACAAGTAATAACAGCAACATAAATGTGGAAACAAAAACCAAAACTCTAAACAAAATCACAACAAAATATTCAATATGCTCAGAATTCATACTAGGCTATAGCTATGAAATGCTTAAAATATACCTAAATAATAAACCTGGCAAGAAGATTACAAACAGCTAAAATTAACAAGATTCATTGCTGATATACGAATAAGCTGTTACAGAATGCACTTTAATGACATTTGTCGATCTCATAAGCACCAAATACAAAATAGTCATTAAAACTGCAAAAGCAGATACACATAGTTACCATACAATCCAAAACAATTATAGTATAGCCTCCAAAGATTCTCATGCAAGGCATTAAAAACAATTAACATCAATAAAAACAATAGAGTGAACATAATAACAACATCCTAATCAAAACACTTAAAATTCATACTGTACTATATCACACTTACCTGCTATTATATTTTAAACAACACATTCAGATGACAAGTAATCACACCAATATAAATGGAAAAACAAAACAATACAGCAAAAAAAATAACAACAATACATTCAATATACTTGGAGTTCATACTACATTATATCAAAATTACATTCTATTATATTGTAAAGGACACATACAGATGACAAGTAATAACAGCAACATAAATGTGGAAACAAAAACCAATACTCTAAACAAAATCTTAGCAACACATTCAATATGCTCAGAATTCATACTAGGCTATAACTATAAAATGCTTAAAATATATCTAAAAATTAAACCTGGCAAGAAGATTCAACCATCAATGTCATATTACAAACCGCTAAGATTAACAAGGTTCAATGCTGATATACGAATCAGCTGTTACAGAATGCACTTTAATGTCATTTCTCAATCTCATAAGCACCAAATACAAAATAGTCATTAAAACTGCAAAAGCAGATACACATAGTTACCATACAAGCCAAAACAATTATAGTACAGCCTCCAAAGCTTCTCATGCAAAGCATTAAAAACAATTAAGGTTAATAAAAACAATAGGGTAAATACAGCCTGTATACATAAGTACAGCCTGCCAAGTTTCTCATACAAGACATTAAAAATTATCAACAAAAACAATAGGGTAAATTCAATAACAACATCCTATTCAAAACACTTAGAATTCATACTGTACTATATCATACTTACCGACTATTATATTTTTAACAACACATTCAGATGACAAGTAATCACACCAACATAAATAGAAAAACAAAACAATAGAGTAGACAAAATAACAACAATACATTCAATATACTTGGAATTCATACTACATTATATCAAAATTACATCCTTTTATATTGTAAAGGACACATTCAGATGACAAGTAATAACAGCAACATAAATGTGGAAACAAAAACCTATACTCTAAACAAAATCATAACAACAAATTCAATATGCTCAGAATTCATACTCGCTATAGCTATAAAATGCTCAAAATATACCTAAAAATTAAACCTGGCAAGAAGATTTAAACATTATTAGTGACACCCAATGTTGTATTATAAACAGCTAGGGATGACAAGATTCATTGCTGATAAACAAACCAGCTGCTACAGAACGCATTTTAATGACATTTTTTAATCTTATAAGCAGCAAATACAAAATAGTCATTAAAACTGCAAAAGCAGATACACATAGTTACCATACAATCCAAAACAATTATAGTACAGCCTCCAAAGCTTCTCATGCAAAGCATTAAAAACAATTAAGGTTAATAAAAACAATAGGGTAAATACAGCCTGTATACATAAGTACAGCCTGCCAAGTTTCTCATACAAGACATTAAAAATCATCAACAAAAACAATAGGGTAAATACAATAACAACATCCTATTCAAAACACTTAGAATTCATACTGTACTATATCACACTTACCAACTATTATATTTTAACAATACATTCAGATGAAAAGTAATCACACCAACATAAATGGAAAAACAAAACAATAGAGTAAAAAAATAACAACAACACATTCAATATACTTGGAATTCATACTACATTATATAATAATTACTTCCTATTATATTGTAAAGGACACATTCAAACGACAAGTAATAACAGCAACATAAATGTGGAAACAAAAACCAATACTCTAAACAAAATCATAACAACACATTCAATATGCTCAGAATTCATACTAGGCTATAACTATAAAATGCTTAAAATATACCTAAAAATTAAACCTGGCAAGAAGATTCAACCATCAATGTCATATTACAAACAGCTAAAATTAACTAGATTCATTGCTCATATACGAATCAGCTGTTACAGAATGCACTTTAATGTCATTTGTCGATCTCATAAGCACCAAATACAAAATAGTCATTAGAACTGCAAAAGCAGATACATATAGTTACCATACAATCCAAAATAATTATAGTACAGCCTCCAAAGATTCTCATTCAAAGCATTAAAAACAATTAACATGAATAAAAACAATAGGGTAAATACAATAACAACATCCTATTCAAAACACTTAGAATTCATACTATACTATATTACACTTACCGGCTATTATATTTTAAACAACACATTCAGATGACAAGTAATCACACCAACATAAATGGAAAACAAAACAATAGAGTAAACAAAATCACAATAACACATTCAATATACTTGGAATTCATACTACGTTATATCAAAATTACATCCTATTATATTGTAAAGGAGATATTCAGATGACAAGTAATAACAGCAACATAAATGTGGAAACAAAAACCAATACTCTAAACAAAATCACAACAAAACATTCAATATGTTCAGAATTCATAATAGGCTATAGCTATAAAATGCTTAAAATATACCTAAATAATAAACCTGCTAAGAAGATTCAAGTATTATTAGTCACACACAATGTTGTATTATAAACAACTAGGGATAACAAGATTCATTGCTGATATACGAATCAGTTGCTATAAATGCACTTTATTGTCATTACTTGATCTCATAAGCACCAAATACAATATAATCAATAAATTTGCTAAAGCAGATACACGTACTTATTATACAATCCAAAACTATTATAGTACAGCCTCCAAAAATTCTCATTCAAGGCATTAAAAACAATTAACGTCAATAAAAACAATAGGGTAAATACAATAACAACATCCTATTCAAAACACTTAGAATTCATACTATACTATATCACACTTACCGACTATTATATTTTAAACAACACATTCAGATGACAAGTAAATCACACCAACATAAATGGAAAAACAAAACAATAAAGTAAACAAAATCACAATAATACATTCAATATACTTAGAATTCATACTACATTATATCAAAATTACATCCTATTATATTGTAAAGGACACATTCAGATGACAAGTAATAACAGCAACATAAATGTGGAAACAAAAACCAATACTCTAAACAAAATCACAACAACACATTCAATATGCTCAGAATTCATACTAGGCTATAACTATAAAATGCTTAAAATATACCTAAAAATAAACCTGCCAAGAAGATTCAACCATCAATGTCATATTACAAACAGCTAAGTTTAACAAGATTTATTGCTGATATACGAATCAGCTGTTACTGAATGCACTTTAATGTCATTTTTCGATCTCATAAGCACCAAATACAAAATAGTCATTTAAACTGAAAAAGCTGATACACATAGTTACCATACCATCCAAAACAATTATAATACAGCCTCCTAAGCTTCTCATGCAAGGAATTAAAAACAATTAACATCAATAAAAACAATATGGTAAATACAATAACAACATCCTATTCAAAACACTTAGAATTCATACTATACTATATCACACTTACCAACTATTATATTTTAAACAACACATTCAGATGACAAGTAATCACATCAACATAAATGGAAAAACAAAACAATAAAGTAAAAAAACAACAACAACACATTCAATATACTTGGAATTCATACTACGTTATATCAAAATTACATCCTATTATATTGTAAAGGAGATATTCAGATGACAAGTAATAACAGCAACATAAATGTGGAAACAAAAACCAATACTCTAAACAAAATCACAACAAAACATTCAATATGTTCAGAATTCATAATAGGCTATAGCTATAAAATGCTTAAAATATACCTAAATAATAAACCTGCTAAGAAGATTCAAGTATTATTAGTCACACACAATGTTGTATTATAAACAACTAGGGATAACAAGATTCATTGCTGATATACGAATCAGTTGCTATAAATGCACTTTATTGTCATTACTTGATCTCATAAGCACCAAATACAATATAATCAATAAATTTGCTAAAGCAGATACACGTACTTATTATACAATTCAAAACAATTATAATACAGCTTCCTAAGCTTCTCATACAAGGCATTAAGAACAATTAATGTCAATAACAACAATAGGGTAAATACAATAACAACATCCTATCCAAAACACTTAGAATTCATATTATGCTATATTACACTCACCCGCTATTATATTTTAAACACAACATTCAGATGACAAGTAATCACACCAACATAATTGGAAAAACAAAACAATAGAGTAAACAAAATCACAATAATACATTCAATATACTTAGAATTCATACTACATTATTTAAAAATTACATCCTATTATATTGTAAAGGGCATATTTAGATGACAAGTAAAAACAGCAACATAAATGTGGAAACAAAAACCAATACTCTAAATAAAATCACAACAACACATTCAATATGCTCAGAATTCATACTAGGCTATAGCTATGAAATGCTTAAAATATACCTAAATAATAAACCTGCCAAGAAGATTCAACCATCAATGTCATATTACAAACTGCTAAGATTAACAAGATTCATTGCTGATATACGAATCAGCTGTTACTGAATGCACTTTAATGTCATTTGTCGATCTCATAAGCACCAAATACAAAATAGTCATTTAAACTGAAAAAGCAGATACTCATAGTTACCATACAATCCAAAACAATTATAATACAGCCTCCAAAGCTTCTCATGCAAGGCATTAAAAACAATTAATGTCAATAAAAACTATAGAGTAAATACAATAACAACATCCTATTCAAAACACTTAGAATTCATACTATACTATATCACACTTATACCCTATTATATTTTAAACAACATAGATGACAAGTAATCACACCAACAGAAATGGAAAAAAAAGCAATACTCTAAACAAAATTACAATAACACATTTAATATGCATAGAACTCATACTAGGCTATAGCTATAAAAAGCTTAAATATACCTAAAAAAATATACCAGACAAAAAGATTCAAGATTATATTGTAAAGGATGCATTCAGGTGACAAGTAATAACAGCAACATACATGTGGAAATGAAAGAATTATGGTAAACAAAATCAAAACAACACATTTGATACGCTCTGAATTCATACTAGGCTATAGGTATTAGACGCTAAAAAAACTAGCAAGAAGCTTCACCTGTTATTACTGATAGATATCTAATGTCATAGCAATCACAGTTAGGGTTATGAAAACTTTTGCTGATACAGAAATCGGCAGTTACAGGATGCATGCTCTTTAATGTCATTTTTGCTCTCATAGGTTGCATGTAGCAATATAATAAATAAATTTGCAAAAATGGATACACATGCTTCGCTAAATCAAACTTACTTCAGTTACAATATTGATATCAACATTATGGTTGAGTAATAGTTCAACGATGTCTGTATGTCCTTTAGAACTTGCATAATGAAGAGCTCCCCATCCTCTCTATTAGAAAAACACACAATCAACTGTAAAGTGAAACTGCTAACAATCTATATTTCTTTTAATTCTGCACTTTGTCATAAACATATTACGCTCATATATTGTCTACATGTAACTATTGTTGTATGTGTAGGACATGACTACATCTATTACTAGTAAGCCTTTATTACTTAAATAAGTTTTTAAACACTAATTCATGCAAGATGGGTTAAAGTATATACAGTGTAATATGAGGGATTGATAAACAAGATGTAAACAGAAAATATTAGAATTTAGACCTATACCATTAACTAAAAAGTCCAGCATCTAACAAAAATATAACATTAATTAACAATTACTCTTTATGTTGCTTAGCATATCAGCTCTCATCATCTTTGTATTTCCATATGGCTCTCTAATCATACTGATAACAAGTGTAACCAACAACATCTCGTTTTGATTATTATTGCATCTCACAAACTATATGTTTATAACAGTCTGTACAATAAAAAAAGGTTGATGTTTCAATTAGGGACTTATTAACAATAGCAAGAAATATACCAGTTACAGCTGGAAAATATACCGGTGCTGTGATCATTATGAGCTTTAAAAACTTCAATACTCTCTACCTTTATAAGGTATATTCATAGACTTTAATAATAGACTACATCTATTACTAGTCACCCTTATTATTATTAAATAAGTTTTTAAACACTAAATCATGCAAAATGGGTTAAAGTATATACAGTGTAATATGAGGGATTGATAAACAAGATGTAAACAGAAAATTATTAGAATTTAGGTCTATAGTATATACAAACCAGCATCTGACAAAAATGTAACATGTAGCTCTCTATGTGCTACTACCATCATCATTGTATTTCCATAAGGCTCTAATTATATTATTCACTATTCTAACCAACATCATCTCTGTCAGATAATTATTGCATCTCACAAACTATAGGTCCATAACAGTTTGTATAATAAAAGGTCAGTATTTCAATTGGGGACTTGTTAATAATAGGAAGAAGCATTCCACATACAGAAATATACCAGTGCTATAATTATTATGAGCTTTAAATTCTTCAATACTCTCTAGTTTTATAAACAGATGAAATCGTTATTTAGTAGCCAGTACGATACAAATTCAAGTAGTTTCCATGACAATTGTTGTCCTATGTATGTACACAACAATTCTATTTTCTTAAAAATATGATAGTAAAAAATCCAATACTTGTCTTTGAAGAAAAGGATTTATAATTTCTCTTCAGTTATACTGACTTTTTCATATAACACATGCACATGAACACTTACTTCGTTAACAAGATCTAGATTGGCTCCTTTCTGTGTTAAAAACAAAACAACATCTTTGTGTCCATTCTCTGCTGCTAACATGACTGCAGTCGATCCACCCTAAATATATTATTACTTATTACATTAGCATGAATCATAACATCTGTACATAACATAACAACACTTGGATGTATCAGTACACTAGTAACATTACAAACTTAGACAAAAGTATATATAGTCAAACAAAATACAAGTCAAATCACTCTCAATAATTGGACATTATAAACACAAATATGAAACTTCACACTACTATTTTGATTATAGTAAAAGTTAATTTTCAGTGGCTTAGAGGAAGAGCTAGCATTCCTTATAAAATAATTCACTCATACCTTTTCTGAAAAGGTTACTAACAAACACTTATTTATTTTTCTGATAAAGCAAATTCAGCAAATAACTTCATTACATGTACAACAATTGTCAATACTACAAATGCTTACCATAAAACAATCTTAACATCTTCACTATTACTAGCTAATAATATATTGATAATAAACATTTTACTAGAAATATAATATATTGGTAGCAACTTAATCAATATCATTCTTAACATTCACAGTAATACAACAAATATTAAGTAATACACATTATTATAATAGTTTTCCAACGATACTGAAGTCATTTTAAACAATATAGTAATAATAAACTCTTAAGAGAATAATAAGACAATTCTAAACAATGCTAAGTACTAAGAACAATGGATAAAAAGCATAAGAGTCAACAAAAGAGTTACAAGATTAGAATCAAAATTCTTCAGATAATTTCTCGGGAGACACTGACTTACACTGACTAGAGTTACATTAAATAATTAGCTACAATGTCAATGGAAGGCTATAGTTCTGAAATGATAGGCAAAGAAACAAGCTAGAAATAAGTATCCAAGGAAACATTTAATGTCCTTACACTCACAGTTAGGGCTAACAAAATTCATACTAAATAACAAAATTCAAGCAATACTCTGTACAAAATCACAACACCTTCAACATGCTCGGAATTCATACTAGGCTATAGCTATAAAATGCTTAAAATATACTTAAAAATTAAACCTAGCAAGAAGATTCAAACATTATTAGTGACACTCAATGTTGTATTATAAACAGCTAGATTCATTGCTGATATACGAATCAGCTGTTATAGAATGCACTTTTATGCTATTTGTTGATCTAAAAAGCTGCAAATACAATATAATTAATAAAATTGCAAAAGCGGATACACATAGATACAATACAATCCAAAATAATTATAGTATAGCCTGCCAAGCTTCTCATGCAAGGCATTAAAAACAATTAATGTCAACAAAAACAATAGGGTAAATACAATAACAACATCCTATTAAAAACACTTAGAATTCATACTATACTACATCACACTTACCCACTATTATATTTTAAACAACACATTCAGATGACAAGTAATCACACCAATATAAATGGAAAAACAAAACAATAGAGTAAACAAAATAACAACACATTCAATATACTATGAATTCATACTACATTATATCAAAATTACATCCTATTATATTGTAAAGGACACATTCAGATGACAAGTAATAACAGCAACATAAATGTGGAAACAAAAACCAATACTCTAAACAAAATCACAACAACACATTCAATATGCTCAAAATTCATACTAGGCTATAGCTATAAAATGCTTAAAATATACCTAAAAATTAAACCTGGCAAGTAGATTCAAGCATCAATGTCATATTACAAACAGCTAAGGTTAACAAGATTCATTGCTGATATACAAATCAGCTGTTACAGAATGTACTTTAATGTCATTTGTCGATTTCATAAGCAGCAAATACAAAATAGTTAATTAAAACTGCAAAAGCAGATACACATAGTTACCATACAATCCAAAACAATTATAGTACAGGCTCCAAAGATTCTCATGCAAGGCATTAAAAATCATCAACATCAATAAAAACAATAGGGTAAATACAATAACAACATCCTATTCAAAGCACTTAGAATTCATACTATACTATATCACACTTACCGACTATTATATTTTAAACAATACATTCAGATGACAAGTAATCACACCAACATAAATAGAAAAACAAAACAATAGAGTAAACAAAAAAACAACAACACATTCAATATACTTTGAATTCATACTACATTATATCAAAATTACATCCTATTATATTGTAAAGGACATATTCAGATGACAAGTAATAACAGCAACATAAATGTGGAAACAAAAACCAATACTCTAAACAAAATCACAACAACACATTCAATAGGCTCAGAATTCATAATAGGCTATAGCTATAAAATGATTAAAATATATCTAAAAAATAAACTTGGCAAGAAGATTCAAGCATCAATGTCATATTACAAACAGTTAATGTTAAGAAGATTCATTGCTGATATAAGAAATCAGCTATTATAGAATGCACTTTAATGACATTTGTTGATCTCATAAGCAGCAAATACAATATAATCAATACATTTGCAAAAGCAGATACACATAGTTACCATACAATCCAAAATAATTATAGTATAGTCTCCAAAGCTTCTCATGCAAAGCATTAAAAACAATTAACGTCAATAAAAACAATATGGTAAATACAATAACAACATCCTATTAAAAACACTTAGAATTCATACTATACTACATCACACTTACCCACTATTATATTTTAAACAACACATTCAGATGACAAGTAATCACACCAACATAAATGGAAAAACAAAACAATAGAGTAAACAAAATAACAACAAGACATTCAATATACTATGAATTCATACTACATTATATCAAAATTACATCCTATTATATTGTAAAGGACACATTCAGATGACAAGTAAAAACAGCAACATAAATGTGGAAACAAAAACCAATACTCTAAACAAAATCACAACAACACATTCAATATGCTCAAAATTCATACTAGGCTATAGCTATAAAATGCTTAAAATATACCTAAAAATTAAACCTGGCAAGTAGATTCAAGCATCAATGTCATATTACAAACAGCTAAGGTTAACAAGATTCATTGCTGATATACAAATCAGCTGTTACAGAATGTACTTTAATGTCATTTGTCGATTTCATAAGCAGCAAATACAAAATAGTTAATTAAAACTGCAAAAGCAGATACACATAGTTACCATACAATCCAAAACAATTATAGTACAGGCTCCAAAGATTCTCATGCAAGGCATTAAAAATCATCAACATCAATAAAAACAATAGGGTAAATACAATAACAACATCCTATTCAAAGCACTTAGAATTCATACTATACTATATCACACTTACCGACTATTATATTTTAAACAATACATTCAGATGACAAGTAATCACACCAACATAAATAGAAAAACAAAACAATAGAGTAAACAAAAAAACAACAACACATTCAATATACTTTGAATTCATACTACATTATATCAAAATTACATCATATTATATTGTAAAGGACATATTCAGATGACAAGTAATAACAGCAACATAAATGTGGAAACAAAAACCAATACTCTAAACAAAATCACAACAACACATTCAATAGGCTCAGAATTCATAATAGGCTATAGCTATAAAATGATTAAAATATATCTAAAAAATAAACTTGGCAAGAAGATTCAAGCATCAATGTCATATTACAAACAGTTAATGTTAAGAAGATTCATTGCTGATATAAGAAATCAGCTATTATAGAATGCACTTTAATGACATTTGTTGATCTCATAAGCAGCAAATACAATATAATCAATACATTTGCAAAAGCAGATACACATAGTTACCATACAATCCAAAATAATTATAGTATAGTCTTCAAAGCTTCTCATGCAAAGCATTAAAAACAATTAACGTCAATAAAAACAATATGGTAAATACAATAACAACATCCTATTAAAAACACTTAGAATTCATACTATACTACATCACACTTACCCACTATTATATTTTAAACAACACATTCAGATGACAAGTAATCACACCAACATAAATGGAAAAACAAAACAATAGAGTAAACAAAATAACAACACATTCAATATACTATAAATTCATACTACATTATATCAAAATTACATCCTATTATATTGTAAAGGACACATTCAGATGACAAGTAATAACAGCAACATAAATGTGGAAACAAAAACCAATACTCTAAACAAAATCACAACAAAACATTCAATATGCTCAAAATTCATACTAGGCTATAGCTATAAAATGCTTAAAATATACCTAAAAATTAAACCTGGCAAGTAGATTCAAGCATCAATGTCATATTACAAACAGCTAAGGTTAACAAGATTCATTGCTGATATACAAATCAGCTGTTACAGAATGTACTTTAATGTCATTTGTCGATTTCATAAGCAGCAAATACAAAATAGTTAATTAAAACTGCAAAAGCAGATACACATAGTTACCATACAATCCAAAACAATTATAGTACAGGCTCCAAAGATTCTCATGCAAGGCATTAAAAATCATCAAAATCAATAAAAACAATAGGGTAAATACAATAACAGCATCCTATTCAAAGCACTTAGAATTCATACTATACTATATCACACTTACCGACTATTATAATTTAAACAATACATTCAGATGACAAGTAATCACACCAACATAAATAGAAAAACAAAACAATAGAGTAAACAAAAAAACAACAACACATTCAATATACTTGGAATTCATACTACATTATATCAAAATTACATCCTATTATATTGTAAAGGACATATTCAGATGACAAGTAATAACAGCAACATAAATGTGGAAACAAAAACCAATACTCTAAACAAAATCACAACAACACATTCAATAGGCTCAGAATTCATAATAGGCTATAGCTATAAAATGATTAAAATATATCTAAAAAATAAACTTGGCAAGAAGATTCAAGCATCAATGTCATATTACAAACAGTTAATGTTAAGAAGATTCATTGCTGATATAAGAAATCAGCTGTTACAGAATGTACTTTAATGTCATTTGTCGATTTCATAAGCAGCAAATACAAAATAGTTAATTAAACCTGCAAAAGCAGATACACATAGTTACCATACAATCTAAAACAATTATAGTACAGGCTCCAAAGATTCTCATGCAAGGCATTAAAAATCATCAACATCAATAAAAACAATAGGGTAAATACAATAACAACATCCTATTCAAAGCACTTAGAATTCATACTATACTATATCACACTTACCGACTATTATATTTTAAACAATACATTCAGATGACAAGTAATCACACCAACATAAATAGAAAAACAAAACAATAGAGTAAACAAAAAAACAACAACACATTCAATATACTTGGAATTCATACTACATTATATCAAAATTACATCATATTATATTGTAAAGGACATATTCAGATGACAAGTAATAACAGCAACATAAATGTGGAAACAAAAACCAATACTCTAAACAAAATCACAACAACACATTCAATAGGCTCAGAATTCATAATAGGCTATAGCTATAAAATGATTAAAATATATCTAAAAAATAAACTTGGCAAGAAGATTCAAGCATCAATGTCATATTACAAACAGTTAATGTTAAGAAGATTCATTGCTGATATAAGAAATCAGCTATTATAGAATGCACTTTAATGACATTTGTTGATCTCATAAGCAGCAAATACAATATAATCAATACATTTGCAAAAGCAGATACACATAGTTACCATACAATCCAAAATAATTATAGTATAGTCTCCAAAGCTTCTCATGCAAAGCATTAAAAACAATTAACGTCAATAAAAACAATATGGTAAATACAATAACAACATCCTATTAAAAACACTTAGAATTCATACTATACTACATCACACTTACCCACTATTATATTTTAAACAACACATTCAGATGACAAGTAATCACACCAACATAAATGGAAAAACAAAACAATAAAGTAAACAAAATAACAACAAGACATTCAATATACTTGGAATTCATACTACATTATATCAAAATTACATCCTATTATATTGTAAAGGAAATATTCAGATGACAAGTAAAAACAGCAACATAAATGTGGAAACAAAAACCAATACTCTAAACAAAATCACAACAAAACATTCAATATGCTCAAAATTCATAATAGGCTATAGCTATAAAATGCTTAAAATATACCTAAAAATTAAACCTGGCAAGTAGATTCAAGCATCAATGTCATATTACAAACAGCTAAGGTTAACAAGATTCATTGCTGATATACAAATCAGCTGTTACAGAATGTACTTTAATGTCATTTGTCGATTTCATAAGCAGCAAATACAAAATAGTTAATTAAAACTGCAAAAGCAGATACACATAGTTACCATACAATCCAAAACAATTATAGTACAGGCTCCAAAGATTCTCATGCAAGGCATTAAAAATCATCAACATCAATAAAAACAATAGGGTAAATACAATAACAACATCCTATTCAAAGCACTTAGAATTCATACTATACTATATCACACTTACCGACTATTATATTTTAAACAATACATTCAGATGACAAGTAATCACACCAACATAAATAGAAAAACAAAACAATAGAGTAAACAAAATAACAACAACACATTCAATATACTTGGAATTCATACTACATTATATCAAAATTACATCCTATTATATTGTAAAGGACATATTCAGATGACAAGTAATAACAGCAACATAAATGTGGAAACAAAAACCAATACTCTAAACAAAATCACAACAACACATTCAATAGGCTCAGAATTCATAATAGGCTATAGCTATAAAATGATTAAAATATATCTAAAAAATAAACTTGGCAAGAAGATTCAAGCATCAATGTCATATTACAAACAGTTAATGTTAAGAAGATTCATTGCTGATATAAGAAATCAGCTATTATAGAATGCACTTTAATGTTATTTGTTGATCTCATAAGCAGCAAATACAATATAATCAATACATTTGCAAAAGCAGATACACATAGTTACCATACAATCCAAAATAATTATAGTATAGTCTCCAAAGCTTCTCATGCAAAGCATTAAAAACAATTAACGTCAATAAAAACAATATGGTAAATACAATAACAACATCCTATTAAAAACACTTAGAATTCATACTATACTATATCACACTTACCGACTATTATATTTTAAACAACACATTCAAGTACACACCATACATGTAATCAGACCAACATAAATGGAAAAACAACAAAAATAGAGTAAACAAAATCACACAACAGATTTCAATATGCTCAGAATTCATACTAGGCTATAGCTATAAAATGCTTAAAATATACCTAAAAATAAACCAGGTAAGAAGATTCAACCATCAATGTCATATTACAAACAGCTAAGGTTAATAGGATTCATTGCTGATATATGAATCAGCTGTTACAGAATGTACTTTAATGTCATTTGTTGTTCTTGTAAACAGCAAATACAAAATAGTCATTAAAACTGCAAAAGCAGATATACATAAATACCATACAATCCAAAACAATTATAGTACAGCCTCCTAAGCTTCTCATGCAAAGCATTAAAAACAACCAACGTCAATAAAAACAATAGGGTAAATACAATAACAACATCCTATTCAAAACACTTAGAATTCATACTATACTATATCACACTTACCAACTATTATATTTTAAACAACACATTCAGATGACAAGTAATCACACCAACATAAATGGAAAAACAAAACAATAAAGTAAACAAAATAACAACAAGACATTCAATATACTTGGAATTCATACTACATTATATCAAAATTACATCCTATTATATTGTAAAGGAAATATTCAGATGACAAGTAAAAACAGCAACATAAATGTGGAAACAAAAACCAATACTCTAAACAAAATCACAACAAAACATTCAATATGCTCAAAATTCATACTAGGCTATAGCTATAAAATGCTTAAAATATACCTAAAAATTAAACCTGGCAAGTAGATTCAAGCATCAATGTCATATTACAAACAGCTAAGGTTAACAAGATTCATTGTTGATATACGAATCAGCTGTTATAGAATGCACTTTAATGTCGATCTCCTAAGCAGCAAATACAAAATAGTCATTGAAACAGCAAAAGCAGATACGCATAGCTGTCATACAATCCAAAACAATTATAGTACAGCCTCCAAAGCTTCTTATGCGAGGCATTAAAAATCATTTTAACATCAATAAAAACAATAGGGTAATAAAGGACACATTCAGATGACAAGTAATAACAGCAACATAAATGGAAAAAAAACAATACTCTAAACAAAATCACAACAACACATTCAATATGCTCAAAATTCATACTAGGTTATAGGTATTAGATGCTCAAAAAACTAGCAAGAAGCTTCACCTGTTATTACTGATAGATATCTAATGTCATAGCAATCACAGTTAGGGTTATGAAAACCTTTGCTGATACAGAAATTGGCAGTTACAGGATGCATGTACTTTAATGTCATTTCTTGCTCTTATAGGTTGCATGTAGCAATATAATAAATAAATTTGCAAAAATGGATACACATGCTTCGCTAAATCAAACTTACCTTAGTACCAATATTGATATCAACATTATGGTTGAGTAATAGTTCAACGATGTCTGTATGTCCTTTAGAACTTGCATAATGAAGAGCTCCCCATCCTCTCTATTAGAAAAACACACAATCATCTGTAAAGTGAAACTGCTAACACTTTATATTTCTTTTATTTCTGCACTTTGTCATAAACATATTACGCTCATATATTGTCTACATGTAACTATTGTTGTATGTGTAGGACATGACTACATCTATTACTAGTAAGCCTTTATTACTTAAATAAGTTTTTAAACACTAATTCATGCAAGCAGGGTTAAAGTATATACAGTGTAATATGAGGGATTGATAAACAAGATGTAAACAGAAAATATTAGAATTTAGACCTATACCATTATCTAAAAAGTCCAGCATCTAACAAAAATATAACATTAATTAACAATTACTCTTTATGTTGCTTAGCATATCAGCTATCATCATCTTTGTATTTCCATATGGCTCTCTAATCATACTGATAACAAGTGTAACCAACAACATCTCCTTCTGATTATTATTACATCTCACAAACTATATGTTTATAACAGTCTGTACAATAAAAAAAGGTTGATGTTTCAATTAGGGACTTATTAACAATAGCAAGAAGTATACCAGTTACAGCTGGAAAATATACCGATGCTGTATCATTATGAGCTTTAAACACTTCAATACTCTCTAGCTTTATAACAAGATAAAATCATGCTCTCATTCCTGTCACAAAACCTATAAATAATCTTATATTTATTTAGTAGTCACTAAGATACATATTCAACTAGTATGCATGACAATTGCTGTCCTATGTATGCACAAAATTCTATTTTAAAACAATTTAAAATGCAAAATGCAAAGCTAAACAAATGATGCTTCAATTCATGTCCATCACTGTTATTTTGGTGTGTGCATCTGAACTGATTTTTTTTTTAATTATGAAAAAGTGATGTCTATATATAAGCAACAAAACAGGTTAATACATGTTATAAAACAAATGACAATATTGTGATAAAGGATTGGTATCATCTCCTTCCAATACTCATCACATTTGGTATATTCATAGACTTTAATAATGAAATAGACTTACGTCATCTTCAGTGTTTACATTGCCCCCTCTAACAAGAATGTCTTTCATACCAGACAAATCTCCTTTCTTAGCAAACTCAATTAGACTGTTATTCTATTGCAAAAACAAAAACATTAGAACTAGCAAAGGTGAAATAACTAATACAAAAAAAGATGACAGTCATTAGAAGATGGTCTGGTCCTTTAGGCAATCACAAGTCATTTTTAGTGTATAACTCTGTGTGACAATTGTAATAACAGTTTATAACCACTATGTAAACATTTGAGGTAGTACACACACATTCCACTCATTCCAATGGGTTAGTAAGCTCAGTTCACTTTTAGGCCCTCCTCCTCCAATCAGCTTACCAAAAAGAAGGAGGGTCTAGCTAGCTAGACTAGCAGTTGTAGGTATCCATTTTGAGTAATAAACCATAAATTATAACAGTATATAAATCTATTACATAGAAGTATGACCGTGTTGTATTAAACAGCAGATAATCCATAAGAATCATATGTTTTAAAACCTTTGTAACAGCTGGCAGGGGACTCTTTTTCACACAGTGTAAATTCTAAAGTCCAATCATTATTATGATAACTGGAGCAACAAGTAAAATTTTTTAAAAGTTTGCTCGTGGCAGCCATTTTACCCTATAAAACAGGAACTACAAACTTCCCATTCACCTACATGGTTACATGTATGTATAACAAAGCTCTTAGAGAGACTGAAGCATACTTCCTTGTAATTTAGCTAGGTAGAACAATAATTAGAATGGACAGTTAGACACAACTATTAACATGATTACAATACAATAGCATGCAATAATATCATAGGGACCACACTAATGGAGTGACCCATCTACTACCCATACTTCGACACACTAATACATAGCAATAGAACTATGATGTGCCTACCAATTCCTTCTTGTCCATGATAACAGCAAACACACAGACAACAATAATCTGTTTCAGTGATAATTGATGTGACCGTAATTATCTCATTATGATGACAAGACAAGATACACGAAGAAACTAGACATTATTTTTAAAGATAGTGATGCTATTGAACCTTTTGAATTGTCTGATAAAAATTAGAAGGATGATGTGTCTCTGTGGCCTGAGTTCGAACAGATCTATTCATATCTGATTGACACTCCTGGTGAGTATACTAAGGAGACGTTAAAAGCTAATAAAGGTTTAGAAGCTTTCAACTATTATGTATATCAGGTAGGAATTAGAAGTAAACTAACCATGCAAACAAGGTTTTTTCTTTGTAGTGGTGGTTGGGTGCAGACAGTGTTTTGTTATGATCTATTATCCAATTGTTCACTAAAAGCAAAGGTCAAGGCTTCACAAAGATTAACAGACACACCTAATGAAGCTTGGGTTTGCATTGAGAAGAAAACATTGAATGTCATAACTGGTCACTGTACATGTATGGCTGGGTAAGGTATATAAAAATGTATTTACAGCTTTGACTGTGTACTATGTGTTTCATGAAGATGTGGGTAGGTCTGTTCTCATGTAACCGGAATTCTGTTTAAAATAGAAGTTTGCATAAGACTTGAAGTTGCTTCTCAAAGTTGCACTTCACTCCCTTGTGTCTGCAACCAAGCTTTTTCAAAGAAGGTAAGAACAAATAATACATATATGTGTGTTATTTTTGATTTCTTATTAGATACAGCCACTGCCAGAATCTGATGTACCATTGTACCATTTCTTAATCCCATTAAAAAGAGAAGAGCTGAAACAAGGTTACAAAAACACCAGGAAGAAATGTCTACTTATATATTATCTGAGAAGCCAAAGTTGGATTGGGCAACTATATTAAATTGCATGCATAGTTTTCAGGCCAACACAGTAGTATTTACAGTTATTCCTAACATTACTTGATTGTCTCAACAAAGCACAAGTGTGTCTTCTGATATTCCTGCTATATCATCATCAGTGGAAGAGATGTCGTCTAATGATGATCCCAGTCTGCCTCCAACTTTATATGAACTTTATGACAAAAATTACACACTGTTATCTGATAGTGAGCTTTTAGAATGTCGTGATATAATTTTCAAGGACATAAAAATAACCAAGGAACAAGCTGATTTTCTAGAAAAGTCAACAAAAATGCAATCAAGTCCTACTATATGGTTTGACCATCAGAAGAGACATATAACAGTATCGACTTTTCAATCAGTGATACACCATAAATGGAAAGATTATCCAATGTCCAGTGTTATAAAAAAATGTAGTATAACAATCAAAGGCTAATGACACCATCTCTTTGATGGGGAAGAGAACATGAGGAGTATGCTTGGCAAGCTTATATTGTGTTGATGAAAGCTAATTAACTGTCAATACTAGTGTACCATTACTTGTATCATACATAGTGTCAACCTGTGAACTCAACCATACTAACATTGAAGTATATCCTATCATTATATAACAGTATATCTACTAAGTCATTGAAGTTAGTGACTCTATTACTAGATCACTCTATAGTCATATATACTAGGATCAGGAAATGGGACTTAGTTTGTGAAAAGGGACCATTTCTGTCAAAAATAAACTTCAGTATGGACAAAAAAGTGATTTCAAGTTAAACTAATAAACGCAGACAATAGTACCTGACGGTTATTTTAAAGCGTCTATAAAGTCAAAGTTCTTTTTAACTTAGCGTGTGGAGATGTTAGCATTCTTAGGATAAGTTAAATACACGAAATATAATACTATTAACACAATAGATATATATACTGCAGTCACCTACCAGTTTAGTAGAGGGTCCAGCCATTATCTTGTACTACTGATATCACTTGATTTCTTTCTCAATTCTCATAACAACAAGCCACACCTCCAACCAAGTTAATTAGTAATAATATAGGAATTTATTATCAACTGGTATGTGTCAAAATTAAAAAAGTCATTATATTAATTATAATATGTAATTATTATTGTCATAGTTAGTATGTCCATTATCTTCTCAATATCAAGTACTAATGTTAGAGTCATCATATCATTTGATGTATGAGATCATATACTGTCAATATCTACAAGTAAAAACATTTCCATTATAGATAATAAAGTATATAGTTACTAGTAATATAATACTAGACTAGTTTATCATATTAATATTATAGAGAGGAACTGACAATGATATATTCAGTGTATTCTATCAATACATTACAATGAACATATTACTACATTAGACATAATTACTTTATGTCTCATAGTGATATGATAAGGATCATTTTAATAATATCTTGTTAATAAATTATGATATATTGATTTTATATTATGTCACTTACTTTTCCTTTAACTTGTCATAATATAATATTGAGTTATAATGTACTCTCTAGTCTAAGGAGAGAGAGATCAGTACTATACATGTACTAGATATATAAAGTACTCTAAGTACATGTATCTATCATAACATGTATAAGTACTCTATTATATAAAGTACTTTATAAGTATCTGTGTACATGTTAGTGGTTTTATAGGTGTATTTAAATATGTGACTTAAGTGTTTGAGTATCACTACATTGTATACAGTGGATAATACACTCTTTAATTGCTAATATAATTATTGTACAATACTGACATTGTCTCCAGCTAGTAGTCTGTGATAATACATACTCTTGACATTTCTTTCTCCAGTACAGTCCTGTCTATTAGATCTCTTTATCTTTTCATTTGTTATTCCTATTAATAATATATTGACAGTAGAGTATTAAAATATATGTAATCTATAGATCATTAACAATAAGAGTACAGCCTTACATGTAACAATATATAAATAAACCACTTCTTATCACTACTACTACAGTTTACTTAGTATAATTAAGTTAACTGATGTTATCTACTATGTGGTGAGTAAATGTGATGATTTATGGATTCTTTTGATAGAGTGAACATCTGTTATATGAATACATACATTATTACATTAGATCAATAGTATTATTTGCAGTTAGCATTTTTGGTTAGAACTCAGTAGGTTTTCTTTGTACACAATAACATGATGGTATACAATAACAGTCACCTACTGAACCTTAATAAAGTAATCCAAATATCATGCTGTTTCTGAATCTACTAACTATTTTATTATTCATTATAGTTCAATATTAGCAAAGCTATTGTCCCAACACATTTAATGTCACAGCTGACATCAGTATATATTATCACAAGGAATCAGCTACAACAAGCCAATGTCAATAAAGTGATGCCATTTAATCTAGTATTATTAAAGCAATTATTTCAATACTTCATACATACTATGTGTGTTGTTTTATTAACACAAACAATTCACACACTATTATATATGAGGGAATGTCATAACTGTGGTTTGTAATTTACTCCTACTAGCATATAACAAGAAGTCCTTCATCTTTGATAATACTAGACTAATGACTTAATCAATCAATCTGTAATATAATATACACTGTGTTCATTCAAGTTACATGTGTTAATATGAAAAGCATATAGATCAAAGCTTAGTACATCAAGGACATTATTACATTATAGTCATTCCATGTTAATATAAGTTATGAAAAAGAGCTATTAAAAACTTTAGACAACAGACTTACAATAGGTATACCTCTAAATATTGTACTGTTGTATGTCATACTACATGTAATAACTGACCTTCATTGATAATATTTCTGTTTTAAATAGTGTCTCATCATCAAACCTTCTTTTATTGTGGTAGGTATGACAGTAGACATATCTGGTCAGTTTGTGGGTGTGTCTATCCTCTTAATAGCTTCAGCTAACAGACTGTGAATTATGATTGGATTAATGGAGATAATGATGATATGAGAGTTGAATGATCTGAAGTAGAACAATATAAGAGAACATTAAACTGTAATAATTATTTATCAACTAATATACATGTATATTACATGTATTACTACAAACTGATAATAGTAGAGTTAATTTCATTGATATTACTATTATAATGACATCATATATATTATGTATATCTTACTTTGTGAACAACAGATATGACATAATATTTATCATAATATAATATTGAGTTGTAATGTATTTCTAGTCTAAGAAGAAAGATCACTCAGTATTATATATAGATCCAAAAGATAAAGACAATAGTCTCATACAAAATAGTAATACTATATGTTATATTATTCAGTATATGTATAAAATGTTCATGTAATACATGTACTGGTATGTGGTCATGTTACAAGCTAATCACTACACAAAGTATGTGTTTAATTATTTTGATAAACAGTACAAATTCATTGTTATATAAACACTACAAAGACATTGATATATATAACAGTACTAATTTCCTCCTAACACTATAATAATTAGGAGGACTATTAATAGTTTCTCATATTTGACCAGTTGAACATTGATATTGTACTATACTATCAGTAATATATATGTACTAGATATATAAAGTACTCTAAGTACATGTATCTATCATAACATGTATAAGTACTCTATTATACAAAGTACTTTTTAAGTATCTGTTTACATGTTAGTTGTTTTATAGGTGTGTTTAAATAAGTGACTTAAGTGTTTGTGTATCACTACATTGTATACAGTGGATAATACACTCTTTAATTGCTAATATATTGTACAATACTGACATTGTCTCCAGCTAATAGTCTGTGATAATACATACTCTTGACATTTCTTTCTCCAGTACAGTCCTGTCTATTAGATCTCTTTATCTTTTTACTTGTTATTCCTATTAATAATATATTGATAGTAGAGTATTAAAACATATGTAATCTATAAATCATTAACAATAAGAGTACAACCTTACATGTAACAATATATAATAAACCACTTCCTATCACTACTACTACAGTTTACTTAGTATAATTAAGTTAACCTGATGTTATTTACTATGAGGTGAGTAAATGTGATGATTTATAGATTCTTTTGGCAGAGTGAACATCTGTTACATGATTACATACATTATTACATTAGATCAATAGTATTATTTGCAGTTAGCATTTTTGGTTAGAACTCAGTAGGTTTTCTTTGTACACAATAACATGATGGTATACAATAACAGTCACCTACTGAACCTTAATAAAGTAATCCAAATATCATGCTGTTTCTGAATCTACTAACTATTTTATTATTCATTATAGTTCAATATTAGCAAAGCTATTGTCCCAACACATTTAATGACACAGCTGACATCAGTATATATTATCACAAGGAATCAACTACAACAAGCCAATGTCAATAAAGTGATGCCATTTAATCTAGTATTATTAAAGCAATTATTTCAATACTTCCTACATACTATGTGTGTTGTTTTATTAACACAAACAATTCACACACTATTATCTATGAGGGAATGTCATAACTGTGGTTTGTAATTTACTCCTACTAGCATATAACAAGAAGTCCTTCATCTTTGATAATACTAGACTAATGACTTAATCAATCAATCTATAATAAAATATACACTGTGTTCATTCAAGTTACATGTGTTCATATGAAAGTGTATAGATCAAAGCTTAGTACATCAAGGACATTATTACATTATAGTCACTCCATGTTAATATAAGTTATGAAAAAGAGCTATTAAAAACTTTAGACAACAGACTTACAACAGGTATACCTCTAAATATTGTACTGTACTGTTGTATGTTATACTACATGTAATAAATGACCTTCATTGATAATATTTCTGTTTTAAATAGTGTCTTATCATCAAACCTTCTTTTATTGTGGTAGGTATGACAGTAGACATATCTGGTCAGTTTGTGGGTGTGTCTGTCCTCTTAATAACTTCAGCTAACAGACTGTGAATTATGATTGGATTAATGAAGATGATGATATGAGAGATTAATGATCTGAAGTAGAACAATATAAGAGAACATTAAACTGTAATAATTATTTATCAACTAATATACATGTATATTACATGTATAACTACAAACTGATAATAGTAGAGTTACTTTCATTGATATTACTATTATAATGGCATCATATATATTATGTATATCTTACTTTGTGAACAACAGATATGACATAATATTTATCATAATATAATATTGAGTTGTAATGTATTTCTAGTCTAAGAAGAAAGATCACTCAGTATTATATATAGATCCAAAAGATAAAGACAATAGTCTCATACAAAATAGTAATACTATATGTTATATTATTCAGTATATGTATAAAATGTTCATGTAATACATGTACTGGTATGTGGTCATGTTACAAGCTAATCACTACACAAAGTATGTGTTTAATTAGTTTGATAAACAGTACAAATTCATTGTTATATAAACACTACAAAGACATTGATATATATAACAGTACTAATTTCCTCCTAACACTTAGTAATTAGGTAGACTATTAATAGTTTCTCATATTTGACCAGTTGAACATTGATATTGTACTATACTACTTGTTGAATTAATAGTGTGTCTTGTAAGTGACTGGTATTGATAATTAGTAACACTAAATATAAGTTAAATGACATGTGATGTCCAGTACTGCCACATATTGTCTAGTCTATTCTACAATCCTAAAGCCTCTAGTATAAATAACCTAGAATATTTAGTACATTTTGAAATGGTTCTTAGGGTGTAGAAGAGTATTCATTTCCTCTAATACAACATGCTAAGATGATCCTTAGGGTACAAGTATGTCCTGGAACAGGATGTGGCAGTACTAGACATGTACAGTATGATAGTTGATAATAATTGAAACATTTGTCAAAGGATACAGTAAATATCAAAGCTAACACAAGGTTAGACCATATATTTACACATGTACAAACAGCACAGTAATATAATACATATTTAATTTAAAAACAGTCTTTTAAGAAGTTATTTTAATGTAAACGTTTGAAGTTATTAGAAGTATGTAAGCATACAAGGCTGCTAAGTAGAGGTTCCATAATTATTGATGCAATAGGGAATTGAACTGCTATAATATGCTGGATATTTAATGTCTTAAAGTATGACCTTCTATCTATTAGGGAAGGTATGGATTTAAAGAATGGCAATAATTTTTACTTTGAAACACTATATGACCAGCTGTTGCTGATAATCTTAAGTGAAAAAGGTTGAAAAGATTCAGTTCATGAATATCCTTGGCATTGTATGGTGTCATAGTAAATTATGAGTACATTAACATAGTGTATACCTCATTAGCAATGTTAATATTGGCTTGTTTAGTGAGTGATTCTCTCACACCTTCCAAATCACCTTCTCTGGCTGATTTGAGTAAAAGAGTGTCCTATAGAAGAAATCACAGTACATGATTTATGTCCATATAACATAACATAGTACTGATACAATATAATTCACTGAACATTATATTACATCATACATTATATGTAACTGGTTAATGACTTATGATGTTCACCTAAACAATGGTCTTACTAATAGAAAATTTAATAACACTCTGACTGACATAATTATGTTGATATTGTTAGCTTTGTTTCCTATTTTTAAAGTTAGTTTAATCAATCTTTATTTCTAATTAAATATCACATTTTACTTACAACTTTCACTACCTCCAAAATACCAGCAGCTCCTGATTCACTTAACAATTTGACAATGTCATCTCTACTTTTCCAGTAGGCAACATGTAGGGGTGTTCTGCCATACTAAATATTAAGACATACACTGTGTTAATCAAAACATAATTTAATGTTAAAAATATGAAGCCAACATAGAAGTAATAATAACTCATAGTAATTATGAAAAAATATTTAAAGTTATATTGATATACCATGATTACAACAATAGCTGAACAATGACAATACATAGAGATTATCTTGACTTCCATTGTATAAACATCAATAATATCCAGTACATGTACATGTCAATGTTTACATAACTTAAATAGAATACATGATATGTTACTGACATTGTCTGGAACATCCACTTGAACATCATGGTCTAGAAATACTTGTACTACTTTATCATGACCTTTGTAACATGCTACGTACAACAAAGTCCTGCCATTATAAACAACATAAAATATTATTGTCACTACTAATACAAACTATACATCAAAAACCTTTCTAAGTAATAATACTAGAGAACATTTACTCTCTGTTAAAGGAATGTTCTACTTGAAGTTATCAACATGAGAGATGTAATAAAGGTGTAGAGTATGTACTAATACACAATAATACACTACTATAGTTACTCTATACTCTACCAATGTATAGTACTCAGATTGATCTCTTTCTATGTTAAGAGATAATATGTAGAATTCAGACCCTTGTATCCAACATTTATAATAAATGAATACTCTCTAATTATCAGTGACAAAATATATGAGTAAACAAACACTTTAAAAAAGTGAATGATATAGTTATGACAATGATTAAAGGAAAGACACAAGACAGTGAGGAACAAATTATCTATATACAAATCCATACAGAAGTCCCTACATAAGTAGGTGACCAATTTACATCATTTTAATCCAGTGTTTAAGCAGAAACAAAAAATAGTTATGAACAATATAGATTGAAGGACCCAGCTATTAGTGAAAAGAATTTTCTATGAATTTGTGTGTACATATTCATCCACAGCTGTTTGGTTTCTTTCCAAATTGGTATAATAATTAATACAACTAGATAAAAATATTTATCTAAATGGAGGACATATATAGCATTGTGAGGTAGAGTCTACTGTAAATGTGGATGGTCTCATTGCAATAATCTTTATTTCATCTTTCTAGTCAAGGACAGACATAATATCAAACTTATACAGATAATTAGAGACACTCCACATACATGTATGTAAATGAGACAATAGGTCTTTTAAAACATATTAAACTGAATCACATTTAACATTTAAGGCTGATTTGTCAGAGATAAGTGACATATATAGACTGATTTAAAAGGCATCAATAACTGTTATTAAACTAATATTAAATATAATCATGATTGGTGAAACAACCACCTTTATTTTTTCTTTCACTCCTAATACAGCATCCTTGTCTAAGTCAACATACTCTGGCTACTCCTCATTGTATTTCTGAAAAACTATATCTACAGGAAGCTATGATAGATTGATTTACTCCTGATAAAAAGGCAATCATTGTTACCCGTCACCTCACAAGTTATAGTCCCCCTTTTTCTTAAGAATAGTAAGGAAACTTCATATATTTTATAAGGAACATGTCCAACTGTAATGTTGTCACAAGAGAATCCAAACAATTGATTATAGAATCAGCAATATCTACCCTCTCCAACTTCAAAAATGAGACAAAATCTTAACAAATGTTGCTTTCGTTGTCAACATTACAAAGACAAATTGGTAAATGTTCAACATTTTGGGAACTAATTTCATCTGCTAAAACAAAAACATTTAGCAGATTTAATCTTAGTCACAATATCTGCTAGAACCACATCATATCCAATTACATAAATGTTGTCTTAAGATCTTGGAGGCAGGTAGGTTGCATTTTTTGCCATTGGATTATTGACCTGCTCATACATAACTTTGTCATTCTCCACAAACATTTTTAATAATGCTAAAAAATTTCCTGCATTTTTTTGAAGGCTGAGATCCTCAGTGTCACTGTGGAAAGGTAAGCCCTGTTAGGCAAGATATGACACAACATGCACTATTTGATGCATTATGTGTTTGTTATCATTAAGTCGTTTCAACTGACTTGGTTGGCTCCAATATGTTACCAATATCATTGAATGGAGATGGCTGAAGGACTGGTGAAGAGGACTGATTGTCTAATGAGATTGTGTTCCTAGTATCCATGTTTGAATTATCATGATAATCATCATGAGTTGAAATATCTATAAGAAGTTTAAATAATCAAAATGATAATTGCATAATGTGATATTCGTAAGAGTCTAACCTAATTCATTTTTCTCTTGATCTATTGCCTTTCTTTTGCTTAAAAAGAATCTTATATCAATTGTTTCTTATCTTGTTCTTTTCATTTTGATCAGCAAAATAATGTGTCAGCAGTTTCACATGTGCAGACACCAAATATGCAGATGGTCTGCCACCTTCATAAGTGTATCGATGATTTTGGTCCCATGCAAGCTTTCTGGTTGTTTGCATTTGAGAGATTTTACTGGTTTGATTGAAAGAATGCTTAGCAACAAACAAACAGTAAAGAGTCAGTTCATGAAGCATTTCTTGTGTGATATTAAATTTTTGTCTCTTTTGTTGCCAAGTGATTTGAGTGAGGAATTCAGTTTACACATTGAAAAACTCAATCCATCATCAAGTGGGTCTCTGCTGGAAACAGAACTAGCTTACCCCATTAGTCTTCATTCTAGTGATGTTCCTAAACGCACCCATTCCAAACATATCAAACTTCCTGATCAATTTGTAATTAGCTCTTTTGAAAGTGATATGCTTATTGAGGTGTTGTCTCTTTACAGGAAAACATACAGTTTTATGGATGGTAATTTCAAACTTCCATCATGTTTTCGTAGGTACAACACGATCAATGTCATGAGCAGGGTTTACTATTCAACTAAACATGACTCTAAATCAAACTTGTATCTCACTCAAGATGTAAATAATCAGTGTCGACCAGTTACCGTGAAATACTTTGCATCACACAATTTCACCGATGATGGAAAATTGTATAATCACATTTTAGCCAATGTTAAATGGCTGAAGTGTCATCCAAACAGATATGAGTGGGGGAAGCCACTTGAAGTGTGGTACATGAATGACTTTGATTTAGATGACCAACACAGTCACTTTATACATGTATGTACCCTTTGGGCTTATAAACAACTAAAGCTGTCTGTCAAACCTTAAATTTATCTTCATACTGCTATAAAGGTTGTGAGCATTAACAAGTACTATTAATTTCAACTATGGAGTACCTATCTGAGTCATAAAATATTAACTTAGGTAAGAAGTTATCTGATTATTCTTGTTTAAGAGGACAAGATGAATGTCAAAACTGACCTACTCTATTCAGTCATAAGATCGCAAGTACACTGCCATATATAAAGCTCACCTAAACCAGGAATTAATAAACTTCTCATAATGTTGTATGGCACCCAATGGAGAGAACAAGAACAAGGGTTTCTCTATAAAAATGATGGCACATGAAACAGCCAACTATTACTCTATTACCCTTACCAGAAGACAGCAGCTTTACTAGAGGACAATGTCAAAAATTAGTCAGCAAGATTGTCTTAAATGAGGTTAAGTGAGAGGTGTTGAACATGCCTTGTGTACCACTAACACATGTCCTTAAAATGTAACACCAACATTATTTTGGTTACATGTCAGTATGTTTATTTATCACAGCTCAACTAGGGTTACTAGCCACATCTGTGTTTTAGGCTTGATAGCTTGTAACTTCAGTAATTTAATCACCAGTGACTCTACCTAGAGAAACTAAAGCAAGAAAATACAATCATATGTCTAGTCATAAAAACAAATTGATTAATTTTAAGTACATTTGTATATGATACTCACATAAGTCTGGACACAAGAAACTTATGATAATTAAAGTAATGTAGAAGAGAAAAAGAAAGAGAGCCAGTATTTTTCAGCTTGAGTGCTTAACTCTTCTTACACAAGAAATCTGAAGAATTATTGAGTGTTCAACTCTCACACAAGTTCTGACAGGTCAATCCTAACACAAAGATTCTGAAAAAAATAAAGTGCTCATATAATAATTTGACAGCTAAGACAACGATGTATTCAACTAACCAGTAAATATAACTATTACCAATCTAAATATAAAACCACAAAAATATTGTGGAGCATGTAAAGACTCATATAATTATCACATAGATTATGCTCAATACCTTGCATGCAATTTAGACTAATTAGGTTCTAAATTTAGTAGTTGCTCACTAAAAATCCTAACAGAATTGAAAAGTAGCAGCAAAATTTCAGATTTGTATACGATCGAAGAAAGTAATTGATACATTGTAAGTCCACTTGTCTTGTATATAACATGCTTACATAAACCATGATTCTATGAACTTTTGAATACGTTGTAAGAAAACCAAATGGAGAGAAGGAGAACATGGTTTGATCTACAAAGATAGCATTGTGAATTATCAACAATTTTGTAAGAGTAGGCAATTTGTTTAGTTACTGGCAAGAAAAGGGTGTATTCAAGTAAAGAACATACTCACCGACTCATAAAAAAGCAACAGAACTCTTCTTCTGTTCTGCCTTCAAAAACCACAACATAACGTGACTGATCGCAAAAATGCATGAACATGTGTCATGTTAGTCAGCACTAATGATTGCTAATTAAATCAATTAGTGTATAACATAAGTGATGTGAATTAGTACATGCAATAATACAGTAACAATATAATAGAAAGGGAACTATTACTACTCTGTTATAATAGTCTGGGTTATGATTCATAGTATTATTTACTAAGGTTTTATAACACTGAATAGAGTGACATAATTGATCCCACATGTTGGACTATTAACCAGACAAAAGTTATTGCACTTTTATAGTTGTCATGGAAACAAAATATACAGACTTGTTCAAATTTGATGATTGTACTCTCCTAACAATTAGTGCATCCATGACAACACAGACAATACTATCTCTTATATTCTATCATTTTTATTAATGTTTAATAGGATTTAAACAGAATAAATGATAAGATAGGCTGGATATGCCTTTAAGTCATCTAAATGATATAATCCCCACTTAAACCAGTTACAGAATTGTGGCAGACCTGTTTTAAATTAACATCTGGTGACAACTCCATTGTCTTCACTGGTAGGATTCTTAGTGAACTGTTGAGCATGCAAATACATGTTGAGCCAGTCAGTACATTGGCTATAAACATTTGCCTATCTCTGTTAGGTAGCCATTGGGCATAGGAATGAGAGTATTTTGCATCCACACCAAAGTAATTTGCACCCCACATACCACAACAACTGAATGCACAAAATGATTTCAACTGCCATAATGTCTTTGACAGTGCTGTACTAACTGCTTATATAAGACAGCAGTAATATGTACATGCATCCATCTGAGGTATGCTGTGAGGTAAACACTTAATCATACTTATCTATATATATATGGACATGTTAATGCTTATTCAGGTTGACTTCATGTTCTTTGTCATGACCAATTCTCTTATAATAATAATAGGATCGCAACTGATAGGCTTTATCCACTCCACCCATAAATTTATTATAAGCTGTTGTGTGAGTTAGTGTTTTCACAGTTATTATTGTTTCATCTCTTTCCTTCCTTTGACAGGTTGTTGTAGATAGAGATCACCTACATTTTACTAGATGTGAGATCTCTCTCAAGTGACAAAAGAAATATGTCTGCTAGTCTTTGGTCTGTCATGGTAGTCCTCAAGTGAGTCTTTATTCTGAGCAAGGCTGAGATCTTTCACATTGAGCTGTACTAACAACTATGGTTAGTGCAATTTGAAATAGTTTTGTCAATGTCGGGAAACCAGATTGGAGTGGTAAAAGTTGATGATATGCCTCTAAAACAGACTCTGTTTGCTCTTCTTGCACTTGTAGAGTTCTACTCGCCAACAAACATTCATTTGGGAGCAGCTCATGATTTGACAATTTGATTGGGCACTAGGGTTGAATACCCTTACATCAACAAATGCCTTTTCATATAGGTCTTTAGTACCACTTTCTTCTCTAATGTCAAATTCACTGTAACTCTTTTGTTTTTGTGCAGTCAATACCTCTCTACTATTACAGTCGGTTTTGATAATTTCATTACTATTTCTTCAAACGATTTTGTGTTTAGTTTGTATATTTGGCTACCTATAGTGCTGAGCAGAATAGCCACTTTCTTTCTCTCTTCCGTGACACCATTAGCTAGTACATTTTCAGCATAGGATGCAGTCAATACCTCTCTGCTATTACAGTTGGTTTTGGTTCTAATGTTCTGGTAATTTCATTAATATTTCTTCAAAAGTTTTTGTGTTCAGTTTGTCAGATGTGTACCAATCTTTTAGTAGATTGTATGTTTGGCTACCTATAGTGCTGAGCAGAATAGCCACTTTCTTTCTCTCTTCTGTGACACCATTAGCTAGTAAATATTCCTCCATCCTTTCAGCATAGGATGACCATTGTGTTGTCCCTTGATTGAAAGCTCCTTGAGCACCTACAAACCTCGTCGCCATTTGTTATGTCCTTGACATTATAACAAATACTATATTTTTTTGTTAAGATACTCAGATGATTAGAATACTAAAAAAATTGAAAAGTCAAGACTATTTATACAGTACTGTAATTAGATGCATATTTACTAAATAAACAATTATGTAATGATAGTTTAATTAGTTGAACATAACACTGGCAAAGTAGTCCTTGAACAATAGCATTGGTTGTATTTTGTAAAACAAATTGGTGGAATTTTGTGAGAAGTAATCCATACAAAAAGTAAGCAGAGATCAATAGAAAGCAACCCCTCTTCATTGACAATACTGGTAAAGAAACATCTGATCACCCAACCATGTATACCCTTAGCTCTGTTAACAATGGAAGCTCATAGAAGTGATCATGATTCTCATTTCATATACTTCAATCAATTGGATGGGGAAATAATTAAAAAATGGCCCTCAGATTAGAAGGTGCTGCTGGTCCGTCTGAAATTGAGTTAGCTGTACATGCAATGCATCAAATCTTTCATTTAGCTGACACAAAGATTTTGAAAATTTACAGTAGGAATAGATTGTGTTCTCTTAACAAATAATCATATCTTAGCAGCATTACCAAATAAGTGGAATTCAGTAAATCATACACATACACATAGCCAGAGGATCCCTCAGTATTGAACTCTCATCCAAGATAATAATATCACAATATGTGAAAGCTATGCTGGGTTTCTGTAGGAGTTGATAAGAATGGTAGCCATGGATGGACAAAGCCACCTTATGTTGCGTAGTGGTGTCAGGCAATTTAATGAGTTAAAAGTATTACTGGTATCAACAAGGAGAAGCACTTCTGTTCAAAGATTGTACGCATAGAATGGACAGCAGCCTTCAACAAGGAAATAAAATTTAATAGTTCGCCCACGCATCCCGTATGTTAATTATTTTCCTCAATGAGCACATGTTTGTTAGTTTTTGTTATAGAGTGTGAAAGATCTTCTACAATCCAGTTTGTTCGTGGGTTACAACTGTTACTTTTGTCAGAAGTCAGTTGAATAACTGTTATAGTTTATTGTGGTAACTATTCCAGAGGAAAGAAGTAGAAAAACGGAAAAATAGAACTTGGTCATCGGAACTATCAGATTGATCAGAATTACCAGACTCATCCATTTTATCTCCAGCTTGAATAATGAGCTTATACACTAACTCTTTAGAGAGACCATTATTAGACCAATAGTGGTCTTCAAAGTAGATCTTAACATGTTGAATGAGGCTTTTCCAATTATCAGGTGTCACAACATCAAAACCCTTCCATACCACTACTATACCTCATGGAAATGAATGCATGAGTATTAGGTTTGACGTGAAGTTTAACCTGTGTCTAAGCCAACTCAGTTAGGATCGAGAGTGCGGTAGTACCAGAGAGTCAGACCACCTCATCTCCTATAATATGATGTACTAATTAATAAATAAAACTGAGTACTTACTAGCACCAGTTGCCATGTCATCAACAATATAGTGAGGAGTAGGTTTCAATCTTTGTATGATGCTATATAGTTCACCTTTCATGGTATTTGTTGGGAATTCAATCCCTTTGCCTGAAGCCTATCTTGCATCTTTTGCTTTGTCCGACTTTTCACTTGGACAGTGTCACTACAACGACTATGATATGAGGCATTATCCATTACAATAAGACTGTTAGGTAGAATATTTTGGAGAAATTTGGTAGCAAACCACTGCTTAAAATGATCAGCAGTTATCTTATCATGGTAGTCACCAGTTTTGTTTTGGATCTGAATATGAGAATGGTATTGGGAATCCAACCAATCTAACGATCATTTTGAAGAATAATAAGCCGTGCACCTTTCCAGGAGGCCTTTTATACCACCAAGGGTTCCAGCAATTGCATTATCCTTCTCCACCTAAGCACAATCCTTACCACTGTCACCAAAATTTTCTTGAACCCAGGCTTCTCAACGGTGTAGATAGGAAGACCATCCTTAGCTATGTAGTAAGTCACACCATCAGTGATCTCTTTCCACCTTTTCCTTTTGCGCTTGTACTTCTTGACACTGTCCAACGATTCCTGCAAACTAGACTGCCCGACGGGAAGGCTCTTTTTTTGTTTACACGATTCCCTTGCTTGTTTTTTCTTCATTGCTTCGCTAACTTCAGAATGAATCTTGGTATGGTGCATCTTTAGATGAGCCAATAGGTTGAAGGTATTTCCATTCTTTGCCAATACTTGCTTGTGGCAAGTCTGGTATACAAAACTATTGTTATTAATGATTGGCGATCCATTGGCTCCCTTTTCCAGACCAAAATATTCTTATGCAATGCTTTTCGTTGCACTTTTGGGTACTAACTTTATCTTAAATTGAAGTGTGAATACTCAGTGATACAAGCAGCCGCCACATGCAAAGTAAAATACCATAATGATACGTTCAATATTTCAATTTTCAATATTCAGTACTAAAATTGTTATGATTTGCAAATTAATACTGTCAAATAACTATATACCGATATACTGCCCACACCTAATTATACACATGATTTAAGCTCACTCTCTTGGCTCAACCTTCCTGTACTAGGTGCTGTACTAGAATCTGTTTTTCCACCTAAACTCTAAAACTCATGTTTCAATTATGGTTCCAATAACAGTCCATGGCCACAATGTGATATCATTATCAAAAGAAGTTGTAAAATGTAGTCCTGTGACTATTTGAACTGCAAATGAGATTGACTTTGGTGAGAAAACATTTAGAGATGATGTCCCTGATGTTTAAGAACAAAATGAAAGTGTTGAAGTCAGCATGAAAGATCAGCTGGCAATCATAAATAATTATTATAAATACAACAATTTACCTTCAAACTTAATAATTTTTTTGGCTTTTTCTAATTCTTGTTTATTGTCACTCTTGAGTATCAAAATACAGGGGACTTCTAAGCCTCCCTGGACAAGATCTCTAGAGTAGCATTTTCTACCTGTTATTTCACATGTAATGACAAAGAAAAAAAACAAAGAACACACTCTTGATATCTTTGTGGATAGATGGCCAACAACAGTTTACGACCAATCAGCATATCTGTCAACCACATTAATGGGCTCCCTAAGGCATCGAAGTATTTCTCCAATTGTTGTTGTCCATATTTCTTTATAGATATGATAGCTCCTTACACAGCTGGAGATGCTTTCTTTGTAAGATGTCCTCAAAGCCGCCATCCATATACACGTGGCCGAGCATGTGGCAACTAAAAGTAGGAGGGACTTAATTTCGGTACCCGTTATTACACCGACAAAACAAAGTCTGCATAAAATTCTAAAATAAATAATATGTGCTGTAAAAAACCCAGCTATATGGTAAACTGAGACTATTATAATATCCCTGACTACAAAGTTTTTACACAGTATATTGTTCATCATAATCTTCATATCACGACAAGATCATTTTAGCATAACCAATGACCAGTGAATATATTAGTCTGAATTAATGTTGACTTATTGTAAAGTTATTTCATTGTATAAGTAAACAACAGGCTATGTATACTATTATTAATTATGAAAATTTGACCAGCTACAACTAGACTAGTGATTGAGTTCATCAATTTTTACTCCCATACTCAGGTACTTCTTCAACTTGATCTTATTTTAAAAAAGAAATAAAACACTCATGAAATTCTATAAACATATTTCATTTTTGCTGAAACAGAGAGACAAATGACTCACATATAGAAATTAATCAGCTATAGAATTATCATGATAATATCTGATAATGTATTCACTAAAACCACGACAAAATCCGACAACTTGATTTCATTTTCCAATTTACTTATTATATCAGAGACAGCAGTGGTAGTAACAACCCAATAGCTAATGCACTCTCTTAACTGAGATACAAGCAATCCAGCAAAGACCTTTAGTGATAGACTTTGCAGCAATGACATTCTCCTAACAATCTGATCAAGAACTCCAAGCGATACAATCGTCATTCTCTTTATCACTCAAATTTACTGAAAGCGTGACATTATCATATTCAGTTTCTGGGCCTTGATGCCTTTATCTATTAATTGCAACTCCTTATTACCTTTTTCTAATTCCTGCAAACCACAACAAAAATGCCAAATTAAAAAAGAACATATTAACTCCATTTACGTAAATAAAGTCTCCTTTTCTTCGCTTTCGTTAAAAATTCAGTATGTTTCTATCTGAAATGTTTGGGTACATATGGTCAGAGTACACCAGTTGAACTATCACAAATTAAAGTAGCCTCTTTGCCTTCAATAGGGATATCAGTAAAGGGAACAATATGCCTTTCATTTAACCTGCTTATGATAATAATTTGGGCTAAGTGGAATTCAGTAAATCATGCACATACACATAGCCAGAGGATCACTCAGTATTGCACTGTTGTCCAACATAATATCAAAATCTGTGAAACCTATGCTGGGTTTCTGAAGAAGTTGATAAGAATGGTAGCGATGGATGGACAAAGCCACCTTATGTTGCGTAGTGGTGTCAGGCAATTTAATGAGTTAAAAACATTACTGGTATCAACAAGGAGAACCACTTAATGTTCAAAGACTGTACAAATAGAATGGACAGCAGCCTTCAACAAGGAAATGAAATTTAATAGTTCACCCGCGCATTCCGTATGTTAATTATTTTCCTCAATGAGCACTAAAACCACGACAAAATGCAACAACTTGATTTCATTTTCCTATTTACTTATTATATCAGAGACAACAGTGGTAGTAACAACCCAGTAGCTAATGCACTCCCTTAACTGAGATACAAACAAACAACTAGTTTACTTTGGTAACTAACTATTCCCGAGGAAAGAAGTAGAAAGACAGCAATTTGAGTCTGTTCTTAAGTTTCTTCTGTCAGTTGTAGTACCATTGGAATAGGGGACACATCATCCTTGCAGTGTTCTCTAATGCTGTCATACAAGAACTATTGTCTCCTAGTGTCTAGACCATTTAGTCAAAACCCTGGTTTAGTTATACTCTGTCTGAGTTGAGAAGAGTCACCTAAACATGTGAATAACTTTCAGTTTTACATGCTATCCAAATGTGCAGATTATATATATATATAGACATAGTTCTCGTGTTACTTCGCACATCTTTCAAGTAGCCGCCTCCGTGTGATCATTTAAAATTTTTTTTTCAATTGCTCAAGCATTTCTTTACCACCATCAGGTGGTCCTTCACTAATACCAGTTCTCCTCAATGCTTCAGTTATTTTCTCTACTTTTTGACAAAAGTAATGTTTTTCAAGTGATTCTTTTATCTCTCCTGAAACCCACCTATTCTTAGGTTTAATAACCTTTTATTTGAAACTAATAAAGCTAGACTGCTCTTTCCCTTCTTCAGATATGTCATATAAACCTGTCACATTGCTCCAAAGTGTGCCTTTAGGCTTTCTATCAGCCAGGATTCTTTTGGTATTTAGTGCTACCTTTTATCCTTGACTAATAAGAACTTCATCATATACTACAATCAATGAAAAAAATAACTGAAAGAAATTACTGATACACAGACTTGCAAAAACAAAACACGAGCTTTTAAAGTATAAAATGCACGGGAAGTAGGCCAGCTTACCTTAGACTTACGTTGTGAGGCTTATTTGCTTTCAGATCATTATAATCATAATTAGTATAAACATTCATGTTGTTAACTGTATTATATCTTAATGGTGATTCGAGGTTAAAAGTGGTTAATCAATGTTTTTGTATTTCAGATCATTTTTTCAAGAGATTTTTTAATAGAACTCAAAGTAAACATAATACATCCCTCTTTACAAGAACTAATAATAATAGAATTGTACATTAGTAGGATCATTTTTCTGAAATTAGCCTCTGAGTTAGGTCTTTCAAAATGACACGAGTGTCATCGTACTCTCTTTGGGCATCAAGAAGTACTTTTTTCATCTCAATAAACTCCTCTCTGAGCTTTTTAATCTCAGCTGCACACCTCTGTACCTCACTTTCATCAATTCACCATTGATATAATCAGATATAATATCAAATGAACAAGGTTCTGCTTCCTCTTCATAATGAATTTTATGCATTTTAGAATTCCTATCGTAGCTTAAAATAGTTCCACTGTACCATTTAGTTTCTTCATCTAAATCATTTACTTGGAATTTATGGTCAACCTCCTACAAATAAAAGTGGGTTGCAGACCAATTCTAGTAATGGTAAACCAGCTATAGAAATACGGAATTCAACTATAAGGTCATAAATTAGACGTTTTTTCTGATATTAACTTGACTCTTGGTGCTGTTCACTAACAGGGCAGTTAATTTGTTTGTTGCATACTTCTTGATTCATTTCCACCAAACACAGATTTGAAAAGGCAACAACTTGTGATTAATGGTTATGTGAAAAAAGCATTAGCACTAAACAACCACTCACTGACTCTCTCATCCATCATTACTTTAATAACCGTTCCTTTAACTCATCAACACTTTCTTCACTCTTCCGCTTTCAAAAAAGCATTGGCACTAAAGAACCACTCACTCACTCATCCATTATTGCTTCAATAACCGTTTCCTTTAACTTATCAACATTTTCTTCACTCTTCCGCTTTCCTGCAGCATCATTGACATGGCAGTTTAAAGTATCACACACCTTACAGGTATCCGAATGTGGTGAACCAAATTAAAAATTAAAAGTTAAATTTCTCACAAAATATTCTTCTATCAGTATTAGGATGTGACAATGACAGTTGTCCTTACAAGTGGTTTCATTTGGATTGTTTGAAGCTCGAGTCTTCGTAAATCATCAAAATGGTATTGCCTTGATTGTTGCAAACATATTAAGAAGACATAGAGATTCATAATTATATTATCACAACTTCCATTTTTATTATCATAATTATACGAAAAACATTTATTATTGAGCTAATCAAAAGTTACAACTGATTTACAAAGATTGTTGAGTGCACAACACACTGTAACTATCATGTCTAACAGAGTGGTATTACTCACTCTGTTTTTAGTAATCAAGTTTGGTTTTCTGTCTCCTTGTTTTGTCATCTGGTTGAAATGCTTAAAATTTCTATTTAATGCACATCACTGTTTAACATAACCAAAGGAACATTTTTTGTTAATGACATGAGGAATACATATATTCCTGTTCACTCAAAATCATGACAGGTATTATACTTTGATTGTATATGTCACCACTACCCAATGCTTAAAACCTGGATTTTTAATTTTGATGATCTCAGTCTTTGAATCATTCTGGTTGAGTTTATAATAAATCTTATTTACAAAAACCAACAACACCTCATAATGTGCTTACTTTAAAAGCATGATGGTGTTTTAAAGCAAAGTGTGCGCCGGGTCTTGTTCTTGCATGTATAAACTGCACACTTTGACTAGACATGGGATAAAGTGTAGTGAATTGTGTTGTTAATTTACCCATTTGTGGTACTTATTTTTTTCTACTGCTTGCTGAATGTGTGTGTGTGTGTATGTGTGTGTGACAATAGTTTGATTGATAGATACTTTATTTGACTTACTTTTATTTGTAGCCAACAAAATCTACAAAGCTATATGTAGTTTTATGAAAAATGATAATGGCATAAGTAAACTTTTCTTAATATACTCACACTATTATCGGGTGCTGTTTCTTGGCATTCTCTCCCTATGCAGCGTGGTTGGGCACACTGAAAATACTATGATATAGAGTGGATTAATGCGTGGTGGTATTGACAAATGAGGTTGTTTGTTACCTCCTCACTGCTACTTGCTTTGTTCTCTTTATTTTCTTCCACTTCAATTTCTTGTACAGTGTCAGTCTATGTTATATAAAGTTTTAATCTAACAAGAACTGTATTACTGGGCTTAACAGGATTCTGTTTTATGGTCACATAAGTGCAATAAGCTTGACTCCCAACATGGCAGATAGCAACCATTGCTATGGTTAAAGGATGCACCTCCTCTCATTTATTACTTTCGCACAACCTTCTCTCATATCTATTGACACCATATCTTAATTAGCTTAACAAATAAGTAGTGATTGTATTAGTCTGAATTAATCTTCATTTTTTGTAAGAAAACAACAAGCTACATATACTGTCATTAATCATGACCAGCTAGACTAGACTACTTGTTCTTTTTAGAACTCAAAAATATTAACACTTAAATCAAATATTGTTGTTATTATTGTCATCATTAATATATGAGTAATTAAAATTGAAGTTATTACCAAATAAAAGAATAAGTCATAATGATGAATATAGTCTCTGTTTACTTCAACATTATATAATTTTTCTGGACCTAAAAGTATAAGGAAGTGACATTGCAGCACGACTTATGTGTAAGTTTTTAGCTTACAAATGTTTTCCCGTAACTAGACTGAGTTTCTTACAATTTAATATCTAGAACACAGATATTATCACACTTATTACATGCTGTATTATATATACTTACACCCAGAGCAGCAGCTTGATCCTGTCAGACTAAATGCCCTAATTTCTTCATCTCTTTGCATGAGATGAAAGGACAGTTAGTCTGCCATACCTCTCCCTCCACCTCTTTGCTCCTTCTAAACTCTTTACAAATGGGAATATATATGCAACAGTGACAAATTACTATAACTGTTCTTACCGAAAGTTGCTAAAGAAGAAATGAAATGGTAATAATGCAATTTCTAATGTAACTTACACTTTTCCTTACATCCATGCATCCTTCTTTGTCCACCATTTAGACAGCCTTCAACCATACACCTGCTTGTTTGCTGCAGGATTAAACACAATAGTAATGTACACGTTTGTGTAGTTATATTATGTGTGTTTGCAGATGTTGTGGAAGACATGCAAGTAGTGGACTATGACTGCAGTATTGACTTACAGGTGGAGGAGGTGTTTTGGTCCCTCTCTTTAGATCCTACTGTATTGATAAAAGATTCCTAAATTCCCAGAAAGATCACAATCATTGTACAATAAATTGTGTGCCATATTATTGAAATCTTACTCATTTTATTGAGATTTTTCTTGGTTGTTGGCCATCTGCTTGAGAAACAGGAACACCAATGATACAAGCACATACAGAAACTTACAATTTTCAGCTTAATCAAATAATCTAAATAATGGACGTGTAAAGGCCAGGTCTTTTATACACCAGCAGTCTGAGGTGACATTTCTTTGCATGTGCAAAATCTTTGCAGGTGTTGCATTTTTTTAAGTTGAAACTTGAGGTGATTTCTGTGTGGAAGTTCTAGAGCCGACTACAGTGTCAAAATGGACCATTCAAGCTTCTTACGTACTCAGTGGGTGTATTATAACTGACAATTATGAACTTACCAGGTTCATATCATTCAAAAAGGAGAACGTTGTGTCTAAACCAATCTACATTAAGCATAAGAGCACTCATACTTACTGACAGTTTTTAACGTTCATGAACTGTTTCTATATTTCACAATCATAAACATTAATTAAGGAAGCAGTGTTGTGGTTAATGGTCACATTTTTAGCCTTATTCAGTGAAGTTGGGAAATTGCAACTGAGGTGTGAGTTGAAAGTTGAGTATGGTTTCATGATTTTGAATACTTCAGACATAAACTTGAACAAATCATCAATGGCATTGTCTGGTAAGTAGTACTGGCCTTGTAGGCGAAGAAGAAATATAAAAATCCAAGTAGATAAAGTGGTAGCTGAAATGAAGTTTTCACTCAAGGTTATGTTCAATGGTATTGGCTGCACTAGTCCGTCACTCCTTTCCTCTTCAACATCACTGTTATTATCACCATCCCAATGTTCCTCTATAAATAAGAACAAATAATGTTGAATAGCATAAAACTGTATGTATCATATGGGTAGACATAGTTGCCATTCATTACTGTGAATTGTTGTTTACGTTATGACACTATCTCAAGTTATAAGCATTCATATAACTCTTGTCAGTGTGAGATATTATAATTGATAAAAGACATATAAGATGGGTCAACACAGTGTTACAGTATTGTTACAATTATATATGCCAACTGCAGTGAGACTTGTGGCTGAGCAATACATTGAAAATGATCATCTCAATGTGATGTAACACTAACTCTATTAAAGAAAGTATTTCTGTCTCTCTCTGACTCTTCACTAAAATATTATAACATGTAGTTTGAGTCTGGTTCTAAAATTGCAGGTACTCCTGCACCATATCTTAAAATGAGCTGTAAAAAATTAGTAAATAAATACCAAATGAGATATTAACCGATTAAATGTGATTGCATCAAACATTTTCATTCACTTAACCGCAATAGACGTAATTTTCCATCAGCTGGACCTAAACACACACTTGTTTTGCAGCTAGAGAATAATTTCCTTGAGATCATTTGAGTAGGTTGTAGTTTTCTCAACATTTGGAAGGCTCCAATTATCTGTGCAAATGGTACTAACATCTTGGAACTTCTGGATATAGCTTTGACAGGAATTCCATGGACTTCGCTTGTTACAAGACTCGAGATTTCAGCCATTTCTGCTTCTTCTGGAACTGTTTGAGCAGTCACCAGCAGTCCCTTCTTTTATAGAATATCGAAATGTCCATTCCAGCAAGTTCCAGCAAATGCAAAAACCACTAAACCTTTCCAGCAGATTCTGTCTGCCTGAATGTCTGAGAAGGTCAGCTAATACATGTAATTGTTAATGCACTTGATCTGTAATACTTTGAGTTCAGAGTTCATGCATATGTCATTTCCTTGAGAACTCTCTAGGAGGGTCTGTCTAGATCTACAACCACTACAAGTTGTTCATGTGCTTGACATACAATAGAAAGGGTTGAGAGTTTAAGTGTGTGTCATTTCCTTGAGAGCTTTCTAGGAGAGTCTATATAATTCTGCCTGCATGTCTGTTGGGCACAAGCAAGTTGTTGCTCGTGCACACAACAGATTGGGTTCACAGTTGTTGCACATTGAATTATTCCAAAAATTGCATTATAGTAAGTGTCCCTAAAAGGGCGTCCCGTGAGGCGAATAGTGTCTCGTCCATCCTGTAATTTCTCTTTGGTGTCTCTTTTTTGCCCCTCAGAATTTTTGCACAAAATCGTCCTTGGGCCCCCCGTTTTTTTTCAGATTGTCCCTCACTTTCCTCATGTTGTCCTTTAAAGTTTATCTTTATACTTTTCTCCATTATTATTTTAAATAATTATAAATAAATCTACTCTAAACCCTAACACAATAAAATCAAAACAATCCACAACCGGTTTAGTTATTATTATTATATTTAACAGATCAGTATATTTGAGTTAGAGAAAAGAACAATAAAGAGCAATGGGATGACAAATTGTGTCCAAAACATAAGGACAACAAACATTTTCAGATTGAGGGACAATTTTGGACAAAATCATAAATTAAGTTTTGGACAAAATCATAAGTGAAGTGGTGGTTAAATAAAAAATGAAGGTAAGGGTTTAGGGTGAAGATATTTATAATGAAAAATGAAGATAGGTAGGGTGAAGATATTACCAGTTAAATATAGTGAAGATATGTCCAATGTAGTAAGTGGTTAAATAAAGTGGTTAGAGTTCATGGTTAGACATTAATTTGACTTCCTATTTATACATATACACATAAATAGGTTTCATATAGTAACTTACTCTTATAAAGATTTCATGATATTGTAAACCTTGTCTTGAATGTTTTTGGGCGACCTTCTGGTATCCAATGTATGACTTGCAAGAAATTTGCGACACATTTCCAGTGGTGGTTCGGAGATGATGATGATGATTAATCTTTTTGAGTTAATTTTGACGAATTATCAATACCTACAAATATGAAAACCATTTGCTTAAATAATCAAGTGTTACATCAGAATGAATATTCGAGGTTTCTGTCTAAAATTCTGCATTTTTGGTTAGGACTTGCTGAATGCTGAATACTAAGTGTTGCCTTATTTTCAAGCAGTCCCAACACAGAATTGTGGGAGACCTGTTTAATATTAACGTCTGGTGACAACTCCGTGTTTTCCCTAGTAGCATTCTTAGTGAACTGTTGGGTGTGTACTCACATGTTAAACCAGTCAGTACATTGGTTATGAACATTTACCTATGCTTGTTAGGTAGCCAATGGACATAGGAGTCAGAGTATTTGCATAACCCCACATACCACAACAATTGAATGCACAGAATGCTTTCAACTGCCAAAGAGTGTTCGTCATGACAAAGAACACGAAGTCAACCTGAACAAAGGTTAACATGTACGTGTTACTGCTTTCTTACAGCATTGTCAAAGACATTATGGCGAAACTATTGTGTGTGTTAGTGTTTTCACAGTTATTATTGTTCCATTGTTCCTTCCTTTGACAGATTGCTGTTAGTGATATCTTTCTACAGAGAGGTGACGATGTTTCCATATACAGTCACCTCTTACCTTGTTAAATTTCTTTTAGATAAGTTTGCGACATAAACTTGAAATTTTGAGACATAACTATTGTGGCTGGCTGCATGCATCCATACCTTCATGCAATGTTTACTGGTTTATTTGGCATGAATTGTTTCAAAGAACTTTGCCCCTTATATGGAATCATAGCTCCATTAATTGTGTATTCACAATGAGGATTATACACTGCAAGGAATCTCTCTCCTATGAGATTTAAGACATGCCTCCCTTTTCCAATCTTGTCATAGTTGTGAAAACCTGGCAGTGGTAATAAGCTGTTATCGTTGAAATGAAGTTGTCTGCATATATGAAGTAATTTATTATTAATTGGCTTTACATATCAAATGCATTAATATAATATCATTTACAATTGTCATGGTTATCATCTAATAATTATATTCACTAAACTCCCTTAATTTTCTAAGACATTGTTATCTTTCGTTTCCTCCTATATAAATAGTTGAAAAAAGTTAATAATAAATATGATATGAACCGAGTGCTACCAATCTTGTGAAGTTTTTTTAGAGCCTTCGGATTAAAGTGCATGGATAATTAATTAGAAGAAGCTTACTTGACTGTCAGTAAATCTGTAATAGCCAAAATTTCCATTGCTGATGTGACAAGTGTGTGCTGCTTCCCACAACCCATCCATCCTGTTGTACAGCATATTTTTTTTGGGACCTTGCTAGCCAGCCTTGCAGTTTCTAAACTGAACATAATCCTCTTTGAAATTAGACTTTTTTGTTTTTTTTTGTTTTTTTTGGGGGGGGGGGTATCAAAGATTATTACACTTGGTGTTATTGCTTTGACATGAGATCAAATGGATGAGGTACCTTGAACTTGATGGTACATTGCAAATTACTTCAGTAATTAGCTCAAAGTTAAAGTCTGAGGCAAGATGACACATTCCTTTTTCATGTTACCAAATTTGATACAATGATAAATGTGTGTATGTGTGTATATAGTATATATATATGTGTGTGTGTGTGTGTACATGTACATAGTATACATACAGATGGAATATTGATTTTTCCAGAGGTATCTACACACATCAATCTTATCAGCAGATAAAAAATAAAAGGCATCAGCTGTACTTAAAAAAGGTTCTTGAGTACATTTGCAATTGTTGAGTTCCTTGAAATAGTCATAGACATGCACAAAAACCTCCTTTGTTTGAGTATTGAATCTCTTTCCCATTGGCATCTTTACTAACACAAGAGAAAACGTGTTTGTTCACATGATATACACGTGAACAAATAATGAATACAATTAAAATGCACTTCCCACTAATTGAAGAGGAAATACCTCACCTTAGATTCCATGTATAAAACACCTTTCTTTAATATGGGGCTCTTCTCAACTCGGATATACTATAGTATCTAGACCATTTAGTCAGCAACCCTGGTTTACAAATAAGTGTTAATTATGACAGTTAACAGCTAAGGTTTCGTTGAGGTACAGACAATAACCTTAGTTTATAAGAAAACAACAGGCTACATACACTATCATTAATCAGGACTGCCATACTCAGATACTTCTTCAACTTGATCTTATTTAAAAATAAAGCAATCACTCGTGAAATTCTATAAACATATTTCACTTTCGCTAAAACAGACGGACAAATGACTTACAATTAGATGTCAAATGCATTTATTACAATATCATTTAATAATGTATTCACTAAAACCACAACAAATTTGACAACTTCAGTTCATCTCCCAATATACTTCTAATATCAGAGACATCAGTGGTAGTAACAACCTAGTAGCTGATGATGTACTTCACCTACTTAAATGTCTTTAAGGTTTCTCATGTTGTAATTGTTGTACAGTATATGATGGGCATTGACAAGACAGGTGCATGAAGTAAAAGAATGCTCTTTCCCACCGTTTCATCCTCCTATATGCAAAGCCATAGTATAGTATGAGCTGGTCTGATTTGTCCACACCTCACAAGTACTTGTTGTAGTCTTCAACCACCTTTGGCTTTTCATGACCTCTGTCCTGGTCACAGATTGCTTCATTCGTCTCTTCGTTGAGGTGACACTGTCATTGTGAAAAGTAGAGAGTATATATGTGTCACGCTTGTCTTTCCACTTCAGACACATTATTGCATCGTCATCTATTCGCTCTGAGTATATCCACCTTTAGCTAGCTTTTGAGTTTGTAAAAGTTGTCAATGTAAGTTGTATGTCCAACCAACTCTTGGACTACTTCTAGTACAACTGGGTGAGCTATACATAGGAATTAGTGGAGTCAGCCAGTACCCCGGCTTTCATTCCCCATTTTGTTGAAGTGTATTTCAAATCCACCTGATGCCTGAGAAGAGTTACTACATAGGTCACTGGTAGAATTTTGTGTAGTGGTCCACTAGTAATAGCAAGAGAATGTAAGCTAGGCCCAGAGCTGGAGGTTAAGGTGGAGCTGGAACTGCCAGAGCTTAGGGTGGTCAGTTAAGCTGTCTTTACACTAGCATTAGGTCCTGGGATGAGCGTGTGCTCGGCACGGTTGTATGCATTTACACTGCAGTTTTGTATAATTTAATTTAATTTTATAATTTCATTTCTCAACCCTTGATTTTTAATGGCATCATCTTTTGAGGTACCCTCACATTTACTAGTATTTTTTATCTCAATGTGAATCTTGACTTTTTGTCTAAAGTACTTCTAAGTATTTAATTAATCAAGAAATGACTTCTGATAAATTTAAGCTTACTATTGTACAATTATGTCCTACCCTCTAAGAGCTTGTCAGCACTAACTTGGTCATACATGATAAGTACACTTAAAAACCAGCAATAAGAATGCAAGAAATTATATTAGTAAAAGCTGGTTTCCAGTTGAGTGCTTATATGTTACTATTTAAATATATACCCAACACAATGTGGTAATGTTTAAATTTGACTTTCAAACTTTAAACTTTGTTATTTTACTGAGAGTATCAATATTAATATGTCAAATTTATTAGGATCATCAATAATCAAATCAAGTTAGAACAGTAATATTAATAATAACAATAGTAATGATATGAATGTGTTACAATAACTGGTTAAATTGTTATTGTTCATATTCAGGTACAACTGGTGGAGGGCGTTCTACTTCTGGAGCTACTGGAGGAAGAGGAGGAGGAGGAGGTGGAGTCCTGGATAATGATATTGCTGATATCCAGGTTGATGAGTCCCAGGTCCCTGATATTGATATTGACCATATTGCTTACGTGGTTGCCAGAACTCTCTGTTGTGTAAGTCATAAGTACTTACTTTGCTGTCCTTTGGGTTGTTTCAGTAGTTTGCCTAACTCTATATAAACATAAACTTGATATTTGTTATGACAGTCTTACTTTCATTGATGTCATCTAACTTTTTATTGATCTTCAATATGTCATCCTCAACTCTTTCTTTTTGTACATTCCCCATTCTTTGTATTTTTATTGTGGTCAATCTATCATTTTCATTCCTTTATATAGCATTCAGTCTTACACAGGCATCAACCTGCCCTAACCAAGGTCCACTTATGTCAGCAAAAACAATTAAGCCAGACCAAGTTCCTCCTATGTATGTTATTTTTTACAAGGTGCATCCAAAAAAAACACCAAAACAAAAAAAGGCTTTACTTGAAAGGCGTCGGCTATTGCATTGTCAAACAAATGACTTATTTTCAGCAATTAACATTATACAATCACTCACTCTATTATCCATCATTGCTTTAATAATCATTTCCTTTGATTCATCATGATCAACTACATCAACCTGAGCAGACACATGCAATTCAATATCACCATTTCTGGTATATTCCTCTTGATAAAGTTAATTATGCAAACCAATTTAATTATACTCACAATTGAAGCTCACCTTCTTGGCTCCAGAATCTTTCACAATACTTGGAGTTCCTACCATATTATGGTTTGAAGAAGTCGAAATAGTAATAACCAATTAAATGTATGTACTTACTACCTAAACCCTAAAATTCAGATATAAGAGACATGACCACATTATGAGCCAGGCCGTGCTCTGGAGATGCATTTCATTTTTTCCTATGTGATGCTTATCTTACCTGTGCATTAATGAACATTCCACACATACCCAGTAACAGAGTCAGCAGCCACCCACACTTTGATCCCCCACTTTGTAGGCTTCTTGGTCATATATTGAATCCAGCTGAGCCTATCCTTGAACCTAATCATGCTCTCGTCAACTGCTATATTTTTAAAGGTGTGTAGGCTGATTTAAAAGCTGTAACAATAAGATTAAGTAGAAGGCAACATAGTTGTTGCTACCTTGTTCGGGCATTTTAGTTGAATCATTTGGAGGGAAGTACTTCATTAATAACTCGAATCTTAAGACAATACTTCCTATTTGTGCCTGATCATTGCAATGCAAGTTTTTAAATTTTTCTCTTTTTAGGCTCTAAATGCTCCTTCAGTCAGTTGGTGACCTACATGTCCAGCTAAATATGCATACACTACTACACCTGCATGAACATGGCAAAAACACTTTGCAGTAACAAAAAAGGTTCTTTAACCTGAAGTGACTGGAGGTATTGATGTTGAAAATGATAAGTAAGTATCTTGTAAGTGACATGAAGTTTTTGTACATATAAGATACAATCAACAACAGAGCAGCCATCTTGTTCAGCTTTGTACATTCTGTGAAAAAAGAACATGAAATTTTATATAAAAATCCCAACAAAACTGACTACACCCACCTTTCCACAAGACTCCTCTTAATCCAAGATGTTGGGGGCTTTATACCCCTCCACAGTAACCACCATCTCAGAGCAGCTGTTGTGTGTTTATCATAATTATGGTTTTGAAATAACAACACTATCTATATCTTCAGGAGAGAGACTAACTTGTACAACAGTGCTTGTACTCATCGCAGAGCTCAAAGAAAACAAGCTGTAACTTCCTTAAGTAATGCATGTAATATTATAGTTTTACTCTTACTATGATATATGGAAAGAACACTTCCTGAGTAACATCAAAAGCTGTGATGGTATCCTTTAGATTTTCATTTGTCGGTATATTGTGTGCTACAGGATGTATTGATTCCTCTGTTGTTCGGCAAAAGTTAGAATCCAACAGTAAAGAAATGCAGAGTTGCTCTTCCCTAATTCCATAATTACCTTCTGTTAGAGGTAATGTGCTATGTTTCCTCTTTCTAGGAAGTTTCCAGTGGTATGGAAGAGAGGTAATTGATATAGCTTATGCTTCTTGGTTATCATAATCACTGCATACTGGAATTGTGGTATGAACTGTAAACATAGTAGGAGCAAGGCTACTTAAAGCACGAAGTACTGCTGACATGTGGGTACAGCTTGCAGACATCCTGAGGCAATAAAAAATAAATTACACATACTGTGTGCATGTACATTCACATGTGGCTGTACAAATCTTACCAAGACCACTCTCACGGCTCAGTAGCATATATACATGATATACAACAGGCTTCATAGATGCTTTAGTTGTGGATTGAATGTGGCAGTATTCAGGGTTATTTACATTCACTTCAAGATCTTGTAATCTTCTGAATTGCCTCTACTGTGTCTTTAGAATGGTTACTTATATAAACTGACCTATATGTAATTAACCATTTGCATGTAAGACCTAAAGAATTTAATTATTGTAAATTGCCTATTACGTCATATCTGGTTGCTGTAGTTCCTCAAATAAATACATTGAATTTAATGGAGAACAGCTCAGTTGAAGATTTGAAGAAAAAGTGATACTCCTCCAGATAAATTAGTATTGCGAGTTTTCAACACCAGGCACCAGGTATGGGATAGAAAATGAAATGGTTGCTTTGGAATGTTATTGGTGTAACTTGACTATGATGACATCATAATGAAATGATACATAATGATGTCATAATATTGACGACATCACCTAAACCCTAAACCAAACCTAACATTATTAACTCTATGACACACAGTGATGTCATCATGGACATGTTGTTACATCATCAGTCAAGTTACACCAAGAAGCACCCAAAAAAATTCAGTAAACCATGAAGAATGCCATTACTCTTTCCTTTGACGTAATGGACATCACTAAAATCGAAAGAGTCATGGATTATACATATCCAGCAAATCCATTGTTCATTTTACTTGAATGATAGAATTATAACATCTGTTTTTTTTTCTGACATTAGAAAGTGTTTAGTCAATAACAGTGCACGAGATAGTATTGGTATAGATGATGATGGATGACTCCTCTATTTTCTATTGTTATAGTCGTCAATTAGCTGGTCAGCTAGGGCAACTCAAAAGTCAACATACTGACAATTATGATGACCAGTGGATGGTACATACCTAGACAGAGTGTAAGTATTTACAAGTACAACTTCAAACAAAACCAAAATACATACTTGTAAACTTTACGACTTTTCAATTGAATGGTGTTGTACTTCCTCAGTTGATCGTTAAAATCAACTCCGACAAACTGATTATATATTATGTTTAGAGGGCAAGATACTGTAATTTTAAAACCATTCTTCTGCTTTCTTTGAACAGTTACTTTTCCTTTCTTATAGTTAGTTGAAAGGATGGTTGTCCTACCATAATGAAAACCCCTTATTTGTATGCTTTTTGCCCTTCTCACCTAGACCTTTTTAAAGATATTTTAAATTTCTCTTTTAGCTTTCAATGTTCTGCATGCATATATGCCATCCTTCAACAACTGTCAAACAATGCTATGCTAGTAAAAAAATGTCACAGTACACTGTATAGTATCCACCAACTAAGCTTCTTGTTAAATCATTCACAACTCTTTTTTCTAAACTATTTTCAGATCTAATCTTAATTTTACTTGCATACACCTGAAATGCACATATATAACAATTCATGTTGTCAGCTCTAACCCATACTTTCTGTTAGAATTAGTTCGCACTTAACAGAGTGACAACACAATTTTATTTAACAAAGTGAATGACAGTGAGATGACTCAGACAAATAATAAACATAAACCACAACACTTCTAGAAGATTCTAGAAACACGTGCTGAATAATAATAAGTAATTAATTAACTAACAGTTAAGAGTGTATAAGTACTTGTCTCTAATTCAAACCTCTCTTTATAGTTTTTTTGGTACATACTGTTTCATAGTTGATCAGCTTTTGAACGGTATCATGGCCTTGTCAATTGTCGTACAGCTGTGTTGACTATAGGAGTCAACAAAGGATTTTGAAAGTGCCGTGATAACAGGTCTTAACTTCCAAAGTTGATTGTAACAGTGATCAGTCATGGGAGTGTTGTATACACTGTTATCCATGAAGTGAAGAAATTGAGGAGATTTCCAATAACCTATTTCGAGAAATCCAATCTGCTATACAGGAATAAAGAAAGTAGAGTCATTCTTCCTGTAATGTGGGTAGTTTATTTATACCAATCACAGCCTTGTAGCATCTCAACAGTTACATTTTGGAACTTGCCAAACTAGGAAAGACTGACTGAAGCATCAGTCAATCTCCACTTGTGACATCCATTCTTAACAACATCTTTCTTTTGCATTTTAACTTATATCAACTCGTTCATGGACATATGATCTTTTGTTGGCAAGATGTATTCATGTCGATGTGTGTACGTCTTTCTCATCAATGACAGGACAACTTCTTTCCTTGGTTCAGCTAGCTCTAATTCTTTTTCAAATGCTAGCTTCTTTTCAAAGCTCTTTCAAGGCTTCTTCTGCGATTGCAAAGTTCTTTAGTATGGTGGGGTTCGTATGTGATATCACAAGGGAAACGAATGCTAGGTGAAATCCAGATTTGCTTAAAATGTTTGTGCAATAGACCATATAGCTGTTTAGGATGATTTTGCAATAGACCAGAAGGCCATAGGATGATTTTCAATAAATTACATACCTATAAGGTGATTGTGCATAAGACCACATCACTGTAAGCTATCCTCATATTAACGCAAATGTGACCTGCTGGGATAGCACACATTTATAACTGCAACGTTCTCACATTTTACAATAATACACATAAAAGTCTTATAAAGTAGAACAATCACATCAAATTAGTTATTTTAACACTCTAAAAGTTTGAAACAAATGAAGAGGAGGTAAGACAGGATTTTCTATTATTGATTTTTTTATATACAGACGCTTACCTATACTTCCATTGCTAAGACAAGTTGTAAAAATGCTGCTTCTTTCACAAAGAAGGACAACAACAAAAACGTCTCAAAGCATGCATGCGATTGTGAGAAAATCAAATTAATTTGGTGACGTGATGTCATACCATTAATTGAATTGTGGCACTTAAAGGGTTAAACAACCCCATTTATGACCTTCTTGAAGCAACTATGCAATTCTGCATGGATGGAGGCATTCACTCTTCAACCTCCAGTACTTATGATGATAAACCCTGACAAATCTGCTAGCAAGAGCCACAGAAGTCATTTCAGCCTTCTCCAACATTAGTTCAATAATGTTATTATTTAGTAGCGTTCATTTTTTGATCTTTCACCAAACAAAATAATTTTCTTTGCCAAACGTTTCGACAGTTAGTTCAACTGTCATCATCAGTGGCTATATAATAATAAATGCATGCATGAAAAACAGTCCTATTTATACTCTTCAGTAGGTTCAAAGGTTAGCGTCTTTTTCATAGTTGGTAGGCATCCCATGAGACGATGTTGTTCATACCGGCGTACCAGGAAAGGATGCACGCGGCACGTGGGTGGGGTGTGGCTTGTGCACTTTGTTTTGAAGCGTGAGGTAGATTTGAGGGATGGGGCCCTGCTCTCTATTAATGGTACCCTTATGATGGTGAATGTGCCAAGATTCCGGGATGCATCTTTGCATAAGGTACGGGTGGTGAGCTAGGATGGTGGGATTATCCCAGTTGATTTTGTGGCCCTTATGCCAGGCATGTTCTGCTAGAGCATTAGTGGATGTATTCTGTTGTTGTACTGCTCTTTGGTGTTCTTTGATGCGTTGTTGTAGACTTCGACCTGTCTGGCCGACATAAGAAGAACTGCAATCCTGGCAAGATATGTTATATACCACTCCTGTTTGTGAAAAAACAGGTAAAGGATCTTTAGGCCTAGATATTATTCTTCTTAGAGTAGTAAGAGGTCTAAAGATTACTTGTATATCCAGAGATCTTAGAATCCTCCTGATGGCTTCAGACTGTCCTTGCACACACATAGGGAATGGTTACCCTGATTGGAGGGGGAGTGTCAGAGATGGTGGAATTAGACAACAGTGATGGTGTGGGTCTCTTCTGTCGTACTTTCTTGTGACAATCCATGATGAATGTGTTGGGGTAACCATTATTGTGTAGAGCCTCTATAATGTGGGTCTCCTCTTCAGCTCTTTGTACAAGGCTAGAAGAGTGTGTAGAGGCTCTAGTGAATAATGTGCGAGCAACAGACTGCTTATGGGAGGAGGGGTGGTGGGAAGAATACTGCAGGTATTGATCAGTGTGAGTTTTCTTTCGATAGACAGAGGAACATAGGGTTCCATCATCATTTCTAGTAATCAAAACATCTAAAAATGGGAGGCGGCCGTTTTCTTCTATTTCAACAGTGAATTGTATGGAGGGTTCTATAGAGTTAAGGTGTTTGTGAAAACGGTCGACAATGCTCGCTGGTAGTGCTGTGAAGGTGTCATCAACATATCGTTTCCAAAATATAGGTTTGTAATCAAAGGAGGATAAGGCTCTCTGTTCAACATTTTCCATCACCATATTTGCTACAGTTACAGAAACAGGAGAGCCCATCGCTGTACCGAAAATTTGCTTATAGTACTTGCCTCTGAATGAGAAATAGGTGGCATCTAAGCAGAATTCCAATAAGCAAATGATGTTGTCGATGGAAAGAGTTGTCCTGTCTGTTAGATTAGCGTCTTCTTCCAATCTTTGCCTGGCTACCTGGATTGCTAATTTAGTTGGAACTTTGGTGAAAAGAGAAACAACATCGAAAGATACCATGATCTCATCTTCCAATTGGTGTGAAGTAACAAAGGTCACAAAGTCACAGGAATTTCTTACACGCGAGACGCTGTTTCCAACCAGGGGAGATAGGATAAGAGAGAGATGTTTTGATAGATGGTAAGTGGGAGAAGAATAGAAGGAGACTATAGGTCTTAACGGGGCATCTAGTTTGTGTATTTTTGGGAGGCCATATATCTGTGGAGTTGTGGCATCAGACCTTCTTAAGCGTTGGTATAAATTCTGAGGTAACTCATCCTTCTTTACTAGTGTCAATAAGAGAGAATTCATCTTCGATTGGAGAGTTGAAGAGGGATCCTTCTTAAGGCACTTGTAAGTGTTTACATCATTAACTATAGATAGCATTTTTTTGTCATATTCCTCTAAATCCATGACTACGGTAGATTGGCCTTTGTCTGCTGGCAATATGACAATGCTTTTGTCACTCCGTAGTCTTTTGAGCACCTCCTCTTCCTCTGGGGAGAGGTTTCTGTAGGGTCGTATAGGCTTGCTTAAGACTCTTACTATCCTTGTCCTTATATCATCCGCTGTTGTACTATTCACTTTGCTCTTGCTGAGAGCACTTTCAATCTCTGCTATAGTCTCAGGAATTCTGGACTTTCGAGGAGCTGGTGCAAAGTTTAAACCTTTAGAGAGGAGGGATTTTTCTGGTGTGTTGAGTACCCTAGACAATCGGTTGACCACCCATTTTTCAGGTAAGTCACATTGTAAATCGTTCCTTATCTTGCTGATTAATTTCTCAAATTTTGCCTTCTGTCTTGTTTTGCATTTCTCAGACTCACAACGATGTCGACCTTCCGCAAATTCTTGAGTAGAGTTAAGATGGGCGGGGCTGAGGATGCTTTGCAATTCACGTCTCTGGAAGTACAAGTCGTGTTTCATCAGGCGTATTCTATGTACGTCGTATCTGATACGGGCAGAAAGATATTTGAAACCTGTTTGTAGAGCTATGCGATATCCTTCGGTTGTTCGAACCAGGGGTTTCTGGTAGAGATACCTCGGAAGTACATGGTACCGCTGGCATCTCTTGTTGAAGGTTATGTGTTGACTAAGACGAGCTATCTTCTCAGTTGTCCACATATATCGGCGTACTGCTTTCAGAACCTGCAAATCATATACTTCCTTGATGATACGAAAGAGACCTGGGTGTTTGGGTAAGTTTATAGTAGCGTTCATTTTTGATCTTTCACCAAACAAAATAATTTTCTTTGCCAAACGTTTCGACAGTTAGTTCAACTGTCATCATCAGTGGCTATATAATAATAAATGCATGCATGAAAAACAGTCCTATTTATACTCTTCAGTAGGTTCAAAGGTTAGCGTCTTTTTCATAGTTGGTAGGCATCCCATGAGACGATGTTGTTCATACCGGCGTACCAGGAAAGGATGCATGCGGCACGTGGGTGGGGTGTGGCTCGTGCACTTTGTTTTGAAGCGTGAGGTAGATTTGAGGGATGGGGCCCTGCTCTCTATTAATGGTACCCTTATGATGGTGAATGTGCCAAGATTCCAGGATGCATCAAATGTTATTATTTGTTTTGTTATGGAAATAATAAATATCATGAAAACGTTGCCTAAATTTTGTTGAAAACACAGCTAGGCAATACAACAAGTATTCTTCTTCCAAGCTAACCCCAACACCAACTAGTAAATTGTCGATAGGAGATAAATCTGTATTGCCTGTATGTAATGGCTTACTGTGAGTGAGTTCAATATACCCTGTACTTACTCATATCCTGGCTGGTCCTGAATAATCATGCGTACCATAATGTTGCCTATAACTGAAATATCGTGCTTGTAGTACCCAAAATTTAGGCAAAACTTCTGGATTGTAGTGTCCATCTTGCAACAACATATGCACTCAGCCACAGTAGGCATGACAATGCCACACTTACACATATAAGTAAATATAATTGTATCTATAACACAACACAATATTTTGAAGTTAGCTCAGATAGCTCATGGTAGCCATCTTATTCATTATTATAGGTGACTAACTATTCAGTATTTAATAATCTGTTATCATTCTGAGACTCATCGTCTGAAGATTCTGACTCACAGCCACTTTTCTTCTGGTTCATACTGATATAGAACAAGTATGTTCTTAGAGCTTTCCTACAGCTCAGATTCCACATATGAAAGAGGGTCACTGCCTTCAAGCATATCGAAGGAAGAAGAAAAGTAGGAGAGGCTTAATGTAGTGGAATACTGACTAGAAGCTAGCTTTTAACAATGATAACAATTTTTAATTATTCAGTGAACAAAAGTCTTTCTGGTTCTTTAAATTATTTTAATTAAACAATTATTAACAAAGTGACTTGCTGCTGTTTAACAGTCATTCGAGTCTTAGTACAAATAAAACATGTCCAATCTTTGGTTTTGTAAATTGTTAAAAATAAACATTAATAATTAAGGTGACTCACCAAGGTCAGAGACTGACTGTTGCTGCTTAACAGCCATCCTAGACTTAGTACAAGTTGAGGTTTGTCCAGTCTTTGAGGATCCTTCCAGTTCTGTAAGGTGACTCACCAAAGTCAGAGAGTAACTGTTACTGCTTCTCGGTCATCCTAGTGTTAGTACAAGTTGTGCTCGTCCAGTCTTTGAGGATCCTTCCAGTTCTGAAAATTATTAAAAAACATTAATAATTAAGGTAACTCATTGGTCATTAGTCATTTGAGTTTTTATAGTTGAGCATTGACCTCTTCTAAACGTTTTATTCGATATAAATATTTTATTTGCTCTTTTTCTTCTAACATTTTTTTGTTTATAACACTAGTAACAATTGATCCACAGGTTTTATCATACAGTTAAGGTTTCAGCTAAATATGTTGTAACCTGGTTGAGGTAGATTTAACATGTAATGACAAATGCATATCAAAATGTACAAAATGCAAAAAACAACTGACTACTCAAAATGTGCTCACACTATATATACAAGTACTAGTTCTAAAGATTTCTTGTCATTTGTCCTTCTGAACGTTTTTTGTTTGACAAATGCATGTTCTTTATGTAATATGAATTGCCATTTTAAAACATGCTATTTAAAGGGCAGATGTGCTAATATTATAATAATATTCCTGGTCTTTTATAAAATGAAACTGATGTTATTTTATAGCAGCTAAATAAATTTTTAATACTTTTGACACAAAGAACACACAATACCATCACATGTATAAGCTTTGTGTCAATCAATGAGAGCCCAAAACACCTTGAAGGCAGACTCGTATACTTATGTTTACCTGCATAAGTATCATCGCTATAGCGTAAGGGGACCAGCTTTAGGGCAGTGTTCTTCACCTGAGTCTTTTTGCAGTAGAATGATGTAGTATTAGTTTTTTTATTTGAAAAGTATTAATTGTTTTTAAATGTTTTGGCAGGAATGTCTATTGTGTTCAGATTGTCCACACTTGCCAGATTTGGTGTCAGGTACACGGAAGAAAGCAATGGAATCTTTGTGTATTACAGACATCTGTGGCACTGAACAGTTGAATTTATCAATTAGGTTGGTAAGCAACGAATATGTAGCTTCATCAGCTATCAAGGAAAAGCAAAGCTGACCAGTCACATTTTTAGAAGCAGCTACACTGCAAAAATTGAGTTGTTACCACAACAACCTTAACAACCATAAGGAGATAGTGGGTTGTTCCCAGAACATGAATGAGATGTAGTGGGTTGCTAAGGGTTGTCACACATGCAAACTGTTTGTTGAAAAGTGTTAGTATATTATCTTAAGACAAGTTATTGAGCAGCAAGTCAAGATTTACACATATATTTCCATTGAAAGAGTTCAAAACAAGTTATGAATATTAACTAATTATCTTTTAATAATAGCAATATTTGTTACAGTGTTATTGAATGTAAACAAATATTTACAAAACACAAAAAAAGCATGTTACAAAAAGAAGAAAAAACAAAACTTACACATACAATGTGCTACATATATGAAACTTAGGAACAATAGTTAGCATGGGTGAAGAATGTACATGCAATTGCCTGATAAAATACAGTGTGGAATGATATCTGTTCAAATTTTCAAGGTCAAATAAAGTGTATGTGGAAGTTGCTTTAATAACATATGCATGATAATGAATGTTAAACTTGACGGTTGTATAACAGCGATCCGTGATCTCCAGCATTTGTAAGTAATTTTTATAGCGATCATCACTCTCAGGAATAAAACTACCAATCATAAAAGGTATGAGCTGGCATAATAGCCATGCTTGAGATGCTGAATACAATTAAGAAAGAAAAGAAAGAAGTTTTTGATTATGAACCCAGTCAGTACTTGATCCTAATGGATTACATAACTCCACATCATCGTAGTATACTAACAGTTGCAAAGCAATCTTCCAAACAGAAAACATTTGATGTATCTTGAAGTTTTCTCCATCACAGAAGTCACTAAGAATCCCTGGAACTCTACTTTCATGGCCTCTCTGAATCTACGAAATAATATAATATTGGCCAGTATATACTCAAATGAAATGATTACTCACTACATACTAATTGTTGTAATCTTAATTTAACTTACCTCTTGCCAAACAGTGGAATTATTGAGCATCAATTGTAATGTATTCAAAACTGGGATATAAGTCATTGTTTCACTTGTCTCAACAACACGCCGTTTAGATCCACGTTTCTGAGGCCTTAGTTTGGTTCCTAAAACAATCTCAATTGGATTCTACGGACAAAAAAGTAGATGGAATTTATTAACGATGTTGATATACCACCATGTTGAAGTTCTCAGTGAAATATTTCATTTGTTGTGATTGTGTTTCAAGTCCAGAGAATATTTTCTTCCTTGTAGTGAACTCTTTGGATACTTGTTCAATGGTAAATGTATCTACCTTAGCATCCCTAAGAACACTTGTTACACGATGGTATGTGTTTGTTAATGATATATCATAAAGTGATTGAATATCAACCATAACTGCATCCATTACTGACAAAGGCAGTTGATGAAGCTCTCGTGTCTGGAGTATCCATACAGCTGAAGCTTTCTGCATATCAACTATGCCAGTTTCAGCACTGTCTTCCTCACTAGCGTTTCTGTTATCAGAAGTAGAAGTACTATCAAGCAGGGTAGAGGCGGAAGTTTCTTCTAAATTCACCAAGCAGTCATGATCAGCAACGATGATGGATGTGTCATGATAGTTGTAGATATGGTTACGATAACTTTCAAAGCTAGTATAGGTTCTGGAACACCTTTGGAGGTTACACTGTAAATGAAAGTTTGGTTTGTCAGCATGTGAAAGCCTTACGTGTCGTAAGAATTCAGACAAAGCACGAAAGTTATATTCACAACATAGCGGACATTTCATTTCTTCACGTCACTGATCTATAGTAGCACCTGTTCCAAGATTAAAGGTGTGGCACTTACTCCTCCCTCCTATCACACTGTGATAGGAGGGAGGAGTAAGTGCCATACTTTGCGCATGCGCATAAATTTTTACTGCTGCTAGCGCCAGCACCTGACGTGCGATCGCGAAGTTACACCTGCTACAGTCACCTGGTGTGAAGTTTTCTTGAGTGCAAAGTTTTCTTGAGTTAGAAGTTTCTTGAGTGCGAATTTGTTATCAAAATGAGTACTTTAGAAGATATAAAGGCCTTTTCAACAGAAGACATTTGTGAATTCATCACTAAAAAGATTGCCGAGATCGATGCATCAACAGTTTCAGCATTTAGAAAGAATAAAATAAGTGGGGAAGTGTTTTTGTCATTGACAGATGAAGAAATAAAGAAAGAAATTTGCTGCACCCTTGGTGAAAGAAAGAGTCTCTTATCTTTAATTGCCTCTTATAAAGTGAAAGTAATTTCTTTAAGATATATAATATCAATTAATGTATTATGATAGGTCCCAGCTGCAAAGCAAATAACTCCAACTCACATCTTGGCTGATTCCACCAGTGAATGGGTTGATAGCTTCACAATACCAAAGTTCTCTTGCCACTGCATGGAGGACATAACAAATGGAGATATCAAAAGACGAACTCGAACAGAAATAATACAAACTTTGGGACAAAATATGTGGGCCCATACCAGCTACCCTTCATCACACGAGTATACAGAAGTGTGCCGAAAGCTAGTCACTACATATCCAATTCTTAGGGATGCTATTGGGAATGGATTTGTAAGTTCTTGCACTTCATAAATTATAACACCTCTCCAAAGTTTTTGATTTCAACTATTATTATTAATTTCATTGTTATTGCTATACGTGTTTTTTTTCATTAGGGAACTTTGAAAATACAACTCAGGCAACGCTCGGTAATAAATTAGTCTTTGTAAACTAACACATCCATATATGCTGTACTTATCAATAAAATTATTATTATTATGTATTACCTCCATCTAGATTGAAGCAGGTGGAACCCCTAAGAGACAAAAAGTTTCTGATAAAATCAATATGGTGAGTATACATTGAGGTTACATGGTTTGTATTAACTGTTTTGTAATTTTAATGTTTACATGTAGTTTAATACTGAACAATCTCAAAAGACTGACCATGATGTTCATGAGAGCAATCTTGCTCTCCTCCAACAGCACCTGGCAAAACAGGATCAGGAAGTGTCAGACATAAAGTCTTTGATGCATGCAACCTTTTCCGGTCGAAAAAAATGGATAATTGAAGACATTCCACCTGTTTATCAAATCCTTGATTTGTTTCCATCACTAAAAAAAGTGAAATATGTGGGTGATGAAAACTATTATGTACATTTATTCATTATCATTATTATTTAGTTGATGTGTGAATTAAAGTGGATAGTGGAACAAGATGACTCACTAGAGGCTTTCCTGACAATGTTCAAGGATGGAAAAGCTAACTTCATACAGTTACAATCTAAGATCAGAAGATATGCCAAGCTGGAAAGTGAGACGTCTAGCTCTTTAGTAGTATTACTTGAGAAACAGAGTAATGAGTTGTCTTTTTGTCTTGGTGAGTTGATGATTGGTACATATTCCAACAAATTTGTAAATATTTTTATTGTTATTTAATGATCAGACGTTGTTGATGATCTAGAATCCACCAATGAAGCCATCGACACCAGCAATCTTGGAGCATCTTCTTCTACCAAAGTTGTTTACAAACACATCTGTTATTAACGTTTTAACTGTGAGTATCTAGTTACTTAATTTTTTTAATTACACCAATTTCTTTGATATATTTTTTCCATATATTACTGTGGTCAACAACAGTGGTACAATGCAGTTCTTCCTCGTTGTTGAGCGCATTGTCTTCTCAAAAACATCTGACTTTTTTAAAGCTTTGTGGGGACTCATTGCGGCATATTTTGCCTTTAATATTCAATACCCAAGCACCAACATCCTAGTTTTTACGCAACATTTGCTGTTGGGAGTTAAAAACAAAGGCCAGAAAATCCCTCCTCTTGTAAACCGAGTGTACAGTGCTGTGATGAAGACTACGCCTGAATGAATTGTCATTATAAATATAATATATAATTATACATCTTGAGTATCTCACATTTGTTGATTTTTAAGGATAAAAGAGATTTGTTGAACAACTATTATTTTGATCTACATACAATGTAGAATTGTAGCAGCTACAACCTTGGGTTGTTACTCTGTAACAACTTTTGGGTTGTCGTATTTAAACCAGTGGGCGAGCAACCTTAGGGTTGTTATGACAACAACCTATTTTTTTACAGTGATAGAAGATTACGCAAAAGAGTTTGGCCCGTTTGGCCCATAATTGACAGTTGCTCATTTACTGCTTCAGGATGCATGTACTTACTTTCTTTCATCCACTCCTTAAGTTCGTCATTCTTTTGGCGCAAAGCTTTTACCAATTGGAAAAGATTTCCTTGCTTCTCTCTCTGACCAAAAATGGCAATTGCTTGACAACTGAGAAATCTAAGGCCTTCAAGTTGCATTAAAAGTCCAATCCTTCTATAAGCTTGAAGCTTCTGTAATTGTGTATTCAACTGGCTGGCAACTGTTGGCCTTTGTTGAGCAACCCACTTCTGCACAGCCTCCCTATGTATGTGACTCACTTTCTTCCAGTTTTGGTAATCTTACTCAGCAACTGCTGTCTGTTGTTCTCCAATTTTACTAAATATAATCCAGTGTTTTTTGCAGCATAACGACAATACAAACAAAATACCTTCTTTCTTGATAGGCAAACACTGAGCCATGGAAATCTCTTGTACCAACCACGTTGGAAATTTCTTTTATTCAAATAAGCTGTTGTAATGATGGTTTGTCTGTGGGTTGATATGCTACAGCATCATTGCCACAACATGGAAGCACAAAAGACCAGTCACAGTTAGGATTGGGTCCTGGGCCTGTTCCTACTTCTTCTGAGTCACTACCTCTGGCTATCTGTTTATTTGTCGTGTGGGCCATATCTTGAAAATCAGAGTAACCAAACTCAACTGAAGAAACTCTTGTTCCACCTGGTTCATTGAACTCTTGGGCATCATCATAGTTAAGTTCATAGTTATCTTCGTTTTCACCAGCAGTCCCATATTCCAGTTCTTCATTCAATCTAAATACTCTTTCATCTGGTTCTTCAGATTCCTTCTCAGATTCAATTTGCCAGTAAGTAAGCATTGATGCTTGTCTTTTATCCATTTTGAACTTTTACTACTGAACTACTGTACAGGTGGTATTAATTATTCAATATTATGCATGCATGATCGATCATCTACAAATACAATACATTTACATCATTTACACTGTCAGGTGCAAACTCTTCAATTTTCACACTTGCATTTCTTGATAATGGTTGATGAATCATTCAAATTAGGGGGGGCTATGCCTCCCCCATCTTAAATTAGGGAGGGCTCAAGCCCCCCCTGCCCCTCTATGTCTAAGCCTATGCTCTTGATGTACTAGTGGTTCTAAAGAGGACATGTCATATCTATTCTGACATCGGGATAGTACCGTCTGGTTTTGTCTGGAAGATGCCATTGTCTCTCTGGTTGACACCATGTGCCACCGTCCACTAGACCACTTTCGTTTTACTTTGGACATGTTGTATGGTCTTCTTGACTGTGCCAGGTGTTAGCAGTACCCCGTGACGTTCAATGAACTCTTAATTTATCTCTATCAATTTTTAGCTCATTAGACATCCAGTAATCTAAAATAAGCTTTATTCTTCCCCTCTTATATTTTTGTATTTCATCGGCATGTCTTCACTTTGATGCACATACAGCAGTAAACAATTCCCTAGTTTGTCTTCCAAGGGCTCAATAGATTCCATATCAGTTACTTTGGGTAAACATTCTTCTATAGAGAACCCCAAAGAAGAGCCAGTATTTCAACTTGAGTGCTTAACTCTTACACAAGAGCTCCGAACTCTGAAGAATCATTGAGTGTCCAACTCTCACACAAGTTCTGAGAGGTCAATCTTGGTTGGTTGTATATATTGTTGTCTTAGCTGTCAAATTATTATATGAGCACTTTACTCTATTCTGAATTCTTGTGTTAGGAAATCTAAACTATTACCAATCTAAAGCTGTCCTAAAAAGGGTCAAGTGGGAGGTATTGGAGCATGCAAAGACTCATAATTATCACATACGTTATGCTCAATGCCTTGCATGCAATTTAGACTGGTTAGGTTCCAATGCCTTGCATGCAATTTAGACTGGTTAGGTTCTACATTTAGTAGTTGCTCACTAAAAATCCTAACAGAATTGAAACGTAGTAGCAAAATTTCAGATTTAATACAATCAAAGAAAGTAATTGATACATTGTAAGTACACATGTGTATATAATGCACTCACATAAACCAGGATTTCATGAACGTTCAAATAGGTTGTAAGAAAACCAAATGGGGAGAAGGAGAACATGGTTTGGTCTTCAAAGGCAACAGAACTCTTGTTCTATTCAGCCTTTGAAAACCACAACATAACACGACAGTGATGTAATATTGCAAAAATGCATAAACATGTGTCATGTTTGTCAGCACTAATGATTGCTAATTAAATCAACTATGTATAACATAAATGATGTGAATTAGTACATGCAATAATACAGTAACAATAAAATAAGATGGTACTGAGCTCTTAGGACATTGAATAGAGTGACATAATTGATCCTGCATTTGACTACTAATCAGACAAAACTATTGCACTTTTATAGTTGCCTTGGAAATAAACTATACAGACTGGTTTAAGTTTGATGATTGTCTACTAACAATTAGTGCATCCATGACAACACATACAATACTATCTCTTTCTTATATTCTAAAGTTTTTGTTAATGTTCATTAGGATTTAAACAGAATAAATGATAAGATAAGCTGGAGATGCCTTTAAGTCATGCAAATGATATAATCCCCACTAAATCCAGTTACAGAATTGTGGCAGACCTGTTTTAAATTAACATATGGCGACAACTCTATTGTCTTCACTTGTGGCATTCTTAGTGAACTGTTGGCCATGTGCACACATGTTGAGCCAATCAGTACATTGGCTATAAACACTTGCCTGTGCCTGTTAGGTAGCAAATGGGCATAGGAATCTGAGTCAAAAGTATCTTGCATCAACTCCATCAGTGCTGTACTATAAGACAGCAGTAATATGTACATGCATCCATCTGAAGTATACTGTGAGGCAAACACTTACTCATACTTCTCTATATATATATGAACATGTTAATGTTTGTTCAGGTTGACTTCATGTTCTTTGTCATGACCAACTATCTTGCAATAATAATAGGATCTCAACTTATCAGTTTGATCCACCCCACCCATAAATTTATTATAAACTCTTGTGTGAGTTGGTGTTTTCACAGTTATTATTGTTCCATCTTTTGTTGTGAATGAATTGCTATTAGTGGAAGTGACGTAAACAAGCCTTTTATCTTTCCAGAGGTGACAATGTTTCTGGTCTGAATGAATACACAGTCACCTCTTTGAACATCACCTAAATTTTTATCAATAAGTTATCACAGACACAATATTATTTATTACACCATTATCGTAGTATTTATTATATTTTATTTACCTTGTTTAATTTCTTTTAGATGAGTTTGAATAAATTTTCTATCTATTCAAAATGTACCACAGGCATATATTTCATCTTTGAGAAGCTTTTCCAACAAAGGAACAGTTGCAAAATAGTTGTTGAGGATTAGTCATGATATTTTCCCCATCCTTACCACTATATATTTCAAAGTGGCAAATGGTAACCATTTGAGCTATCTGCTCTTCTTACCCATGCTTTAATACCTCTTCTAATTGTTTTCTTAGGGACATATTGCTTTAAACTAGACCTACCCTCTAACCTAATCATTCCCTTGTCAATTGAATTTTCTTAATGAGGCTTGTAGCCGTTGTCTGTGATGAAACAGACCTGTTGAATGGGATTCAGCTCCCAAGCAGCAAGAATATCAGTCATTGCTACAAATAAGTTATTGGCAGTATGATCTTTGGGCATGAATTCAGTCTGGAGACATCTACTCTGGAGTTTCCAGTCAGAGTCAACAAAATGCACAGTGTATGAAAGGTATGGCTTCATCCCCACACTGGACCACATGTCTGTGGTTGCTGAGAAACATTCAGCAGCCAATTTCCTGGCATACAATCTTACGAGTAGATGCATAAAGACTTAGGTATGGCTGTCCAGAAAATAATTATGACTGGGGATGGTGTATCTTGCACTTGTGTATGACAAATTTAACAGACGGGGTTGTCTGGTTGTGCACCTTTTCGTTTTCATCAATCAGTAAACTGAAGTAGTTGCAAACAGGCGATTTTGTACCACACTTTTTAGTTAGTTGCTCACCAACAGCTGCCATGTTACTAAATATCATCGACAAGACACATGTTAACACGAACGCGCATGCGCAAAAAAAATCACGATATTTTTTATCACTATACCGACTATAACGATAAGAAAAATATATCATATTGCAACTAAATACCGTTATATCGTCCAACCCTATGAAACATGTACCCTAATATGGATTATAGAACATCAGTTAGAACATTTTATTTATAAATTTTAAGTTTGTATCATACATACACTGTTTCCATTATATACATTGTACCTTCTGAGTCTAAAATCAATTTTCTTTAGCAAACAAGTAATTCAAGTAGTGGAAGTTAAACTCACAGACCACTGTGGCTATTGATTTTCTGACATTAGTACTTGTTGGCAGCTTGCCAAGATTGTACTGTTTTAGAGTTGTTTCAGGGAATGGCTACACTGCTGATAGGTTCAACACTTTCCAGTTAATAGCTCGATGTTTGTATCATTATGACCATTGATGAGAGGTCAAATATAATTATAATATCTGAGAAAGATATTTCCTATATTCTTATCAGGACAAGGCAGGCAGCTCCATATTTTTGCAGTTTTGTGGTCGAAACATTTTACTAGAAGTTGCTCTTTGCCATCTTGGTCTTAATCCATTTTGTGCGATCAACATTTATTTATTTATTTATTTATTTATTTAATCCAGTTACAGAAATGTAGCAGCCCTCGGCCATAGGAATTAGAGTATTTCGAATCAAATTTTTAAAATGTTTAACGTATCCAGCACCACTCGTGAATCCTTAACCACAATTGTCAATCTGAGAATAAATTAATTTATTATCTCTAATCAAAGATGTGGTATTCACTAACAGGGCAGTTAATTTCTTAGTTGCATACATCAAACTCCTTGCAAATTATGCTTACTACTGTTACATGGCTTGGGTTTGTCATGCTTCTTGACTCGTTTCCACCAAACACAGATTTGAAAAAGACGACAACCTGTAATTAATGATTATGTCAAAAAAGCATTAGCACTAAACAACCACTCACTCTCTCATCCATCATTGCTTTAATAACCACTTTCTTTAACTCACCCATCGTCATCGGCATTGTCTCTTTCTACCATCAAATATTTGTTTGTATTAGCTGCTAATTAGCTATTCTTTTCTTAGCAGTACAAGTTCACTTGATGTTGCAAATGGTACTAGCACCATGGAACTTCTTGAAATAGCTTTGACAGGAACTACATGGACATTGCTTGTTACAAGACTCAAGATTGATATTACATAGTTACCACCTACACAATAGTTTATGTTATATTTAATTTTAATAAAATGCCATATTAGACTACAGTGTAATACTATTCATAAAGTCTGAAACACTCGTATAATGACAGGGAGACACAATTCACTCTATTTGTTGAGAGACCAAGGGCAAACATTCTTTTGGGTTTATCATGCTTCTTGATGCTACTGTTACATGGCTTGGGTTGTCATGCTTCTTGACTCGTTTTGACCAAACACAGATTTGAAAAAGGCCACAACATGTGATTAATGATTATGTCAAAAAAGGATTAGCACTAAACAACCACTCACTCTCTCATCCATCATTACTTTAGCTTATTTGAGATAAAACCAAAACGAAGCTTAACTCGGACTTTGAACGTTGGGGTATACTTGATGAGAATGGTGATATATCTACCAAACTGGTTGAGTCATCTTGTGGCATCAAATATATATATTTTGCCACAGTAGAACCCCTCAGCCACATAACAACACTCTTTGTTGTCTTTGTACTCCTTCTTGCAATCTAAATACTTATATTCTCCTTAAGGTAGGCATTCACAGTCAGGTCATACAATACAAACTTACTCCTTGAAAAGACATTGTTTGTCTTATATTCACTGATAAATGTTTTGGGGCAATGTCTTCTGTCACAAAAGCCCCTGTTTGCCATGCAACCTGCCTGTTTTATTAAAAGTTGTGCTCCCCGTTTGCTTGGTGGTCATCTGTATAATTGAAATGTAACTTTGGAATTATACGACATGACAGATATAGTTCAATGAAACCAATGTGATGGTGGTTTATGATCATCCTTAACCCTTTAATTGCCATAATTCAATTAATGCTATGACATTCATCACATTACCAAATTAATTTGATTGCGTCACAATTGCATGCACACTTTCTAAATGTTTTGGTTGTTGTCCTTCTTTGTGAAAGGAAGCATTTTTGCAAGTTGTCTTAGCAATGGAAGTATCGGTAAAAGTTGATTGCTTTTTGTGAAAAAGACAAGATGGTGGCCTTCTGACTGATCATTGTTTACTACAATGTTTCTCTTTTCTTGGGCTTGTGTTAGTAACAGAAGGATAGGTAAGTAGATTGTACCATTAACTTCTCACGTCATATCTATTGTGATTAGTGTGTGAACAAGTTGATGGCTTTTTGTGTATAGACATATTTGATTGAAGACACAATTGATTATTACATGTATGAAGCATTTGTTAGGGTTTATTATATTGTACACGTATGAAGTTATATGATGATATTTATAGAGTAAAACAAGAGACGATCATTCTGGACAAGTAATTGTTGTAATATATAATAAGTTGCATGTAGTTATGGTGAATTGTATAATAGTCCATTGTTGTAGTAACTAATGATTTGATTATTGGTGGCATTTCAAAAAACAATCACTACCATCATTGCTCATGTGGCATAGTGTAATGTTGCACAATGGACAAAACCATATTGTATCAGTTCGTATCTTTGTATAACACAGGTGCAAGCTCCGTCTGAAACAATTTCACACTTCAAATTGTGAGGTTAGAGTGAAGTTTACTCAGAATGTATGCATTTGTAATGGCAATGTCAAACAGAAACCACCACAAATATTTATAGTACTTGCAGCCCTTCAATCGTACACTGTAATATCCTCGGAGCTGATCATTGAGATCAACTTCGCCCATAAAAGTATTATACAACTGGATGGACTTGGGGCAGGGAACAGAGATTCTTGTGCCATTTTTGAGCCTTTGTTTTACAGAAGTGGCAGTACCTGGATTACAGTTCGTTGACACAACAATTACAGTTCTATTGACCTGCCAAAGTGAAATGTTCACTTCTTTAGCAGTTTTGCATTGATGTATGAGTGATTCTCCCCATGTTTTAGCCCTTTCTTTACACTTTGTTTCAAGTCCTTTGGAATTCCTACACTATTTGTTCCATGGTGGTATCTAATTGTGAAAACAAGCATTCCTTACTAATGCTATCTTTTACTATATATAGGAACAACATACTTATGCTTTAGATTGTCATATAGTGTCTTGACAACAGTCGCCCCTAACGCATCCTCACTTTTCTCTCCAGTTTTCCCAGTATACACATTCAGCCTGGATATATACCTTCTATTTCCATCTGCTGCATGCACACCTTAAAACCCCTTTTGACAGGGTTCATCGGAAGATACTGCTTCATGCTGGATCTGCCCTTGAAAGGTACCGTTGCCTCGTCTATACTAATCTCTCTGCCATGATTATAGGTTACTTCAAACCATGCTGTGAGCATATTCAGGATTAGGTGTATCCTCAGTGAATATTTTGGAGATCTCCCTAGTAAGATGAAGGCCTCACAGCAAACGTTAAGTAGGAGAGTTTTGTATGTTTTAGGACTTCCAAATACATAGAAGCTTTTACGTCTTGTAGCATCTTCCAAAGAAAGACTTGAAATTAACTGGTTGTAAATGATGTGTAATTGAAAGTCAGAGTGAGAGTGGAACATTGCTAAGAATAATCTCCTGGATTTTTAATTTTGATGATCTCAGTCTTTGAATCATTCTGGTTGAGTTTATAATAATTCTTATTAACCAAAACCAACAACACCTCATAATGTGCTTACTTTAAAAACACGATAGTGCTTAATGCAAAGTGTGCGCTGGGTCTTGTTTTTGTATGTATTAACTGCACACTTTGACTAGACATGGGATTAAAGTATAGTGAATTGTGTTGTTAATTTACCCATTGGTGGTACTTATTTTTTTCTACTGCTTCCTGAATGTGTGTGTGACATAGTTTGATTGATAGATACTTTATTTGACTTACTTTTATTTGTGGCCAACAAAATCTACAAAACTATATGTAGTTTTTATGTAAGTAAACTTTTCTTAATATACTCACACTATTATCGGGTGCTGTTTCTTGGCATTCTCTCCCTATGCAGCGTGGTTGGGCACACTGGAAATACTGTGATATAGAGTAGATTAATGTGTCGTGGTATTGACAGTTGTGGTTGTTTTTACCTCCTCGTTGCTACTTGCTTTGTTCTCTTCATTTTCTTCCTCTTCAATTTCTTGTACAATGTCAGTCTATGTTATATAAAGTTTTAATCTAACAAGAACTGTACTACTGGGCTTAACAGGATTCTATTTTTTGGTCACACATGTATTAAAGTGCAATAAGCTTGACTCCCAACATGGCAGATAGCAACCGTTGCTATGGTTAAAGGATGCACCTCCTCTCATTTCTTACTTCCGGACAACCCTCTCTCATATCTATTGACACCATATCTTAATTAGCAGAATGCCCACTACTATCTGATCCGGCATGACAAGAGGAACACAAACAAGTAGCGATTGTATTTGTCTGAATTAATCTTCATTTTTTGTAAGAAAACAACAAGCTACATATACTGTCATTAATCAGGAAAATTTGACCAGCTAGATTAGACTATTCGTTCTCTTTAGAATCAAAAATATTAACACTTAAATCAAATATTGTTGTTGTTATTGTCATTAATATATGAGTAATTAAAATTGAAGTTATTACTAAATAAAAGTAAAGTCCTAATGATGAATATAGTCTCTGTTTACTTCAACATTATATATTATTTTCTGGACCTAAAAGTATAAGGAAGTGACATTGCAGCACGACTTATGTGTAAGTGTTTAGCTTACAAATGTTTTACAATTTAATATCTAGAACACAGATATTATCACACTTATTGCATGCTATATTATATATACTTACACCCAGAGCAGCAGCTTGATCCTGGCAGACTAAATGCCCTAATTTCTTCATCTCTTTGCATGAGATGAAAGGGCAGTTAGTCTGCTCTTTGCTCCTTCTAAACTCTTTACAAATGGGAATATATATGCAACAGTGACAAAGTACTAGAAATCTTACTCATTTTATCGAAATTTTTCTTGGTTGTTGGCCATCTGCATAATAAACAGGAACACCAATGATACAAGCACAAATTTTCAGCTTAATCAAATAATCTGATAAGTGGACGTGTAAAGGCCAGGTCTTTTATACACCAGCAGTCTGAGGTGACATTTCTTTGCATCTACAAAATCTTTGCAGGTGTTGCATTTTTTTTTAAAGTTGAAACTTGAGGTGATTTCTGTGCAGAATTTCTAGACCCAATTAGTGTCAATATGGACCATTTGAGCTTCTTATGTACTCAGTGGGTGTATTATACCTAACAATTATGAACTTACCAGGTTCACATCATTTCAAAAAGGAGAACTTGTGTCTAACCAATCTATGTTAAGCATAAGAGCAATTGTACTTAATGACAGTTAGTTTTTAACGTTCATGAACTATTTCCATATTTCACAATCATCAACATTAATTAAGGAAGCAGTGTTGTGGACATCATACAGTCTGGGCATATGTATCTAAAATGGCAGGTATTCCTGCACCATATCTTAAAATGAGCTGTAAAAAATTAAAGTAAATAAATATCAAATGAGATATTAACCGATTAAACATGATTGCATCAAACTTTTTCATTCACTTAACTGCAATAGACACAATTTTGCGTCAGCTGGACCTGATAAAATATTAAATTAAAAAACAGAAATGGCTGAGAGAGCTGCATACACTGGAACACTTTGAACCTGGGAGTGATAATAATAATAATTGCAATATTAATTAAAATTTTCACCTGAATTGAAGGGAAAAATTTGTGGTAAATGAGCCAAATGTCTACAGTAACCACTTGAAAAAACACTTGTGAGATGATGTGTGGTCACTTAAGAAAACTAAAACTTACTCAAATGATCTCAAGGAAATTATTCTGCAGCTCCAAAACAAGTGTGTGTTTAGATATAAGGCATTTGTAAATGGTAACCACACATACCTTTTTTGGGTATAACGTTTCACTTCCTGTCTCATTTGTAGTTCCCATTGGTTTGTGATCACCTGAAATAGAAGCACCTGAACTATCATATAAAGTATGTTAAATGTACTTGTTGCTAATAGTAAAATTATCTGTCTACAACTATAAACTAAAATTATTAGAACCTAAAACAAAAAATGTACTAGATTAAACTCCATTACTGTGCTAGCCTCTTCATCCTCATTCTCTTCACTTTTATTATTCTCCTGTTTATGAATAAACTGATGCATACTTCACTATAACTAGGACTTCCATAACTAACTAAATCCTTCAAAGTAAAGAATGTTTCTTTGCATTATTGATAACAATCAACACTGTATGTGCTACATAATCAAAATGGTAACTGAGAGACCAAAAGTATTTTGAATATATTTTAGTTATTACTACTCTTCCCATAAATTCTATAGTCTCTGGACATGGTACACTGATTCTTTGTTCTGTTTTGTGTTTCCTTTGGAAATTTTTCAGATTATTCTATTCTTTAATTCTTTAAGAAATTCAATTATTCAATTTTAAAAATACATATTATTCCATATGAAATGCCCATTCTTATAAATATTAGAGTACATCATTGTATTGTAGCATCACAGAGGTCTCAATATAGTCAAGTTAGAAGACTAACTGTGGCTGCATCAGATGATGTAGTTGTATCTGTTATATCTGTCTCCTCTAATTCACCTTCAGATTCTGAAAAACTCTCCTGACAACTTTTTAACAGCACTTCACAAACTTCAGCCATTTTGTTGCACATGGACTCCAGTTCAATTGGCTGCCACACCTACTTTATTCAAAAATTTTTTGCCTATTATTCTAACATTATTCTAGTATGCTAATCACAAAAATAAGTGACCCATTATTCACAAATTATGCTGGCATAATTGGGGAAGGCCTACTCCTGACAGACATTAGACCACACTTCCTTCAATAGTGTAGCAGAGAGATCATGCAGACCATTGTGTCGTAAGGTGGGAAAGCCTCCACAGACACACGAGGAAGAAAGATCAGGTGGTCTGTGCTTATAAACCTGACACTCAGATATATACCCATTGACTGCGTCTGCATGTAACCAGATTTTTATCCCTTGATTTATTGGTTTTAAGGGCATATATTGCTTTAGGGATGACCTCCCCTTATAGGGTATCATATGCTGAAAAAAGTAAAGTGTGTTATACACACCAAAAGTTATATATACAAAATCAGAAAATATGATTAATTGAATGAAAAAAGATTTGTCCCTCAATTGACTATGAAAGAAAAGAAATTCCACCATTACCTCCAAGAATGAAAATAAATTGTTGTCGTCTTTAGGATATCTAATGTTGAAAATGAAGTTAGATGAGAGCAGAGTAATTGGAACAGCCTCAGTGTCTACTTCTGTAACTATTATGCAGTCAATCACTAAGAAGAACTGATCCCCAAACATAATAAAGTAAGGTTTGGGCTGCGAGATAATTTTCAGAAAATGCTTTATCAAATAGGTTTAGAGTTTATGACTCCAATCTCTTTATCTCCTGAGAAAGTGAAAGTAATTACTCTAGCAAGTTGTGTTCTAGCAAATAATTGATGTGCTTCTGTCTCATTTGTAGTTCCCATTGGTTCGTGATTATCTGCACCTAAACTATCGTATTAAGTATGTTAAATCTACTTGTTGCTAATAGTAAAATTATCTGTCTAGAACTAATATAAACTAAAATTATAAGAACCTAAAACAAAAAAATGTACTAGATTAAAACACTACCACTCACCTTCCATTACTGTGCTAGCCTCTTCTTCATTCTCATTCTCTTCAGATTGAAAATGCATTTGGAAGACTTAAGGCTAGGTGACAATGTTTGATGAAAAGATTGGAAGTAAAACCAGAAATGTTTCTATGATCATTATGGCATGTTGTGTCCTACATAATGTATGTGAGATTCATGGAGAGGAAATTGATGATATGTGGCTAGAGGACAATGAGAATCACCCCTACCCTCAACCCAATAATGAAACTTTAAATACAACACAAGAAAAATTTATAAAAATTTTCAAAAATGATTGATGTTCCTTGAAAAAAGTGTCAGTTCATTAAGTTTGTTTTTGTATAATCTCTGAAGTCACACTTGACTAACTCAGCTCACCCTGAAGTAATTTAAATTCTTCATCATTCAAAGAAGACAAAATATCCTTTGACAGGATGTCTTGGACTATCAAACTACTTATAGTAGAGTCAGTGATACCACTCTCTTTTAAGCTAGCTCTGAATTTTTCATTCATTTTATAAGAGCGTGGATGCACATCCATACCCTGGAACCTTGCAACAATAATATTCATATCTCTCTTGCGCAAAATTAAAAAAATAGAAAATATTTTCGTAATTTCCATTTTTAAATAGAGATTACGAAATAAAAATTGAAAACTGAGAAATAGAATATGAAATGACGAAGTAGAATTGGATGTCTACCTTCGGCTTCTGTATTAGACAGCAATATTACATCAGCATTGATATGATAATACATCAATGCATCAGCTTCCAGATAAACTGGAATATTTTCACATTTTTGACAAAGTCATCAAAACTTACTTCCACAACCATTTTCTGGGGAACCGCACTTTCCACAAATGATGGTAAGTCCAAATGCATTTGTTCTATTGTGTTTTCAGCCATTTTTATCACGACTGCAGTCACATCTATGAGCTTACCACACCTCAAGGAGACTTGTAAGATGTAGCTTCTACCACGGTATAAGTACCAAGAATCTTGCCTTTACCATTTCTGAAAGCCGAGTCACATGTGCATGTAGTGTTTTCATATGAACATACATAAAATAATACACAATACTTTGCAATACATTGCAATACATTAAAAATACATGACAGTACACATGACATTACAATACATTATATTATTCTATTACATTATGATTTATAATTATTTAGTTCATGATATCTTTCAAAACATAAATCAACGTGAAGTGGAGGATTACTTTTACAAACTATAAAACATCTTCTGGTCTGTCCTTGTTTTATGTAATGTCTCCCCTGGAACCTCTCCTTTGGCCTGGTAGGTCGCATAAGACATCGTTGTACATCCCCTACAGGCAACCGCTCACAGAGGCCAACTACCACGCTACGGCAATAATCAGCATGTGACAATGACTTAGCCATGGTTTATGAATAAAGGATGTACAAATTCACAATTGCGACCTCCATCAACCAGAACATGAGCTTTCTCCACCACTTTACACTCCTTCTTTCAAAGGAGTAGTACTCTGAATATTGGACTGCCTTATCAACTCCACCCATGCTCTGGTTGTACCTTTCAATAACCAGAGGTTTCTCCCTGATTTCCCCCTACAGCCATTGACTCTTATAATTGTCACCTGATGGACACTGGAGATCATAATAGTTGGCTTTCCCTTATCCCTCTAAGCCAAAACCATTTTTTTCCATCCTCCAGGCCCTTGTTTCTCCCATGTTCATTTTGAATGACTTTGCTCTAACCACACTGGGTAGCTGGCACTGACATTTATTCAGTGTTCCAGTATCTCTTTACTAGGCCTGTATTTATTTTGTTGTTGCTGGATGAGTTGTGTACAAATACAATGTGAATGTGGGCAGACCCTTTCTTAGACAGAGCTCTGTTTTTACTTTGTTCGTACCTCCAGTCATCCTTGTCAACAAGACAGTCCCCCCAATCTTTAATTAGGGTCATCCTAAGATTCTCAATTATTTCCTTCTTTTCTTTCGGTGACATGAACTTATCACTGTCTTTTAGAGTTGATCGTACCTCCTTTGTTTTGCCTTTTTTTTCTTGCCTGATCTGTTTACTTTTTGCATTTCTTTACGAAAGTCCCTTAGTGTTTTTGAAAGGTTTTGAGCTAGGTTGACTTCTTTGTTAATAATACCTCCAGTGGAATTCATGATTTGGTTCACCTTCATTTCCTGTTCTTTGATTTGCTGGTGAAGAATAGTTATTACACTTTCAGGCATTATAAATTAAAATAAATAATAATTTATTATTTAATAGTACCTTCAGATGAAACATCATCTTGCATGTGCTCCAGTAGATATTTCTATATGACCTAGAGGAATCTCTAATTAGGGCCCCTTTCGACAGATTAAAGATAATGAATGAATTGACAAGTAAATTGTATTATGTCCATTCTATAAACACCTCAGATCAATAATTTACTGTTACAAAATAAGCCTACACAATATATAATTACAATTGATTTATTATTATTTTTGAACAGACAATAGAGGTCTGTGAAAGTACTCTGTGGAGAAATGAATCAACAAAGGTTTTAACTTTGTTTTCATTGCAGAGCTTAGGTGTAAGTACTTTGAGTTTCTTAGTTGCATCATTGACAAATTCTGGGTAGTAAGAAACACTTTCACCTTTTGCTGTTCTGTGTATGAACTGTGATGGAGTGTAAACTGAGAAGGGGAGTACAGGGTAGTCAGCTTCATGTCACAGTGATGTCAGGAAATTGTTCACCTAATGCATTTACTCCTGCTTTTGCATCACTGTACAATTCTTTAGCTGCTAAATATTTCTCTTTGGGTGCTGCAGCCATTTCTCTTGCAAATTTCTCAGCTTTTTTTATATTATGTTTCCAGTTTACATTTTTGTTTAGTACTATTTTTTGGCTACACCTGTGTTGGGTGTATAATGTCCTTTTATGTTCTAGAATATACTTTTTGGACCTAAAGTAAGGGAAGTGACATTCTTCTTTCTCTTTAATATCTAGAAGAATACAGATTATTGCACACCATATTATATATACTTAGACCGAGAGCAACAGTAATGTATATTGGCAGCACAGACTGATCTTTCTTAAAGATAAAAAACTGTGATGACATAATTGCTAACTGGCTTATATCCTTTTTATACTCCTATGCCCCCACACATGAATAGATTTGAAAAGTACAATTTTCAGGTGATAGTCCTTTAGTATCATTTAAAATTTACTGTCAGTTGGAAATAGTATCTAAAATACAGTTTGTCTTAAAGATAAAAAGAAACAATGATAATTCAATTGTTAAGTGGCCTATGCTCTTTATTATTCTCCTATCCCCACCCACGACTGAATAGATTTGAAAATTAAAAAGCAAGAAGATATAAATTCTATTACTACAATAGAGTTCAAGTTAATAACCTAAATTCAAGAATTTTGTGTTGTAACGAGGTCTTCCTGGTCTGCCATGATGACAAGGTTCAAAAATATGATAAACACATAGATAATTTCTTTTGTCTCTGAAGACTAGCCAGGGCTGCGAGATGCTTCACAGTGCCTCCTAAGCCATCGCATGCTCCTTTACCATGAGATGTCGCACTAAAATGCCATTCAGCTTTCACACGAAAATCCAACTCATGGTGGCATAAGTTACTGAAATTTTTTCTATTTTTATATTGGAAGGCTGCTCCATCAGAGAAATACACTATCTACTTCAGTTGGAATGGTAGTGCTTCCTTAAGGAACATGATTAGCATCTTCTGAAAAAGATACACAGCTATGGTGTCATGCTTGAAAACTATGCATTTATTCTTCAAGACTCAGCACAAGGATTTCACTGGAATAATTCCCAGGCAACTGTACATCCCTTTTGTGGTTTATTACAATTATTCTCGAAAGGAACACCATATCAGCTTTGTCGTGATAGCTGATTGCCTCAAAGAAATCTGCTTATATTGAAGTATGAGGACTGCTGAGCAAAAAGCCTAGTCTCATCTCTGGATGCCTATCCTTAAATAATTGATATAGTTCCCTTAGATTAGTCTGCCCTTCCTTCTTCCACTATTTTTCTCTTTCTGAACTCTTTACAAATATATATATATATGTATATATATATATATATATATACATATGTACAATGGTGACAAATAGCCATGACTATGCTTACTGTCACCTGCTAACTAAACTTACTCTCTTGCTTATCCTCCTATGCCACTCCCAAGCCTGAATAGATTTGAAACTTACACTTTTCAGGTAAAGATAAATCACTGTCAGTAGGTGTTAGTATAATAACAGTTTGTAATACATCAGAAGAAAAAAAACTCATATAACGGTTGTGATACTTTGGCAGCAATAACTAACATTACTTATGTGTAGTACACTCTGATGAAAATATTATTGATTTCTTAAACTGCTTAGGTTGTACAACTTTGTTTCAAACATTTCAGTTCAAATTTGATCTTTAAGAGTATCTGATTCATACTAAATAAAATGCAGCAGGATGTCAATTCTATCACTGAAATAGAATTCAGTTAAGAACTTTGTTTTGTGATGTTATTTTTGAGTCCATGAGTCAAGTGTATGAACAAATATTCTGACTGAGTAGTGTTTTTTAAAAAGGGTTAACAAATGACCAACTGCTTTTGCTGGTATACCAAAAATAGTGTCAGCTTTTGTATTTATTATATATTATGTTACCGGCCTACATTCTTTGTTTAGGCACTAGTTTTTGGCTTCTACACCTGTATTGGGTGTAGATTATACTTTCTGGACCTAATTAGTAACAGGAAATGAGATTGCTTTTTGCCGCCACCTCTGGGCATTTTTCTCTTCAGTATCTAGAAGAATACAGATTATTACACACTACATTATATATACTTAACCAGTAATATATCAGCAGACTGTCGTACTTGCTTCATATCTCACTAGACAAAAAGCTAACTATCCTGAAAATTTGGCTTATTGGAAATGTTCAAGATTTACTGTAGTTGTCCTGATACAGTATATGCCACATTTTGGTCAGCTAATGATATCTGAAATAATTTGTTACCTATAATGTGTCAAATCTGTCACCTATTAGTAGATGTAGGATAATGGATAGATAGGTCATATTTGGTTAATATATAGAATGAGGTATAAATATTATTGAATTTAATTTAGTACAGAAATTCACGCTAACTTGGGTCAATAGTAATAATACATGAAACATTGTCTGAGTGCAAGTGTGAAAAATACATTATTTGTTAAGAGAACAAAGATTTTTCACTCTATAACAACCATCCTCATGGATGCAGATGTTTGAATATGAACAGCGCTGCTTTATTAAGCGTATAGGAACAAAACTATAATAACTTGGATGTTCAAATTTATCAACACACCAGAATTGCACAGGCTTACCTATCCTACCAAATTGGCGATGGGGGAGATACCATAAACAAATAGCTATTGTTAAGTTTGAAACCTCATCTACAACACTGAAAGAAACAGGACCAAAGTGATGTATCTTTAGAGGAAGAAAGCTACTGTTGCGTTCTAATTGGATATACAAAGGAGTAGGAAATGATCCAAAGTTTGCTACATCCCAATGTGTAAGAGCATCTAATAGGAATTTCATATGTTGAAGTTGATGAAATCACAATCATTATTATGCCATTTTGTAGTTGAATGAGCTCAGATACAAGTGTATCTAAAAAGGTGTTCATGTGAAGGTTTGGCTCATGAGTTGAGGTCTAGGTAATATTCCTACTGTTAAGACATTCTCCTTTTTAAAGCGAGACATATGTGATAAGTTCATAATTGTTAGGTATATCACCCCAACAGAGTATGTGAGATGCTTAAACCAATCCACATTCAGCATTAGTGCAACTGTGTTCAATGGGATTTTGTATCTGATGTTCATATGAGTTTTTCAAATTTCTCCATCATAAACATCAGTTAAGTTTGTATTTCAACTGTCTACATAAGTCGATAAAACCAGGACGTAGAACCATTTGCTGTATATACATTTTCAAAGGGTAATAGAAGTAAACTTTTAATGGGTAGTAAATACACTTGCCAGAAGAAAAACAAACAGACTTCAACAAAGCAGAACAACATGGTTGACAAAATGTCTTTATAGAATGGTTAGGAAATTGATTGTTTAAGCACCTGCAGTTCCATTGTGAAAGTGAACATGAGACATGTTCATGAACAGTAAGGCATTCTGGAGAAACAAAATAAATGAAAGGTTTGACTTCTATTGGTGAACAGTTACTTTTTTTAGCCATATACAATGAGATTGCAAACTTGTTAAAATGTGAGTTGAATGTTGAATACTTTGCTGAATACTTTCGACATAAACTTTATCAATTCATCAATGGTATTCTCAGGAATGTAAAGGAACGCCTACTTACTCCACCCACAAACGTTGAGCATACGCTTCAATCGTAGTGTGAATTGTAAAGACAGCTAAAGTTCTAACGAGTCTGCGTTCCTATACTGACATGTCTTCTTTTTTGAACCTGAAATGGAACGGTAAAACGTACACTTTTACAAACTAGTTGAGCTCCAGCTCTGAGGAAGATTCAAAAAAGGTACGGACAAATGCCAGAAGACAACTTCTAGAAATGTATATTTCAATTTATATAACAGTGATGGTTTAATGCAATATCATTTCAATGATTTAAAGAAATATGACAAAAATATGACATATAATTAACTTTACTGTCAAATTTAACATAGCTAGATATGTCACCTTTCATTACCATGATAGGTGCTAGCTATAGTGCCCTACCCTGCATCTGTAAATCTACAGTATAGTTGGAACTATCCTTGATAGCCAACATGTAAGAACATTTGACCTATAATTAACCTATAATGAAGAGATAATGATACAGTATTGTTGTGTTTTATTCTAGTGTCTGCAAATGTAATATACACTCTGATGAAAACGTTATTGATTTCTTAGTCCATTATAACTTAACTCAATTAATATTCAAATTTTCAACTTTATTTCAAACATTTCAGTACAAATTTGATCATTAAGAGTATCTGATTCATATTAAATAAAGTGCAGCAGGGTGTCAATTCTATAACTGAAATAGAATTCAAGTTTATAACCTAAAGTCAAGAACTTTGTTTTGTAACAAGCTCCTCCTGGTCTGCCATGATGGCAAGCTTCAAAAGAATATGATATACACATATAGGTAACTTCTTTTATGATATTCCTTTAGTATAATTTTAAATTTTTTCAAGGATAAAAAATTATCAGATAAATTTATCCTTTATACCCCGTTGACATCTTTTCGTGGAACAACCAATGCTGTCCTAGGACGTCATGGACGATTGACAGGTGTTAGTACATCGTTATTGCAAGTGAAAGCTCGTGTTCTTTGTAAGCTGTCTTTATTTCCAGTCTCTACCAGTGCTACTCAGTTCCACTTACCTGTTTTTTCTGCTATTTGTCTTGCCATTAGACCAGTACTTATCAGTGCTACTGTGCCTACTCATTTTTCCTATTGCTTACCAGTCTCACTATTGCTCTAGCGACCTTCTTGGACCAGTACTTTCTAGTGCTATTTGCTGTTTACATTTATTTTCTTACTTAACAGAATTTTAGTACTTTGTAGAGATCAGATGATTGAGTTTTTAAGATCTTACTCCGGGGACAATTGCTCTGATTCCTTTTGGGAGATGCCCCTCCTCCACAGCACATGGACTGGGCACTAGCTCTACTACAAAAGCATGGAAAACCTACCAAACCCAGGCCAAAGAGGCCCTAGAAGGGCTGCAAATAGATTGGTCTGAGGTGTTTCGTGCTATCGGCAACCGATTGTATCAGCCTGTAAAGCATCCCATGAGTTGTATTCTGACCATAGAAGTGTGTGTCCCCCTCTCTCACAAGAGCCAGTAACGTTTTTGTGGGAACTACCAGTGGTGCTTTCATGTGCATGCATGACGGCCAGCCCTTGTGCCAGCTGTGCTTGTAAAATAAACTGTCTTGCGGACTGGTACAGCCACCCCCAACAACAGGACCAAGACTAGAAAAATCATTACTGGTGAAAGCATTTGCCAGCATGATACACAAAAGAATTTAAGTATTATGGGGAAATTCATGGTATACATATTACATGAACAAACATGATTACCATGTTTCATGGCTTCATTGGTCTAGCCCTTTGAAGCCATTCTATTGTCCATTCACCACATTTGGCCAAGAAATACCCACCTGCTTCACTGGAATCTTTATGTAGGACTTTGCAGGCCTCACGTGTTAAATTCCAGGTAAGACAGCGCTTGCTGCCTACCATTATTGGAATATGTGCTACCTGGAAAGCCGGTATGTTGACCCGCCTTTTTTCTTCCCGTCCATCTGTGTAATAATCTGTGAGCATTACTTCCATAGCTAATGAGAGGGGCGCTGTGTAAGTACGCCCTGAGAGCCGGGCCTCATTAGGGTACAGGGCACAATTTTGTCAACAGGGTACGTTGCGGCTGCCCACATTGACATCATAAAACTGTATCTCGATCTTGATTGATTCACGCATGTGGTCTAACTCCGTCTGGTCCCGGTCGTCTTTAATGACATTGTTGATGTGGAAGAGATCTGTTAGGATCTGTGGTATCCCTTCATCAATCAGGCCGTTGAAAGCTTTTATGTAGTGACCTACAAGTCCTTCATGCGACACCACTGCCATGACTACCTGCATCGGTATTGTTGACCTCGCCTATCGGCACCCTTTTGGCAATGATAACTTGAGGTGTCTCTTCCTGCAATAGGCAAGTCACTCTTCTTTGCAAGAAATGAATGTTTTTTACAAGTTACTCTTGGGGTGCTTGGGATAACTTGGCTGGTATGGGGGGGGGGGGACCTTAGCCTAGCCCAGATGAAAAAAATGGCTGAGATTGCTTGGAAGTACTTCTATTATGGGGTGAATAATTATGTACACATGTCTGTTGTACAGCTGTCAAAACAGGTCAGATTTTTGCTAACTTGTCATACCCATCTTTACCATGTGGAATGACATTATTGTTGTCAGTGAAGTGAAGATATTGTTTGAATTCAATAAATCTATGATGAGCTATTCGTGAAGCAATGTGAAAGCAGTGAAAAAGTGGTATGGTAGACCAATTATCATACAAGCCTGATCTTCTACTTAATCCCATCATTATGGATTACTCCGATCTGTACTTTCTAAGCACTGCTTAGAATACTTGTTGGTTTCATTCTACCACTACATCCATGTTGTAACACATCCTCTACTATGTTGTGTACAGCTTTCACTTAAAATATCAGTGCAACTCATGCTACTTCCTTGCTCATTACTCTCTTCTTCATCACTTGGTTTAGCATCCTATCATCATCACTACTACTGTTTAAACCAAAATCTTCATCACTTCCTTCAAAATCCTCATCCTGTATTTGTTGGATGACTTCCTCAACGCTTATTCTCTTTGCACTACTTATGTTACAAGTTCAGCTGAATATTACAGTTTTGTTTATCAGTTTACAATATTTTTTTTTCAAAATAAAACAAATAATAATAGTATACAGTAATATATTTAAAAAGAGACAAATGGTTTGCTGAAAAGGTAAAAGTGAAATGAGCTAAAGAAAAAAAAGGTGAGCAGACACGATTGGCACCACATGGCGCATTGGTCATTTGAGAAAAGTAAATATTTGCACCATATGGCGTATTGGTCAGGAAAAGGGTTAAACATTCTCAACAACATTCTTGAAGAAATTTGTCCATTTGATAAGTCTATTTCAAAGCATTTTTGCTAGAATGCATGGTGAACGGGAATCTCGGTCATTCAGCAGTCAACTTCAGTCCATTGTTCAACATGTCCACAAAGAGAGTGAAGATGATGATTATGATGAAGAGTAAAAGTATGTGCTGTTTTCATAGATTAATCAATTGACACACTGGTACTCTTTCTCTCTTTGTCAGTTTGTCTAGGAACTCATCTCCCTAGTTTGACCAAAAAGCAGGCAATGTTGATGTTACGGTTTTGCCCTCCACAGGCATCACTATAAAAGTTGTACGTCCACATTTGCCTTTTGTAGAATACAATATTTGTACCAAGTTTTGGTGTAGGTAGGGACTGTTAAAGATCAAAGGTGAATACATCTACATGTTGTGATGACTGACTTAAAGCTGCATCTTCTTTCAATTGCTGATAGGCTCTTCTATAAATAATGAAGATTATTCTAGAAAAATTTTATGCAAAACATGGATAGTCTAGGATAATTAGCACCTAATATATCAACATAAATGTCATTATCACATTAAAAGTATGCAACGTTGTTCTCCTTATAGACAACAATGGAGGGATGAGCTTACCTGTAGCAGATATACACATTTGCACTCTAATGTTTTCTCTACCTGAACCTCCCAGCAAAGCTTGTGGAGACTTTTGACCATGTTTACTTAAAATTGTTTTGGTTTCCAAATAAAGGGAAACTAGATTCGTCCAAATTGAATATTTGACTTTGTTTGTCTACTAAATTTAAACCTATTAATACTGGCTTGAGGCATTGCTGGAACCAGTGATTTACAGTATCCTTCTTCATTGCTTTCGCTTTCACCATTCACAAGTTTTGTGGCTTACGTTTACTATAAGTTTGGGACATTGAATGAGCTGTCACTCACCATTTTTTGCTTTCTTTTTATGTCAACTATTTTATTTGCTTGACTATTTGTTGAAAAACCATAAAAATTTTGGTATCTTTCCAAAAATTTCCTGTTAGAGCGTATTGTTCAGAGATGTCTTGCTGCTTGTAGAAGACTTTGACCCCGTAATGCGGCAACGTTCCATGAGATGATTACCTATCATTTTAAAAGTATTTAATGAAATCATTGAGAAGACAAGAACATTGCGATTGATACTAGCCTTGTGACCATTTCTCTGACAGTAATTGAGGAACACTATGACATAAAAATAACGCACCAATCAGTTGGTCCACTTGACCACTTTCGTTTTACTTTGGACATGTTGTATTCTTGACTGTGCCAGGTGTTAGCTCATCAGTCATCCAGGAATCTAAAATAAGCTTCTTTCTTTCTCAGTTATATTTTTCATTTCATGCACTTGCAGCAGTAAACGATTCCCTTTTTTGTCTTTCAAGGGCTCAATAGATTCCACATCAGTTACTTGGGTCTAGTGACATCAATTTCTTATATTCGTCCTTATATTGTTGACTATCCTCTCTTCCATCATTAAACATTTGTTTGTTAACTGATATTAGCTTTTCTATTCTTAGTAGGACAAGTTCATTCGATGTTGTGTAATAGTTTTCAAGACCTAGTGTTCTTTTTTTCCGAGACATTGTGCTATTGTCGTATATCCTTGGCAGTTGGAAGACTCCAATTACTTCTGCAAATAGTACTGAAATACTTTTGTCAGGAACTCCATGGAGATTGTTTGTTACAAGATTCGAGATTGAGATTGCAGCCATTTCAACTTCTGGTAAAATTTTTAAAACTTTTTGTTAACTGTTCTGTCTGTCTGACAAGGTGAGCTATTTGCCACCTTTAAGAAATTTTTGTGATTTCATTTTCACTGAATGTGAGTTGTTTTCCTAAAGTAGAAATGATACTTTTGCTTGTTGATGAACAGGAAAGTGATGATCAACAGGGAAGTAAGGGACTTTTACTTCATTTGTAGGTATTGATGATTTGTAAAAAAGCAGGTCACTTTCCGATGTTGGTCGAAAGTATATCTTGCCATCCTCCAAAGTGTCTCATTGTTTATAATTTTATATATTAACAAGACATCAAGATTTCTGTCAACATCTCTCATCTATTCAAGCCCTCTAACACCTAAAATAAAATGCATTTCAATTATAGCTCCTCAATATTGTATGCATTCCAAGCTGCTTCCTGATGATTTTCCTATAAAAATGTACACAATTCCAATTTTAAAAAAGTTTTCTTTAACATCTTAAGGATAGTCACTCATTTTTTGTGGAGAAGCTGGTGATAGTGGTCGGCGGTTCTTCCTGTAAACGCTCATGCACCTTTAGATGGATTTTCTTACCTTTCTGGTAAAATGTTTACACGACACTATATTCTAATGTGTATTTATACTATGTGTATTTATACTTTTAAAGCAACCCTTCTCTCTGATTGTGTGCTCCGATTGTGTGAAGTTAGTGTGCTTCTAGGTCAAGTGATTTGACAATTTTTTAACAGATCCCGTTGATCCACATTGTTTCAAAAAAGGACATCATCAGTTGTACTGAGTGTCTTCTTTTTATTTGGCTGAATTTTGAATTTTGTAAAGCTTCCATAATACAAATCTTCTGCCAGACATGATATGACTGAAGGTATCACTATGAAATGGCCATTTGCTGCTCTAATATGATCTACACTAAACTTCATAAACTTCATTTGAAGAGACAGTTTCCTTTCAGTTGTAATCAGGAATCATTCATAACAGGTACACGTGGATATGTCAATAAAATGTCCGGGGGGAGGGGGGGGGGTGACTGCAAGAAAGGAGACATACTCTCATAAGCATTGAGTTTTTCCATTCTTCCTTGAAATGACTGTAGATCACTGAAGAGTTTTGTTATCAATTTTAGGGAAAATGTGCTTGAATCTGGATCACAAGATTTGCAACAATTGAACAGTATACAGTATATATGGGTGGAAACATTAAATTCCATTTTTCTCAAAATTGATTTTGTGTAGTATGCAATGTTTTTTTGTTTGTATATCATTACTTTAACAATCCATGCATTTGTTGAAGGTATCAAAAATTCAATGTCAAAAGTCAAAATGACTGAAACTACTCAAGTGATCTGTTTTCGCAAATCCTGTAACATATAATCAAAATGCAGAAATGGTAGCATAGATTTTGATTGCTTCCAAAAACACTATACATGTAATTTGACAGAGTTCCACCAACTTCAAGAAGTTAAGCTTAGCTGTACTAACAGAAATTTACTAGCAGCTTCCATTTTTGTAATGTAACTATGCTATTGTTGCCAACTCAACTTGGTCATACTATAGTTTTGTAAACATGCTCCGCTGCATGACAGCAGAATTGATTTTTGTTTCGTCTGTAATATCGTTAGCCATAGGAAAGTATACCAGTCTTTTGGAATATCAAGTCTACGAAGTCTACTATTTGCTATGCTGATCGAAGACAAAGCTTTCCAGAACGCATGCAGGCACAACAAAAATTCAGACTCAACTCAACAAATAACTAGTAAATAACATCAAACAATGAAACTCCATAAAGCAATGACTCTCCAATGTGTAACACATTAAAAATTTGTGAGAAGCGATTACATGACATTACTTCGTGAAAGAATGTTGCATTACAGGTTTGCATATTCATTTGTCTTGTCTACAATAAATTGCCAAACTCTGGCTGTAAAAACCAAACTAAAGCACTGGTATGGTCAAGTGTTGAGATGTGTCGACGTTTGGTCCACTTACAGAACTATATTGAAGGCTAGTTTGTGTGAAGTTATCTGTGTCTACATTTATATTATTTTTTTGTAAATAAGTGAACTGTTTTGTTTACTTAACAGTTCCATAAACTCCATAAAGCAATTATTCTCCAATGTGTAAGACATTAAAAATTTGTGAGAAGCGATTACATGACATTTACTTCGTGAAAGAATGTTGTATTACAGGTTTGTAGAGTGAAACATTAATCTTTTATTCTTGGTAGACGAATAACGCCCATTAACAAGATAATACCTATGAAAGCCTTCATTTCTTCAATTGAAACGTTGGTCCATTTAGGTACTTCATATGCTGCATATTCATTTGTCTTGTCTACAATAAATTGCCAAACTCTGGCTGCAAAAACCAAACTAAAGCACTGGTATGGTCAAGTGTTGAGATGTGTCGACGTTTGGTCCACTTACAGAACTATATTGAAGGCTAGTTTGTGTGAAGTTATCTGTGTCTACATTTATATTATTTTTTTGTAAATAAGTGAACTGTTTTGTTTACTTTGTATCCATCCTTGGGCATTTGGAGTACTTGTATCAAACTTATTAACAGCTATGCTAGCATAAGTATCAGTGCTAATATGATCACTGATACTCTTATCAAAATCAGTGCTATAGTCAGTGTCAATATTAGACAAGCAGTTTAGCACTTGGTCTCCATTCGTGTCTATTTCAAAACAGGCACTATCACAAAAACAGCTGTCACAATACTGTGACACCAACTCCTGCACAAATAATTAAAAAGGGCATGTCACGGAAATGTGACTATTGTTTTTAAATTTAAAAATCAATTGTCACAAATGCTTGACAGTGGTCAAATAGGGGTAAAAAATATGTGTAGTGTACTTGATACCAGAATATCCAAACGTGGTGTCGAAGCATAGAGTACCCACAATTAATGATTTCTGGGTTCAGTATAAGTGAACTTAGCCTTGTTACCACATTCATACTCTTTGCTTGGCGCAAGTTTCAAATCTTCAACTGAGCTGTTCTCCATTATCTTCAATGCATTTATTTAAGCAAATACAGAAACAGGATATGACGTCATGATGTAATCAATTTTCTAATCAAAATACTTTACCTTGTGTGCAAATGTCTATTAGAACATCTGGTACCAAATCAACAAAGAAAATTGGATCCGTTAAATCAATTTTTTCTCATGCTTGTTAAATTCAAAAACAGCTGATCTTGCTCTATGTTTTCTGCTTCTCAAACATACTGATATATCACTACTTAAATCTGCTTTTTGTATGGAAGTGAGGTATTTATGAAGCCAATATAAGCACCATGAAACTGCCAAGCTCTTAGTTACATGCAACCCCACCATATATGCTTTATTTCTCCTGTTTACATAGGATCGATATGTGATGCTGAGGTCACTAGGATTAGTGAATTTTTGACAATCTTAAAAGGTAAACCCAGAGTTTCTATCATGGCAGGTAGAAAGATACCTTCTTTACATATTCATGTGGAAAAGCTATTGGGAGGCTGAAGTATTTCCACATTTTAAAAGGTACAATACCAATCTCGATGACTCAGATTAACAAACATCAGGATACCCACTGTTACGTTGATGAGAAACATAATGTTCCATAATCATGCTTATCAAAGGTAGTTTCTGTTAGAGGTATGTGCTATGTTTCCTCTTTCTAGGAAGTTTCGATTGGCATGTAAGAGAGGTAATTGGTATAGCTTCTGCTTCTTGGTTATCATAATCATGAATACTGGAGTTGTGAAATGAACTTGTAAACATAGCAGGAGCAAGGCTGCTTAAAGCATGAAGTACTGCTGACACCTGAGTACACCTTGCAGACATCAAAAATAAATTTCACATGGTGTGTGTATGTTAACTTACCCTGTACAAATCTTAGAAAGACCACTTTCAAGATACCCAGTGTTTATACACTACACCTGCATGAACATGGCCAAAACACTTTGGATTAACGAAAAAGGCTCTTTAACCTAGTGACTGGAGGTATTGATGTTGATAATGATAGGTAAGTATCTTCATTGACCAAGACCATCCTATAATAGGAGGAGGAGGAAGGCCTGTGGGCATTACTGCAGGTATACTAGCATTTATAAGAGACTTGAATTTTTGGACATATAAGATCCATCTACATCAACAACAGGGCAGCCATCTTGTTTGGCTTTGTGCATTCAGTGAAAAGAGGAGCTTGGTGCAAGTTTCAAATCTTTAACTGAGCTGTTCTCCATTAAATTCAATGTATTTATTTCAGCAACCACAGCAACTGGATATGACATAACAGGCAATTTACAATACTTAAATTCTTTAAACATCCTAATGGCCTATTTCCACAGATTTCTTGGAAAATAGTGTACTCTAGAAAACCTCCATCAATATGATCTCAAAATTTTTTTTTACCTCAACATTAGATTATTTGTGATGGCTACTTATAGTACTGATAGAGACTTTCTGTTAGTCTACTGTATGCTCTAAAGAAGCTAGGAAGGCCAAATGTATCTTTTAAAAGCTCTGAATACTTGTAGCAAATAGAAAGACCACACTGGGACAGTCTTCTGTGAAGAGTTCTCAAAGACACCCCAAACATATCTGACATTTGGAGGACAGTGAAGTGATTCTCAAAGATTGCTCTGTATTTTCTGAAGCACAATTTCTGATGTTCTTAAGTATGTCAAGAGTAATGTGAGTGTTACATCCTTATAATCATTGTCTTGAGTTGGTAATGTCAGCTCAATGGCACATGTGGCTGTTGGGTAAAGATCATTAGGATTAAAACACAGTAAAGGATCACACGGAAATGGCATTGGAGGAATTTTTTCTACTCTAGAAAAAAAAATCTCCAGAAAAAAAGTTAAGAATTGAATGCATAGTCACCTTTATCTCTATTGACAATACAGTGATGAAGCTCCCTTTATCTCTTTTTAGCAACGTGTAGCCAGTTAAAGTACCATTTTTACTTGACTATATTGAATGCAGAAACAGCACCTTACGAATTACTTCTAATCTCTTGACAAAATTTCATTCTAAAAATAACAAAAAGGCAAAAGTGAGTTTAGTACTTCTACATTCTTTACTCACCCTCACTTTGCAGCCAATCTCAGAATACATGACCTTCTTAAAAGAGATTCTTTATCATGTTTGCATAGTATAATAACAGCTAATATAACAACATAATGATCTTTTAGATATAGATTTATCATGCATATGAATTGTCTCACCTGTTTTAAGTGTGATGACCTTACAGTTGGTGAAAAATTTGACAATATAATAGGGTACTCTCTTATAGTACCTCTGTTACCTAAGCTACAATTAGTGTGTTATTTTAGTAGATATAGTTTGTCAGCGCAACTAAGCAATTTTTCAGTATGAAAATTACTAATAAGTTAAATTACTATTCGTTTATTGAGAATGACAAAACACAATTAATATTGTACAAGAAATGTCTTAGTCATGATCAAAATAACGTGAAGGGTATTCTTCTTTAATGCAATTGTAAACTCGTGAAATTCCACTAAATAATAGATTTGGACACAGGTGCATATTAGAGTTGTACCAATATAAAATTTTACTTAACTACCGATACTGAACCAATATATTTTGCCAATACTAATATTTTTAAAAATTTCGAAAAAAGTCTATTATAATTTGAGAGAATCACATATAAAATCAAAAAGAACATTTACAAACATACTTAAAAAAATTCTATCACAGTACAAAACTTATATTTTATGAATATTTCAGCCTTTTCAGGTAGCGAAATATCTGTTGCACCTGAAAATAGATGCAACTTATCCCTTTCAAACACAATCACACGGGATTGGTTGTTATTCTTGTCCGGGAACTCTGATAGAGGTGTTTCAAAACTGGAATGTCACCATCACTTTGTTTCATTTTTATTGGTATTAACAAGAGGCCAAGACATTGCATGGTGCTAGTGATAAGCATGTCATCACCTACCAAATGTATGTGTTTATACATACAGGCATACACACAAACATACACAAAGTAAAATGAAAAACAGCCTTGTTCTCTTGATAATATTCTGTATGGTTGTAGATAAAATTTTGTGTCTCCTTGCAGTAGGTCATAACTGCTTTGCACCACAAGAAATACTCATCAAATTCTTCTCTTATATTTGGCCCTTGCATGACCAGTTCAAACTCTTGAGTCATCTATATAAGGTAAGTGGTAACTTCAAATTAATGGTGTAAACACATAAGGTACAATATAGTCCACCCAGACAGCATGACGTAGCAGAAATGTGTTTCAAACCCACCCAAACAGTATTACTTCAGCACAAATGTTTTCAGAATTGCTCCTCTTAAAAGGATATGTATGAGTCATTAATATTTTCATTACTTCATTTGATCGTTTTGGCTTTTCCAATTCATTGTTTAATAGTTTCAGGTTTCTTTTATTAACTTCATCATTGTCAGCTGAGGGAGGAATTGATGACTTGTCCTATTCACATTTTGACCCTTTGTGTATATAAACCACTTCCAAGCATGCTATAGATAATTACAAACATACTATAGTTATATGCTTGTCAAACCAACACATTACTTGAGAACTCTCACCACCTTTTAATGAATGCCATTGCTGATAACTCATTAACATAGTAGCTAATGTCTGCACCATATATTTTTGATCACTTTCCAAGCTGCTGCCTGATGATGTTTATACCCTTCATCAGGATTTGCTGCAAGACAGCAACTTTATTTACACATTGTTCTTCCTTGTACTCCAAGTCCTGGAGCACCAAAGATATTCTCTCTAGTTTAGTCAGTCGCACACTTGGGCCAATGCCATTATTCTATATAAAAACCCAAACAATTCTAATTTTTTAAATTACCTTTAACATCTCAAGATAGTCACTTTTGTTTTTGTTCAACACTTCATTTATGTCGAGATTACTTACTAACGTCTACACCCACCTTTAAAATGTTGAAGTATATATCAATACTTCTTTTGAAACAGATGTATTTTTTTCCCCTCTATCTGCTGACTGGAGGTAGGAAACAAACTTACGTAATTCTTTATTCTCTAATGAAAACCTGGGGCAATGGTTTGTTTTCCCACAATTGGTTTTTTGCGATTTTTCAATGGATTCGTTGATCCACATTGTTTCAAAAAAGGACAGCATCATAAGTACCAGGTGTACTCTTTTGATTTGGCTAAATTTTAATAACCACAAGCAACACTGCCACATTTGTTACCTTTTTTATGAATGTTTTACCTAAGTGGAAGCATAAATCATCATAGTAACATTAAAAGTGACCTTAAATACCTTGTTCTTAACCCTCGTCACTTTCAGATTTTAAGCATTTGTGTATTATTTGTATTGTATATGTACATACCAGATTTTTGCTGAATACACTTTGGACATTTTGATTTACCTACAAACATTGAATGTTTGTTATGGGCTTTTAGTTGTATACGTAGTCATTACTAAAAATTATATAAATAAATCATGTTGGAACATAAATTTTCACTTATCATTTCATCACTGGACGATAATTGCACAAATTTTGGATGGCATGTTTGATTCACAGTTGTTTACTTTAGATGTGTATCTTGTAGTGAATGCTACAAGTATGTATATATTAGTGATTGGCAATAATCAAAATTTTACAAACAATTATTGCTTTTAGCAAATATTGCAACTAATGACGATTATTGGCACACTTCATAAATTGAAATGAATATTTTACTATTACAAAAATAGAAAGTAGCCACGTATTAATAATTATTATTATATGCATTTAGTCTGGCAACAATCAACTACAAGTAGGACTAGAAACATGGCCTGCCATGCTAAACATTCTCTCAGAGTTCATACTGGTTCCACAAATACTTAAATGTTTTTGGGCTATGTGAGCTAAATTAGGGAATCTTCCATGTTCCTCTTTCCACCACATCAATGGATCAGTATCTGCTTCAACAGGTGGAAAATCCAGGTAAGAAATAATTTCAATCTGCTGTAGAGGTGCTGAATTATTATTGGCTTATAAACAATTGAGTTGTTAATTTAGTTTTAATCCAAATGTTGCAGAATTTCTTGATTTTTGACTTCTTCATTATAATAGACTCTATCTTGAGCTACAAATGTGGTTTTAAATGTTTAACGATCATTGCTTTGCTTACTGTTACTTTCCAGGTATACTTGAATATCTTCCTTGAATTGGGATTAGTTTTTCTGCAAGCTTTCTGGTTGTTGTTGCAGTTATTGGAATTTCTAGACATAGTCAGTATATTTAGCTCCATAAGATGTTATGATGAACAGCTCCAAAGCTTCAGTCTGGGGCCTTAAATGCCTCATATAAGTTACAACTAGTTTCTCAAGCTCTTTGTTGACCACAATATTTGCTGTGCCTTATGTAGTCCCTGTCTTATGATTTTGTACTCTAATGATGACTTTCCCTTCAACCTCCACCCTCTTCTTGAACTCATCCTCATGCATATTGTATAATTGCTCCTGGGCACTGAGTGTTTGTGTACATTAGCTAGGATAGCTTAGGCTTGACCTTGTATATAAGGTATGGTAAGTATGGTTTGAAGCCCCAATGCAAGGCTTGATTCAAAGGTGACCTTTGAGTCTGAGGATGTTGTTATGTTGCATGTTGTCATTTTTCATGATAAGCTCACCAAGTAAGTAAGTTAGTTATAAGATCTTTTTAGATAAATTGTGATGTGCTAAATTATGCATAACAATTTGTTAATAGTAATAGGTATTATATTATGTTTGTGAGGATGTCAGTGTAATGATATTAATGTTATAAGTGTTTGTTTTCTTCAAAGCAAGTTACGATGCATAGTGGTATGTCACCTCTTGTCCACAAATTTTTCTTTTGCTGCATACTGAACAGTCATGCTGATGTACTTTGCCATTTGTTCTGTCTTGTATTTTGGATGGAAAGTGTAGATCGATAAGCTAAAGTGGAGATACTACACTGAGTTGACTTTGACAAGCTAAGTGTCCTCTTTACTCAAGTAATTCTCTTGTAAGTCCTGCTAAATACTCCTTTAGGGCTTGATAACGGCTACTTTGATTTGACAGTTTGTATAAAATGTAGCTGTTAACTGCAGCCAGCTACTTCAGTAAAATGAAATGCAGCCCTTTTCCACCATTTAATGGTCCTATGGGAAAAACTGTAATACCACAACAATTGATCTGCCTTATAAGCCCCCACCCATGTGTCCATTATATTCTTCAGTCATCACAGGTTTCATGACCTCTTCCCATACTGATCATTGTAACAGTCCTCTTCTTGTCTTTCCATTTAGTGCTTTTAAATTTTTTCATTCTTATTTCTCCTTTTTTTAGGGGTGGTGATGTCTTTACTGTCTCTTTTGTACTTTTACTTGTTTTGCTTTGTTTTGTTTTTCTGCCATTCTTTAGGTATCCCTGTTCTGTTTATTGATACAGTTCCACATGCTCCAAAACCCTTTTCATACAAATCAAGGAAGAGAGTTGGACTCGAGTAGTAGTTATCCATTTCTGGGCTTCATTAGAGGGTCTGGAAGCCCATCATGTGGTGAAGTCCATGGTCCAGTCTCTCCAATTTTGTTAACTGACCTCTGACTACATTGAAATCTTTCTGCAAATATAATGTATAATAATGAATTGTATATTTTATTGACTTACTTGTAGCCTGTCAGTGTAACATAAAACCTGCTCCTTGTTTAAGAAAGAGCTAAAGTCAACTGTTGATGGTAAAAAATTTGAGAAATTCTTGCAACTTCTTGTTTGCTAAGGAGAATTTGTTGTAATGGTTAGTGTATCCTTTTCATTTGGCAAAGGTTGATATATTGACCTCTGGTGGTTTGGTCTCGGATTTCTTAAGAGAAATCTCTATTGTCGATTGTGATGGTTAGCTTCCTCTCTTAGCTGCCGCTTTCTTAAAGCTGGATGAATTTTTTTGCTTGATGTCTAGTTATTTTGAGGTATTTTGCATATAAAATGGTGATCGATTTTCTGAGGGGATGTGTGTTACCGCACTCACCACTAAGTGGACAAAGGTGGAAATATCTGTATTTTTCTCAATTGTTTTTTTTGCTACAGTAATAATAGTAAACCCTAACAATGATTAACATTTTCAAGATATCTTGCCTTTTCTTGGGTTAGCCTAGACTGAGTCATTGACATGGGTTCACAGATTCTAAGGACAACATTTCATCAATAAATAAAAGCAGGAAGCACCTCTTCTCTTATCCTTCAGCAAATCTTTTAATTTGAATTATGCTTATTTGTTCGCAGGTTGTGAAGAGGAGCTAATAAAATCTTCCAGACCACCTGTAGGTATCTCTCTTTTGCACTAAAACATTTTTTAGTAAACATTGTTCAAAGTAAAAGACCTACCAGATGATTATTTTTGACTTCTTTGTGATGATGCACATATCATCTTCTGAAAGGATTTATATATTACAGAGGAAACTCACCTGGAGATACAATGACTTTTGCAGAGGGTTTGCTAGCATCTTCCACTAGAAGAAGGTCTTTCTGAAAATATAAGTCAAATAAAAGAATTATACATATATAATATATATATATAATGTGTGTGTATATATATAATATGTATATGTGACCCAGTATGAGAAAATCAGTCATTTTGTGAATTTGGTACATTTTCAGTATACGCAAATATAAAATATAATATAATAAAATAATTTCTGGAAATTTCTTTTTTGATATAATATTGTTAAACGAAGATTTACCGTTCATTCAACATCAAGTTTGAACCACTTTTATTCACGAGCACTGAGAAACAAGACAATTTTTTTCTCTCATTGAAAATGTATGGAGTGCATGTTGCATCTTTTATGCGGACAATGTGATGGCAACCATTTTCTGTAAACAAAATCTAAAATGGCCAATTCCAATGAACAAGTGATCGCTCAGCTGCTTAACAGTGGCAGAATGCCACAAAATAACGATAAGGGCCTTCTTAGCCTTAGTGAAGACTACTTTTTCAAATGTGATGATAAATTATCATGCAGTTAGTATTTCACACATGCGACAGGAAACTGCTATGATTCTACTTATTATGGTTATTAATAACAATAGTGTATAATGAAGATGAAAATGAATTAGATTTACAAATGGATGATATTGAGATCGAAGTAGAAGTAGTAGATGATATGACACACGAGCTTGGAGATCACTTTGACCATCAATCCGAAGGTACTATTTGTTCAAGGAATACAAAATTAAATTTTCAATTACAGAACCAACCAAATCTGTAGAGTATGGCCATGTATTGTTATTATCATGTTAGTTATACCTTGACTCCATTAAGCATAAATTGTGTGTTAGGAGTGATCCCTTTCTTTTGAGGGATGCCTCAAGGCTGGATGTACAGTTTCCAGGCCGTGTGGTAGCTAGAAGCTGACCCATTATTAGAAGGTCCATTTCCTGTTTTGACAGTTCTGCGCTATTGTTTCTTATGGCCCTGTAGTGTGACTCAGGAAACTGTTAAGAACATTTAGCTGGACATCCACACTCCCCATTCAAAAAGGTTTGGTATACACTCTCCTCTTCAATGTCTGTAGGTCTTTGACTAACTCCTACATCTGTTTCAGATCTACTTACTACAGGCCATAAAACAATCTTACCTAAAGTTATTCAATAAAGAAATACCATTGTAATTATATTGTTAGAAAAGACGGTATCGTTGGAAGAGAGACACAGGAAGTGACACACTGCTATTGCCAAAAATGTTGTTAGCTTGTACACCCTCCATTTTGAACTATAACATCAAAATGAAAAAATTTCTTGCTGTCATACACTTCATGCAAGTAGTGCAATGAAAGAGCTTTCAGATAATATCTGGAACATGGAAGTTTATTGTTTAATATTGGAGCTATTACCATCTGAATTGAGATTTATCCAAGTATTGATTTTTCACTGTAGTATTTATAATTCATACAACAGATTCAGTTACTATTTTTGTATCTATGTATCACTGAAGATACTTCTCAAATGATTTAAAAACTCCTGTAAATTTATAATTAAATATTAAGCATGAAATTATTGTTTGCATACATCAGAAAATAATATGTTTTTAGCTAAAAAAAAAAGAACGAACATGTTATAGTGAATAACAACAGCACATGCCTTTTTCTCTATAATGTGTTTTATTAGTTTCAAAGTGACCCACAGGTGTTGTAATGCAGATTTGACCATTGATGAAGTATGTTAAAATGAACAAGTAACCTTGCAGGTCTTTTTCGAGACAATTGCTTATCATCTTTAAGGAAATAAAGAAATCGTCGAGAAGATTCCAATACAAGACGTCACTGATACTAGTTTTGTCAGTGTTCTTCCAACAATAATAAAGGAACACTGTAAAATAAGAATGACACACAAATCAGTCAGTCCACTTGACATTTTTTGTCTTACTTTGGATGTGTTGTATGGTCTTTTTGACTGTGGCATGCGTTAGTTGCGTCCCTTGATGTTCGTGATTGAAGGGAGGTTCAAAGAAATCTTTCAAAACAATTATGCAACATCAAGCGTACTTATACTGCTAACAAAAAAGCTAATAGCAGCTATCGTGATGCTGACAATTTAATGCTTTCGCCCACGCACTTCCTATATTAATTGTTTTCCTAATTGAGCACATGTCTCTTAGTTCTTGTTAAGGAGTGTGAAAGATCCTCTACAATCGAGTGTGTTCGACGATTGCAACTGTTACTTTAATCATAAACCAGTTGAATAACTGTTTTATTTTATTTTTGTGACTACTACTATTGCTGTCTTACAAGAACTATTGTCTCCTAGTGTCTAGACCATTTAGTGAGAAACCATGCTTTATTTGTAGTAATGCTAGACAGAAGTTTACCTTGTTTATTAAGTATACCAGGTTTATCAGAAAATGAAAACTTTTACGAGGATAGATCAAGTACCCAGTGTATACTTGACATATACATTATGTCATACACTCATAGAAAACTATTGAGAAAGCTGTTGAGAATATCTTGTTTGTGTTGTTTGTTATCTTCTGATGAAATCATTTGTCAACACAAGGTTTCACAGTTTCTTTTAAATTTTGCTTCCCTCACATATCTAAATAATGCCCATTTGAGCAGCACCCACCCTACAACAACAAGATTCTTCCTACCAACACAAGTTAAAACTTATAGCCGCATAATTGTAAACTGTACCACCAACCACATTTTCTGGATATTGTGTCCTTGTGGATGCTGGTGTAAATTCCATATATCCCATAACCATGTTTTTACTTTGTATGGCTTGTGCTTGTGTAGAGGGATAACCTGTGCCCACAATATGTCACTGGTGGTTGGATAATCTGACCCCTTGGATCAGTAAAGACATTTTTTGCTTTGTTGATGTTAGCAAAATGTAAATGACTGTTGTCAGCATTTCTCTTAGTGACACAAAATATAATAAATGACATGATGCCAAAGGTTAATTGCATCATGATTCTCAGGAAGTTAGTATACATGTTTTATGACAAATGGCTGATAAATTGTGCATTATTATGACTCATATCTCATAAGTTATACCTTCTAAAGGTAACACGTTTTCCAATTACACCAATCAAAAACTTCTATGGTCAGTCAGATTATCATCATTCATCCAATGTGAATTGAAACCATTTTCTTGCAAATGAGTGGCAGCAAAGCTATTTCAATATGATTAATGAAAATGTCATCCTATAACAAGTTTGATATTTATGATCTTCAAAATCCTTAATAATAACTTTGTATTGCTTCGAGATGTTAGACAAAGAATAGATTGCAGGGGTGGCACAGGATTAGAAAAAGTGGTGGGGCTAAATTTGGCTTGTCATTTTTGTGGTTGGTTGGGCTTGCTTAATATGATGTCCACTCCCTGATGCAACGCACAATGAAATACCGCCCATCTCTACTTCAGCTGATTTGCTGAACGGCGTGTCACTTTCGGCAGATGTGCAATCAGAGTTGATATCACTGCTTTCTGCTGTGCCGCCCTTGGATTGTACTCTGTCCAAGTCGAGTTGAGCTACCAAGACATGTAAACAGTGTAGGTAGTGAAGGCAGATTGTATGGTATGTATGGAAACTTGTGCTCCAGTATATGTGATGGATATTGTATAATCGTAAGCACACTCACTGTCAGTCTGTAAATAGAACATACAACAAAGGTAACAGATGCTAAAACCTACATGTGTTCACGCGTTCGTTCTATCCTCAGTCACTTACTAGGAAAACCAAGTCACTGTCACAGCTATTGGGAATTATATTCCTGTGATGGAGTAAGTAGTCTCCCAGTATGTTTATGAAGTATGTGTCTTGTGGACATTTTGAGAGTTGTGGTCCTGCAGAACTGGCCGTCTTGTATTCCATCAGGTATAGCAGTATAGCATGGACTTCCTTTGTAGTCCGAGTAGTGGATAACATTTGATGAGGTGTCCAGAGACCTACAGATTTCCCCTTAGTGGAATTTGAACTTTAGTTTTCGATATTCTTTCTCTCTCCTGGGAGGGAAGGCTGTGTAAAAGAGAAGGAGGAATAGACTGCTATAGGGGTTGTGCATCTCTGATTCAATCTAAGGAATCTATTCAAGTGTCAATGGATGCTGGGCGCACGACTCAGCAAACCCAGAGGTCATGTAGACATGAACCTCAATTCACAATTTTGTGAACTGTCTATGCTTGCAATGCAGCAAATATTCGGTTTCATCCCACTATGGCTACATAATGCTCAGCAATAAACATTGCAACAACAATCTCTCCTCGCGGAACATCTTGATTTATTAATAGATAAGATTAATAAGTCAATTATGCAGTTATCATGCTATGGTTAAAGTATACACCTCCTTTCAATAATTACTTCCGCGCAACCCTCTATATGTGTATGTCATAATCTTCATATCTATTGACACCATATCCGAATTAGCTTAACAAGCAAGTAGTGAATGCATTAGTCTGAATTAATCTTGACTTTTTGTAAAGTTAATTTATTATATAAGAAAACAACAGGCTACATAAACTGTCATTAATCAGGAAAATTTGACCAGCTAGATTAGATTATTTGTTCTCTTTAGAACTCAAAAATATTAACAACTTACGCCCAGGGCAGAAGCATCATCCTGGCAGACTAAATGCCCTATTTTCTTCATTCCTTTGCACGAGATGAAAGGACAGTTAGTCTTACCTCTCCCTCTACCTCTTCTAAACTCTTTACAACTAGGAATACATATGTAACAGTGACAAATAACTATAATTGTGCTTACCAAAAGTTCAAAAAAATGCTTTGAAATGAAATAGTAATTATGCAAGTGCTAACGTAACTTACATGCATCTTTCTTTGTCCAGTAATGTACACATTTGTACAGTTATATTATGTATGTTTGCAAATGTTGTGGAGGCAGAGGATACTGTATCGATAGAAGATTCCTAAATTCCCAGAAAAATCACAATCATTGTGCAATAAATTATGTGCTATATAATTAAAATGTTAATCACTTTATCGAGATTTTTCTTGGTTGTTGGCCATCTGCACGAGAAACAGTAACACCAGTGATACAAGCACTTATAGAACACTAGTCCAAACTTTAACTAAAATACATGTAGTCTGTTTCCTTGCAGACATTTTATTTTATGAATATCTACCAACAGTATGAACGGTTCCACCTTAGCCTAAAATAGTGTGAACTATATAAAATACATGTAGTCTGTTTTCTTACAGTCAATGAAGACTTTAACTGAGCAATTTCATCATTTAGAGCAACTAATGATAAATGAACTGCAATCATAGATACTGCAATGAAGTTTCACAATTTATCAGTAACAATATGGCAGGTTCAATAGTACTATAGCTTTCACTTGAGAGGACCTTTCAAACTAATGCAATAAATCTGAATATGAGAATGGGATTGGGAATCCAACAAATGTTTTGGCCACGTAATTGTAATATGTACCACCAAAACACTTTCTTGCACTGATAAATTGTTTTACCAATATACTGATAAACAATATTAAATTGCAAACTAAAGCCAATACTGATAGCCAATCTGATATAATTAGTTTTACTTTCTTTGACTATAGATTGGTTATAATAAATATTCACAATGTGAATGAATGATACAGTACAGTCATTATATATTATATACCACTAATGCAATAGAACATCTGAATTTCGTACACTGCTAGAAAGTGCACAGTTTCCATGTGTTGCCCAAAATATAAAACACTCCAAGTAGACATCAGAGTGACACTTTTGTGCGCAACATTATAATGCATGCAGATGACCTACTAATTGGAATTATATGATTATAGATTATATTTATGCAGTGCTCCATCTTTTAGAAAAGGTTATTACTGGCCATCATGGTGAACATAAGAAATATTTTACAATGGCATGTTTTAATAACAACAGTTAAAGACATTTTTAACATTATAGCTGATCTGCTTTGTCCAAAGTACAGCATATTCTGGTAGCATGGATGCGCTGGTCATATATTTCACATTCTCTTTTATATCGAGCTGCTTTAACACACAATTTTTTGTTTGTTGCCTTCAGATGTGTAGTTAACTTATCACCAGCCAGTATTGTAACATCTTCCAACTCAAAATTACTCTGTCTCTCCATCTGATATTGAAGAATGTCTTTATCAACTCCAAGCCTCTGAAAGGACTGATCTTCATCCAATGATAGAGTTGGTGAAGTAGGTGACCCAAGACTAGTACCAGTCACCCATAAAGAATTGTTGGATTGCGTACTAGTAGCAACTGAATTTTTAACATTTTTTTCTCTTTTCCATTGTCTGTATTTCTTTCGTCTTTCTCTTCTTACTTCTACAGACCTACTGTACTTCCTCTAGAAATATATAGATAGAAAGTAACTATACACATCTAAATTAATTATAAATTTTGTGAGGTTACATGTAAGTAATAAGGGTAACTAACTCAGCTTTGACCTGTTCACTTCATCATTAATGACCAGTTGCTGGCAAGTCATGATTGATAGAGTCAACTATGTGTTGACCCCACTAAAGTCACGATCAATGGAGTCAACTATGAGTTGATCCTACTCAAGTCATGATGATCAAATAAGTGTTGATTCCACACAACCTGAGTTCATTAATGGTGGTGGTGTCTACTGACCCATACAATGGTATTTGGTAGACTTACCTTTACAGGACTAGGACAAGGAAAACAAGCCTCATCTTCGCTTCCATCTGGACTCAACGAGATCATGTGAGCATATTATGTTGAGTGTGGTTATCCTTTAGCCAATAAACAATAATTATTTAACTAAAAAATAGAGGCTGTGCTACCAGTATTGAGCCTAAGTATGCATGTCTGCTTTTGCAGTTTTGAAATAATTTGGGTAAAAGATTTACAAAAAAAGAAACATGGTTACAAATACAAGTATGTTATACAGAGTCATTTACAAATAGAACACACAACAAAGGTAACAGATGCTAAAACCTACATGTGTTCACGCGTTCATTCTATCCTCAGTCATTTACCAGGCAAACCAAGTCACTGTCACAGCTATTGGGAATTATATTCCTGTGATGGAGTAAGTAGTCTCCCAGTATGTTTGTGAAGTATGTGTCTTGTGGACACTTTACGAGTTGTGGTCGTGCAGAACTGGCCGTCTTGTATTCCATCAGGTATAGCAGTATAGCATGGACTTCCTTTGTAGTCCGAGTAGTGGATAACATTTGGTGAGGTGTCCAGAGACCTACAGATTTCCCCTCAGTGGAATTTGAACTTTAGTTTTCGATATTCTTTATCTCTCTTGGGAGGGATGGCTGTGTAAAAGAGAAGGAGGAATAGACTGCTATAGGGATTGTGCATCACCGATTCAATCTAAGGATTCTATTCAAGTGTCAATGGATGCTGGGCGCACAACTCAGCAAACCCAGAGGTCACGTAGAAGTGAACCTCAGTTCACAATTTAGTGAACTGTCTATGCTTGCAATGCAGCAAATATTCGGTTTCATCCCACTATGGCTACAGGCATGCATCCAGATAAGAGGAATGAAATCAAAAAGAAACTGAAGACTACTAAAAGAGACAATAATTTAGCAATTTCACAGGTTGACAACACAGTTGGGGTTGGAAGCCTTTGACAGGGTGAAAAAAGAACTGGGAATTAGCTAAATTTAGTAAGAATCATTAACATTTAGAGACTGTCTAGTAGACAACTGAAGATCATTACAAACCAGACACTGCTTGTTATTTAACTGACCATGTTGTAGGCACTCTAGTACTCGTACATAAGCTTTTAATCAAATTCATAGTCATTTATTAGTGTTTATTGATGATATTTGCTTCTCCATTCTGTTGTGTTGCAGAGCTGTATTACTGGCCTTAACAGGATTCTTTTTTTTTGGTCACACATGTATTAAAGTCTACTAAGCTTGACTCGCGCAACCCTCTGTAAAGTTAATTCATCATATAAGAAAAAAAACAGGCTACACATACTCTCATTAATCAGACTATTTGTTCTCTTTAGAACTCAAAAATATTAACAACTTACACCCAGGGCAACAGCGTTATCCTGGCAGACTAAATGCCCTATTTTCTTCAACCCTTTGCACGAGATCAAAGGGAAGTTAGTCTTACCTCTCCCTCCACGTCTTCTAAACTCTTTACAACTAGGAATACATATGTAACAGTGACAAATAACTATAATTGTGCTTACCAAAAGTTCAAAAAAATGCTTTGAACACAAAAGTAAAGAAGATATAAAATAGTAATTATGCAATTGCTAACGTAACTTACATGCATCTTTCTTTGTCCACCATTTAGGCATCTTTCTTTGTCCACTATTTAGGCACCCTTCAACCATACAGCTGCTTGTTTGCTGCAGGATTAAACACAATAGTAATGTACACATTTGTACACTTATATTATGTATGTTTGCAGATATTGTGGAGGCAGAGGAGGTCCTACTGTATCGATAGAAGATTCCTAAATTTCCAATCATTGTGCAATAATTAAGTGCCATTTAATTAAAATGTTAATCACTTTATCGAGATTTTTCTTGGTTGTTGGCATCTGCATGAGAAACAGTAACACCAGTGATACAAGCACTTATAGATATCTACCGACAGTATGAACGGTTCCACTTCAGCCTAAAAATAGTGTGAACTATATAAAATATGTGTAGTCTGTGTGCTTACAGCCAATGAAGACTTTAACTGAGCAATTTCATCATTTAGAACAACTAATGATAAATGAACTGCAATCATAGATACTGCAATGAAGTTTCACAACTTATCAGTAACAATATGGCAGGTGGCCATGTAATTGTAATATGTACCACCAAAACACTCTTTCTTGCACTGATAAAGTGTTTTACCAAAATACTGATAAACAATATTAAATTGCAAACTAAAGCCAATACTTATAGCCAATCTGATATAATTAGTTTTACTTTGACTATAGATTAGTTATAATAAATATTCACAATGTGAATGAATGATACAGTACAGTCATTATATATTATTACCACTAATGCAATGGAACATCTGAATTCTGTACACTGCTAGAAAGTGCTCAGTTTCCATGTGTTGCCCAAAATATATAACACTCCAAGTAGACATCAGAGTGACACTTTTGTGCGCAACATTATAAGGCATGCAGATGACCTACTAATTGGAATTATATGATTATAGATTATATTTATGCAGTGCTCCATCTTTTAGAAAAGGTTATTACTGGCCATCATGGTGAACATAAGAAATATTTTACAATGGCATGTTTTAATAACAACAGTTAAAGACATTTTTAACATTATAGCTGATCTGCTTTGTCCAAAGTACAGCATATTCTTGTAGCATGGATGCGCTGGTCATATATTTCACATACTTTTTTATATCGAGCTTCTTCAACACACAATTTTTCGTTTGCTGCCTTCAGATGTGTAGTTAACTTATCACCAGCCAGTATTGTAACATCTTCCAACTCAAAATTACTCTGTCTCTCCATCTGATATTGAAGAATGTCTTCATCAACTCCAAGCCTCTGAAAGGACTGATCTTCATCCAATGATAGAGTTGGTGAAGTAGGTGACCCAAGACTAGTACCAGTCACCCATAAAGAATTGTTGGATTGCGTACTAGAAGCAACTGAATTTTCAACATTTTTTTCTCTTTTCCGTTGTCTGTATTTCTTTTGGCTTTCTCTTCTTACTTCTACAGACCTACTGTACTTCCTCTAGAAATATATAGATAGAAAGTAACTATACACATCAAAATTAATTATAAATTTTGTGAGGTTACATGTAAGTAATAAGGGTAACTAACTCAGCTTTGACCTGTTCACTTTATCATTAATGACCAGTTGCTGGCAAGTCATGATTGATAGAGTCAACTATGTGTTGACCCCACTAAAGTCATGATCAATGGAGTCAAATATGAGTTGATCCTACTCAAGTCATGATGATCAAATAAGTGTTGATTCCACACAACCCGAGTTCATTAATGGTACTGCTTGATGTTTGGCACCTTCTTGGAACCAATGTCTGTCCATCTTGTGTTTCTACAAATTTTGTTTCGTTGAGAGCTGCAGAATTGTTAACCATTAGGCGTTCAACATTTGTTTTTTTATATTTTTGTTTTATTAATCCAAAACCAATGTCTGGAGTGAACTTAGTATGTCCAACTAACAGCATAGATACTAAATTAAGTTAATATATTAATAATTTAGTGATTATTATTCTACCTGAATAACTGTGTTATTCTTGTTTTGTCCTATGTGGTTGTTAGTATGCATAAACTGATGCATCTCCTCGAGCCCAAGTTAATGAGAAAGTCATGCAACAAGCTAACAACCATGTTCGATCTTTTACCAATGTCACAAGCCTCATCAATCAAGTAGTTAACCTAGAAAGAATTGTCATGCTATGTAAGTATTGTAGAAACTACATTCAAGCTTTGTTTGGTTGTTGCTTGCTCAATGTGAGCCTATGGTGAATCAATAATCTAGGATAAATTATTCATTATTACTTTTAATTATCATTTGTCTTTACCTGTAGTTTGTAAGATTCAGATGAATTGGCAGCCTGATTAATAGCAACAGAATTTCTCTGGCATAGCCAGCAGAGATTTGATCTCGGTTTAGTGATGATGATGTGAGGATCAAACTTTCCCAATGTTGATAAAGCTCATGTACCCAGCTATATGTCTTGATGATGGTCCATTTCCATGAATATAATCGTTCCATATTCCTCTCTTCATCATGTGAGTGGGAAATGGTTGTACATCCATCCTTTTATAACCAGAAATTCTCCCTGGTAGTAGTATATGCCATGAGTCTCAGCATAGTTTTTTATAAATGTGACAGTATGTTTTAACTCCTCTGAGTTTTGCACTTAATCCATAATTGAAGTAGCTCATTCTAATTGCATCCAACCTTTTTCTACTAATGCTGTGTATGAAGAGAAAAGTTGTCCTACATGACTGAATAGTTTGTGTTATTGAGCTTACATTCAGCATTTTCTCTTTGTGGTAGAGTAATAATGCTAACTGTATTCCAGTGCTCAAAGTGTAGGAATTGTACAGTATGTGTCTGTTTTACCGTATACATCATTAAGTCCTGGTTCATTAGTATATGTGGGATGCTGGACAATTTCTCCTACAAAGAGGTACGACTATGTTTCATCAATGTAGTGTTTACCTTCTAAATATTGTCGAAGCCTCCGTGTGATGATCATATTCATAGAGGTCTACTTCCTTGTCACCTTAAAATAATGTTTGATTATTAAATTGTTAGTAAAATATTAATGATGTAAAATCAGAAATAGTAAGAATTTAACAAACATATTAGAATAATCATTGGAACTATCGTGTTCATCCAGAACAAAACAATCTACTTGTGGTGTGAGATCATTCAAAACTATAGCAATCTGCTTCGTTTTCTCCATCTAACTCTGAGTCACAAAAATAACAGCAGGAGTTCTTACCACATCGTGATGTGGGTCACCACGGTAATGATCGCAGAAATGCATGACTTATTTTGTGTTAAGACCGTTGTATTAAAGTATGATGTTCGTAGAGTTTGGTCGTACTAAAATCTCAATTTTGATTAGTCAGCCATTTTGAACACATTTTGCCTGTAGTGAAAAAACAATAATTGTGCGTTAGGTACTATTTTTGCATTTATGGTCACATATTAGGAAATAATTGTAATAGAAGAGCAGAAATAAAATAAAATTAATATTAGGAGAATGCCATTGAGTTTACATGGGATTTCTAGTATTGTTACTCTAGGATCACCTTTCATTGCACCTGACTTAATCTAGTGTGATTTAACAATACCTTTACAGTTAGGCCAATGACATGATAACAATACTACAATGGCAAACCTCTATTAAATCTATATCATACTATTATGCTGTACTATGGAATGATGACTTAACTTTAATTTATTATGACTACTAGCAATCCTTTGAACTGAAGGTGGTAATAAGTCCTGAGGAACTCATGGAGTTATGTTGGTTATTTGAGGTTGATAGATGTGTAGTTGGAGAGGAGACATACATGGCTTCGTGGAGAGAAAGTGAAGGTTTATCCATTTGAGACCTTAGTTGTGGAACATTTGTGAATTGCTTCTAAGATGGCTCTCAAGGGCAGCCTCCTCAATGTTGGGATCGTCATACACAAGTAATGGGCTAGTAGTTTCAACTTCATATTGCATTCAAGTGTTACATGTTTGCTAACCTTTCCTAAATATTTTTTTAAGTTAGTATATTAATTATATTACAAACCTAGTATTTCAGAAGCTCTAATTGTTCAGTTAATAAGGACTGTCTTGTAGGTTTGGTTGTCCACAAATGTGGAAACATTTTCAGATTTAACATGTTAATGAATTTTTCCGCTGTTGACCATTAAGGTTCCTTGTATACCTGAATTTCTGGACTTGTCATATATGTATGTATCAATGTATTCTTCAACATCTATGTCAAACAGATGTTTCGTTTCATCCAATAATATGTTTACAATTTCTGATATTTTGAACTGTCCTGTGTCATCATTCATTTTACAACTAATTTTATAATTGTAATAGCCACGTAGCTGATCCCCTCTATCCACTCCACCCATATACTTGTTGTACAATATAATACTACTGGACAAGGGACTGTAGCAGAAATGTTGTTGTTCTGCAGAGTCACTGAGTCTTCCCTATGAATAAGTAAAAAATGTATTCAACAATTATCAATAAAATTCTATTTGTAGTTAGATACAATAGGCAAGTCAATATTCTAATACTGTAGTGTACTTGACTGTACTTTTAAGTACAAGATATTACCTTTTGAGGTGAAAATAATTGTAATGTCATTTGAAACAAACTTGAAATACTATTTCAGCTATTTGTTGATTGAATGTATTATACCTCTTAGTGAGTTTGATTGTCTTCAATGTAGGTGGAAATTCTATGCCATGCTTCCATATAATCTGTTCAGACTTATAAAAAAATTGTCAAAGAAAATGTGGTGAAACTTTCTCTTAAATGATTTGTGAGTGTCTTCACCAACAGAGCATCACTTTGTCAACGGATGCTCTGATTAAGGATACTCCAAGATCAACCACTCAAGTACCTTCTTTTCTAAAATAGATCTAAAACTTTTGGAAGTAGCCATTGTGGCTATCTCTAAGTACCCACACCTTTATGCCTCTCTTAATGGCTTCATTGGCATATGTTGTTTCAGAGATGACCTACCCAGAAATTTAATAACTGCGTCATCAACAGCAAGCTCGCAATATGGATCATATAAATCCGAAAATCTCACTGAAAGGTAATTAATTACTACTGACCATACTTTAACGCTCATGGGAAATGTGATCCAATATTGGTAAGTAGTGGGAGACTGGATCTCTGTTCCAATAATCCTCCACTGATGGTAAAGGAAACATCCTCATTAGAAGCACAAAACCAAAGTAGGCCTTTAGTTTTTCCACTCTAACCACTGTCCATGATTCATATTTGATGTCTGCCATTACTTGTTTAACATAGAATTTTGTTGTACTATGTTGGTCATAAAAGAAGGAGTAAAAAACAACTCAAAACTTCCAATGGAGAGTTTGCGATGCTGACTCTAGGACCAATAGAAAACACAAATGGTTTTATGCTTACTGCTTGTAAGTTAGAAGTGAACACCCTCACAATTGACACGTCTATCACATTTTATCAGTTAAGTAGGTTTTATTAAAGGCTTAACTTACTTATCCATAAACCTCATAACTTTTATTTTGTCAACGGATGCTCTGATTAAGGATACTTCTGTTGAAATCTCTTGTGTATAATTGACACTTATGAAGTAAGCCTGTTTTACCACTTACAGTAGATGTTTGACCTATTACTTCATACATGAATGTGTCCATTAATGTGTTCAATGTTGCTTACTGAATAGAAAGAATAATGGTTTGTGATCAGATTCGATTGTAAACTTTCAGCCATAAAGATAATTGTGAAACGTTTTAGTGCCAAAAACAATGGCAAGACCTTTTTCAAGTTGGGCGTACTTTTTCTCAGTGACTGTGTTAGATTTCTTGAGGCAAATGCTATTGGTCTGTTGGTACCATCTTCCATCGTGTGTGACAAATAGCACAGATCCCATAAGGTGATGCGTCACACGTCAAAACTAAAGCTTTTGTGTCATCAAAATGGACTAATAATAGTGAGCCTGCTTACAAAGCGATTTTTAACTACATGAAAAGCTGCATCTTTGGCTGTCCAGGACCATCTAGTGTTCTTGCATAGTGTTCTTGCATATTAAGTTATATAAGGGAGCCAACTTTAATGATAAATTATATAACTTATAAGTCCTAAAAAGGACCTTAGTGCTACATTTTTGGGTTTAGGCACATCTTGAATTGCCTTGACCTTTTCAGTGGTTGGATGAAGCCCCTGGCTATCAATAAGGCCTAGATATTCAACACTTGACTTTACAAAAGAACATTTCCCCCCATTTAATCACAACCCAGCTTTATGTAGCTTGTCTAACACAACACTGAGATTCTGTAACTACCTGCAAGAGTTGAACCTGCTTCTAGTATGTCATGCTGTTACTCCCTTCCATTCTTGGAGGAGGCCATCTATGTAACGCTGAAAAATTACCGGTGCAAATGCAACAGCAAATGGTAATTTGTTATAATTAAATAGCCCCTTGTGGGTGTTTATAGTTTTCTAATGGCAATTGAAGGTATGCTTGAAGCAATAGTTTAATAGAAGCAATTACTGTTAATGTGAGTCTTAACCAAGTCCCAGTAACTATGGAACTCAATAGAGAAGCATCTCTCTTCGTTATCAACAAGGATACATACAACCACATCAATACAGTTGCTACACCTCCCATCACAAAATCACAAGTCAAGTATTCCAATTATCAGTAGTATTAATGTAAGTCTAAAGTACAAAGGGGTAGAAGAGGAATTGCTACACCTTGTGGTTGATTGAAATGGTCCAGAGCAATTGGGTTGCCTCAAAGGTGTACACAATTTAGTGTAAACAATGAGGATTGTCCTAAATTCTTCAAGCCCAGACCAGTACCATTTGTATTAAGAGAGAAAGTTGAAGCAGAATTAGAAAGGCTGGTGGCATCCTAAAATAGAAGATTTGTTTACCAAGCTATCAGGTGGGAAGTATTGTTTCAACTGAATGTATCATATCAATAAGCTCCGGTAGTTTGTTCTTGTTCTCAAACAAAGTGGCTCTTTGATGAGGCTTTCTGACACCTAGCATCAGGTTTCTTAACTTAAAAATCAAACAATCCCAGTCTTTGCATTTACATGAGGATTGCGAATGAGCTCCTCCACACCTGTAGCATGGTTTATGGTGATTTGTTGCTTCTGTAGTGGTTTTGTAGCATCTCCCCCAAGTCTGTGTTGTAGTGAAAGCTCAAACTGGGTACAGCGGTATCTGACTTGAGATCCAGAGTGTCCTTTTTCAGCTGCTTCCAATGCTTTAGCTATGTTGAGTGCTTTCTCAAATGTTAAGTCCTTCTCAGCCAGGAGACATTTCTGAATACCTAGATGATTGGCACCACATATGAGTCTATTGCGTAGCGTCTCTTGTAGTGTGTCTTGGAGCATGAAAATCTTTCACCAATGCCACCAAGTCATCATACAATTGCAAAACTGGTCTGTCATCTGCTAAACTATAAACAACTTTGTAGATTTTGGGACCACATGCCAAACAGTAGTATAGCACATTTTTAATTACTGTCTACTACATCACTTGCGATGAAATACTGATTCATTCATTCATTATAGATAGACCAAGACTCCTTAGTCAAATTGTAACACAGAGTTCCATGTAGAGACATAGTTTTACCCTTGTTGCCAACTGTGATGACTTATAAACTTATATTTGTGATAAAATATTAGAATGAAACAAAGGTACACAACCAACTCATAAAATACAACAGCAATTACACAGCAGTGAGCACCAACTGAACTAAAAATAAATAAGCAACAACTTAAATATATACGATTACATCATTATGACAACATTACTAACATTGGGTATACATGACACATACATTAGAAAAGTATTAGTCAACTACAATCAGCACCACACAATTATGTTTTAACACATAATGTAGATTAGTTTAATCCTTATAAGCAGACTGAATACTCTGCTGGAGCAATTCACTTGGCAATCCGGAATCTGCCTCGATCTGAGCAATAGAAATTTCGGAATTTATATTAGTAGGAATCATTTCAGGTCCAAAACAGGATTTGGAGTTCTTGTATGTACTACCTTTGAAGAGCATTTTCAAATCATCAACAAATGGTGAGAGATAGGTATATATATTGGATCAAATTTACCTAAGTCATTTCTAACAGTATCATTTGGAAAATAGATTTCATTTAATAAACCCACCACCCAACATTGATAGATTTACAAGAAAGATAGAATCTGGATTTGCAACATTTACAGCTGATCAATGGAACATTGGATTCTAATACGTTCACTATATGCTCTCCAGTTGCTAAGACTAATGTAAAGCTTGATTTGTAATTATGACATCAGTTAAACTAAAAGATCTACTTATAAGCCTTATATCCTCTTGCGTCGAGGCAGTAATACTGCTTCAGTTGACTATTTCAATCAACTTAAATTCTCCCCTCTCCTTGAACCTTTTCTTTGAATTCTGTTGGATAGAACTTTCTATCTGAATGCATGATTCCGCAGGCATAATTTTTGTCTTCTAGCAGATCCTTAAAAGTGGAATGCCTGTTAAGTCTCAGACAACCTGTGACCCTAGTACTGTTTCTGATCTTTTCTCCTTTCCACAGTATACTTGGTGTTCACATACAACCATGATGCTGCATTTAATTAAAGCCAACTCTTAAGTCATCTTCATCCTTCAATATAATCTTTAAACTTTCTGAAATATCTTTTGGTAATGCTAATAGTATCCATCGGTTGCAGTGTGTACAATTGTAGCTAATAATTACTCAAATTGTTTCTCAGATATTGTAAATAACAATTGTAGTCTACCATAAATGTCTGCAGTTTTCTGCGTTTTTAAAAAAGGGAAAAAGTTGGCAGGCTGATGACTTTGCATCAAACATAAACAAACCGGAGAGAAAATAATTTAATTTAGATCAAAGGTGTGGCCCCTCCGCCCACAGTGGTATGCATTTACAGCATAGTAATCTCCCAATTTCCACTTAGAAAGATAATCTATGTCTATAATATTACCAGAGGAGTCGGCCAACATGATGTTATTTACTGTAACATCAGAAAATTCTCGGTAGTATAATTTGATAGATTTTGTGAAACTTCAAAGATACTGGAATGTTTGCTCATTTCAATTTTTGCTGGGTTTGGTTCAGGAAGACATTTTCGTTGATTTCCCTTTTTCTTTCTTTCTTTCATCATACAACATTCCTCCCAGTAGAATCTGAAGAAAAAATTAGAAACAATCATCCAAATGTTATGTATCATGTACACAATATACCTTCATATTGTTGGAGTTGTCAGTGCTGTCATTTTTAACACATTCTTTATTGAATATTCTACAAATGGAGGTCGCAAATAGAAAATGAGAACTTAAGAGTTTGGTCACACTTGCTTCCACGTGCTCAGTGTTGGCCACACCCAACAATTTACAACAGCCACACCAAACAATATACTAACAACACCATGATTACAATCATCCTTAAATGTTGTTCTAAATTAAGAAAAAATAATTACCATTATTTAGATATCATTAAACAAACCCAGGACAAATGACCCATCCATTAAAATCATCTTTAAGTAGAGTTTTATATCTTACTCGAACATTCAAAGGTATTGACTTGTTCCTTGATTTCTTACTTGAGCTATCACTTGGTCTCTTTTCAATTCCTTGATTAGAGTCTACATTTGACCTGTTTGTTGGGGGTAACTGAGCCCGAAGAAGATGGTGAGATCAATATTGAAAGGTTTTTTTAATTTGAAAGTGTAGGTAGTGGTGGTTTGCTGACAGATTTTCCTTTATTTTGCTTAATGGCTGTTTTGGAGTAGATGTATTCAAAGCATTTGTAGGTTTTGAAAGTTACATTTGATCCATATTTAGTTTGTAATTGTTCCACAATATCCAATATTTCCCCTTCTGAAAACAACTCTTCACCACTGTTGTCACCACTGTCGTAACCACTGTCGTCACCATTAGCCATGATATCTATTAATTTGTACTTATTTGTATATATTAATTATGCTATCATGACAATCGTGACTTAATGACATGATATTTTCAATGGCTTATCATATTACATATCTAGTATTATTCATGATTGGCAAGCTGAAATTCCTGTACAAAAGTTGCAACAGCATATTAACTTTTAAAATATGTGACCAATTTTGCTTCACTTGTTCTCTTTGAAATTCGCAAATATATTTAACACTCAAATCATTATAACCATTTAGTAGTATTACCATCATTGTCATTGTTGTTGTTATTTATATTATTATTAACAAATATTATTATTATTAAACATTATCGTTACTAACATAAATATAAAGTAAACGAAAAAACAAAAACAGCTAATAATTTATGATAAACCTCCATTTGATTCAAGTTACACACACACAGAGACGTGTCCATATATGCCCGTCTCCAACTGGTTCCAGTTTCGATAGATCAAGGTATTGGACTATGTGACTTTACATGATTCTGTGATTGAAATTGTTCAATGCATTTTGTATTGCTTACCAGGACCATAAATGGGATGTTTCTGTTAAGGTGAACTCATGATATTGATACTCCTTATTGAAATGGCTAACCTGTCTTTTTGTCTTGTGTCACTACATCTATCAATGAAATGATTATATTTATTCATTCTTAATTGTAAACTCTACCATTACTTTTGCTCTTGCATGCTTGACGATTGTTTTCTATGTTTATGTATATATGTAATGGATTCATTTATATTGAAAGAAGTAACCAATCATTGCCATTTCTGTTGGAAGTACTGCATATAAAGTGAACATATAAGTATTGAGCGTTCTACCATTGATATTACCTTTTCTCATTTTGATTGCATCGGTTGTTCTGCTGTTCTGTGCTGTAATAAAAGCTGTTACCATTTGCTACAGAGTTTGTATTGCTAACCAATGGTCTGTGATATCAGTGACTTTGCAAAAATTGATGTTTTGGTCTTCCGCCTTTGGCGGTAGTATTTTTGGGAAATGGTAACATTATGGGACATATGTTGAGAGAGTACTTCTAGCTTAGCTGGATTGCCACTCTCAACCACCATGGTTGCTACTGTTTTTCTTGTGTCTGTGGTAGGTAATTGAGGGACTTCAAATTTTGCCAAAAAGTTGGGAACATAGTTTTTATAGTTGGTAATGTCTGTACCTTTACTGGTAAGTAAGGCTCTGTTGGTTTTCCTATATCCTGGCACCAAAATTCTGATGTGTTTCATGTAATTCAACAGGATTCTGCTAACTCTCCCGTCTAGAATAAGACATACAGGACCATACAATTTTGCCGTTTTGTGTTAATATCCTCTTAATGTGAAAGATTCCCACTACTATCCCACCTTGCCCTTTCAACATCCATCACCGTCAATGTTTTGGCAGCCATGGGTCTTTGGGCATTGCCATATGTGAGATGAATGAAAAGTAACCACAGTGGTCACACTCTCAGGTTTGATCTTTTTCCTAACTGTGATCTTAATATTACATCTTCGCAATATTTAAAAATTTATTTTACATAACCTCCTTGAGAGCTTGTAAGTTTGGAGGGGTTTTATTTTCGGGCCAAGGCTTCTCTGTTGTATTGGGCTTGTGGTTTGAGGCTTCCAAATGTGTAGCTCCAATCTTGTAGTTGCTCCATTGCATTTGATATTTCATTGGCACGGCTGGATATTACTAGAAAGTATTTTTTCATGTATAAAATGGCCACCACCAATCGTTGGCACTTTGTTTGTAGGTCATCGACTCCTTGCCCACTCTCTTCAAGACTTTTAATATATGCCCTCAGTTTGGCAATGTTCAAGCAAAGGCCAAATATTTGGAAACATCTATGGTGATCTCTTTAGCCATCTGATCCAGATCTCCTCTTTCCATCAAAAGGCATCAAATAATCCCTAAATTTGTCTAGCTCCTCCGTCTTTTCTACATTATAACGAGGTGCACTTCTGGTGCCTCGCTGGCCGGGTTTTGGCCAATAGACCTTTTCTTTGTTTTTTAGCTCATTAAATAATGCATATGTGTGTGGTTAACTAACTGACTCACTTAACCCTTTACACGTGAAATTTTGTGTGGGGTATACGGTAATTACGAAATTATTTCGCCCAGAGGTAGTAAGCACGTTTCTTTTGTTTCCTTTTGTGTTTTATTCAAGTTTTCTTGTAAGTGATTGAGAATTTGTTTAGTTCTTCCTTAGGATCAGCAGCACGACCATGAATAGTATGGGAAAGTCGAAAACAGTCATCTTTTCGACCATTATGACAAAGAAACAACTGACAGTCCTTGCAGTACCAGACTGTTTCTCAATGTCTTTATAGAGCTAAAAAAGTTATCAAAGTATACGTGATGATTTTTATTTCTTATTTTGTCAGTCAAATTCGTCACAACTGATGTACCAACCCCTCTTTTCACTCTGTCACCTTTCTTGCCAGTATAAACATCAAATTCAGAGACATACCCACTCTTAGACTAAGCACACATTCAGATTTTAAAGCCACGTTTGATTGATTTCTTTGGCATGTATTGTTTCATGCTAGAGCGGCCTTTGAAAGGGACCATTGCTTCCCGAGTCGATCGTAATTAGGATCGCCATATTTAACAAGAGTACTGTTGTTAGTAAAATCTAAGAAGCGATGTATGTCAAAGAAGCGATTCCTCAATATTTTACTTGCAATTGGTTGATAATAAAAAGTTGTAAATAATGTCCTTTTTGTATGAACGATATGATAACTTTTTTGAATACTTCAACACACACTATGTACTTCATGCATGTTATAGAATGAGTACAGTAATTAACACCAACATGTTCACTAATGGTATGCTGGCCCTGAAGGAACAGCTTGTTCCTTAGCACTTCTCTTCTTGCGAAAGGCTTTTAAGCTCTCTGCTAGAACCTCATCCAAAGGATCTTACCTTTTTCTCTTCTGAAGAGAAGGAGGAGTTATTGAACATTTTGACGCTGAACTACTTGATCTTGACACATCATCTGTATGGCTGTTAGACTCATCTATTAAACTGCAAACAAACAACAATCCCCACATTAATCCAGAAATTGTCTGACCTTTCAGCAAACACTTCTACATTTTCATCTTCGCTTTGTACTTCATCATCAATGGCCTTCTTTTCACCAAAATTTGAGAAACGTCTGTAGAGAAGACATGTACATAAACTATTTTTACTGTAAGCAATTTCATTAATATTTAACCCTACGAATTTTTAACCCAACTGTCACAGGTGAGGCAATTTCAACAAAAACATCATTGTTTCAAATAAAGGCTATCTGGACACATAAGAAGGACCATCTTTGCCACTTTTTTTCTTTGTTTTTTTAGTTTTCTCACAAAGTGATCCCTCAAACTTTTCCAACGCTTGGAACATTCTTCAGGCGACAATCTCTAACCTAAGTACTGACCTAATCCCAAGTTCACAATACTATGACTTACCTCTTCACTGACCTCTTTCCACACATTTTCTTGAAGTTCCTTACTGCTTTGATAGCTTCTCGTCCATGTTGATATATTACACGCGTTATTGCTCCACCTATGCTTCTCTGCCTATATCTAGCACGTCAACCGCAAAATCGACGCAAGAATAGAAGTTGAATCTATTCTTGCGTCATACAGTGTTGCGTTGCGATGAGATGTGTTTTCATGAGCACAATTCATGGCACGTGTCACACACAATGTGACGCAAGGCTTTGCATCATATTATGAATCAGGCTTTAGCCTACTTATGTGTAAACAGCTGTACTTGAGGGTTTAACTTTAGCTCTAATTGAATAGGCTAAACTTTAACCTAGGTTAATGTGCTAATGTAAATGCAGTATAAATTAAAGTAAACAGTTATATGTTACATACTTGTCATTAACACAACTGTTGGTTGTCTCAATGATTCTGTTGGTTCTCTTCATCTATCTGTGGGTTCTATGTTAGAGTTAATGAATTGACAATCACAGTACCTGGTGTTGACGTAAGCAGGTTTGAGTCCTTTGAGTGTGTTGTTAAAGAGTTCTCTGTGGATTCAGTGAATAAATTATAGGTTATAGCACAATGTCGATACTGATTACATTATATAACTTTCTCAAGTTTCACAACATTATGATCTTGTCGAAAGCTTTTATTGCCCCCTTGTCTTGTCTATGCATGCAGTAATATGTAGATTGAGAATGTTACATATGTTAGCTGACGAGTTGAAGACTTTTAGCACCCTCTGCTGTCAGTCACTGTGGCTTTGGCAAGCAAACACAAGAGGTCTCTGTAATTATTGAGTGGCTGACACAAGCTAGTTAGAAGAGCAATTTTGTTGCAGGATGCAGTTGCAATCTGTGATCTGACCTTTTCAAAATAGTACATGAACAGTTGAATGTCAATGCCTTCTAGACAAATAACATGTCGCAGCTGTTTTGCGGGAGCACGAGTGGATGGTAAGGTTTTCAGAAATAATTGGTGAATTTGTACCTCCTCTACAGTTTCATTGAGAGCAGGTGATAGTCTCTGCCAACTTTTGTATGGCAAAGTGGTAAGGCGTCAAGGTGGGTAATGTCTGTGTCAGAATTATTGTATCCTCCACCCATCAAAAGATGTTAGGTTTGAGATAAATTGAGTAAGAATGGGTTCAGATTCTATGGAGAACCTGGGATAGTGCCATGTTGAACCTTTCTCACAGCATTGGGTATGTTGTTAGCCCATCACTTCCAATACCATCTGCCACAAGTTGCTCAAAGAGCTTTACACATGTCACATTAGTTAATGATCTCCAAACACAAGCATTTGGATTGACAAAAGCTAAGCATTTGCGGACATCAGCATATATTTGTCTTGCTTCAGAGAGAGAGCAACATCCACCATCGAAAGAGGTCAGGTTCTCAACAAACTTTGTGAGAATGGCCTTTGATTCCATGGAGAATCTTGGATAGTGGCAAGTTGAACTATGTTTCCTCTCAGCATTAGGAATAACAAGGCCATAACCTCTGGCTTTCTCACGAGCAAAACATTCCTTCAGAGTGATGGTAAACTTTCTCTCCTTGAGCTTTGTGGACGTCTGTACTTTTGCTTCCTTTGACAGCTTGTGCCTGTCCTATGACTTGAGGTGGTTGCTTAGTTTTTTCTGTGCGTGTGATTTGCAGTTTAGTAAGGGACAAAAATAGCTCTTTCTATACCTTTCGAACGATGTACTAAAATAATTTTTGTTACAGTGTAATTGTTAACGTTTTTTCTTCAGATGAAGCAGTTGTAGATGCGAGCTTGTGATCAGCTGGTTCTTCTTCCTTAACACCTAAGTAAATGTTTTGAACAAGACAACTAAATCAATTTGGGTCATTACTAAATCATTCAACCCAACCCAATTGCAATCTCTTTCACCCACCCAGTCTTTGTGAGACGAAAATATAACAGGTACGTACTCTAAGAAAAAACACGTAAGACAAGAGATGGAGATATCTTTTAGTGCCAAAAATCCAATTCTAAGCATTGCTCTGTAAACCTACCTTTCTCTTTCCAGACCCCAGTTGATGGCATCAAGAGTGTAACAGAGAGTGTTATTCTGCTACTAGTTGAGTTGGCTACTTGTCTGGACAGACTCACTGTGCTGCCCTAACGCACTTTCTTTTATAAGATATTAAACAGGAAATGACATAATATTAATGTACTACGCTCAGTAACAAATAACAAATATAGTTATCAGTCCATGTATTTCAATTAGAGGCCTCATCATCAATCAGGTGACGGCTATGTAAATCATCAAGTCCAGTAACAAATAGTAAGTTTTTTGATGGTACGAACATGTCTATTTTTTTAAAAATAATGTTTACATATATTGACATTACTTGACACAGGAGGATCAGTGGTTCTAATGCCATGATCAGTAGTTCTTTGTCAATGTTGTAGCGAGGATAATGCTTAGTACTACTCTGCTTCGATTTTACAGATGGAATCACGAGTTTTTGGAAAAACTTTTCAAGAGTTTGGTCATCTTTCTTTGTCCAGGCTTAACAGAAACAGCTTCTTTTGTCTGAGTGAGAATTTCCTTTCTTCTACATTTGTCCATTATATAATGAACATTAACAAGATGTTTCGAAAGTTTTTTAAGGCAGTTCCAGAATGACACGCAGCAATTGGACAAAAGTAAGATTTTCAATATTTTTTAAACGTTTTTAGTTTTGATTTTGAGGCCAGCATTGCCATTAGAGGTGTCTCTCGATTTGGTTAAAAGACTTAAAACCCAATCTAACATGTTAAAATTAGAGAGATTATTAGTAGAGGTTTTACATATATTGGGTAAGGAGTCTTTACTCTTGTAGTGGGTTCCTTGACAAGACAGGGAGATGGAGATTCCATTACCTTTTTAAACCGCTCCAATCCAGCGTTGAGTCTATTTTGACTTGTTCTCTTGTTGTAAATGGTCTGCTGGTATCGCATGCCAGACTCTCCATTACCACTTTGGACCTATTCTTTCTGGTTTAGGGTTTAGCGGATAGAGTATGATGTTGGACGAAGGGTTGAGTAGTCCTGAGATTTTTTTGGTGCATTAGTTCTTGATATTCTCCACCTCTTCCGGGAGGGATCACCGTGTATAAGAGAAGCAAGAGTAGAGTTCGACACATTGCAATGCAGTAAACGATTGACTTTGTTGGTATTTTGAGGGTTCTGTAGATTCCATCTCTGTTACATCGGATGCACTTTCTAGCGATGTTGCTTTCATGTCAGCTACATCAGAGAAGCATTCTGGTCACGCTGATTCCGTCATTTTCAGCCTTATATTCTTTGTCATCCTCAAACCTTTGACAATGCCGATAATGTAGGCCTCAGCATCACCTCTTTCTAGTATCAAATATTTGTTTGTGTTACCTCCTATTAGCTTTTCTCTTCTTAGGAGTAAAAGTTCACTCGACGTTTCATAATAATCTGCGATGCCTGGCCTGATCTTTTTTACGAGCAAACGGTACTAACATCTTGGAATTTCTGGAAATAGCTTTGACAGGAATTTCATAGACTTCGCTTGTTACGAGACTTGACATTTTGGCCATTTCTGCTTCTTCTGTAGTAGTGTAGAAGGGTCAGTTGCAACCTGTTATGAAGAAAAATTATTGTCATAAGTATTGATTTACAAAGAAGGCACTTATCTCCCTCTCTTTCTCTTCCATTAATCCTATTTGAGGCATAAACATTTTTACTTGTTGTCCTGACTTACCTCATGCAGGTGCACTTGGTGTGTCTTTTGATACACTACTTCGTGATACACTACTTCGTGTATCTTTATCACTTGCACCTATTGAAGACATAAACATTTTCACAACTTTGTCATACTACACTTGATGAGTCTTTTGCTATAAACGGAAATATTCAATTAATTAGTTGCCATACTTAATAGATCTGGCATACTTGACTGTGTTGACACTTTTTTTGATTTAGAAGTTGTTGTGGAGAAAAATTATACATTCCCTTTAGCTTTACAACATGAAGGAGGTCGACCAAAGGTTGTTAAGGCTAAGTACTACTTACCTTGTTCATTCATTGAAATAATTAATAGACACAACTTCCGAATCATCTTCGGAGTCTGATTAAAGAACTATTCATAAGTGAAATATTTATAATTAATGAATGGGCTGTACTAACTAGGCTTGTTGTAATTAGTTGTAAATCATAATCATTAAAATTAGAATTACATAAGAAACCCTCTTTTAATAATTAAAATTACAATTACTTGATTATTTTTGGAATTTGTTGGCATCTTCAGTAGAAATGTTTAATGTGATTGGTATATCATCATCCATTAAGCTGAATAGCTTACTTTTTTTCCTTCCTCATTTCTTTCTGCCATGCTCCCAGTTGAGTTGAGGCAGCTGCTGGTAATGTCATGGGTTGACCAATACATGTACATGTGACAAAACCCAATCAGGTGTAATCCTTATTACACTATGCTTAATAAAAGATATTGCATTCAACACATTCACAGATTTACCAATAATTAAATTACTTAAAATTAGGAAATTTTTTATTGATTAAGATTAGATTAGAATTAAACTGAAAAAATACCTTAAATTGAAATTAGAATTATAATTATCTTAAATCAGCTAATGATTGCTAATCGTTAAGGATTAAAATTAGAATTATAACAAGCCTGGTACTAACCCTTAATAGCCTTGCGTTGTCCTTTAACAGTGGTTGCGTCTTCAGGGTCTGAAGAAGCAGCTGCTAAACAATTTTACATTACCTATCACAAGTCGTAATACTTACCAGTCACTTGACCTATTTTGTCATAAATGGTTAGGGCTGAATCAACTCAAGCCCTAGCCCTGTAATAAAAAGCTGAGGTATCCTTTTTGTGTGACATAGGCTCTGCCAGCTGCTCAGTTTGAACTTCATCTCCCTCAGCAACCACGGCTGCTACCCTCAGCTTTCTAACTGCCATGATTGTTGGGAGTTTAGCGGAGATATCAAGCTGCTGGAGCAAAGTTTGCACCAGACTTTGGTCAATGACACAAGTCACAAAACTATAAGTACAACTAGGTGTCAACATACTTATTCATAGACCAGGAGCCATGATAAATCTTACTTTAGAGGAGGCTAAAAATCCCAGACACACGGAAAAATCGATTATAGTACAGAGGAAGGAGCATAAGACAGCTCAGACACATGGACCATCTGGACTTCCAGCTGAGGTTTTCCACTAACGTCCTGGCAACCAAAAAAAGTTAACCATTAATCAATTACCACACTACTGAGATCCCCCTTGGGGACCTCCGGCTGCCATTGAAGTGATTTTTTTAGGTTGGCTTGTTTAAATGACTCTTTCCACGAGTCTATGCGGTGGACAACTTCGTCATCAATGCTGGCGGTTGATGGCTGTGATGAACCGCTCTAGCTTCGTTACTATGCCATCGCTTCCGATGCCAGCTCTCTCAAGTAATTGTATGTATTCTTTTAGCTTTGCCTCATCCCCAAGTACATCCCATGTACATTGCAAGGGATTTGCAAAATCCATGTACTTAGAGATGGCTTTTTGTTTATTTTGTACTGCTTCTCCAGTCTCTGCCTCTGACGGTGTGATTGGTAAACTTGTGTCATGAATGTCTTCCTTGCAATACTTTCATTTGTGAATACTCCTCTGCCTTTATCTGTTTAAACGAATTACCAGATATCCATAATCATCATTATTAACCCTTTGTGGGGTGGAGCAAATTAAGTGTATCACGCCTGTGGGTGGCTACTTTTTCAATGATGCTTTAACAACAATAGCAACACTTTAAAAACTTACTATAGCAACTATGTGATGCTAACAGGTAAGTAATTAGTGTGACAGCGTAGATAGGTTGTTAGTGTTACCACAATACAAAACACCTTTACATGCACATGAATGTTTTGAGATTTACCATACTAAACTTCACTATGATCACCCTGAAATTTTGCTCAATAATCAGACTTTATTGCTTTTATCATATACCATATATTTATATTATATATAAATATTATCTACTTCTGATACACACTTACATTATACATATACCAACAAATAACTATAATGTATAGCCTCATTTTGCCTGAATCCACATTGTGTCTATGTGCACATGCTTCTTTACCCGTTTGTGTGTGTATGAGTGTGAGTGTGGGTGCTTGTGTGCGCTCAGTTCTCTTAGAGTGAATATGCAATAAAAATAAATTGTTCAGCCAATTATCAGTCATTGTACTTCGAAGGTATGTTTTAATCCTTCTTAGACAAGAAAATAATCTTTCTGCTGTTGCACTTGTAACTGGGACGGAGAAATAGATCCTTAGTAATTTATCTACTTCTGTGAGCATTCCTTGGAAAATGACACTTGTTTTCATTGCATCAGCTACTGTCCGGAGATTGGGATAGAATCACTATTTGCTGTTCTAATTAAATCTGAAAGCATTGATAGGGGATTCTTGAGAGGAACACAGTTGATGTAATTTTCAAAATGCTTCAAAATTCGGTCATTAATATTAAATTTCGCATTGTCACTAGCATTGATCACAAGCTGTTCAACATCTTTGATAGTTTTAAAGTCTGGTTGATCGAATCTACATTCTATCTCTCCCGCAATGACTTCAAGCACCTCAAAGTATATATGCCTGTATTGATCCTTCGGGGTTTGGTAGTGATGTGGCGTTGACCCATCATCATATTGTCATTCGAGCAATGAGTAAATCTGCTCCACAAGTTGCTTCCTGAACAGTTATGTTTTTGGCTTGTAAATTTGCCGAAAACTGTTTTGAAGCTTAAGCCCAAAGAACATATCAAAAGATCCAAGTTTTGTAAGCAATCCACTTGCTTTAGCAGCATATTCATCGGTACAGTGAGTACTAAGTCTTTTGAGAGCATCTTGTCAAATTATGAACTGCTCCAACAGACGTTGAATGAGATTCAGCAAGGTACATCTGGCAGGGTAGAATGTTCTTTATGATGGTTGTAGAGTTTCTCCACTTTGGATGGATACCTCTGTTCTCAAATTCTCAAAAAGAGCAAGGCGTTTAGGGGAGAACTTGATCAATTTGATCAAGTCATATACTATTTCCATCATACCTTATACTAAAACACACTGCTTTGATGCTTCCTGTACACAAAGATTTAAACTGTGAGCCAAGCAATGGACATATAAAGCTTGATTAGCTACTTGTTTAACAAGTGCTTACACTCCATCGCATACTTCGCTCATGTTAGATGCTTCATCATAAGCTTGTCCTGTACATAAATTGATTGGCAATGAGCATCATATCAAAAAATCATTAAGAACACTAAACAGAGTTTCAGCCCTCGTGATTTCCAATTGCACCAAAAGAAGTGTATTTTCATGAATTGTATAATTCGAAGAACCTATTGACCCATCAGGGCAATTAATTCATTTACGATTGCTGGAGAAGTGTATTCACTCTTTTTTAACCATTCTAGTAACTTTGGATCATCCTCAGCTCAAAGAAGCATTAATTGATGAAGGTTAGCCTCTGTACCCGTATTATGGCCAGGCAAAGCTAACCCTTCCCTAGCTAAATATTTTATATTGCTAAGAAGTTTTATTAACATTTGCATGTGAAAAAACTGAGTGGAAGCCTGTTGCTCATTCAGTTGTGTGGAAACGGGAATTGATGTTTTAACAGATGCTAGCTTGGCCAAAGCTTCCTTGTGTGTGCTGCTTTTCTCATGGTCCTCAAATCATTTCAAAGCCTTGCTCCAATGGCTAAATCCATTGGTAATGAATGTAGATTTATGTGAAGATTTACTGTACAAACACTTATCCAAGGGTACCTACTGTACCATCCTGGCTGTATCCTTCTTGAATATGTGCCACCCTTTTGATTACTCCGGGTTTTGGTAGTCTTAGAGACGTCAAAAGGATAATAAGGATCACTGACATTCTGACAACAAGGACATTCACATTCTGTGTAGTCAGTGGAGTTGTCCAATACCAAGTCGTCTTGTTGAGTGGAAACATTCAGTTCATCTCCATACTTTAAATTTTTTTTTTATGCTCTTGACTGATTAATAATAAAGTGGCAATAAAAAATTAATGTAATTTACTGAAGTGTGACTGTTGCACTAGCATCAAAGCATAGATGGAAATATGTGATTGTGATTTGACAGATGAAAAAAAAGGCTTAATAGCACATGGCAGTGATGGCACAGAAAAAGCTGACATCTTTCTTTACAACCAGTAGTCCAAATGAAACAGCTAGTGTTTTGGATCACAAAGTTCAAAAATCACTTGAAGAGGTGCTACAGCACCCATTGCTCCCCCCCTTCTTACCCTTAAGTTGAGTGAGTCGAGGAGCTTCTTCCCCGATTAAAAGTGGAACTCCACCCAAATAAATTGATTGGGTGTGACAGTGTGAGATGTGCCCAAGAAAACCTTTGTTGTACACTTAGTTTGCATCGTTTGGCTTTGAACGAAGTATCAACAGACTTCCCATACAATGAAAAGATCAACTGTATGTTCATAGATATAATCAGTCGAGTTCTACTGCTTCAAAACTTGCTTCAAACAGTAAAGCTTCTTTGTTGTAGTATACTACAGAGCTGAGCTTGCATTGTATGGCATTTCTTGCATATCTTACATCATACTTGAGTTTGTGATCTTTTTTACCTCTAGCTCTATATACTTCACAATACAAGTGGCCACTGGATGAAGTTGTTTTTGGGATACGTTCAGACATCGAGAAATGTGGCCTTCAAGAAGTTATTTTGCTACAGCTAACCGGAAGTCTAAGTGAGTCAATGGTTTCTTAGCAGCTACATTATGCAATATCCATGCATTAACTAGACTGAGATCTAACAAGTGAAAGAACATTTGCTTCCACCATTTCAACATCCTATTTTTTAGTATAAGAATAATCTGTGAGTGCTACGTAATTGGCTAACCTATGTGAATACCCATAAGACTGTACCATCTGATCACTTAGATCAACCCTGCCCATGTATTTATTGTACTCCTCTATCATTGCAGGCTTATTTATTTCTTGAACACATGATCTGTCCATTGTTGATCATTTCACTATATACTTCACCTGTAACTTACATTATTATTATTATTATTAAATTCTGTTTTACATGGTATTCTATGGACCTTTTGATGGCTTCTCTGACATGAACTTGTCTGTTAGACCTTTCCTGTCACACCAAGCCATGGCTGTGAAGGTCTGAGAAGAGTGCAGGAGAGGTGTAAAAATTGTCGACATAAATATAAAATCCTTTGTTCTTTAGGCCAGATAGAAGAGACGTGACAATGTTATGAGCCAGGCCGTGTTCTGGAGATGCATTTCGTTCTTTTCCTATATACGAGATGTATTATGCATGTGTATGTGATGCTCATCTTACCTGTGTATAAATGGAAATTCCATACATACCCAGTAAGAGAGTCAGCAGCCACCCACACTTTGATCCCCAACTTTGTAGGCTTCTTGGAATCATCTAGATGGAAATACTTCATTAATAACTCGAATCATCTACCAGACATAATGGCTGTGAACGACTCATTGTAAAATGGCCACTTCGTACTCCAGTAAGATCTAATTACATGTTCTCTAGTAAAAACTCGGGATCAGCGGGGAAGAGCTGGCTTGTACTGATTGAGCCATGTTAAGTTTGATAGAATGTGATAAAGTTGCTATAACAACTTAATTGTGTGTTTTCAAATTGCATTCGCGCCCGAGTTCAAACCGCCCAGTTGGATGCAATTTTGCATCTGCATGCGTCAAAGGGTTAATACCAAGGTCGTCACACTGCTTGATAATGAGTTTAGCCTCCAGGTTCCTTTTGAGGCAGTCAATGACAGACTCCTTGACTGTCTTAATGTGTCTACATAAAACAAAGTCAGGTACTGTATATGGTGAAGTTACTGGTCTCTTGTTAAGCGTCTAACTGAAGGGCGTTGATTCCTTTTCGTCACTTGAAACTACAGTGCAAGAAGTTAATATTATTGTGTTGAAATGTAGAAGCTTTACATTCTGAAGGGGTGTCCCTTTCCCTTAAGACTCTCTCTTTTTCAAAATTGGTTAGCATTTTCCTTGATATAGATACTTACGAGACTTCTCTTCTTCCTCTTCATCTATAAAGCTTGCAATTAATGATTTTCATTGATTAAGATACTTACCTAACTCTTCTTCTTCCTCCACGCTATGCATATTTTGGTTAAAATACAATGATAAACTCGCATAATGATGAAAAACATGAAATATTACAAAAAAAAATTGAAACTTGCAAGATATGGAGCTCCAAAGTTCCACTTTTTTACTTCCTGTCATGATACTTCCTGCTTATGTCGCGGTTAGACATGACGTCATCAAAGGCAGGGATGCTATATATGCAATGATGCCTGAAGCAACAGACCTAGAGATATACTGCTCATATTAGGATGAAGAGGAAGTGAATAATATTGAAGTAATTGAACCATATCAGTTTGAACCCAGTGGTAGTAGTGCATCATCAGAAAGTGATGGAGATAATGAAGTGAGAAACCATGAAAACCCATTACAAGACACTTCATGGTTTGTCAAATAAGTTGCAATTCCTACATAATATAAATGTTAATACATGTGCTTGTGCATACATTGCATTGTGATGTCAACACAGGGGTTGTATTGTAAATCAGGAGGTTATACTGCCAGCCATCAATAATTTCAAATATGATAACTGATTAAAAAACATGTAATCACAAGTTGGTTGCTGTTCATTGCTGCAACTAGATAGATTAAAGTATCCTGACAACGTAGCCTGACTAGTCATGCCGTCATATTGATATTGCAACACACATGCACTTTATTAAAATTAATTATTTAATTTTTATTAACAATTAAAGATGGCTGTGTTGCATGAACTTCATCATTCAGTGGAAACTCACTGTGGAAAGTGGAATCACGTGCTGTTCTTTTGGTTATAGCTACAATACTGAGTAATAGGAGAGGTTGTGTGAAAACTAACCAAGACTGAAGCTACAGCCTTTCCAAGCCAGCCCCAACACCATTGTGTGAGTTGCCTGTATGCAGTATATCTATATTTTCTGTAGTCATAAAAGTTATAAATACGTCAATGTATACAGATAACAACTTAACTCATTGATTGGAGCATTGTATGTCCTATATTGTTGACGGTACTGAAAGTATGCTGTTTGAAGTACCCATACATTTAGACATACAGTGGCAAATCCAATGTGTTCAGTGATACAAGTTGCAGTAATGCGATGGTTTGCTGTGACAATTTGTACAGCATAGGCATTCTACCGGTGTAGACACATGGCTCGAATTGAGGATATACTAAGGTATATGAAGTATATCTTGTTCATTTCTTGAGCCAAGATAGTATAACTGGTTAGCAAATAACTTACTTAGTGACATTTGTAAAGGTTGTTCTTTCTTCTTGTGCAGTGAAAGTAATAAGAGAAACATTCCCTTCAGATTCACACACTGGTTTTAAATATCCTACTCTTAGTTAAATGTGTTAATTACATGTGTTAAACCCTTATTGGACCACACCTACTTTTAATTATTTAATCAAAAAACGCTTCCTGTTTTCACGTTAGTGTGATTGCTTTGTGTGGAAGCGTTTAGAGAGCAGTAACTCTTTTTTTTGACTTTTATACTTATGTATTTCTTTTTCTAGTAATATTTTATGACTTTAGGATTGAGTATTGACAAGTATATGAGGAGTAACTGAGTAAAGTAAATATTTGTTGATACACTGTTAATAATGTACAACAGAATGATAGCGCTTGAAGCAGTTATCAGGACACAATGCTGGCTCATCTTCACACGTTTCACATATAAATAGGGCAAGATGCCGTTGTATATTACGGTCACTACACACTACACAATCTCACCGCTTTCTCATTTTTTTTAGAAAATGTGTCTGACCATTTAGCCGTTGCAAGCTATCTGTGATAAGAGGTGGAGGGATTGTTGTTGTAACTAATGGATTTACAAGCTCATTAATTATGCTTCTACGAAAATCCAGGTGAGCTTCTCGTACTTGTGTTTTGCTTTGATTTCCATCAGAAAGTGTGTGACGATAAATAATGAAGGAATTTACAACCGACATATCTAACAACCAGAAGAACACCTTTCTCCACCATTTAATTGATTTCCGCAACAACTTCTGGTTTCTTCACTACTCTTGACTTACCTCTAGAATAAAAAGTAATCACTACATATACAAACATTAGTAGTACTACTAACCTGGTCTGAATATCAACCATATTATTTGAATACTTTGTTGATAGCATAAATACAATCCTTTTATCCATCCAAGCTAGCAACATCTTTTCTTTTTTTCTGAATGTGATCACACTACCCTTGCTCATTTTACTTAACTTTTTTATTTTGGTGGGAAGAAACTTTCTGTTCTTTTGGATGGTACCAGTAATTGAAAATCCCATCTTTGTGAGCTCGTCTGCCAGTTCCACACTAGTATAAAACCTGTCAGTGTAGAGGTCATGACCTTTGTCTTGCAGGTAATCAACTAGTGTTAAAACTACCTTTGTAGTATGTGAATGAGTTGGTAATGGCAATAGTGGGGTTTGTTTTGCATATAACCAGATTTACTTCCCGAAAGGGCATAAACTTTCAATCCCCATGGATTAGGCTTGTTCTTTACATATTGCTTGAAGGACGTATGTCCTGTAAATGGTACTATAGATTCATCAAGTGCAATTTCTTTTTCCAGAGTGTACAAGGGTTGACTGATTTCCAAGATAAGGTCTATAAATTCCTGAACTTTATCCATTTTTGAAGTGGTCTCAATTTCACCGATGTGTAAGACATTAAAAATTTGTGAGAAGCGATTACGTGACATTACCTGGCGAAGGAATGGTACATTACAGGTTTGCAGAGTGGACCAGTAATCTTTTATTCTTGTTAGGCGAATAACTCCCATATTCAAGATAATGCCTATGAAAGCCTTCATTTCTTCTATTGAAAAGTTGGTCCAATTGCTATAAAGAGATCTTCTTGATGTATGTTTAGGTACCTTATGTGCAGCATATTCATTTGTTTTATCTACAATGAATTGCCAAACTCTGGCTGTAAAAATCAAACTAAAGCACTGGTATGGTGTCAAGCGTTGAGATGTGTCGATGTTGGGTCCACTTATAGAACTATATTGAAGGCTAGTTTGTGTGAAGTTATCTGTGTCTGTATTGATATTATTTGTAAGTAAGTGAACTGTTTTGTTTACCTTGTATTTCAGTCCATCCTTGGTCAGAAGATGAAGCAACAACACTTGTACACCTCCTACCTCTAAATCTTCTGGATCTCCCTCTTGTACTTATAGATGTACCCCTACTTGTGCTTGCAGTACTTGTATCCAACTGATCAACAGCTATGCTAGCATCACTATCAGTGCTAATGTCATCACCGATACTGCTATCAGAATCAGTGCTATAGTCAGTGTCAATATCAGACAAGCAGTTTAACACTTGGTCTGCATTCATGTCTATTTTATTTAATTTTTATTGTAAAATATAATGATATACTAAACAAACACTTGCCTTTCTCAATAGCCACAAAAAACGCTAAATAAACTCTTATCAAAACAAACTATCACAAAAACAGCTGTCACAATTATGTGACATCAGCGCGAATAATTAAAAAAGGGCGTGTCATGGAAATGTGACTGTGGTCTTTTAATTTAAAAATTAATTGTCACAAATGCGTGACAGTGGTCCAATAAGGGTTAATAATAAGAATAGTAATGATATGAATGAGTTACAATAACTGGTTAAATTGTTTTTTCAGGTACACCTGGTGGAGGACGTGCTACTTCTGGAGCTACTGGAGGAAGAGGAGGAGGTGGAGTCCTGGATAATGATATTGCTGATATCCAGGTTGATGAGTCCCAGGTCGCTGATATTGATATTGACCATATTGCATACATGGTTGCCAGAACTCCTCTGTGTTGTGTAAGTCATAAATGAAATATCATAAGTACTTACTTTGCTGTCCTTTGGGTTGTTTCAGTAGTTTGCCTAACTCTATATAGACATAAACTTGATATTTGTTATGACACTCTTACTTTCATTGATGTCATCTAACTTTTTATTGATCTTCAATATGTCATCCTCAACTCTTTCTTTTTGTACATTCCCCATTCTTTGTATTTTTATTGTGGTCAATCTATCATTTTCATTGCTTTATATATCATTCAGACTTACACAGGCATCAACCTGCCGTAACCAAGGTCCACTTATGTCAGCAAAAAAAATTAAGCCAGACCAAGCTCCTTCTATGTATGTAATTTTTTACAAGGTGCATCCAAAAAGACACCAAAACAAAAAAAGGCTTTACTTGAAAGGCATCGGCTATTGCATTGTCAAACAAATGACTTATTTTCAGCAATTAACATTGTACAACCACTTACTCTACTATCCATCATTGCTTTAATAATCATTCCTTTCATTTATCACAATCAACTACATCAACCTGATCAGACACATGCAATTCAATATCATTATATACGTATGAAGCTCACTTTCACTGTTTGACAGGCACCATTTCTGGTATATTCCTCTTGATAAAGTTCATCATGCAAACCCATTTAATTATGCACACAATTGAAGCTCACTTTCTTGGATCGAGCCTCCCATACTAGGTGCCATACCAGAGTATATTTTTCCTTTCAATCTTTCACAATACTTGGAGTTCCTATAAAACACAAGTGAAGAAGTTGAAACAGTAATAACCAATTAAATGTATGTACTACCTAAACCCTAAAATTCAAATATAAGAGACATGACCACATTGTAAGCCAGGCCATGCTCTGGAGATGCATTTCTTTCTTTTCCTGTATATGAGATGTATTATGCATGTGTATGAGATGCTTATCTTACCTGTGCATAAATGAAAATTCCACACATACCCAGTAACAGAGTCAGCAGCCACACACACTTTGATCCCCCACTTCTTAAGCTTCTTGGACATATATTGAATTCAGCTGAGCCTATCCTTGAACCTAATCATGCTCTCGTCAACTGCTATATTTTTAAAAATGTGTAGGGTGATTTAAAAGCTGTAACAAAAAGATTAAGTAGAAGGCAACGTAGTTGTTGTTACCTTGTTCAGGCATTTTACTTGAATCGTTTGGAGGGAAGTACTTCATTAATAACTCGAATCTTAAGACAATACCTCCTATTTGTGCCTGATCATTGCAATGCAAGTTTTTAAATTTTTATCTTTTACACCATGAGTCCTATAAAAGGAAAGGAAAAATTAAGAACTTTATCTGGATACCCAGAGTTTATAACCATGAGTTAAGGCTCTAAATGCTCCTTCAGTCAGTTGTTGACCTACATGTCCAGCTAAATATGCATACACTACACCTGCATGAACATGGCAAAAGCACTTTGCAGTAACAAAAAAGGTTCTTTAACCTGAAGTGACTGGAGGTATTGATGTTGAAAATGATAGGTAAGTATCTTCATTGACCAAAGACCATCCTGAAATCCTGTTGGCATTGCTGTAGGTATACCAGCATCTGTAAGTAACATGAAGTTTTTGTACATATAGATACAATCAACAACAGAGCAGCCATCTTGTTCAGCTTTGTACATTCTGTGAAAAAAGTACATGAAATTTTATATAAAAATCCCAACAAAACTGAGTACACCCACCTTTCCACAAGACTCCTCTTATTCCAAGATGTTGGGGGGGCTTAATACCCCTGCACAGTAACCACCATCTCAGAGCAGCTGTTGTGTGTTTATCATATGGTTTTGAAATAACAACACTATCTATATCTTCAGGAGAGAGAGTAACTTGTACAACAGTGCTTGTACTCATCGCAGAGCTCAAAGAAAACAAGTTGTAACTTCTTTCAGTAATGCATGTAATATTATAGTTTTACTCTAACTATGATATATAAAAATATATAGTATATTTTTACTTGGCGCAAGTTTGGAAAGAACACTTCCTGAGTTACATCAAGACTCTTTTTAAAAGCTGTGATGGTATTCTTTAGATTTTCATTTGTTGGTATATTGTGTGCTATAGGATGTATTGATTCCTATGTTGTTCGGCCTAGAAAGAGGAAACATAGCACATTACCTCTAACAGAAGGTAATTATGCAAAACAGACCGAACACAAAATGAAGTGTTAGAGGACTTTGATCCAAGGCCTCCAAAGTATATAGAAGTGCTATGAACAGATTACCAGACCTTTTAAATGGAATTAGGGAATAGCAACTCTGCATTTCTTTACTGTTGGATTGGTATAGAAGAGAGGTAATTGGTATAGCTTATGCTTCTTGGTTATCATAATCACTGCATACTGGAATTGTGGTATGAACTATAAACATAGCAGGAGCAAGGCTACTTAAAGCACGAAGTATTGCTGACATGTGGGTACAGTTTGCAGACATCCTGAGGCAATAAAAAATAAATTACACATGTTGTGTGTATGTACATTCACATGTGGCTGTACAAATTTTAACAAAACCACTCTCACGGCTCAGTAGCATATATACATGATATACAACAGGCTTCATAGATGCTTTAGTTGTGGATCGAATGTGTCAGTATTGAGGGTTATTTACATTCACCTCAAGATCTTGTAATCTTCCGAACTGCCTCTACTGTGTCTTTAGAATGGTTACTTATATAAACTGACCTATATGTAATAAACCATTTGCATGTAAGACCTAAAGAATTTAATTATTGTAAATTGCCTATTACATCATATCTGGTCCAGATAACTTAGTATTGCGAGTTATTAAGCCAAAGCAGTTTTCAACACCAGGCACCAGGTATGGCATAGAAAATGAAATGGTTGCTTTGGAATGTGTTTTTTTGATCAATACCAACTACAGTTTTCTTGGTGCCTCACCTGGTGGTGTAGTGTATGATCCATCAGACACCCACAAACCATTTGGAGATAAAGTGCCCATATTCATTGAATTTAAGTGAAGTTTAACAAGCATGAGAAAAAATTGATTTAATGGATTCAGTTTTCTTTGTCAATTTCGTAAATGATTGACAGTTGGTCCTAAAAAGTTAAAAAATGCCAAAAGAACACAGACTTATGAACCCTGTGTATATCTTTAAGTCAGAAATAGTTTTTCTTTATCTGATTCCCTTTCGGCTTCTTATTTTCTGCTTCAAGATATTCTACACGAGCTAATAGGGCAATTTCCTGTGACCAGTGATTAAGATGCAACAATGTAACAGTTTTTGTTTGTTGATGTGGCATTGTCTGACAAATGTAGTGTTGAAGTATTGATACAGTATGATCTGAGTTTTTAGGACCAATTTCTTCTTAAAATACTGCAACGTACTTGCTATCATCACAATGGTCTACTATTCTGAAAAGATCATGCGAAACCTTGCGTAGGTAATATGAAATGCCTGGTTGATCAGAATTAGCCCAATGGGGGATCAACTTGGTCATTTGGTAATCTGCACTTAAAACTAGTTCAAATGAATCTTGAAGTTGATCAAGTCTTGCACTTGCATTCAAGTCATTAATAGCAGACCATTCTTTAGTACGTTTTTTAACTGTAAAGCGATAATATTAGCTTTCTGAGCAATATGTCAAGCCAAATTCTCAGTAGCTTCTTTCTGCCATCTTTTATGAGAAAGAAATTCCACATCAGAAGAATTGCCAGCATTTCGTAGGCTTTGAAGAATGGTTGCTTGACAGTTTTTTTCCTCCTTCAGTTCCTTACATTTGTCGCAATAGTGAGTATGGGGTGGCCATCTCTACCGTAAATTAGATAGATGGTTAAATGAAGTTTAGATGTTGATGGAAACTATCAACCAATGAGGGGTAGTAAGGCAACGCAGGTTTCATCTACATACCTCTTCCAGAAGATAGGGGGGTGTGAAAAGGTGTTTAGGCTCTTTGTTCCATATTTTCCATCACCATATCTGTTATGACCACCAAGACTGGGGAACACATCTCTACTGAAATGAGTTTTATAATAAATTGCCAGGATTTGCAAATCAATGGCTGCTTTGATGATTCTTTGGAGAAGGAACTAGATGTTCTTGTGAATGAGTGGAATTATCACTATATTAGAAAATGCAAATATTGTGAAACTATAGGTGGAATTCATGAAATACTTTATTTTTTACCAGAACAATATGATAAGTGTTATATGTTTTAAGTCGTAATAAATTTAAAACTTAAACTAAGAACCACAGACTATAAATGTATGCTCGATTATGTGTTGTTACAGTATGTAGAGTCTATGCTGAGACGTTTGAACTTGATGAAAGCATTAGTACACCCACCACATCAAGTGAAGCACTCCAGTTATTTTTGCAGTTATTACAAGACATTGAAATTATGAAAAACTAATTTTAAATTAATAAATGATATTAAATGTTGAATAGTACTGTGCAATGTCTCTTAATCCACATATATTCCTAACAAAGTACTTTAGTTCTTAAAGCATGACAACTCTGGCATAAAGTCCAGATTTAATTGGAACCCAAACTGGCTTTCATCACATAATGGGCACTCAGGAATTGGATCTTGATAATAAACAATTTTATCATCTGGTAGTATGCAATATGTCTCCTCTAAAGGTGGATGAAACTCCTTTTGACAAGTGACACAATTTTTTATGACAGGCTTAGTGTATCCTGTTAAAATTATATCATCATTCATGTGTTACATAATATGTACATATAGTTATTGATTGCTTCTGTCTTGTCTTGATCTTCTTGAGCTGATACATACAGGAGAATCAGTGATAGTGTTTTTTAGTATGTTGCTTTAAAAATATAAAATCTTAATAGAACCATTCAGTGTATGCAACTTACTTCAGTAGATTTAAGCATTACATATAATTTAAATTAACTATGTTTGTAGCCATGATCTTACACCTCTGTCTAGTTCAAAACAAAATCATTCCTCCAAAATGGATCTAGTATGAAAAGTAAACAATATATATATATATATGTATGTATATATATATTTGTATGTATTTAGATGGATGGATAGATATTATGTATATATGTATATATATATGTGTGTGTGTGTATGTGTATGTATATTTGTATATATATATATATATATTATATATATATATATATATAATATATATATATATGTGTGTGTGTGACCGTAGATGCAAAAAGAGCACCAAAGTCGGGATTTACACATTTTTAGTTATTGTATAGGCAGGAATGTGCATTGTCTTGGCTACTGAGTGGCGTTTGTCCCATAAGATTCAGACGTTGTGTTTTGTAGTTAGGCTACGTTAAAGTCGGTCAGAGATAGCGTTTTTGTAGAAAAAGGCATTTTTTTAATTTTCCGTATATTCGTTTGTTTATGTGAAATCACATGACTTTACCACAATACCTCATGTGATGGTTTATACTAGAAGATACTAAAAAAAGCTCATCTCTGTTGAAAGTTACCTACCTTAGGGCACGGAATGTACTGTTAAAAGTTGCAATAGTCATAAAAGAATATGAAGTTCACTGATTTTGTTCATGTGAAGAGTATGTTGGTTGCGCCTTTTACTAATTTTGTACAAAGTTGAGTTTTATTTTGAAAAGTATACAGTAACTTCTCTATGTTTAGATATAAGGCTGTATATCTAGACAAGTAATTGATGATTTAGAGTATGACTTATGTGGAGGTAGTTGAAATCTCTTGCTATTCGGTGGTTCTTAAAAGAACCGTTTAAATAAGAATGTAAGTGTTGAATTAATCATCTTCTGCTTGTTTGCATGAACAACGATTATGTCCAGCTCTGCCACTTCTTTTAGTAGGTGGAGCATCTAATAGAGGAGGAGATGGACTTCGAGATGGATAATGAGATGGTGGAATAGTACGAGAGGTTATTGGAACGGTTGCTGAAGTTGTTGATGCTTGAGGATGATTTGATGGTATAGGACATGTCAAATCCATAGATCTCTCTGTGCAAAATGGGCGAATTTTTTCGTAGAGATACAGTTGTCTCTCAGGAGACAACCCTCATGGGTGAACTAATGGTGGAAGGTCAGAGATACTAGGTTGCCACAAAGGATTTACACGCATATCCAGTTTTGTCTCTTCACTGTCACTGTATAATTTGCATGATCTGTTGAAAATTTAAATTGATGGAACCTTTTGATGTTTGGTATTTTCTTGAAGTTAGGAGAGAGATATGTCTGCCAGTTGTAAGTTGGTATGAGAACTTGGCCCTCTTGTGTAACAACTAATCTGGCATGATTGATATAGCCAGATTTGTTAACAACATCCACAATATCACTGAGACATTCTACATGTGTTCTCCAATAACGCTGCTTTACTAAGCCAAAACATGAGTCAGGTGTGAACTTAGTGTGTCCAACCACCATTTACAATTAGGACAAGGTCCAGTGAAGTGTGATCCAATAAAAATTTACAATAAAAAAATTTAAAAGTTTACTTATTGTTTCACACTCTCAGATAGATTAGTTGTGCCACTGATAGTTCTGTTGTTTCTCTGGCACAGCCAGCAAAGGTCAGATTTTGGTTTGGTGATGATAATGTGAGGGAGAAACTTTCTCCAAATTTTACAGAAGCTGTGGTAACCCACAGTGCGAATATCAAAAGACCTACTGGCCTCAATGTACTCCATTCAGACTGATCGTTTGGTTGTTTGTGTTGGTAGTAGTTGAATGTCTGTTCTTTTAAATCCAGGTATTTGACCTGGAAGGAGTATTCCATTAGCCTTTGCATAGTTTTTAATGTAAGTCACAGTGTGGATTAGCTCGTGGGTTGTAAAGCCATTGTGTGGTCTACGATTACAATTCCCATATGTCCTTGAGGTAAGTCCATCATTTTCATAGAAAGGAAGGTGGTTCGGCATACTGGAATGCCATGATGGTAATAGGACATTCTTGTCTTTTTTCGAATGGAAGATTTCTGATGGCTACTTTGAACTGTAGAAGAATGAGAGTTTGTACCCATTATTTGTCCTAAAAGGACAAGGTCCAGTGAAGTGTGATCCAAGTCTTGAAAATGATCTGCTGAAAAGGCTTTGTTAAAGGGACCTCCGAAGTACAAGGTACATCCACATCCAGTTCCCAAAAAGTTCGCTACCTTAATTTCTTCCTCGCTGTCATATATCGTAGCTTCAGCAATCACCTCTTCCTCATTTTCAGTTAACAAGTTCTCTCCTTCATAAAAATGCTCTAATGGTATGAATAATACTTTAACTACATGATAGTTCTGTTACCTTCATAGTCAGAGGTAGTGCCATGATCATCACTAATTACAAGGTCTTCAGAGTCATTTTCAATGATGCCATCCCCTATAATAGCTCTAATCTGGGAATGGTTTTCACAATCATAATCATATTCATCCTCATCACCTATAAAATTATTCATAGTTTTTGTATTCATTTTTATGTATATATATATATGTGTGTGTGTGTGTGTGTGTATATTTGTATATATAGACACACGAGGAAGGAAGATCAGGTGGTCTGTGCTTATAAACCTAACACTCAGATATTTACCCATTGACTGTGTCTGCAGGTAACCAGATTTTTATCCCTTGATTTATTGGTTTTAAAACAATAATTGTATGTTAGGCACCATTTTTGCATTTATGGTCACATTAGGAAATAATTATAATAGAAGAGCAGAAATAAAATAAAATTAATATTAGGAGAATGCCATTGAGTTTACATGGGATTTCTAGTTAACTACTTTCCAGAGTCACAAGACCTTCGAGAAAAGAATAACAGATCACATTCAATATTTAAATTTGAAAAAGTAGGGGTACTCGTCTATCTCATTAATATATAAATTCTCAATTTCTTTCAAGAAAGGCATCAAACTTATGAGGTGACATCGTAGAATTACCATATTGTTACTCTAGGATCACCTTTCATTGCACCTGACTTAATCTAGTGTGATTTAACAATACCTTTACAGTTAGGCCAATGACATGATAACAATACTACAATGGCAAACCTCTATTAAATCTATATCATACTATTATGCTGTACTATAGAATGATGACTTAACTTTAATTTATTATGACTACTAGCAATCCTTTGAACTGAAGGTGGTGAGGAGACATACATGGCTTCGTGGAGAGAAAGTGAAGGTTTATCCATTTGAGACCTTAGTTGTGGAACATTTGTGAATTGCTTCTAAGATGGCTCTAAAGGGCAGCCTCCTCAATGTTGGAATCATCATACGCAAGTAATGGGCTAGTAGTTTCAACTTGAAATATCTTTGTTAAGTTACTTGTAATTAGATGAAGCAATTGTTGGAGCATTGAAGCTTACATGGTTGGAATTCCTACCATGAGAAGCAGGATTACCACTGTATATACCACCTATTAAGGCTGAAATTTGATTGTGAGATGATTCCTTAAAATAATTGGGGGGTAATTCATCCATTACAATTAGATCAAGTTTGTCCGAGTATTTAAGTGAGAATTTCATTTTGCATTCAAGTGTTACATGTTTGCTAACCTTTCCTAAATATTTTTTATGAGTTAGTATATTAATTATATTACTAACCTAGTATTTCAGAAGCTCCAATTGTTCAGTTAATAAGGACTGTCTTGTAGGTTTTTGATTGTCCACAAATGTGGAAACATTTTCAGATTTAACATGTTAATGAATTTTTCCGCTGTTGACCATTAAGGTTCCTTGTATACCTGAATTTCTGGATATGTATCAAACAGATGTTTCGTTTTATCCAAAATATGTTTACAATTTCTGATATTTTGAACTGTCCTGTGTCATCATTCATTTTACAACTAATTTTATAATTGTAATAGCCATGTAGCTGATCCCCTCTATCCACTCCACCCATATACTTGTTGTACAATATAATACTACTGGACAAGGGACTGTAGCAGAAATGTTGTTGTTCTGCAGAGTCACTGAGTCTCCCCTATGAATAAGTAAAAAATGTATTCAACAATTATCAATAAAATTCTATTTGTAGTTAGATACAATTGGCAAGTCAATATTCTAATACTGTAGTGTACTTGACTGTACTTTCAAGTACAAGAAATTACCTTTTGAGGTGAAAATAATTGTAATGTCATTTGAAACAAACTTGAAATACTATTTCAGCTATTTGTTTGATTGAATGTATTATACCTCTTAGTGAGTTTGATTGTCTTCAATATAGGTGGAAATTCTATGCGATGCTTCCATATAATCTGTTGAGACTTATAAAAAAATTGACAAAGAAAATGTGGTGAAACTTTCTCTTAAATGATTTGTGAGTGTCTTCACCACTCTCACTCCAAGATCAACCACTCAAGTACCTTCTTTTCTAAAATAGATCCAAAACTTTTGGAAGTAGCCATTGTGGCTATCTCCAAATACCTCATTAGAAGCACAAAACCAAAGTAAGCCTTTAGTTCTTCCACTCTAATCACTGTCCATGATTCATATTTAACGTCTCCCATTACTTGTTTAGCATAGAATTTTGTTGTACTATGTTGGTCATAAAAGAAGGAGTAAAAAACAACTCAAAACTTCCAATGGAGAGTTTGCGATGCTGACTCTAGGACCAATAGAAAACACAAATGGTTTTATGCTTACTGCTTGTAAGTTAGAAGTAAACGCCCTCACAATTGACACGTCTATCACATTTAATCAGTTAAGTAGGTTTTATTAAAGGCTTAACTTACTTATCCATAAACCTCATAACTTTTTTGTCAACGGATGCTCTGATTAAGGATACTTCTGTTGAAATCTCTTGTGTATAATTGACACTTATGAAGTATGCCTGTTTTACCACTTACAGCAGATGTTTGACCTATTACTTCATAGATGAATGTGTCCATTAATGTGTTCAATTTTGCTTCATTACAAATTTCAGATTTTTGGTTGCTTTGTTTACAAATTCAGGGTAATATGTCACACTTTCCCCCCTTAATCTTCTATGAATGGGGTGTACACAGAAAAAAGGTAGGAAAGGTATAGTACAACCAATATTGAATGATATCATAATGTAACATTAGTTGGATGACACATCAAACAGTCACTGTTTACTTCCAGGTCCTCTTCATTGGCAAGCACACCCAAGTTGAACTCCTCAACAATGGCAGATCTAGAATTTCAGAAAGGGGGTTCATTTTATCAAGAATAAAGGCTAAAGACATTCATCTGGGATGCACTTCACTAAATTTCTGTACTCGTTCTGTAATTCTGTCTGGGTTAGATAGTTCCATGCACAATTCACGGTGAATTTTCATAAGTGCTAGTCCACTAAGTCATTTATCAGACATCATTGATTTTGTAGGTGTCTTTAGAATCTTGAGTTGGCTGAAACTCCACAATTCTGCCTTGTCGTAGCCTAGCTGCGCGTGCACGCACCACGCCTACTTAATTATTCCGGCAGTGCTGGGTTCTAGTATAATAACAGCTAGCGTAGTTTAGCAGATACATCATAGTGTGCAGATAGCAAAAAGGGGGGTTCAATGGAACCCTTGGAACCCCTCCGGATCCGCCACTGCTCAAACATGAATCAGTTACACACTTTTACTAATAGTTGCGAGAGGCCAGTGCTGAATCAGCTTGTTAGAGAATTGCCCTACTCCAAATATAAATTATTTGAACATAAAATGAAAACAATGGGCATAAGATTAACTATTGACTGGCATAGTTTTCATTAAATGGTCTAACAAATCTACTAACTCTCCTCAGCGACTGTGTTAGATTTCTTGAGGCAAATGCTATTGGTCTGTTCCTACCATCTTCCATGGTGTGTGACAAAACAGCACGGATCCCATAGGGTGATGTGTCACACGTCAAAACTAAAGCTTTTGTGTCATCAAAATGGACTAATAATAGTGAGCCTGCTTACAAAGCCATTTTTAACTACATGAAAAGCTGCATCTTCTTTGGCTGTCCAGGACCATCTAGTGTTCTTGCATAGTGTTCTTGCATATTAAGTTATATAAGGGAGCCCAGATTAATGATAAATTATATAACTTATAAGTCCTAAAAAGGACCTTAGTGCTACATTTTTGGGTTTAGGCACATCTTGAATTGCCTTGACCTTTCAGTGGTTGGGTGAAGCCCCTGGCTATCAATAAGGCCTAGATATCCAACACTTGACTTAACACAACACTGAGACTCTGTAACTACCTACAAGAGTTGAACCTGCTACTAGTATGTCATGCTGTTACTCCCTTCCATTCTTGGAGGAGGCCATCTATGTAACGCTAAAAAGTTGCCAGTGCAAATGCAACAGCAAATGGTAATTTGTTATGGAACTCAATAGAGATGCATCTCTCTTCAATATCAACAAGGATACGTACAACCACATCAATACAGTTGCTACACCACCCATCACAAAATCACCTGTCAAGTTGAAAACCTACATGGGTAAGAGTATTCCAATTATCGGTAGTATTAATGTAAGTCTAAAGTACAAAGGGGTAGAAGAGGAATTGCTACACCTTGTGGTTGATTGAAATGGTCCAGAGCAATTGGGTTGCCTCAAAGGTGTACAATTTAGTGTAAACAATGAGGCTTGTCCTAAATTCTTCAAGCCCAGACCAGTACCATTTGTATTAAGAGAGAAAGTTGAAGCAGAATTAGAAAGGCTGGTGGCATCCTAAAATAGAAGATTTGTTTACCAAAGTGGCTCTTTGATGAGGCTTTCTGACACCTAGCATCAGGTTTCTTAACTTAAAAATCAAACAATCCCAGTCTTTGCATTTACATGAGGATTGCGAATGAGCTCCTCCACACCTGTAGCATGGTTTATGGTGATTTGTTGCCTCTGTAGTGGTTTTGTAGCATCTCCCCCAACTCTGTGAGGTGTAGTGAAAGCTCAAACTGGGTACAGCGGTATCTGACTTGAGATCCAGAGTGTTGAGTGCTTTCTGGAGCATGAAAATCTTTCACCAAATGCCACCAAGTCATCATACAATTGCAAAACTGGTCTGTCATCTGCCAAACAGTAGTATAGCACATTTTTTATTACTGTCTACTACATCACTTGCGATGAAATACTGATTCATTCGTTCATTATAGATAAACCAAGACTCCTTAGTCAAATTGTAAGACAGAGTTCCATGTAGAGACATAGTTTTACCCTTGTTGCCAACTGTGATGACTTATAAACTTATATTTGTGATAAAATATTAGAATGAAACAAAGGGACACAACCAACTCATAAAATACAACAGCAATTACACAGCAGTGAGCACCAACTGAACTAAAAATAAATAAGCAACAACTTAAATATATACGATTACATCATTATGACAACATTACTAACATTGGGTATACATGATACATACATTAGAAAAGTATTTGTCAACTACAATCAGCACCACACAATTATGTTTTAACACATAATGTAGATTAGTTTAATCCTTATAAGCAGACTGAATACTCTGCTGGAGCAATTCACTTGGCAATCCAGAATCTGCCTTGATCTGAGCAATAGAAATTTCAGAATTTATATTAGTAGGAATCATTTCAGGTCCAAAACAGGATTTAGAGTTCTTGTATTGGATCAAATTTACCATTTGGAACTGGCAAGTTTGTTTATGTACTGATTACCTTGCAAAATAGATTTCATTTAATAAACCCACCACCCAACATTGATAGATTTACAAGAAAGATAGAATCTGGATTTGCAACATTTACAGCTGATCAATGGAAACATTGGATTCTAATATGTTCACTATATGCTCTCCAGTTGCTAAGACTAATGTAAAGCTTGATTTGTAATTACGACATCAGTTACAATCAACTTGAGTTCTCCCCTCTCCTTGAACCTTTTCTTTGAATTCTGTTGGATAGAACTTTCTATCTGAATGCATGATTCCGCAGGCATAATTTTTGTCTTCTAGCAGATCCTTAAAAGTGGAATGCCTGTAAAAAAGTTTTCACTGTATATGTGATGTTTTTTTTTCTGACAATGATTCTTGTTAAGTCTCAGACAACCTGTGACCCTAGCTAGTACTGTTTCTGATCTTTTCTCCTTTCCACAGTATACTTGGTGTTCACATACAACCATGATGCTGCATTTAATTAAAGCCAACTCTAGGTCATCTTCATCCTTCAATATAATCTTTAAACTTTCTGAAATATCTTTTGTTAATGGTAATAGTATCCATCGGTTGCAGTGTACCATAAATGTCTGCAGTTTTCTGCTTTTTTAAAAAAGGGAAAAAATTGGCAGGCTGATGACTTTGCGTCAAACATAAACAAACTGGAGAGAAAATAATTTAATTTAGATCAAAGGTGTGGCCCCTCCGCCCACAGTGGTATGCGTTTACAGCATAGTAATCTCCCCAATTTCCACTTAGAAAGATAATCTATGTCTATGATGTTATTTACTGTAACATCAGAAAATTCTCGGTAATATAATTTGATAGATTTTGTGAAATTCAAAGATACTGGAATGTTTGCTCATTTCAATTTTTGCTGGGTTTGGCTCAGGAAGACATTTTCGTTGAATTTCCTTAGAAAAAATTAGAAACAATCATCTAGAAGGTAATAATTCTTTTCCTACAGTCTAGTAATGCACCATACAAATGGAGGTCGCAAATAGAAAATGAGAACTTAAGAGTTTGGTCACACTTGCTTCCACGTGCTCAGTGTTGGCCACACCCAACAATTTACAATGGCAAGCTTGTGGGTTTGTCTACCATCGAAGCAATTGTATTCTGATAATGAAGGGTATTCCACTGTTAAACGAGTAACTAATCAAGCTTTATACGTAAATTGATTGGCAATGAGCATTGAATCAAAAAATCATTAAGAACACTAAACAGAGTTTCAGCCCTCGTGCTTTTCAATTGCATATCTACCCATTGAATTGAGATACTCATTTGTTCGTTGTGTTAAACATCTGTGGCTTCATCTGCTAGTAAATCTTCACACAAATCTACATTCATTACCGATGAATTTAGCCATTGGAGCAAGGCTTTGATACTTCACATTACAAGTGGCCACTGGATGGAGTTGTTTTTGGGATACGTTCTGTGATCAAGAAGTATGGTCTTCAACAGCTAACCGTAAGTCTAAGTGAGTCAAAGGTTTTTCAGCAGCTACATTATCCAATATCCATGCATTAACTAGACTGAGATCTAACCAGTGAAAGAACACTCGCTTCCACCATTTCAATGTCCTATTTCAGTATAAGAATAATCTGTGAGTGCTACATAATTGGCTAACCTATGTGAATACCCATAAGACTGTACCATCTGATCACTTAGATCAACCCTGCCCATGTATTTATTGTACTGCTCTATCATTGCAGGCTTATTTATTTCTTCGACGCATGATCTGTCCATTGTTGATCATTTCACTATATACTTCACCTGTAAGTTACATTATTATTATTATTATTAAATTGTGTTTTACATGGTATTCTATGGACCTTTTGATGGCTTCTCTAACTTGAACTTGTCTGTTAGACCTTTCCTGTCACACCAAGCCATGGCTGTGAAAGTCTGAGAAGAGTGCATGAGAGGTGTAAAAATTGTCGACATAAATATGAAATCTATTGTTCTTTAAGCCAGATAGAACAGACATGACAACGTATGAGCCGTGTTCTTTTCCTGTATATGAGATGTATTATGCATGTGTATGTGATGCTCATCTTACCTGTGTATAATGAAAATTCCATACATACCCAGAAAGAGAGTCAGCAGCCACCCACACTTTGATCCCCCACTTTGTAGGCTTCTTGGACATACCGAATCCAGCTGACCCTACCCTTAAACCCAATCATGCTTTCATCAACTGCTATATTTTTTCAGGTGTGTAGGCTGATTTAAAAGCTGTAGCAATAAGATCAAGTAGAGGACCAATCTTATATAATTTATCGTAGTTGTTGCTATCATGTTTAGGCATTTTTGTCGAATTGTTTAGATGGAAATACTTCATTAATAACTTGAATCTTTTCCCAGACAAAATGGCTCTGAACAACTCATTGTAAAATGGCCACTTTGTACTCCAGCAAGATCTAATTACATGTACTCTAATAACAACACTGTGTATTTGTAATTGTGAATGCCAAAGTTAGTTCATACTGAGAAAAGGAGCTAATCATATTAGTATAAAAGACTAATTACATTCATTTTTTGGTAGTATTCATTGTATTTTAATAATCTTCAATTTTTGTAGAATTTATTACCAGAGAATGAATAATTATTATTACCTAAAAATGTGATTATGAAAGCTTTTATGGCTAAATTATTACTATAATTACCTCAAAGTTGGATAACCAACAACACCCATTGTTATAATTATTGCGAAAAGAGGATTAGCTTCATTTCTCTCCATAGGGTTTCTTCTACAATCATTACCACGTGCATGACGATGATCGTCCAGGTATTCCTTAGATGATGCAAGCTCTTGTTCAGCAAATCGGACCGTCTCAGTGAAAATGATGTCTTCTTAAGTAAAAAAACTGATTAAAACTGTCCAAAGGTGTGCACACAGTCATGGTGCTATCAGTGATGCCTGGTACAGCAGTAAATGCATGTACTATAAAAAATATTATTATAAAGTTTTTACAATTTTTGTGGCAATAATTATGTATTATACCTACCAGGTCTAGAAGTAGGAGGTGTTTGGTCTTGTTGTCGATGACGAGGATTCATAGGACCCATAAATAGTTCCTGAAGATTAATTGATAGAATGTGCTAAAGATGCTATAACAAATTAACTGTGTGTTTTTAAAAAAATACGCTGCTTAGCAGGCATTCATAATGGCAGATGCAAAATTGCATCTGTGCCCAAGTGGATGAAATTTCGCATCTGCATGCGTCACAGGGGTTAATACCAAGGTCGTCACACTGCTTGATAATGAATTTAGCCTCCAGGTTCCTATTGAGGCAGTCAATGACAGACTCCTTGACTGTCTTAACATGTCTACATAAAACAAGTCAGGTACTGTATATGGTGAAGTTACTGGTCTCTTGTTGAGCATCTAATTGAAGACATTGATTCTTCCTCATCACTTGAAACCACAGTGCAAGAAGTTAATAATTATTATGTTGAAATGTATAAGCTTTACATTCTGGAGGGGTGTCGCTCTCCCTTAAGACTCTCTCATTGGGAGTTGACATGGCACACCAAAACATGTAGTTTATTATGCTTTTAATCCATTCTCCTAATAATTCACAATTTTTTGGCCAATGCCAATAACTTTTATGAAATCCTAGAATTATAAATCTTATACCAATGACTGAATTGATGTTTATGGTACCTTTAGCTAAATGCCAAACGTGAAAGTAATGTGTGATATTTGGGACTACTCTCATCCATTTTGCAACTTGACGATGTCAATCAGTGACCAGAGTATTTATTTCTAAGCCATACTCTTGTAATTTCTTGATTGCTCTGGGTAAACCTTCTTTTTCCATGTAATAACTACCGCTAACTTCATTGCTCTATACATCAATATAACAAGAATTGTTTATAATTATTTCATTACCTGGACGAATTGGATATCAAGGACTACTTTATGAGATAGCTCAATCATTGTGTAAGAACCAAATTTTGCACAGTGCCCTGGACACTCTGCCATACCATCACCTCCTAAGACCAATGGTATGTCATCAGACAATAATACTGAGATAAGTGCTTGTTGTTGCTGGTCCCACGTTCTGAAGATAGCAGGAAGAAGATACTTTTGTTGATATTGGGAGTAATCCAGAAAAGAGGATTGAAGCTGATAATTATATGTTTCCACCTGGAATATTGTTGATGAAAGGTTGGCTCTCCCAGACATTCACTGCTTCACAATGTTCACAAGTTTGTGTAACTCTGATAAATGTTCCACACACATTTTGTGATAGTTGGAGTAGATAAATGACAGCAAGGACAAGCCATGAACAGAGATAGTAAAGCTTCTTCAAAAATAACATACTTGACCTGGTTCTTAGCACTATATAATATAAAAAAGTATTAATATCTCACATAATTGCTTACTTGGTCTTAGTCGTATCTGTTGAGGAATCCTCTTCTAGACAATGGAATTCATCGTCATCATCTTCATCATTCTCACATTTGTCAAGATCACTGGACTGGTCAAAATCATCAATATAATCAGTAGACACTGGTATACATGTACTAAGTAAATAACATAGTATTCCTTTATCACACATTTTTGGTGTTTTGTCAGTTTGAGTACTTGAAAATTAATCAATTATATAATTATTTTCAAAATTATACCCTTTGATATTACTATTGGCCTGGTTTGAAGTTTTACATTCCTTACATTGATTTTTTCTACTTGAGTGCCAATTGACTATGTAATAAACTTAAAAAACTAAACAGTAAGCGTGTACTGATGATCATGGCTTACGTGATGTGTCATTGATTCAGTCAGTACAGCATCAGATGTGTTGAAACAATCATCTGTTGACCTGCTCTATCCATTTCCTCTTCAAAGAATCTTCCTTAGGAAACTTAAAAACTCTATCTCTAGCAACACTACTGGTGTTATTGCATCCTAAGGCCACACATCTATTAGGCATATTCAAGCATGTACTCATGTGTATACTTCCCTGGCTTCGATGATGTCACATCTAACCGTGCCCACAAACAGGAAATGTCCTGGCAGGAAGCAAAAAAGTTCAATTTTGGAGCTCCATATCTTGCAAGTTTCAAGTTTATTTTTGTTAAAGAAAGTTACGAGTGTTTTATAATATTGGAAACTTTGTCTGGAAACTTTGTCTTGAACCTGTTTAGCAGATTTATTTGAAATTTTGTTCTTAGAAAGAAACAATCTGCATGATGCTAGGAGAAACCTCTCTCAGGTTCTGGCACAGAACCGGAACTACCTACACATCAATTAAAATAGTTACAGTTAGAGCATTAAGTTCTTACTTATGATTTCTTTGATTTTGAATGTGACATGTGTTCACTCACTTGTTCCATGATGTCATCAGGAAGATTGGACACAGCAGCTCTTGCTTCTGCCTTCCTAACTGTTGTTATGTTAAGAAAGAACTGTATTCCAAGTCTATTTGTGAGGGAGTGCACTAGGTCATGGTAGTTGGTTAATGGTGACCCATGGCTAAGTTACAAATGCAGTTTGAGTGGTGCTGCTTGTGCAATGTTTCTTTAGGTATCAAAGAAGAAGAAGAAGAGGAGAGAGGGAAGGACTCATTCAATGGTTTCCACAAGCCATATTAGACCGGGTTGACACATGGAGGGTGTCATACAGGAGAGACAAGCCAGCTTAAGACATTGCTCATCATAACAGATGCCTGGGCCACTTCCAATGTTATTCTTATGACAGTCCCAGGTCAATGCCAGTTCTTATATGTTAGGCGCATAAATAGGTACATCATCATTGATCTCACTTTGAGACAGGTCTTTGTCGTTGTTTAATTTTGACTGAATTTCAGCCATGTCATGAATAAGTGTTTCATGTGCAAAAAATGTTTGCACAGTCAGAAAGATACTTTCATTTGGCTCTTTAATTTGAAAGACAACAAATTGGTAGTGAAAATGTTTTACCAAATGAAACACTTGTGACAGAGTTGTGAACACAATGAATATTGGTGTTTCGATAACAGTAATCCCAATGGAGTTCCTCATTCTTTTCTATTGGTCTGGAGGAAAAAAAAATCTGTGCTTCCCCCTAACAAAGACTGATGGATTCCAGTTAACTTTTGCTTCGAAAGAAGCACAGATTTGCTCTTCCTGTTTGTACTCCAATTCATGCATTTTGTAAATTAAAATCTGCACTATTGATGATAAATGTCTTAGGTAAAGGAAGAGGAGTTTATGCCCTTCAGGATATCCCTGAAGGTTCCTTCATTTGTGAGTACAAGACAACAAGTGTATACTCAACTCAACAATACAGTGGTGCCTCATGGCCACAGTTTAGAGCATCTATTGCTATCTCCTTCTGTGTAATTACAAGTGTATTATTATGATTAATACAACGACAGCTCATGAGTAAGACTTATTTACCTGACATGTTAAGAACACCTTAGAGATGACTTCAAAGTTTCATCACTACAATTGAAAAGATGTTCCTTACATTCATCTTCAGGCAATGATTCTTGTTCACTTCCTGCAAAATGGAACATAATGGCATAAATCCTAAGCGTATCATTTAATTTTAGAAAATATTACTCCATGACTATAGAACAAATTTTGAGGTAATTTTAACTGTTCAAAATTACACTGACTGAGAGGATTGTTGTTCGAGGGTGTCAGATGAAATTGTAAAAGTGTGCCACATTCTATGTGTAAATATAATCTACCCTATTTAGTACATAGAATCTACCCCTACTATATCTACCCACATTCTATGTGTAAATATACCCTACCCCTATTTTGTAGAGCCTACACCCATTTATTATTTTGTAGAACCATTATTTCTTTGAACCTACACCTGTTCTATTATTATGTAGGACCTACTCCATTAATTATCACATTATCACATAGAACCTACACCTAATATTTTATTATGTAGAACCTCCCCCAACTCTATAGTATTATTATGCAGAGCCTACCCCCATTTTTATTTTGTGGAGCCTACTCCATTATTATGCTTATCTCCATCTATTATAACTTAGAACCTATCCCCATCTATTATTACATAGAATGACTAGAATTTGTACCTATCCCTATCTATTATTACATAGAACCTGCCTGCATTTTTATTGCATAGCTACAGTTGCTTTATTATTATGTTTACAATACACTTAGTACACTATTAATACCTATATCCTATCCCCATCTATTATTACGTAGACCTACCTCTATCAACTATTACTTAGAACTACCCCAATCTATTATATGTAGAACTTTCCCCTACTCTATTATTATGTAGAACCTACCCCCATCTATTATTACATAGAACTTACACCTACTCTATTATTACATAGAACCTCTCCCCATCTATTTACGTAGAACCTTCCACTACTTCATTATTACTTAAAAATAGCCCTATGCGTACATACCAACATCTATTATTACCTAGAACCTATCCCCATCTGTTATTACATAGACCTACCTCTATCAACTATTACTTACAACTACCCCAATCTATTATATGTAGAAACTTCCCCTACTCTATTATTATGTAGAACCTACCCATATCAAGTATAGAACCTACCCCCATCTATTATTACATAGAACTTACACCTACTCTATTATTATGTAAAACCTGAATAAATGAAAAATGGGTAATAAATGGAAACTGCTGGATATGTGAGTATCAATGATATTTAATTAGGTTCTTTACTTTATTTTGCACTTGTTTGTTGTTTCTAGTGATATGTGGGTAGCAGGATAGAAACGCCTCACAATCCATGAGTGAAGGTGTTGTACATGTGTCTATAAAGTGTTGGAAGTGTTCATTGACAAGCCTAGATTCAGATGCACTGAAACGCCTTCTCAGTGTCTTTGCAGATGGCTGTTTAGATGTTGTCGCTGCATGTGTATCAGTTCCTGTTATAGCCAATGGAGGTGTCTGCCTTGGTGTATCAGTTGATGTGTCAGCATGTGTATTAGATGCCGGTGTTGTCTCTGCAGCTTCTACTGTAGGTTGAGATAGTGTTTCACCTGTATAAAATTGATGTGCATGTTCAAAGTGATAGTTAAATATTAATTACTGTACCTTTAAGTATACCATGTGGTTGGAGAACTGACTTACTGATGCAGTTAGAAGTAAGAAGTCAAGTTCAGAGTCTATGGATGGGTGGATGTGATGTCTATATAGGTTAAAAACCTCAATGAATTTGGAATCCAGAGACAGCTTAGCGGCTCCATATGCCCATGCAGTTTTATGCGCGCTACATCTCACTACCAGCTTGGTGTCTACAAGTTTTGCAGCTTCTGCATCTGCAAGCGTCAAGTTCGCCACAGCTGCTGGTCTTTGGCCATTGAGGTAGATGAAAGTGTGAAAATGCAAGATCCGTACAAGTTTATGTTGGATGGTGGGATACAACCGCTACTTTTAGCCTTCTTACTGATTGATAATGTTTCTAATAGGTTACGAGACATTCAAACGCATTCATGTATGTTCTGCTGTTGCAATGTCAAGGGTTTCGTCTAGTGTTAAGAAGTTGATGAATAAGGTCATCCTCTCAAGTTTTGTCATGATTCCTTCAATGCCCACCCCCTCATCATGTAGCATGCTTGTGTAGTCGTTTAGTAGCTTAACATCCACAATCATTCTCTCATTAACCTTCGTTTTGTCAGCATAATAAAGATATCTTGAAATGTCCTCTGCTATCTGTTTGCCCTCCACAACATTCTTTGTCCCACCCCATCAGGTGTTGTTAGATATTCACGGAAGTCTGCTAATAGTTTGTTGCCAACTGTACAAAACCGTGTGTAATTGTGGGTCTTACCTAGGCGTGGCTTGTACGTGTGATGTATCACCTTTGCTTTCTCTGTTGTTTCAGCCTTCATTGCCAGTTTGAATGCTTTGTCAATGGTTAAAGTTGTAACTACAGATGGTTTTCTGTCAGTGGCTGTGGCGATCTTAGCGTTTTTGAGATACACCGCCCTCTCTTCAGTGGTGACATGGGGATAGACACAAATGATGTGATTTGACGGTTTCTTTTGAGGTTTGGACAGACAACCTGGTACCGGACACCATTTCATTTTTCTGTAGCACTACATTGTCGGAGTCAGATATCACTATTGGCTCTACATTCTCCAAAAGCACTACATTCAGATATCACTTGAATGGCTTGTGGGTCTGAATCTGATTCAAGGATAACTGAGTTGAGTCAGAATCATACCCCTTAACCTCAATCACTTCATTACCTGCTTCTGAATCAGAAGAAAGGGTGGGACAAACCCTCCTCTTCCTCCGCATATGTGATAATATAGTTGTGTCCTTCTCCTAAAGTGGAATGTTGAGAGCCGACTCTCTTTTATTCCATCACAGCTAAATTGGTGGATGACAAAGCATAATTTCTAATTCTGACTGTGTAGTTAATTTTCTTGTTTACCTTGTGGAGTGCTTGGTTGTGAGAAATTGTTTGGTGGGATATCCTATAATATTTGTATATAAATGAAAATTATGGATTAAAAATTATTGGTCTAAACATGCCTTACCTGGTCCTGGGTTGGACTCGATATCACCACACCTGAGTAGAAATATTGTATCTCCTCTCCTGTACATGATGGGGCTGCTGTCAGCCATGGTGGGTGTTGGCAATACAGTTTGCCGAGTTCGGGTGTTAGCATTAGTGGAAGATAAACGGGGAAGATGTAGCTTTATGTCGGTTTGGAGCTTCTTACAAGAAATGCCCATTGGTGCTGGTGCTGGATAGATAGAACTGGTAGTAATGGCTGCTATGTCGCATGTCTATTACACTCCTCTTTCTCCCCCTGTCTGCATACCCCCAATCATCACCCTCCACTCTTCCAGAGAGATCATCTGGGCATGAAAAAGTTAGTTATGAGTCTGAATTATACAAGAAATAAGCTGTGGCTTGGTATAAAGAAAGTGCTGTGCATTAATTAGAATCATGTTTTGATTTCACACCTTAGTGAAGTTGTTTGGAGAGCCTAGAGAACAATCATTGTATTTTTATAGTATGGTAGCACATGGTTACAGGAAAAAAATGGCTGCCCACATAGAGCTCACATAATTGTGTATCAAACATTACTGTGAACATTACTAGAGGGCATCTGGCTAAAAACAACTGAATTTGGATCTGCCAGTGCTGCAAACTCAACAATACAGGAGAAGTACTAAATGTGCTTGTTGATGATAAACACTAGCTTAAAAGGAGCAAGCTTAACAGTCGTCGACCTTAAAATTCAAGCCCGAATGGAAGCAGCAGTTTCTTATGTGGCCAGCAGCATCTTTGCATTCAAGTGAGGATACCGTAGATGATAAAATGGTTGGTGTACTATGTAATGAAAGGATAAAGGCTAAATGTAGCATAGGCAATCAGCATCAGGAGAGAAAGCATCCTAAAAGCAAGGTTTTTAGTGAGGGAAAGCGGTTACGGATTTTAGGTTTCTATGAGTCTAATCTTTCGAGGCAGCAAACTACAATGAGGCATGCTATGCATGATATTCCCTTTGCACTAGGACATGAAATGTCTGTATCAGCTGCTTCTGAAGGCACGGTAGAGGTAGAAGATCTGCTGGATAATCCAAATCCAAACAATGTCAGCGTGCCCATCTCTTTCTCTCTCCATCTGCCAGCCATCACGTCCTTGCTAACTTCACCTAATAATCTAGCTAAGCAGCAGTTTGGCATCGATTTTTAGTGTACCCGCCAATAAGAAGAGCTAAAATAAGCACCATAGCGCCAGTTGCACACCCTTGTATTAGAATAGTACAATACCGGGAATTTTTTAACTTACAAGATAACCACGGGAAATTTGGATCACAATCCCCGTAATCCCACACAAGTTTCTTCCCTGGCATTGATATTACTAATGGAGAACAGAGAAAGTCTAAGCTTACCCCTCACAAAAAGTGGGGGGTAGAGCTTGCAGTTTAGGGCAGTTAAGTGGTTAGCACTGATTCACCCTCTTCGTTGTGTCAAAGTAATATTTCTTACCATCGTGATTACATTCTGCCACTCTGGCACCCTTGTTATTTATATTATACTCTTTTTGGTATCGAGTATATGTTGATTTGCTGTAGTATACTACTGCTGTTTTGTATTTGCATACAAATTCTCCAGCAGGAATGAAAGCTGAGGCATACAATCCTCTTCCCTTCCCTGGCAATGGAAATGAAACGGATCATTTTGTCCTAATGGAAGATGTGCCTTCTTCATCACAGGAACCTGTGTCAATTTAGTTGTACCTGTTACAAATCAATTTTATAATCTTACATTCATTTGGTTCATCACTTTGACTTAATTTGCTGCAATCAATTCGTATGTCAACATAAATACATAAACTTACCATTAAAGATTCTTATCTGTTACTAAACATACCATCCAATAACTCTAGTTGAATTTGATCCTCACTGTTCAAAAAACATAAACATGTTGGAATTGGTGTTACTTATGGATTTTCAAGATCATTACAGTGGTATTATACATAAAAAAATGTTTTTAGTAATATACCCCGGTAGATTATAATCCATGTCCTCGAGCTTACTTTTGAAAAAATGAATTGCATCAGAACTATTACATAACACTTACTTTCTCTCTTCTATAAACTCACTATTTCTTCTGTAATGGAGGAAATAGTATGCTTTAATTACTTGCTTACCCTTCATTGTCTGTACTGTTTTCTATCTCTTTATCACTGTATTTACATAAACACTATGTATGGCATTTATTATTACATACCAAACAATTGTATCATCCTCTTTGTTGCTGTAAGTAAAAATATCATCCTCTGTGTCAGTATAAGTAAAAATGTGTTACCAATATTTATTGCAATGATATGTACCTTTCAAACAATCTTCTCTTCCTGCTCATATTTAAAAATATTTTCATGACAAATTCATCAAGAATGAAGTTAACTTGCTCTCAAAACTTTCAAATAACCTTCTCACACCAAAATATGAGTTTTTTACTGACCACACCCCTTTGCAATTTACTAAAAATCATTATGTAATCTTTATAAAGTATTCACTTAATTTAAAGCTGTACCCTTCTACATGTAATTTCAAATGGGATCAACTTTTAGTAACACCTTATGTACTCATATGTGCTGAGTTAATTGTTGGGTTTTTTATTGACAAAATGAATGCCCAATAGCAGCTGCTAGTAAAGGGCACCTACTGAATAGAACAATAATTAAAAATACAAAATTAAGGTATTAAAGCACATATGTAATTAATACTGAGATAGAATAAGTGACTGGGGTTAATAAACCCAGTTCATTTGTAAAAGGGCCACAAAATGTGTGCCCCTTATTCTCGTAAATTCCATTCAGATCATACTAGGACTCCAAATCACTAACCATTGCAAACCTTCTTTTAAATGCATTTTGTGTTAGGGGTTTTGAGTTTATAAACCCATTTGATTCCAAAAGGGCCATAAAATCTGTGTCCCTCATTTTTGTAAATTGCACAGAAAATTACAAAGTAAGCCTTGCTCCTTTTCATCACTTGCATCATAAACCTTGTGTTGTTGTGATGGTGACATATATATTTATATGTCCATATTTTGTAAAGGGACACAAGTTTTGTGGCCTTCAATTGTGTCCTTTTGTGTCCGCCATCCGAAAAATATCAAACAACCTCAGACAATTACTTTTCAACACTTCACACTCTATAAGTATTCCTTGATAATTTTGACTTCTTCGCTATAGTAGACTCTTTCATGAGCTATGAATTTGATTTTAAATGTTTAATGATCATAGTGTTGCTTACGTTTACTTTCCAAAGTAGCTGAAGCATCAACAGTACCTTTAGGACAATAAAAACAATAATTACTTGATGATCCAGATTTACTTAAATCTGTTGCAGGAATTGACATTTCTTTCTCTTTATTAGGAATCGATCTCACTGTTGCTGGAGTTGATTGCAGCTTGGCTGAATCTGAAATTGTATAAAGGGATAATATCAACCTGAACAACCTACCATTGTCATCTTGTTGAGGTTTTGAAAAGGTTGTAATAAACAATTAATAAAAAAATTTTAATTTATGTCCTTACCTGAGATTGACGATTGTATCATCATGTGAACTTTTACCGTTGATTTTGCAGCATCTACTGCTTGATATTATCGATCGCTTGTCTCCAATGCATGGCCCATATGCTTAGCCAGTCGTCTTGTGTCTGTACCAGTCATAGTTTCATGAGCTTTCATTGCTGCAAGTTTTCTCGTTGTTGCAGTGATCGGCATTTCTAGATTGTATCTTTTGGTCAAGCTTTTTATCTTATGGACATAATCAGTATATCTAGCTCCATGAGATGTAATAAAGAGCTCCTTAGCTTCAGTTTGAGGTCTTAAATGGCATATATGTATTTTAAGAAGTTTCTCGAGGTCTTTGTTGAGCACAATCTTCACCGCACCATATGTTGTCCAAGTCTTGTGGTGTTCTACCCTGATGGTCACTCTTCCTTCAACCTCCACCCTCTTCTCAAACTCATCAACACGCATGTGGATAAGTGAGAATGTAGTTATTTGTTGATTACCTGTGCAAATAAAAATGTGGCTGTGTCCTCACTCTCTTTGTTTGTTTGAGTGCCCTGTATGGCTTTTTGACAGGTCTCGTTTGCCATGTGCCAAAGCTTTCTCAAATGTAAGAAGTTGTGGAAACTTTCTAATGTGTATCCAGCCTCCACATCCCTCTCTATTCTTGCCTCCGTTTCCCCTGCCACTTTTCGTCTCAAAACCTTTCTCCATTTCTGGAGTTTGTTCTTCATTTTAGCAATTTCATTGTGAGGAGGATCTGAAAGCTCCATCATGTAGTGGTCCAGTCTCTCTAATTTTGTCAACTGACCTCTGATTCCAACAGAGTCTTTCTGCAAATATAATGTGTAATCGTGATTTGTATATTTATTGACTTACTTGCAGTCCGTCAATGTAGGTCAAAATTTGCTCTTTGTTTAACAAGGAGTTGAAGTCAATCATTGTTGGTAAACAAAAATACCAATATTTTGACACATCTATAACAATCTGTGCTTTAAGGAAATAACCTTACCTATTTTGCAACATCTGGACCCCTACAACCACCATCTGGTGTCTATAAAAAATTATAGAACTCTTGAAGCTCTTTGTTTGCTAGTGAAAATTTGTGGTAGTGGTACGTATGTCCCTTGTGTTTCACAAAAAGTTGATATATCAACCTGTGGTGGTTTTGTCTGAGATTTCTTAAAAGAAATCTCAATGGTTGATTGTGATGGGCCAGCTTCCTCTTGCAGCTTCCTGTTCCTTACAGCTGGATGAATCTCTTTTGCTGACTATTGACAACACGGAAAGTAAATTTTTTGCTTGATATCTAGTTACTTTTAAGTATCTTGCCCAGTCTTCTTTCGATACAGTTGGATGTTTGCATACAAAATAGTTGCTCAACTTACAGAGAGGATATGTGTTGTCACACTCATCACTGAGTGGGCAGAGGTGAAAATACCTGTACTTTTCACGGTTATACTTTTTTCTACAGTAATAATAAAAATGGTTAACATTTTCAAGATATCTTGCCTTTTCTTGGGTTGGTTGAGTCTGAGTCACTGACTAAAAGAAATGTTTTATAATCTATAGATTCAGAACCTGCAAACAAATTTGAACATAATACATTTTGTGCAAAAGTGAGGTACCTTTAGGTGGTCTGGAAGAGGTACCTTTACGTGGTCTGGAAGAGGTACCTTTAGGTGGTCTGGAAGACTTTATTAGCTCCTCTTCTGGTGGAAGATGCTAGCAAAGTTATTGTATCTTCAAGTGAGTTTCCTCTGTGATATATAATTGCTTATTTGGTTTCATAGATTCAGAAGATGACATACGTATTATCTCAGAGAAGTCGAAAATATTATCATCTGGTAGGTCTTTACTTTATAATTGCTTATTTGGTTTCATAGATTCAGAAGATGACATACACATCATCTCAAAGACGTCGAAAATATTGTCATCTGGTAGGTCTTTTCTTTGAAGAACATTTACATGGGTTCACAGATTCTGAAGACATCATTTCATCAGTAAATAAAACCAGGAAGCACATCTTATCTTCCAGTAAGTCTTTTAGTTTGAATTGTGGTTATTGTTCGCAGGTTCTGAAGAAGGTTCTTTTCTTCTTTCTGAATATATAAGTGAAGGATATATATATATAGATGTACTCATAGACCAACCTGTTGTTTTTGATAGGAACAATAACATGACTGACACTCATCCCAGAATACCCATCAACTGCAATAAAATGTGTAAACCCAAACATAATTAACTTTTCATTCTGATCTATGTGCAATTTGTGACCAAAATACATTGAATTTTATGGGATTGGGTTATTCCTGTCTACTGTATTCTGCCTTCACTGTTCATAACTTTCTGGTGCCACTCTTTGAAGTGACTGTGCAACTTTTTCTTCACTAACGAACATCCCCTTAGAATGTAAATAACGTTTCATCATTTTTCTGCATATTTAATTCACTCATATAGAGATTTGTATTAAAAAGAGATTACGTCATAGATACTATTATTTTATCAAACCTCTTGGACTGGCTCAAAAACAGTGTCATCAACCTCATCTTCAGGCATTTTTTCTAATTTATGCTTTTTACAGTAATGATGAACAGTTCTCGTAGAAAAGCCTTTGTCAACATTTGGAAACATAGACTTAAGCGTTTCATTAATAGAATCATAAGAATGACCATCCTTTCTCCATTTTCTAACCATGCTTTCATCCACCTCCTCCAAATAAAGTTTGCAGTGATAAAAGTATGAATTATTAAATTAAGAAAATTACATTATATAAATCAATTGAACACATTCTTGCAAAACTACAATTGGTGAAATTGTTAAACTGTTAATAATGCATACAATTCTGCAAATCTATCCATTTGTTAATTCTACAATTCTGCAAATCAAACAGTCTATGTATCTGAATTTCTGCAAATTTGTAATTCTGCAATTCTGCAATTCAGCAAATCTGCAAATCTGTAAATCTGCAAATCAGCATTTCTGCAAATCTGTAAATCTGTAATCTACAATTCTGCAAATCTGCAAATTACCAAATCTACAAATCTGTAAATCTACAAATCTGCAAATCTGTAGAGAGAGATTTACAGAATTGAAGATTTACAGATATACAATTTGTTGATTTGCTGACTTGCAGATTTGTAGATTTGATCTTATCAACCTCATAGCTCTCTCTCTCTCTCGATCCTAAATATAACAGACAGGTGATATAATAACACCTCAACATGCTAGTACCGCTTCAGGTTAGTGACCTATCCCCATACTTAAAAAATTTATAATATCCATTACAAGAGTACACTTATTCAGTATATATGTAGATATGCATATCAAATACACCGCTTTGTTCTAGTTAGTGATTGTAGCATATGATGGAGTTATTATTAGTCGAGGATAAAGAGCTTTTTATTTAAAGAAGAAATGTGGATGAAACATATAAGTTCAGCTAACAGCTGTAAATAGCTCTTTATTCTCTTGAAATATCTATTCATAGATCACATAGTCTAAAGAACAAGTTAATACAAAATATTTGCCTGCCAACACCTAATAAAATCTCTCTCTCTCTCTCGACATTGTCCAACTTTATTGACCATACCAAGTTACACGTCTCAGAGTTAGCTATATGGCAGTTACATACACAGTAGAAACATCAAACTTTTAAACAAGAATATATATGATCATCCGTATCTCTCTCTCTCTCTCTCTCTAATAATTTGAGCATTGTCAGTTATGCTTGTATGTATTGTTACAGGGTTAATGTCAAGTAATGAAATTTATTGGTACTATTTGATACAGTTATTATATAATTTTATTTGTTTTTGTCAAAATTTCCTTACAACATGTACAGTACTAGTAAACTAGTATTATAAAATTGTAAAAGTGGACAAATAAATATGATATTGTTCAAAACAATCACAGAACTAACTTCATGTGCATGTGCCTGGAAAAAAGTTGAAAAACTACTATACATAATTAGCTAGGAAAGGAACGTATAAAATTATATATGCATGCATACTGCAGAGCACTCCATTTATCATCGGTTCTCAATTAAAAACGTTAACATGCTGTTTCATTTCAATTGTCTCATGAATGTACAATCGAGTATATACTAAGGTTTTACATTGACTGATTTTGACACCATTTTTTCATGGCAAATATTGCTGTATAAATATTGTACATATATTGTTAATATTACAACACAAAGAAACAAATGGTTATTTGTTGGAATGTTGGTGGGTTACCAATGGAAGTTCATCTACAATCACATTGTTTTTACATCAACTTTGCTATAGTAAATGAATTACAACAGAATTCCAATCACATCACATTCTTTCCACATGGCAATTATTGCTGTATAAACATTGTAAATATATTGTTAATATTACAACACAAAGAAACAAATGTTTATTTGTTGTTTTTACATCAAATTTGCTATAGTAAATGAATTACAACAGAAAAACAATCCATTCACAACAGTAAAAAAAACCATCAATATACTATACGTTGTTAATAACACAAAATGTTGGGAAATTACCTATGGGAAAGTCATTGTAAATAGACTATATCACCTCATATTTACAACGTTTTGCAACAGTTGGAAAGCAATAAATTTGTTACAACTTACACATAACAGAATTTATCTTAAATTCGTGTGTTACATTATATCTATCCCTGAATCAATAGTATCGAGTGCTGGTTGTAGGAAGGTGTGTCGTATGTTCTGTCAATTTCTCTGAAAGTTCCGAGTTTTTTTCAAATGATATCAGAGTGCCTCCAAACTTTTGGGAGAGTGTAAGGAACTTGTAAGGTTTTCCTTAAAGTTTCTATGCAGACTGAATAGTTTACAAAAGGGGTAGATCTGGAATTGAGTAAAAATTCTTTCAAATCAGTGTCAATGCTTTTTCGAAATTCAAGATAAAACTTGAATATTTCGACATCTTTACCTTGAAAATAAATTGATAAAATTTTTTGGATTAACTTGTTTACCTTCCAGGCAAAACATCACAGGTACTTGACTGCTAGCAGTCTTGTGGTCAAATGATTTGATAATGATGGAGTCGTCTTGAGTGATGAAGTCTTTTGCTTCTTTGACTTTCATGTGTATGGCACCACCAGGACGTTGCCAGTTGCCATATGTAAAAGCAACAAAAAGATAGGTAGCCAGCCACAAGTGCATTACAGCATTTCTGATTGTCGATCATATTCTTGATGTACTGTTGTCCTTTGATCACAAATTGTGCAACTTTTTCTGAAGTTGCTTTATCAATATTTTTTATACATTCTCTTGTACAAAATTATTGGGCATCATTTTTGTGACAAAAATGATGCCCAAATAAAAGGAGGGACCCTTTGTGACGAAAATGTTGACCAAACCAAAGGGGGGACCCATTGTAACAAAAACGACACTCAAACCAAATGGGGGAACCATTTGTGACGAAATCAATGGCCAAACCAAATGGGGGACCCATTGTGATAAAAAAATGGCCAAACCAAAGGGGGGACCCTTTGTCATGAAAAAAATTGGCCATTTGTGAGACAAACGGCTGCAAAACCAAAGGGGGGACCCTTTGTGATAACCAAACCAAAGGAAGGATCCTTTGTGACGAAAACGACAGCCAAGTCGAAGGGGGTACCCTTTGTGACAAAACAGATGGCCAAACCAAATGAGGGACCCTTTGTGATGAAAACAAAGGTCAAACCAAAAACCAAATAAAAGAGGGGACCCTTTGTGACAAAAATGATGGCCAAACCGAATTGGGGACCCTTTGTGATGAAAACGATGGTCAAACCAAAAGCAAAACTTAAGGGGGTACCCTTTGTGATGAAAATGACAACCAAACCAAAGGGGGGACCCTTTGTGACAAAAACGATGGCTAAACAAAATGGGGACCCTTTGTAATGAAAACGACGGCCAAAGGGGGCACCCTTTGTGACAAAAAAAATTGCCAAACCTTAGGGGGGACCCTTTGTGGTAAAAACGACGGCCAAACCAAATGGAGAATTCTTTGTGATAAAAACAATGGCCAAACCAAACGGGGGACCCTTTGTGCTGAAAACGATGGCCAAACAAAGGGCCACCCTTTGTGAGGAAAACGACGGTCAAACCAAAAGCCAAATAAAAGGGTGGACCCTTTGTGACAAAAATGATGGCCAAATCAAATTTGGTACCCTTTGTGACAAAAACGATGCCCAAACAAAAGGGGGACCCTTTGTGACAAAAAAGAATGCCAAAGTTAGGGGGAGACCCTTTGTGACGAAAATGACGGCCAAACCAAATGGGGGACCTTTTGTGACAAAGATGATAGCCAAACAAAAGGGGGACCCTTTGTGACAAAAAAGAAGGCCAAACCAAATGATGGCCAAACCAAATTAAGATTGTAATATTCACTTTGATGTTTGATTGATAATTAAATGATTATTACTTTTGATTTCATTGTGTAAATAGATTAAATGAGGATGACATTAAATAAGGAACAAAGAAATGTACAAGAGGTAATTTTAATTGAACATTATTATGTTCTTTACTTTGTCTTGTATTTGCTTAAGTTTTTTAGATAGTTTGTACTTTTGCATGAAGTTGCGACATTGTGATAAAAAAGATGATATAAATTGAGGAGAGAAATGTGTTAGCTTACTTGTAATTGTTTGAATTGTAGCATGTGCAGACACCGCAGATTGCATGCGGCTGCACATTCTGTAGTAACGTGATGATATTGCCTTAGAACAGCTTATATGCTCTGAGATTTTTTCGATCTCCTGTTCATTTTGATGAATTAATGCTGATGTTGCTCCACATTTATGTATATTTGTTAGGGTGGGAAAATCTTTGAAGCCATATTTTCCTGTAATTGATTTTATGTGATCCCAGTAATGGCTCATGGGATGACCATTACTGGTAACAAGGGCATTATCGACACTTGATGATGTGGGGATGTTCTTTCTGATATTATTTATATAGAAGAAAAATGCTTCCTTGGCTAATTCTTCCAAGTCTTATGTTTAGCACTTGTGACAATGTTTTTTTCATTGTTAGTTTTGAATGAGTTAAGTTCACTTATAGCGTCACATTCGTTTAAGTGTTTGTGTGCTTCTGTTGATGTTATCTTTCGAGCTGTCGTTGCCGTTGGAGGTGTGGAGAGTTGATATTTCTCAGCAATGTTTTTAATTTAAGAATATAGTCTTTGTAGGAGCTTCCAGTTTTATTTAGAAAAAGCAGGTCACTTTTTGATGTTGGCCTAAAGTACATAACATATATATATAACATATTGGCCACCTCTGGTCCAAAAACGAGCTTTGCTGCTCCAAATGAGTAGGACGTTTTATGCTCCTCACAACGGAGTACTGTCATTTCATGCACGATTGCTCTCTGTTTATACTTTTGAAGAGTTATATTAAAAACGGCACTTAGTCGTTGTGCATTCTTATATAGAACGTAACAGTTAAATATAAAACAATCCTATAAAAGAAACATTTTCTTGTGCAAACAGAAATGTAGTGAAGTCGTAGTTTTCTGACTTCTTAGTTTTACAGACTTCTCTTGCCATCTTCCAAAGTTTCTTGTTGTTTATAAATTAAGATATTGACAAAACATCGAGATTTCTCTCAACTCTCTCTCTATTGGAGCTTCTCTCACACCTCAATTAAAATCCATGTTAATTATAGCTCAATATTGTATCCATTACCTCCAAGCTGCTTCCTGATAATTTTCCTTCACTTCATCAAGTTTTGTTGCATGACAGCAACTTTATTCATGCATTCATCATCCTTGTACTCCAAATACTGGAGTGCCAAAGATATTCGTTATAGCTTTGTCAATCGCACACTTGGGCCAATACCGTCATTCTATATAAGAATGCAAACAATTCTAATTTTAAAAAAATTACCTTGAACATTGGATTGGAAAAGTAGAGAAATGTATTAACATCCACCTTAAAGAAATCCACGCTTAACCTTAGAAAGTCTAAGTATATATCATACTTCTTTAGAAACGGATGTGGTTTTTTCTCCTCCATTAGCTGACTGGAGGTAGGAAACAAAGTTACTGAGTTCTTCATTTTCTAACGAAAACTTAGGGTAATGTTTTGTTTTACCACTAACTACGCTGGTGAATGTGATTTCTACAATTGATGTTTTTAGCCTTTTTAAAAAAGCTGGTGATGGTGGTCGGCGGTTCTTCCCGCAAATCCTCACGCACCATTAGATAGATTCTTTTAGCTTTCTGGTAAAATATTTACATGACACTATATTCTGATGTGTATTTTACTTTTAAAGCAACCCTTCTCTCTGATTGTGTGAGGTTTGGGTGCTTCTGGGTCAAGTGGTTTGAGAGTTTTTTTAATGGATCCGTTGATCCACATTGCTTTGAAAATGGACAGTATCGGTACTACCGAGTGTCCTTTTTGGATTTGGCTAAAATTTAATAACCACAAGCAACACTTTTTATTTGTTATCTTTTTTTGATGAATGTTTTACCTAAGTGGAAGCATAAATCATACTAACATTAAAAGTGAGCTTATATACTCTGCTTTTTTCTTTCGTCACTTTCAGATTCTAAGTATTTGAGTATTAATGTGTTTTGTATTATTTAATGTACATACCTGATGTTTGCCCAATACACTTTGGGCGTTTTCATGTAGTCATTACTAAAAATTAATATAAATATATAATTATGTCAGAATATTAAATTTCACTTTTGATTTCTTCATCACTGGACAGCCTACTTTTCCCTACAAATTTGGATGGCATGTTAAGTTGTGTTTCTAAAAGCATTGTTCACTTTTTGTTTTAATACCTTTTTTATTATGATATTCTTCCTCTTCATCCGAGTAAATTACATATGCTAAACCTGATGGTCCTGCAATAGTAACATTTAAAATGATAAAGCATTTTTAAAAATTTACCTTGTTCTGATGTCAAGGTTGCTAATAACTCTGGATCTAAAATTTACATTTATGTTACAGTGAATATCTGACAATAATTCATGAAATATATCTTAATGTAAATTGATAAACATACAAAGGTTACTTGTACTAACCTTGTGAATCTCTATAATCAAATGTTGCTAAATAATTAAACAGATAATAATTATAACCAAGTGGTGAAATTAACTCACAATGCATGATGATCAGCTCTGGTAAAACTGAAAATCACTGATGAAAAAAAAATGAATATACTATGCTAACAAACCTGGTTATTCCATATCTAGAAAACTGATGGTCATAGTAATAAAAATTAATTGTTTTACCTTCTATTGAAGTCAAAGGTAAATCCATACCAGTTGATTCTTTCATTTTCTCTAAAAAATATAACCAAACGATAATTCACTTTAACTAAACCCTCTGTATACATGATGTTCTATAATAAAACGTATATCTACCACTAACCTTGTGATATCTCACTTGCTACACCATCTGTTGTAAATAAAGATTATAGCTTAGTGGACTCTAATAGTTGTGTAATTGATGGAAATCAGTAAAACAAATACTGACTTACCTGGTTCTAAATGTGTTGTTTGGTGAGCTAAAATAATAGCATTATGATACAATAAACATTATGTCAGTAAACTTACATTCTACAACATCACTTTCTATTTAAAAAAATATACAAAACAACATTGTAATGTAAATATTCAACAGTGTTACAGCTCACTTTGAATGGTTTGAGGATTAACGGATTAATGGATGATATTGGGGTATTACTATTATATCTCATAGGCATTAAGAGGTATTATTGTAATACCTTAAGGGTAAACTATGCTTAATGTTGGAGTTAGAGCTTGGAGTTAGAGCTTACAGCTTACATCTTATAGGTTTAGACATGCAGTTAATAATATTGACATAGAATTTAAGTCTTTGAATTTTGCACCAAATGCATTAGGGTTTATTTTTTGCATTTTGCACCAAATGCATAAGGGTTTATTTTTGCATTTTGCACCAAATACAGAAGCCTTTTGATATGTCTCTTTTGGTTTTTGTAGGTGAATTTATGTCCTTTTCCAGAAATTTGGGAGACATATTACGTCCAGAAGGAGACATATTTGTTTATTAGGAGACATATTTGTTATTTCAACCTGTTGGTTATTGAAAAGCCTACTGTGGTTAGTTAAGACCAAGTTATATACTCCTCCTACTTCATAGGTAATGTTTACAATAAGAATTGAACATCTAAAATATAACAGAATGGCTTTTTTCAATAAATGAAGTGTTGTGATGGAATCAACTGATATAGATATCTATCTATGATAGTATACTTTTCCTTTACTTAGGTTATAAGCATTTTGTCTTTTCCCTCCACTGTTTCTCTGATTGTGCTCCGTTCACTTCAGTCTTTGGACTTGCTGACAATTCTATTCAGTGTTATTCTACGAACACTCTATGCTGGTGTCTTTCTGTCTCTCTCCCTCCACTGTTGCTCTGATGATGTTGATGTGTTGCTCTGATGATGTTGATGTGTTGCTCTGATACTGTCTTCTTTCACTTCAGTGTTTGGAATTTTTGAACAAGTCTACTCAGTGTTTTGAATTGCTGGTGTCTCTCTCCCTCCACTGTTGCTCTGATTGTGTCTCCTGTCCCTTTTTTGCTGTCCATGTATTATGCTACTAACACACTACATTGGCGTTGTTCTGTTGTTCCGACGGTAGGAGACATATTTCTTCTTTTAAACTTGTGGAGACATATTACGTCCAGGAGGAGACATGTTTCTTCTTTCAAACTTTTTCCGTATTTGGGATTGTATATTTATTGGGCATATTTATCATTTTTGGTATATATTGGGCATAGTTATAATTTTAATATATTCATTGGTCATACTCATACATCTGACCAAAAAATGTGAAATGTATTATTGAAGTTACAGCCTGTATTTAATAATGGTCAGATGTATGAGATAATAAGTATGACCAATGAATATATTAAAATTATAACTATGCCCAATATATACCATAAATGATAAATATGTCCAAGACATACAAAAAATGATAAATATGCCCAATAAATATACATCGAAATTGTATGGTCAGATGTATGCGATAATAATAAGTATGACCAATGAATATATTAAAATATATACCAAAAATTATAAATATGCCCAATAAATATACAAAAAATGTGAATAACTATTGAAGTTACAGCCTGTATTTGATTATGCTTTTTATTTTATCTCTAATTTGAATCTCTGTACGGTTATCGTCTAAAGTGACTTGCTTTAAAAATTGTCTACACTTATGTATAGATGGACATTTTTCTTCATTAAGTCTGCATTAAAGTATCGGCATAACTTCTCCTCATCTTTATGTGTGTAATCTTGGTGTGTTCCTGTAAGGTAATGTTATTTCAAATTTAGATAATGTATGTCTAAGAATTTCATTAAAGAAATTAATGTGAGCAAGTCGAATATCTCACCTCTCTTCTTTCTCTTTCCTTTCTCTAATAATATGTCTCAAGGTAATATGTAATGTGTAAGTTAAATGCAAAAATAGAAAAAGTTAACCTGATATATCTTGTGATTTTGGACCTGTGAAAATTGATAGCATATTTGAGTTCGTACAATTACTTTACCTCTTAACTTGATGGTGGCTGATTGTTCTGTGAAAAGTAAAGAAATAAATGCATTTAAATGTGCAACAATCTAGTTAGTAGTGTACACAGAATATTTTTACCTCTCTTCTTTCTCTTCTCTATTCCAGTTTGTGATATTGGCTCTATGAGCATAAAAAGATCAAGGAAAATGCAATGGAGAGATAATATGTCACCTTTTCTTTTTGTCAGCGAAGTTATTTCTGTCAAAAATATTATAATTAATGCAGTCAGGTAAGTGACAACCTAACCCCTAAATCCTAACCATGTTTAGAAGCTAAAACATTAGCAAGGAAAAGAGATAGATTGTTGTATTTGATAGTACAAAATTGTTTACTTCTTTGCTTAAATGGTTCTATGGCCATAGAAGTTATATTAGAGTTGAAAGAGGATATGATAAACAACTTACCTATGTCTTCTGAGCTTGAGCTACTATTGTCTTTACATGATTCTGTGATTGAAATTGTTCAATGCATTTTGTAATGCTTACCAGGATAATCAATGGGAGATGTATTACTCTTGCTCTTGAATGCTTGATGATTATTTTCTAAAATGTAATCTGATAAAGAGGATTGTTCAACTTACCAGGTCTTGAACTTGATGATGTTTCTGTATGTTTATGTAAATATGTAATGGATTCATTTATATTGAAAGAACTAACCAATCATTGCCACATCTGTTGGAGCTACTTCATCGGTAGCTCTGCTGTTCTGTGCTGTAATAAAAGGTGTTACCATTTGCTACAGAGTTTGTATTGCTAACCAATGGCCTGTGATATTAGAGACTTTGCATAAAAAGATGTTTGTGTCTTTTGCCTTTGATGATAGTATCTTTGAGAAGTGGTTACGTTATGTGACATATGTTGAGAGAGTTTTTCGAGCTTAGATGGATTGCCACTTTCAACCACCATGGTTGCTACAGTTTTTCTGGTGTCTGTGATGGTCGGTAATTAAGGGAGTTTGAATTTTGCCAAAACGTTTGAAATGTAATGTTTATAATTCGTGAAGTCTGAGCCTTTACCGGTAAGCAAGGCTGTGTTTGTCTTGTTGTATGCTGGGACCAAAATCCTGACGTGTTTTGTGTATTTTATCAGGATTCTGCCAACTCTCCTCTCTAGAATGAGGCAGACGGGACCATATGATTTGGCCGTTTTGTGTGTATAGCCTCTTATCACCAGATTCCCACTATCATCCCACCTTGCCCATTCAATATCCATGACTGTCAATGTTTTGGCAGCCATGGGTCTTTTGGCATTGCCATAGATGAGATGAATAAAAAGAAAAGTGGCGACAGTGGACACACTTTCAGCTTTGATCTTTTTTTCTGACTGTGATTTTAGTATCACGTCCTCACAGTATTTAAAGATTTTTTTTTCTCCATAACCTCCTTGAGAGCTTGTAAATTAGGAGGGGTTTTACTTTCGGCCAAGGCCTCTCGGTTGTATTGCGCTTGGGGTTTGAGGCTGCCAAACGTGGAGCTCCAATCTTGTAGTTGCTCCATTGCGTTCGATCCTTCATTAGGATGGCTGGATATATCTGGATAGTATTTTTTGATATATCGGATGGCCATTACCAATCGTTGGCACTTGGTTTGTAGGCCATCGACTCCTTGCCCACTCTCTTTGAGACTTTTAACATATGCCCTCAGTTTGGCAATGTTGAGCATGTGAATCCAACTGAAGGCAGTGGGGCAAGCAAAGGCCAAATACTTAGAGACATCTACTGTGATCTCCTTAGCTGCCTGATCTGACCTCCTCTTTCCATCAAAGGACATTAGATAGTGTCTAAATTTGATTAGCTCCTCTGTCTTTTCTATATTATAGCGAGGTGCACTTCTGGTGCCTCGCTGGCCGGGTTTTGGTCGATGGACTTTTTCTTTATTTTTAGCTCATTTTTTCTACGAAAGAGATCTACAATTGTTGGTCATTTTTTTAAACCTGTCCCCTTTCAGGCCATGAATTCACTGTAAATGGTCTGACAGCTTCAGTGGTGCACTTTTGCAACCTTTGATGAAGTAAATTGAGACCTTGGAAAACAAACCTACTTAGTTTTTGTGACAGCTGACTTGATCTGGTACCTATTTGATGGCATCTCAAGTTGCAAATTTGGTGGCTTCTTTGGTAGCTGCTAAATTGGAGAATGACTGAAACAAAAAAATAAGAAATAACCCTTCTTATTTGGGTGTACTTGAATATCCTTATCTGAACTTGAGTCTGAGGGAGCGATAATTTTTTTTGTAAGATGTATTTACCTTCGGATAAAGATGGAAAAGTTGTTGGGTTGTTTGCAAATTTGAACATTGGATGAAACAAGTTGCAGAAAAAGGCATTGAACTAACTTTGTTCTCCAACTTTGGTCTTCTTTGGTAGCTGCTAAATTGGAGAATGACTGAAACAAAAAAATGAGAAATAACCCTTCTTACTTGGGTGTACTTGAATATTCTCTGTGAACTTGAGTCTGAGGGAGCGATAATTTTTTTGTAAGATGTATTTACCTTCAGATAAAGATGGAAAAGTGTTGGTTGTTTGCGAACTTGAACAGTAGAGGCTAAATTGGGTGAAGCAAAAAATAATTTTATTACCTTTCTGTGATAGCATTTTGCTTGACCTGGATTCTAAAAGGATCTATTCAGTAGTTTATTTTTAATGAAAACTTTTACCTTGTATGGTTGTTGTAGATGACTTTAGTTTTTTCTCTGTGAGATTTAGTATATTTCATCTTATTTCATATGTGCTAACCATACTGTAATGGGTATTTACCTTTCCTGTGTGGTCATTTTGATTCTTAACATAAGTGGTATGAATGAGGTCATGTGACATAACTCCTTACCGGTACCGCCAGAAACTTCATCTGGCAGAGCTAGAGTCAAAGTTAAGAGGCATTGCTATCGTGGCTTACCAGGAGGGGAGCATGAGTCTTGTGGAACACTATAGTAAACTATTAGTCTTACCTCTATGCTGAAAATCTGCATTTTAAATTGCATAGTGAATTTAAGATATTTTAATGTTTAACAATTCAACTTGTCTACATTACTAAATCTTACCTATACTAGGTGGTAAAGAACTTGGAAGAAAATTATCGTTGGTGTGATCTTTTCACGAAACAATGTAACATAAGTTCTGTCAATGGGGCTGAACTGAATGGTTTAAATTACCCTGGAGAAAGACATTTTGGAACAGCCACATTTAGAAAAACATCAAAAATACTCACAAGCTAACGATGCTGCTTTCCTCATCCTTTCATTAAGTTTGTTTAGTGCTCTCAACCTCCTAGCATGGTCCGGCCAGTCCTCTCCAATTTCAAGTATATTTGAGGTATTCATAATTAAATCTTACTGGAGAGTTGCTCACAATCGGAAAAAGGGGCTGATAAATTAGTATATTCATACGCAGCCTCCTTTGAGGACATTAAAAAAGGTTCTGGTGACTTCGGTGTTGGTGTTCTTACTTCTGCTAGACAAATTAAAGGAACTGAGTTGAGAAAACTTACCTCCACAAGGAATGAAATCACTTTTTTATTTTATTATTAAAGAAACACAGTAAAAGCAATCGCAAACTAAGTGAATGTACACGAACGACATTCCTAAACATTCGTAAACCTAATTAATACAGCAAGTCTACACTCTAATTCGTTATATTTACTTACTGAATTTAATTATTAGCATATTATCTGACGACACTCACGTCTCCTCTGATAAAGATGACAACAGTACCGAGTCGACCTGATGAGAAGAACCTGCTTCTACGTCTGCCTGAGCAAGTACTATGCAAAAAGATTGTGAAAGTTTAGCACTTACTTTTTTTTAGAGTATCGACTTGGCTAGTTAAGAAAATTGACCTGTGTGCTAAATGGAAATAAGTTGCATCCATTTATTCATCTAGTTTTATATTCACTTACCTATAATCAAGATATAATAGAAAGTGTCAAATAGTAATGCACCTGTGTCCAGGAGTTAATTAATTTAATTTAAATTCCACAAAATTTGGGTGTGGCTCACCGTGCAACACGCAGCACATTACTACCGATACATTTAACAATAATGATATTTAATAACAATAATAATAATAGAAGCAACAACAACAAAAATGAAAATAATGATGAGGGTAATGCTAGCTGTAATAATAGCAACAATATATAACGAGTTGAGTGTTTATCTACCTACCCAATAGAATGTGACATTATGGGAGAACCGAGAATACGACGGTGGTATCTTCTTTAAATCACCAAGCTAAACTTTGGATAGTTGTTAATTGTTTTGCTTTGTAATAATAATAGTAATGATACATCTCTCCTGTCTGTGTAAACTGTGAAAAAACTACTATAGTTCATTATATTCAAATTCAAATTCGAATGAAAATTACTCACAATATTAGTTTTTTCCTTTACTCTATTTGTAGCACAAACAGCAGCAAATATTATTATTAAACTAATGCAAAAAATTAAGTAAACGAAAAAAAAAAAACAACTAGTAAGGTAATGAATATAATCACTGGAACATTATTATTTTATTACTATTATTAGGCTTTCCTCTTTTTCTTGGGAGACGTCACATCGTTGTCTTCGTCCTCTTCAACGAGGGTACCCTTTTTTCTCTTGAAGGCACTTTGAGATGGATCTATAAGGAGCAAGATTGTCCAATTATGCACTGAGATAAAACCCTTTTTTTTAGTATTGACATGTCCATATCGTGGTTACCTTTGGACTCGGTGGTATGTGGTACATCGAAAAGTCCGACATGTGCCTGCTCCTCCATGCCAAGTATCTTTTGCAGTGTCTCGTTGGGCCTGAGGGTGACAGCAACATAATCCTCCACGGTGTCTCTCTGCTACGATCGATATTGTCACCCCAGGCATTCTTGTAATCTTGCTCTCTCTAGTTCGAAAAACATCAACAACAAAAAATAAAATTCGAGGAATTGATCAAATTAATTTTTAATGCCTCAAAGTTAAAAGGGTGGGGCTCTGCTAGCTCCACCACCAGCATCTGACAACATCTTAGCCTTTAAAATGTGTGACCGACTCTGTTTCACTCGTTCTCTCTGGAACTCAAAAATATATTGACACTCAAATCATTATAAATATTTTTGTCATTATTATTATTATTATTGTTATTGTTTCTCCTGCTGCACGGTGGTGGGTGCTGCATGGTGCTGCTGCTACATATTGTTACTATTGTTGAAACAAAGTAAACGAAAAAACAACTAATATAGTAAGTAACTTCCATTTGATTTCCAATTCAAGGAAACACGCAGACTATTTAAAATCCAATTCGAGCTTCCCAAGATGATGAATATCGTCAATGGATATTAATAATTATTAATATACCACTGATAAAATTCATTGCCTTGAGAGAATTTTAAATGATTTTGGGTTGGGTTTATAGGGTCTGCTTTCGGAAAGTCGCTTTCCGCTCTATCTGAAAGCTGGTCTATCGAAGCTGGAACCAGTTGAGAACGAAGATATGTGGACACGTCTCCGTGTAACTCGAAGGACTATTATATTATGGAATATTCATTAACGATTCCTTCCATTGACTATCATGGTACTAGCAATCGTTAGAATGGTACTAGTAGCTAGCTAAATCTTGTTTCGGATCATTTTCTCAGAATGCTTATGTCACTTAGTTCCTGTGACTGTCCACTAAGGCAACTACTACAGTACTACTGTCTGAAGTCATCCACAAAAAAAAACTTAATTAGCATGTCATCAATTTGATAAATGAAAGTTAACATATTAACGCTAAACTAACAGTAAAGACATCGCCATCTCCTGGTATAGACTTGCCAAGTCGAAGTATCTCGTCAATAACACTGCTTTTATGCAAACTAATTTGAACTGCTTAAACTTTCGTCGCTTCGATTGGAGGAGCTGAACAATCAACCTATTAAAAGTGATTAATTTAGTATCTGATTTAACTCTTTATCATCAACAGTTGAAAGAACCAGTTGAGTCACCAGCTTTCTTTTGCTAGGATTTAGTAAATTGCATATGCAAATATACATTCCATTCTGTGCCATCATCACCAGCTAGCTGTTCGTCGACTGCAACAGCAGGTATTGGACGACCAGCAGCAGCATGAGGATACGAGTCACTGTGAAACTCTGAGTACGAAGAAACTAAGAGAGCGACCTTCAGTTAGTGTATAAAAACAAAGCAATGTCTCTCCCTATTAAAAGACCACATTTACAGGATCGACTGACTTACCATAACACCAACAAAAAGTCTCGCTATCTTAATAAAATTATTCAATATTGGTTGACGACAATGTCACTACATCACAGATATCGCTTTAATATTGACAAAGTAGAAAGTTTGGACATACTTGTAATTATATAACTTTGGAAATGACATGAACATATTTATACATGGATGGATGGATCGATGGATGAATAAATGCATGGAGGTATGAATGACTCACCTTTTTTTGAGTACTATTTTTAAAAGAACGACTAACCTATTTGACTCGTAGAATATGCATTAATTGCCTACAACTGAAATGGACGCTGGGTGCACAATTACGTGGACGCTGACATTGCACGAAAGCGAAGCTCCCAGCTCACAATCAAGTGAACTGAACGTCTACTACAATTGCAATGCAGCAAACGTTTGGTGTAATGCTTGCTATTCATCTCTTTCTAGACTGGCTTTCTATGTCGATTGGACATTGAACCTTGGTTACCTTTAACATTTCAACTACATCATCTCCGTAGCAATGCGGAAGGTTCATTATGTTGTAGCAACTATTTTCCGCCATAATCCACCTAACCATGCAAACCGATTCATTTTCTATGTTGTTTGGATTGCCGAGACTATTGTCCAGGCCAGACAAATAGTTCAACCAATATTGAATAATGTCGTAATCAACGTAGAGTTCAATGGCATTGGTAGGATGGCACGTGAAACGGTCGATGTTCACGGCCAATCCTTCTTCGCCTTCGCGCATATCGCAAAAATGCAACTGGCAATGTTGTCCAGTCTCTTTCAGAACCTCGTCGTAACGGTTGTACCGCAATTGCAGGTCCCTCATCAGGCGCTTCAAGGCCTGGGGTAGGCCGCCTTGATTGGTGAACCTGCCCAAGTTAAAGCCTTCAAATATGCTGGAATCCATGTAGTCATTGCACACTTTCATCAAATAGTCACGGCAGGGCAGTTCCAGAACCTGCTCGTCAGAGAGAGTCACCCTGCTGTAGAAACACATCACAGTGTTCTTCCTGAAAAAGGTGCCGTGCTGTTCCGGTCTCAGAAAAGTCCTTGACCGGCACCAGCAATGAGGCTGTCGTCAACGAATAGCATGGATTGTTGGAGGTTGCTTTTTTTCGCTTTCACGTAAAAGGAAACCCCATAACCTCCGCCAATCGGTAAACAGTGCCCTCTTATTCCACTCGGTCATGAAGTGCCCACGGCCTGGTGACCAGATTTTGCTGCATCGATAAGTTCTTCGGGACTTTGGAACATCCCCTTCTTGTGGCGTCGTGCCTCATTGGACACTCCCAAGTAGTCTGAGGGAGCTATTTTGGGATTTTTTAAAAGGATAATCCACTTCCAACCATGTCCACGCCTAGAGGCTCCCAGGCTTCGTTGACGACTTGTTAAACTAGCGACATCACCATGAGACGGTCTTTGGGAATCGAAAAGACTGCCGGCTGACCTTTCCCTTCCACCAACATGGCAAATCTGACGGCTGAGTTCAAAATGGCCATCGCGTGGAAAAAGGTTTCCAGATCGAGGTTGTACTCAACCGTCGTATGGTCTTCACACGTTTGGATGTCATAGCAATGTTTCATTTCCACTGGATCGTGATGGAGATCTCGAAATGGCAGCCAGGTCTGACGTCTACTATAATCTTTGAATCCCACACTAATGTCGTGGCGGCCAAACCTACTGAGAAGGCCTGGACAAGATGAATGGCGCTCAGAGCAGCCACTCCTCCGTCGACAAAGTGAACGGACTCGTTCGCTTCGTGCAAGGGTATTAAACTGCCCAACGTAGACTGCCGAATGATGTTGTTGAAAATGCCAGAAACTATGAGAGGCCTCGAGAGACCAGCACAAACTTGGCCCTTTGCAACAGACGAGGGAGAGTTTATAGTAAATACGTGACTGTCGTGCAAGGACGTTTTGCCAGTTGTTGAGTATTTTTTGGCAACCACAGTCATTGCACACTAACTGACAGTACAGGCGAGGTCACCATTGATCTCAAATTTATCTTTGGTGAGTGATGACGAACTCTCCGGCATTTCTTGCTTTCTTTGGTCATTCAGGTGGCAAGCCAACATTTGAAAAATAACGGAGCTGCCGGGTTGTAAAATGTGCCAGTTGCTCAACAAGTACAAAGAACTACCTTCGACTGCAGTTCCTCTAAAAGCAAACCAGTGTAAAACACACACATTGGGTTTCACACTGCTTGCCAAGATCGTTTACCTAGAGTAAAATGTTACCGGCAGCACGAACCAGACCACTCATCTCCAGCTTGGCTTGCGTCACAACGTTTTCGGGAGGCCAACACCCCGAATTGATGAACAAACAAACAGCATCCATTACATCCATGATTTCGCTCAAACTCGCTAATTGGAGGCAGGTCATTCAGTCCCACAGCTGTGGGAATGGACGCACTGACTGTCACGCCACGCAAGATGTGAGCAAGGTGGTTAAAAAACATGCTCTGTTCCCATTTAGAACAACTCACTTCAGGCATTTTAGCCTCTTTGACTGTGAGCATGTTCGTCAATCCAGTTCTAGTTCCAGCTACAGCACTGGTACCGCTCACAGCAGCTGCAGAGGCGGTAATACCGGTCAAACCAGTAGTAATAGTGCTCCTGGTACTAACACCACTTCTAGCACTATTGCTTGGCCCATCGCCATTGCCACTAATGCCGTCACTACTGCTGGGAGTTCCTTGGCTACTAATGCTATGTCTCGGCCGCTTGGATACTCCTCTAGTAGGTGTGCTATTGTTGCTTGATGGCCTTTTTGACCCCGGTCTACTAGAGGAGAGAGCAGCAGAATATCCACTACTCTCTGATCTGGCGTGACCAGAGGAAACGATGCTCAAGAGGCTATCGCTCAGTGAGGCTCCCAGTGCATTTAAGGACTCAAAAGAAATCCATCGAGTTGCCTTCAATATCTCTCTCAGCCTGGGTTGTATTTGGCTAGCAACATTGCTCGAGCAATCTGTTAAAGAAATAGGTTAACGTCACCTATCAGTTAAAACTAACAGACATGGGACATTTTATATAATAATACATTATTATCACAGTAATGGTACTACCATTGCTATCATCAGTGTTGCCATTATGGATTATTGTATTGTGGTGTTGTTTTAGTTAGTTACAAATAATGAAAATCAACCCCTTTCTACTTTAGTCTACTTGTACTTTAGTCAAACCAACTTCAACTAACTAAAACCATTGTAATAGATTGTCAAACTAAAGTGACTAAAGTCCTTTCTAAAATATGTAACACTAACTAAAATTTAACTCAAAGCATCTGCCGAGAGAGCAAAAGTAATGATAACTGAGTCCAATTAACTGTACCTAGCTAAAACCCTTGTAGCAGATTGCACACAATGTTTAACCCTTAAAGCGCCACGTGGTAATACCAATAATTGATTCCCAACGCACAGCATTTCCGGTTGTTGAAATGTCTGTGAAATGTGCGTGATTATTTTCTTCCATCCTTGAATTTAGTAACATTATCAAAGGTATTTAATGATGAAACTGTTCTTTGATCATCCTATTTTACATGTACTACAGTTTTGAAAGGATATTTTATCACAATTGATGGTAAGTCCAAATGCATAAGCTCTATTGTGTTTTCAGCCATTTTTATCATGACTGCAGTCACACATGAGCTTACCACACCTCAAGGAGACTTGTAAGATGTAGCTTTTACCACAGTATAAGTACCAAGAATTTTGCCTTTATTATTTCTGAAAGGTGAGTCACATGTGCATGTAGTGTTTTCATATGAACATACATAAAGTAATACACAATACATTACAATACATTACAATACATTAAAAATACATGACAGTACACATTATATTACAAGACATTACAATACATTATATTATTCTATTACATTATAATTTATAATTATTTAGTTCGTGATATCTTTCAAAACATACATCTACGTGAAGTGGAGGATTACTTTTACAAGTCTTACAATAGTAAATTGTGTCATGTCTCTGTCCTTTTGTTGGGTCATTACAAACTATACAACGTCTTCTGGTCTGTCCTCGTTCTATGTAATGTCTACCCTGGATTCTCTCCTCTTGCCTGGTAGGTCGCATAAGACATCGTCGTACATCCCCTACAGGCAACTGCTCACAGAGGCCAACTACCACGCTACGGCGATAATCGGCATGTGACAACGGCTTAGCCATGGTTTCTGAATAAAGGATGTACGAATTCACAATCGCGACCTCCATCAACCAGAACATGAGCTTTCTCCACCACTTTACACTCCTTCTTTCAAAGGAGTAGTACTCCGAATATTGGTCTGCCTTATCAACTCCACCCATGCTCTGGTTGTACCTTTCAATAACCAGAGGTTTCTCCCTGATTTCCCCCTACGGCCATTGACTTTTATCATTGTCGCCTGATGGACACTGGAGATCATAATAGTTGGCTTTCCCTTATCCCTCCAAGCCAAAACCATTTTTTTTCCATCCCTCCAGGCCCTTGTTTCTCCCTTGTTCATTTTGAATGACTTTGCTCTAACCACACTGGGTAGCTGGCGCCGACATTTATTCAGTGTTCCAGTATATCCAGTCCCTCTTCTCTCCAATTCATCTACCAATGAAACACTGGAATAAAGCTGGTCAGCATAGATATGATGACCCTTGTCGAGATATTTCTCAGTAAGGGCAATCACAACCTGGGCGAGCATAGGAAGATCAGGATTTACAGATGACAAATACTCTTTTCACATCTCACTTCCAGTATAGGGGAAAATATTTAGAATATATCCTGTTCTACTGTCAGCGAGAACAAACGCCTTCAGGCCGTATTTGGTCGGTTTCAGTGGACAGTATTGTTTAAATGAAACCACACTCTTAAACCCAACCATACTTTCATCCACTGAAATGTTACACCCAGGGTAGAAAACTCTCTGGAAACTGGCAAGTAATGTTTCGAGGAGAGGTCTAACCTTGTCAAGTCTTCGTGTCAAAGTTTTTGGTTCGGGAAGGTGGAGCATCCAAAAGATTTCTTCAAATCTGTTTCTTGGGAAGACATCGTGGAAAAAAGGGATGTAATTTTCCCACGACATCTTCCAATACGCTTCCATGTCCCGGCAGTGGAGGATGCCTATATTTATTATAACAGCCAGGACCCCTTTCATCTCGTTAGCAGTCACTTTCCTCCACTTCCTCCATCGACTCTTGGGTGTTAACTTCCCAGCCCTATCCTTCTCAGCAATTGTCTTCTCTGCAAAAGTGTTTGTTCCATCAACCAACATTTGGACAATTGTGTCATCAAAGAAGAGAGGTTTAGGGGTAACCCTGGAAACTTTTTAAGGTGGGGCTTAGTAGTGCTGAAGTAGAGGGCTCTCATGGAATGACCATTTTTTAAAACCCCACTGGGGACATATGGCCCTTTGGGGTTTTATTAATAACTAGGTTTAGGGGTAACCCTGGAAACTTTTTAAGGTGGGGCTTAGTAGTCCTGAAGTAGAGGGCTCTCATGGAATGACCATTTTTTAAAACCCCACTGGGGACATATGGCCCTTTGGGGTTTTATTAATAACTAGGTTTAGGGTAACCCTGGAAACTTTTTAAGGTGGGGCTTAGTAGTGCTGAAGTAGAGGGCTCTCATGGAATGACCATTTTTTAAAACCCCACTGGGGACATATGGCCCTTTGGGGTTTTATTAATAACTAGGTTTAGGGGTAACCCTGGAAACCTTTTAAGGTGGGGCTTAGTAGTGCTGAAGTAGAGGGCTCTCATGGAATGGCCATTTTTTAAAACCCCACTGGGGACATATGGCCCTTTGGGGTTTTATTAATATCTAGGTTTAGGGGTAACCCTGGAAACTTTTTTAGGTGGGGCTTAGTAGTGCTGAAGTAGGGTTTAGGGTTTAGCCTTGCGAATCGTCCCTAAAAGGGCGTCCCGCGAGGCGAATTCTGTCCCGTCCGTCCCTCAATTTCTCTTCGGTGTCCTTTTATAGTCCCGCAGATTTTTTGACCAAAGGTGTCCCGGGGCCCCTTGTTTTTTTTCAGATTGTCCCTCACTCCCTCTTTGTCCTCCCTCAAAGTTTGGTCCTTCACCTTACTCCCTTTAGAGTCCCGCAGAATTTTTGACCCAAAGTGTCCCGGGGCCCCTTGTTTTTTTTCAGATTGTCCCTCACTTTCCTCCTTGTCTTCCCTCAAAGTTTGGTCCTTCACTTTAGTCCCTGTGCTTTGTCCTATGTGCCCCATTTGTCTTTTCAGTATCCTTTGTCATTATACTTCACATTGATATTGCCATATGAAGTCATCATAGATCAGTGTACAACAGTTTAAGCATAGATATACATATTGGAGAGAATTATTTATATGCTCAATCTGTTAGTAAATAACAGCACAAAATCCATTAATTAATAAGTTATTACATACAAGACTGGTCTCAAATAACAAATAACTTTAACATTTAACCACTTACTATATTTAACTGATATCATAAATTGTGAATGTGTATTCTCATTGTCCTACAGGGTTAGAGCTTGAGTACCAAATAGTTTAGGGTTTACCATTTGCCTTTTGCACTAAAACCCTAAGCTTTGACTCCTTGCTTTTTGCACCAAATGAATTTGGGTTTATTTTTTACATTTTGCACCAAATACATTAGGGTTTAGTGTTTGCATGTTGCACCAAATGCATTAGGGTTTAAGTCTTTGAATTTTGCACCAAATGCATAAGGGTTTAGTTTTTATGGTATATGTCTTTACATTTTGCACCATTTTCCTAATCTATTATTCTGTAGTAGTAGTAAGGTGGGCTTTGCTGCCCTAAACTATTTGGTACTTAAGCTCTAAACCCTAAGCCCTTTTCTTTCCTGGTGGTGATTTAATGTTAATAATATTCATAGCTATAAACTGTGCCCCACAATAGCATGAACATAGACTGTAAATGTTAGCATGTTAATGAGATTCATAGCTAGAGAGCTCCACAATAGCATGAATATAGAATGTGTATAAATGTGCAAAAGTGGTAAGGTATTTCCTTAACAAAATTTTTACTTAAAGCACAGGTTGTTATAGACGTGTCAAAATATTGGTATTTTTGTTTACAAACAATGATTGACTTCAACTCCTTGTTAAACAAAGAGCACATTTTGACCTACGTTGACGGACTGCAAGTAAGTCAATAAATATACAATTCATGATTACACATTATATTTGCAGAAAGACTTTGTTGGAATCAGAGGTCAGTTGACAAAATTAGAGAGACTGGACCATGGGCTTGACTACATGATGGAGCTTCCAATGAAATGGCTAAACATATGGGCCATGCATTGGAGACAAGCGACCGATACTATCAAGCAGTAGATGCTGCAAAATCAACGTTTATTTCAGGTAAGGAGATAAATTTAATTTTTTTATTAATTGTTTATTACAACCTTTTCAAAACCTCAACAGGATGACAATGGTTGGTTGTCAGGTTGGTATTATCCCTTTATACAATTTCAGATTCAGCCAAGCTGCAATCAACCCCAGCAACAGTGACATCAATATTCCTAATAAAGAGAAAGAAATGTCAATTCGAGGAACAGATTCAAGTAAATCTGGATCATCAAGTAATTATTGTTTTTATTGTCCTAAAGGTACTGTTGATGCCTCAGCTACTTTGGAAAGTAAAAGTAAGCAACACTATGATCATTAAACATTTAAAATCACATTCATAGCTCATGAAAGAGTCTACTATAGTGAAGAAGAAGTCAAAATTATCAAGGAATATTCAAAACATTCATATCAATGGGTGAGGTCAGGAAACCACCAATCTGTAAAGCTTAATTTTCCCTATCTCATTTCGCTACAGGTGGAATTACAGGAGATGTCCTCTTTCCTATTATTTGGGAGATTACGTCAACTTGAAATTATTGGCCTTAAAGTGATATTGTCACAAGAGTGACCTAAAGGATCAAATTAAAGAGAATCAATAAAAAAATGGACCAATCATATTCATTGTTTAAAGGACCAATCATATTCATTGTATTTTATTTCCTCACGCTACATTAACCAATCATATTGTTTTAATCATGAGACCACTAAGTTCACTATTTAAACCCGTTCAAATTCATTCTGAGTCAGTCAGTCTAGACGATATTCTTAATTTATTATTAAAATCAAGATTATTTAACCCAAACGGGGTTTAATTAGTTAGCGTTGCGAACCGGATCGTGACATTTTGGTGGCAGCGGTGGGATACGCTTTAAACAGAAGACAAAAGCGGACCTCATAGTAGATGAGCGAGTACGATACGGACTACAACACTCAGCGATCTACAAGAAGACCAAACCTACGAGCGAGACCTTGAGTAGATCACTCGGACCAATTAGCTGTATCAGATAGTGAGGATATCGCTAGGAAGAGGAGAAAGAGAACAAAGAGAACAAAGCAAGACTCAAGAATGGAGGAACTAGTCACTATGATGGCTCAAGTGATGCAACGGCAACAGACGTTGTTAGAACAACAACAGATCCAACATAGACCAAAGATTGAGATAGCTAATTACCAAGACGGAGAAGATATTGAAAGCTTTCTGGAGACTTTTGAAGGAATCATGAGATTACATCAAGTTCAAAAGCAAGACTGGGTAATTCACTTAATACCTAAGCTACAGGGCAGAGCTCGAGATGCTTGTGCTGGACTTACTTACAAAGAAGATTATGAAACAGTCAAGACAGTGCTAAAAAGAAGATTCGATATTACTACTGAAGGATGTAGACGAAGATTCAGGAGTCTGAAGTGGTCTAAGAGTATGACACCTGAAGAATATACAGTGCAAGTAACAAAGCTGGCCGACCGATGGCTAACACCTGACGAAGGAATGGAACAAGTAAAGGAGAAAGTGGTGATGGAGCAGATGATTGAAGGGATACCTGTTATGATGAGGCAGTGGATTATGCGAGAAGAAATTCGTGGTCCAACTCACATAGCCGAGCTAATGCAAAGGTACATTACATCAGAGAGAATGGAGGAGCATGGACTAATCTCTCAACCTTCTTTACGACCAACTCAGTTTGGTAGCACAAGGAGAACTACTAGTTCAAGATGGAAGCCTAAGTATGAAATGGAATCTACTGAAAGGAAGGTGGATGATCGAACGAAGTCAAAACAGGGAATCACTTGCTACAAATGTGGTCAGATTGGACACATTTCCAAAAATTGTTCTAAGAAATCATTCGGACAAGAGATGTTATACAGAGACCAGTTAAGGAAAGGTACTGTGAATGGAATCTCTACTGACAGAATAGTATTGGACACTGGAGCATCTACCACTATTGTACACCAAAGGATGGTGTCTGAGAAGGACTATACTGGAGATGCTGTAACGATTACAGACTCTGGAGGAACTACCCGACTATACCCAAAGGCTCGAGTAACAATTCAGCTACAAGGGGACCAGACATTCAGTCAAGAAGTGGCTGTATCAGAGGTTGTACCAGAGGATGTTTTGTTAGGAAGAGATGCGCCGATTGGTGTACCATTGTTAGCCACCTTTCCACGACAGGTGAGAAAGGCAATGTGGGAGAAAATGAATTGAGAATTCGCTGGAGCTGTAGTGACCAGATCTCAAGCTAAAAAGAATCTGGAGTCACTGTCGTCGAGATCAAGGGAAGAAGGTTGGGGTACTGAAGTATCCGAATCCAGTTGCAGCAGTGAGAGAACTTCTGAAGAAAATGAACTGGAGTCACTGTCATCAGAAATGATGGAAGAAAGGCAAAGAGCTGAGGAATCTGAAATTGAGATGGAGAGTCCGATGGAGGAAGCTCAGAAAGCTGATGAAACTGAGACCAATAAGGACTGTGATCTAACGGATCAGGATTTTATTCGTGAGAATAGTGAATTTCCATTTGATGATACTTTATTTCAGGGACCTGAACGGGAACAAACAAACCAAACTAGAGCAGAGAAAAGAAAAGAACGTGGAAGACGAACTGGATTCAGTGCTACTTGAGAACAGCTCATTGAGGAACAGCAAAAGGATCTGGATATCCAAACTTGGAAAGCAAGAGAGGATACGGAGGCTGTAGACATTAAGAATGGAGTGTTGTGCCGGCTGTGGAAACCTAAAAACAAACTCGGAAAAGCTGATATTCAAATAATTTTACCTGAGATGTACCGACATGATATTCTCAAGATGGCACATGATATGCCAATGGCTGGTCACATGGGAATTGAACGAACTCTTCAAAGGATCAGAAAACGTTTCTGGTGGCCAGGAGTAGCAAAGGATGTGAAGAACTATGTACAATCCTGTCCAGAATGCCAGAAAGTGGCTAAGCGACCTATGAAAGTGCCTTTAATGAAGATGCCTATAATCGGTAAACCATTTGAAAGAATAGCAATGGATATAGTAGGACCTCTACCTAAGACCTCCAATGGATATCAGTACATTTTAGTTATCAGTGACTATGCTACAAGATTTCCAGAGGCATATCCTCTCAGAAGATTTACAGCCGTAAGTGTAGCTGATAAAGTTATGGATTTATTTGCCAGAGTGGGAGTAGCAAACGAAATTTTGACAGATCAAGGCACAAATTTTACTTCAGAACTGCTGAAGGAATTGTACCGGATGTTGGGGATCAAAGCCATAACCACCAGTCCATATCACCCACAGACTGATGGTTTAGTAGAGAGGCTGAACCAGACTCTGAAACTCATGTTAAAGAAAACTTCAAGATCCAATAGACGACAATGGGATGATTTAGTCCCTTCAAACTCTTATATTCAAGAGACGTGAAAGGACCTATGGACATATTGAAGGATCAGTGGATTGCAACACAACCAGAAGAAAACGACATTACCACCTATGTTCTATCACTCCGTCAACGTATGGAAGAAGCCCATGAGATAGCCCAGCAGAATTGGAGGAAGGCTCAAACAAAGCAGAAACAATGGTATGATCAGCATGCTCTAGAGAAAAGCTACATACCTGGAGATCAAGTTCTACTATTATTACCACAACAATTGGTGATGACCATTCACTGCTCGACTCCTCGATTAATCCGTCCTTGAGCATGGTTTGCAGTTCATCGCAGACATCTTTTTTTAGAGCTGGAGGTATCCGATAAGGTCGTTGATGTATTGGGCCACTTCCATCTGTCACAATCTTATGTACTGTTCTTTTAGCACGTCCAGGCTTTAGATCAATAACTTCTTTATATTGTTGTAGGAGTTTCTCCAATTCTTTTTTTTCTTTTCCTGTTAGTTGATCTCCCATTTGTGGCTTCCCTTCTGGCCATTCAGGACTTATCAACTCAGTACTATCCTCCACAATACTCATGTAACTTGTTTCTGTCCTAGGGTACCATCGTTTAAGCAAGTTACAATGGAATACCTTGGTTGTTTTACGTTCAGGCATCTCTAACTCGTAGTTGACACTTCCAATTCTTTTTTTGATCCTGTATGGTCCTTGCCACTGAGCTTTAAACTTCTGTGTGCTATCTGGTTAAAAAGAAGGATGGGAGTAATAGAATATGTCTGGATTACAGGAAATTAAATGCAGTGACCAAATTTGATGCTTACCCCATGCCAAGAATAGACGAGATGTTAGATGCCATAGGGAATGCAAAGTATATATCTACTCTCAATCTAGCAAAAGGGTACTGGCAGATACCAATGGACAAACAGGATTGTGAGAAAACTGCATTCAGCAGCCCTTTAGGATTATTCCAGTTCACCGTGATGCCTTTTGGGTTAAGTGGGGCACCGGCATCTTTTCAACGAATGATGGACCAAACCTTAAGAGGACTTAATGACTTTGTTGGTGTGTACCTAGATGACATTGTGATTTATAGCTTAACTTGGAAAGAACATCTAGTTCACTTACAGCAAGTACTGGAAAGATTACAAGATGCTGGATTAACTCTGAAACTGAAGAAGTGTGAATTCGGAGCAGCAGATCTTGGACATCGTATTGGTCGAGGAGGTGTAAGACCTGAAGAGAGTAAAGTCATTGCCATAGAACAATTAAAACGACCAACAACGAAGAAGGAAGTTCGAGCATTCTTGGGAATGACTGGATATTATAGAAGATTCATAAGAGATTTTGCCCAAATAGCTGAGCCACTAACTAATCTTACAAAGAAAGGACTACCGGAGACTATAGAGTGGAGTGTTGCAGCAGAAATGGCATTTCAGAAACTGAAAACTACACTAACTTCATCAACTCTTATGCGGAACCCAGACCCTAATCTAACATTCTTTGTGCAGACAGATGCATCAGACATTGGAGTTGGAGCGGTACTGAGTCAAAGAGACCCATTAGGAAATGACTACCCCATTGCGTACTTCAGTAAGAAATTGCTGGACAGAGAACGGAAGTATGCAGTAGTGGAAAAAGAATGTCTCGCAATAAAACTAGGAGTACAAGCCTTTTCAGTGTACTTGATTGGAAAGCCGTTTATAGTACAGACAGACCACCGAGCGCTCCAATGGCTACAGAAGTTTAAAGAAGGAAACTCTAGACTGATGAGGTGGAGCCTGACTCTTTAGCCCTATCAATTTACAGTAGAGCACAGAAAAGGACAAGACAATGCAAATGCTGATGGATTGTCCCGATTAGAATTGGAGATACCTGCACTTTGTGCAAAACAAGGAGGGAGGAAATGTGACAAGAGTGACCTAAAGGATCAAATTAAAGAGAATCAATAAAAAAATGGACCAATCATATTCATTGTTTAAAGGACCAATCATATTCATTGTATTTTATTTCCTCACGCTACATTAACCAATCATATTGTTTTAATCATGAGACCGCTAAGTTCACTATTTAAACCCGTTCAAATTCATTCTGAGTCAGTCAGTCTAGACGATATTCTTAATTTATTATTAAAATCAAGATTATTTAACCCAAACGGGGTTTAATTAGTTAGCGTTGCGAACCGGATCGTGACAGATATGCATAACAGGAGATGGTGCAAGCCCTAATAGGAAATTCTTTAGAATGCATAATACTGGCCTGGTCTACAAGACACCAAACCCATTCTCAAAAGAGAAGAGGTTTGTCTACTTCATATCTGATCCCCCCATCTGGTAAAAACGGTATGTAATTGTTGGTCACATTCTGGCTACAATGGGACAAGATTGATGACAGTAAGCTGTATGACAGTGTGTGTAATAACAATGAATGTTATACTATTGTAGGTAAATGGGAAACATATTGAATGGAGACATCTGAGGGAACTATATCAGAAGGTGTCTACAATGAAAGTTCAATCTAATGGTCTTTCCTTTCTTCCTAAATTGAAGAGGGAACATATAGAATTGACTTTGTTTTCTCGGATGCTTATTATGGAGACCCTGAAACTTCCGAGACAGAAATATTTGTTCAACTATTTGATCATTTTTTTGACTGCCTTAACGTACGTAGTTTATCTGAGTGGAGACTGAAGGGAAAACCTAAAGGGAAAACCTAACGATTTAAAGTATGGTTAATAATGACAACATGCAATAGTAGTAATATATTCAATTTTAATAGTGGTTGAAGGAGACTTTTCTCTTTTACAAGTGTTGCAGGGTTTAAGGTCTTCAAATAACAGGTTTGTTTTGTGTAAACATATCTAGTACTTATGTCTCAGTTTTTGCTATCTAAAAGTAAAGGACTGTTTCTTTTGAGTGAAAGGGTTTCGCAAGATTCCCTTGAAAATTACTTTGGGAAACAGAGAGCTAGAGGTGGACGTAATGAAAACCCTAATATTTGACCAATGCAGCAGCTTTAAGATTACAAGGGTCAATTTCATTGGACCTAGTTAGAGGAAATTGTCGAAGGAAGCAATATCTCGACACTGATGAACCCGCTGCTATTGTAGCACACCATTACCAAGAAGAAAGAGAAGAAAATTGAAACTATTATAATAATTATTGTAATGTTTATCAATTCAAACAAAATAATTTTTACAAGTCAAGACAAATGCTTTCTGAGTCCAGTAGATTTTTGTGTTGTCTCTTTAGTTGCTTCTTCGTATGTCTCCATCCATACAGCTGCAATGGAAAAACCTCTGATGGTTGTCCACAGATTTACTATTTCCCTCAGAAGAGCTTGAGATTGTTCTTCTGTCTTCAATTGCTCAACGAAATTGAATTCATCATTTCTCAGAACCTCATCAATCAAAGTTCCTATGATCTTACAAGAATTACTGTCAATTATGTGCTGTGGAAGTAATAAACGAACTTCCTTTTCAAACTCAATAAACAGGTAAAAGGTTTTGTCATTAAGTGGAAATTTGTCTGTGAGTTTAGTTAATAGTTTTAATAAGAAATATTTTTGGTAATAGTTAGCTTTATCACTAGGACAAAATTACTTCTATGACAAACTTCAATCAATTTGAAGCAGTCATTTTGATTTTAATTAGGCGATTTTATGCATAAAGTGAGAATATTCAGTTACAGCCATTTTGAATTCACTGAGCATGCTCAGTTACTTTTGTGATTTTCTAGAGAAAAGTTAAGAAATTGTCTCTGCCTTTCATTGTGAAGTTGAAGGTGTTTGCAGTGTCACAAATCATTCATTTGTCTGTGAGTTTAGTTAATAGTTTTAATAAGAAATATTTTTGGTATTAGTTAGCTTTATCACTGGGACAAAAGCTCAATTACTTCTATGTCAAACTTCAATCAATTTGAAGCAGTCATTTTGATTTTAATTAGGCGATTTTATGCATAAATTGAGAATATTCAGTTACTTATTGGACTAACTAACTATGAGTGATTCAAGTGGTGATGATTGTCCTCAGACACGCAGCCGATCAACTAAGTAAGTGATAAATCATAACAAATATGTTAGCAATTTTCTTAGCTTGCAGTCTTTTCTTACACCAAAGGAAATCGTATTTAATGGCCTATTAAAAAATATTGAGGCAAATCTTTACATTGGAGACTCAACTGTGTGTGACAGTAGAGGAGTGTTTGCAAGGGAGAATATCCCTAAAAACACATACATTTGTGAGTACAGGGGTGATGTACTCTTCTCCCGTAAGGACTTACAATCCAGGGAAGAGGAGTATACAATAAATGATGAAGGGTCATTTATCATGTTTACTAGAAGACCAAATGGGTCTTTCTTAGCTGTTGATGTCACCAACAGCATTGGAAGGCTGATCAATCATCACCCCAAAAATGCAAATATTAAGCAACTGGGGCCATACCTGATTCGGAATAAGTGGAGGATTGGATTTGTATCAATCAAATCCATCTCCAAAGGAGACGAACTACTTTATGACTATGGTGTTTGTGGACAATCATGGTTAAGCAATAGTGAGCCTTGAAATCAATAATAATGACTTTTGCTTACATTTCTACAGGATCTGTTAATCCTCAAACCATTGAAGGTGAGCTGTAACACTGTTGAACATTTACATTTACAATGTTGTTTTTTAATATATTTTTCAATAGAAAGTGATGTTGTAGAATGTAAGTTTATTGACATAATGTTTATTGTATCATAATGCTATTATTTTAGCTCACCAAACAACACACTTGGAGCCAGGTAAGTCAGTATTTGTTTTATTGATTTCCATCAATTACACAACTATTAGAGTCCACTAAGCTATCACCTTTATTTACAACAGATGGTGTAGCAAGTGAGATATCACAATTAATTTTTATTACTATGACCATCAATTTTCTAGATTTGGATTTACCAGGTTTGTTAGCATAGCATATTAAATTTTTTTTTTCATCAGTGATTTTCAGTTCTACCAGAGCCAATAATGATTTGTGAGTTAATTTCACCACTTGGTTATAATTATTATGTGTTTAATTATTTAGCAACATTTGATTATGGAGATTCACAAGGTTAGTACAAGTAATCTTTGTATGTTTATCAATTTTACATTAAGATATATTTCATGAATCATTTTCTGGTTAGTCAGATATTCACTGTAACATAAACGTAAATTTTAGATTTAGAGTTATTAGCAACCTTGACATCAGAACAAGGTAAATTTTTAAAAATGCTTTATCTTTTTAAATGTTACTATTACAGGACCATCAGGTTTAGCAAACAGTATGAACATATTTTAAATTATTTGTGTAACATGTTATAGATTTTTGTGTATGCACCGAATCTTATGATGGGAGTCACTTTTGTGCACGCTGTTCGAGGAGGTGTCATGCAGCAAAGGTTATTGAGGAAGCCTATGAAGCAGCTGTGGTATGCCCTGATTGCATGGAAAGTGATGGTTAGAATTATACACATTGTCATGGATTACCTTTGTTTTAGAAGAAAGTGACTGTGAAGTGAAGACTAAAAAATGTAAGTAATGCTAATGAATGACCAATTCTTAAGATATAATTTAGCATTTGTAATTTACTTGGATGAAGACGATGAATACCACAATAAGAAAGGCGTTAAAACAAAAAGTGAACAATGCTTTTAGAAACACAACGTAACATGCCATCCAAATTTGTAGGGAAATGTAGGGTGTCAAGTGACAAAGAAATCAAAAGTGAAATTTAGTATTTTGACATAATTATATATTTGTATTAATTTTTAGTAATGACTACATCAAAACGTCCAAAGTCTATTGGGCAAACATCAGGTATGTACATTAAACAATACAAAACACATTAATACTCATATGCTTAGAATCTGAAAGTGACAAAGTAGAAAAATTAGGTATAAAGCTCACTTTTAATGTTAGTATGATTTACTTCCACTTAGGTAAAACATTTATCAGAAAAAAAGGTAACAAATAAGACAGTGTTGCTTGTGGTTATTAAATTTCAGCCAAATCCAAAGAGGATACTAGATACTATCGTTATTGTCCATTTTCAAAGCAATGTGGATCAACGGATCCATTAAAAAAACTTTCAAACCACCTCATCCAGAAACACCCTAACCTCACACAATCAGAGAGAAAGGTTGCTTTAAAAGTAAAATACACATCAGAATATAGTGTCATGTAAATATTTTACCAGAAAGCTAAGAAACGTCCAAAGTCTATTGGGCAAACATCAGGTATGTACATCAAACAATACATAAATGTAAATTTTAGATTTAGGGTTATCAGCAACCTTGACATCAGAACAAGGTAAATTTTTAAAAATGCTTTATCTTTTTAAATGTTACTATTGCAGGACCATCAGGTTTAGCAAACAGTATGAACATATTTTAATTATTTGTGTTGAAACATGTTTTAGCTGGTTGTGTATGCACCGAATCTTATGATGGCAGTCACATTTGTGGACGCTGTTCAAGGAGGTGTCATTCTTTTCATGCAGCAAAGGTTATTGAGGAAGGCTATGGGGGAGCTGTGGTATGCCCTGATTGCATGGAAAGTGATGGTTAGAATTATACACATTGTCATGGATTACCTTTGTTTTAGAAGAAAGTGACTGTGAAGTGAAGATTAAAAAATGTAAGTAATGCTAATGAATGACCAATTCTTAAGATATAATTTACTCGGATGAAGACTACATTATTAAATTTAAAAAGATTGCTGAGAAATATCAACATACATCATCTTCTCATGAGCCACAGAGAAGTAAGGGACTTCTACTTTAAGCAAATGTTTTCATATTTGTAGGTATTGATAATTTGTCCAAATTTACTCAAAAAGATTCATCTTCATCATCATCACTAGTAGAAATGTCCGTTGAAAAAGGTAGCATTATCTAGGTAAACAAGCAAAACTATCATTTCTACTTAAGGAAAACGACTTCCCTTTACTGAAAGCGATACCACAAAAATAAAATCATTTTTTGGTAAATTTCTTAAAGGCGACAAACTTTCCATGCCACCACTGGAAATGTGTCGGAAATTTCTTGCAAGTTATACATTGGATACCAGAAGGTCGCCCAAAAACATTCAAGACAAGGTTTACAATATCATGAAATCTTTATAAGAGTAAGTTACTATATGAAAAGCTATTTATGTGTATATATATAATAGGAAGTCAAATTACTTCAATGTCTAACCATGAACTCTAACCACTTACAACATTGGACATATCTTCACTATATTTAACTGGTAATATCTTCACCCTATCTATCTTCATTTTTCATTATAATTATCTTCACCTAAACCCTTACCTTCATTTTTTATTTAACCACCACTTCACTTATGATTTTGTCCAAAACTTAATTTATGATTTTGTCCAAAGTTGTCCCTCTATCTGAAAATGTTTGTTGTCCTTATGTTTTGGACTCAATTTGTCATCCCATTGCTCTTTATTGTTCTTTTCTCTAACTCAAATGTACTGATCTGTTAAATATCATAATAATAACTAAACCGGTTGTGGATTGTTTTAATTTTATTGTGTTAGGGTTTAGAGTAGATTTATTTATAATTATTTATAATAATAATGGGAAAAGTATAATGGCAAAATTTTTATATACAATCTATGTTCATGCTATTGTGGGGCACAAGTTTATAGCTATGAATATTATTAACATTAAATCACCAGGAAAGAAAAGGGCTTAGGGTATAGGGCAGCAAAGCCCACCTTACTACTACTACAGAATAATAAATTAGGAAAATGGTGCAAAATATAAAAACATATACTATGAAAACTAAACCCTAATGCATTTGGTGCAAAATTAAAGACTTAAAGCCTAATGCAATTGGTGCTAAAGGCAAATGGTAAACCCTAAACTATTTGGTACTTAAACTCTAACCCTAACCTATAAGATCTAAGCTGTAAACTCTAACTCCAACCTCTAACTCCAACTATAAGCTATAAGCTCTAACTCGAAGTTATGCTATAACTCTAAGCTATAAACTATAATGCTAAGCTGTAAGCTATAACTCCAATAATGTTGAGGGACAATTTTCAAAAGGAATGGCTCATCACCTTGCTAATTACTAACCTTGATCAAGTTTAATTAAACCATGATAAACCTTGAAGTGTGGTCAACCTTCACAATTAATTTCAAATTAATTTATTAAAACTTTGAAGGCGGGGACACTATATTTGGTCCTTGTTATAAAATGTCTTCAATTGTTATTTTCTGTGGTTTGTATTGCATTTCAAGCAATAATATTGAGGGAGAACATTCAAATTTTTAATTAAAGCACAGATTGTTATAGATGTGTCAAAATATTGGTATTTTTGTTTACCAACAATGATTGACTTCAACTCCTTGTTAAACAAAGAGCAAATTTTGACCTACATTGACGGACTGCAAGTAAGTCAATAAATATACAATTCATGATTACACATTATATTTGCAGAAAGACTTTGTTGGAATCAGAGGTCAGTTGACAAAATTAGGGAGACTGGACCATGGGCTTGACTACATGATGGAGCTTCCAGATCCTCCTCACAATGAAATTGCTAAAATGAAGAACAAACTCCAGAAATGGAGAAAGGTTCTGAGACGAAAAGTGGCAGGGGAAGGGAGGGATGTGGAGACTGGACACACATTTGAAAGTCTCCACAACTTCTTACATTCCAGAAAGCTAAAATATCTCCTAGCTCATGTACACAAATACTCAGCGTCCAGGAGCTATTATCCACATGCGTGTTGATGAGTTCGAGAAGAGGGTGGAGGTTGAAGGGAGAGTGATCATCAGGGTAGAACACCACAAGACAGGCACAACATATGGTGTGGCGAAGATTGTGTTCAACAAAGTGCTCGAGAACTTGTTAAAACTTATATATGCCATTTAAGACCTCAAACTGAAGCTAAGGAGCTCTTTATAACATCTCATAGAGCTAGATATACTGATTATGTCCATAAGATAAAAAGTTTGACCAAAAGATACATTCTAGAAATGCTGATCACTGCAACAACAAGAAGAAAACTTGCAGCAACGAAAGCTCATGAAACTATGACTGGTACGGACACAAGACGACTGGCTAAAGATATGGGCCATGCATTGGAGACAAGCGACCAATACTATCAAGCAGTAGATGCTGCAAAATCAACGGTCAAAGTGCACACAATGATAAAATGGTTTATTTCATGTAAGGACATAAATTAATTTTTTAATTAATTGTTTATTACAACCTTTTCAAAACCTCAACAAGATGACATTGGTAGGTTGTCAGGTTGGTATTATCCCTTTATACAATTTCAGATTCAGCCAGCTGCAATCAACCCCAGCAACAGTGACATCAATATTCCTAATAAAGAGAAAGAAATGTCAATTCGAGGAACAGATTCAAGTAAATCTGGATCATCAAGTAATTATTGTTTTTATTGTCCTAAAGGTACTGTTGATGCCTCAGCTACTTTGGAAAGTGAAAGTAAGCAACACTATGATCATTAAACATTTAAAATCACATTCATAGCTCATGAAAGAGTCTACTATAGTGAAGAAGAAGTCAAAATTATCAAGGAATATTCAAAACATTCATATCAATGGGTGAGGTCAGGAAACCACCAATCTCTATCTGCAAGGAGTTTTGTGTCAAACATAAATTAAGAACTCATGGAGATAAACCACTTATAATTCAAGCTCTATCTAACCTTATCTTATTTATTTATATATATATCTATCTATATATCTATCTGATATTATCTTATTTATTTATATATCTCTCTATTCATCTATCTGTTTATCTAACCTTATCTTATTTATTTATATATCTATCTATCTATATATCTATCTGATATTAACTTATTTATTTATATATCTATCTATTTATCTATCTGTTTATCTAACCTTATTTATTTACGTATCTATCAATCTTTACAAAACTCTGTGCCCCTTTGCAAAATATGGACATATAAATATATATGTCACCATCACAACAACACAAGGTTTATGATGCAAGTGATGAAAAGGAGCAGGCTTACTTTGTAAATTTCTGTGCAATTTACAAAAATGAGAGACACAGATTTTATGGCCCTTTTGGAAACAAATGGGTTTATAAACTCCAAACCTCTAAAACAAAATCCATTTAAAAGAAGGTTTGCAATGGTTAGTGATTTGGAGTCCTAGTGTGATCTGAATGGAATTTACAAGAATAAGGGACACACATGTTGTGGCCCTTTTACAAACAAATTGGTTTAAAAACCCCAAAACCACAATGCAAAATGCATTTACAACAAGGTTTCCAATGGTGACTGTTTCGTAATCCAAGTGTGATTTAAATGGTATTTACGAGAATAAGGAACACAAAGTCTGTGGCCCTTTTACAAACAAATTGGTTTATAAACCCCAAAACCACAATGCAAAATGCATTTACAACAAGGTTTCCAATGGTGACTGTTTCGTAATCTAAGTGTGATTTAAATTGGAATTTACGAGAATAAGGAACACAAAGTTTGCGGCCCTTTTACAAACAAATTGGTTTATAAACCCCAAAACCACAATGCAAAATGCATTTACAACAAGGTTTCCAATGGTGACTGTTTCGTAATCCAAGTGTGATTTAAATGGAATTTACGAGAATAAGGAACACAAAGTCTGTGGCCCTTTTACAAACAAATCGGTTTATAAACCCCAAAACCACAATGCAAAATGCATTTACAACAAGGTTTCCAATGGTGACTGTTTCGTAATCCAAGTGTGATTTAAATGGAATTTACGAGAATAAGGAACACAAAGTCTGTGGCCTTTTTACAAACAAATCGGTTTATAAACCCCAAAACCACAATGCAAAATGCATTTACAACAAGGTTTCCAATGGTGACTGTTTCGTAATCCAAGTGTGATTTAAATGGAATTTACGAGAATAAGGAACACAAAGTCTGTGGCCCTTTTACAAACAAATTGGTTTATAAACCCCAAAACCACAATGCAAAATGCATTTACAACAAGGTTTCCAATGGTGACTGTTTCGTAATCCAAGTGTGATTTAAATGGAATTTACGAGAATAAGGAACACAAAGTCTGTGGCCTTTTTACAAACAAATCGGTTTATAAACCCCAAAACCACAATGCAAAATGCATTTACAACAAGGTTTCCAATGGTGACTGTTTCGTAATCCAAGTGTGATTTAAATGGAATTTACGAGAATAAGGAACACAAAGTCTGTGGCCCTTTTACAAACAAATTGGTTTATAAACCCCAAAACCACAATGCAAAATGCATTTACAACAAGATTTCCAATGGTGACTGTTTCGTAATCCAAGTGTGATTTAAATGGAATTTACGAGAATAAGGGACTCATTTTGTGGCCCTTTTACAAACGAATGGGTTTATAAACCCCAAAACCACAATGCAAAATGCATTTACTTGTGCTCCACAATAGCATGAACATAGATTGTATATAAAAGTCAGCATGTTAATTAGATTCATAGCTAGAGCCCCACAATAGCATGAACATAGACTGTATATAAAAGATAGCATCTTAATGAGATTCATA